>OX382344.1:11115534-12315534 GCA_947507615.1 Hemithea aestivaria
TTAAACAAAACACAGACTATAATTTGGGCGTACCGACGCTTTTTTAACCCCCGACGCAAAACGACGGGGTGTTATAAGTTTGACGTGTCTGTCTGTCTGTCTGTGTGTGTGTCTGTCTGTGGCATCGTAGCTCCCGAACGGATGAACGGATTTTGATTTAGTTTTTTTTGTTTGAAAGTAAAGTTAGTCGAAAGTGTTCTTAGCCATGTTTGGTGGAAATCGGTCCAAGATGGCCGCCGCTACAAAATGACGGATTACTTTTTTCTTCCACGACCCCCTCAATATGGGTATCAAATGAAAGGGCTTAACGAGTAGAATACAGTCCACTATATAAAATTTAAAATCCAAGATGGCTGCCATCAAAAAATGGTGAATTACGTATTGCGTTGGGGGTTTTTTTAAATTTTTAATTTAATTCACTTGTTATTCATCCAAAAGATTGTATTTAGATGGTGACTTGAGCATCGCTCGGATGTTCAAGTTATACAAAGAATGACCTGAACTCAATAATTATCCAAATACAGCTTCTAGTTTGAGACCGTACAGAGACATAGTTAACACTCATTTTAATTTGAGTTTTCATAAACCCAAAAGGAATACTTGTAATCAGTGTCACATTTTTAAGCAAACCCAGAATCCTATGTAAGAGAATAAATAGTACGAAAAGCATTTAGATGCTAAAAAAGTATCTAGGGCCTTGAAACAAGGTGATAAAAATGACGCTATTAATTCTAATGAACGCATTATTTGTGCTACTTTTGATTTCCAAAAAGTTTTGTCCTGTCCTCACGGGCAAATGAGTGTATTGTATTACAAACGAAAGCTATCATGCTATAATTTTACTATATATATGATATGGTCGGCAAACAAGGTTATCGCTATATGTGGGACGAAGATGTTGCCCAGCGTGGGGTCAACGAAGTAGCCAGCTGCGTGTATGACTTTATAAAGAAATTTGTGTAGAAGGGTGTGAAAGAGTTTCGATTCTGGTCAGACAATTGCGCTGGTCAGAATCGAAGTCGCATCGCATTTAATATGTATGCTCTAGTAGCTATGGAATGTGATATAACCATAACCCATAGGTTCCTTGAAAAAGGACATACCCAAAACGTAGGGGATTCTGTCCACAGTGTTATAGAAAGGGCTGCAGAGCATAAAACAATTTACACACCAGACGAATGGAAATTGTACGTAAGCTAAGCTAAAGTCACGGGTCATTGTGAGTGGGGTAAAATCGTTACATAATATATCACCATGGGTTTAGCTGGTGATGGCATAGGTGTTTGCCCGCCGTAGTTGTCTACAGTCGGAGTAATCGGTTGAGAGGGAAAGGTGAAAGATCTGATATCAAGTTAGTAAGAGTATTTAAAGGGGTTAAACCTGTGCTCATGTTGGACATAATACTATTATTCTGATTTTCTAATATCTGATTTTCTCTTAAATTTGGTGAGGATGCATTTTGATACACGGCCATAAAAGGATCTTCTAAATATATAAAAGGAAAGGATCTTCTAAATATATAAAGGAAGTGACTGACTGATCTATCGACGCACTGCCTAAACCGCATGGCGTAGACCTCCGTTAAGAAAGGATTTTGTCACGTGGGTAAAGCCGCGAGCATAAGCTAGTCTCTAATAACACAAGTAGGTGAAAGTAGGCGGATTCAAATTTTCATAATCTGTTGATTTTACGACTTCACTTGTTTCGTGTACTATACGTCCGAAAAGACGTCCTGATATACTGTCTTTCATATTTTCTATTATGTTGTGTGCTCCGAGGGGTAACGGCGATTGGCGTTCTGATAAGATATTAGTATAATATAGTCAAAATAAAAACATCATTAATACAGCAGGTCAACATTTTACAAAAGACAAAAACCCTTAGACGATTCACAAAGAAATAAAAATAAAATATAAGACAATAACATTTTCTATTTTTTATTAATAGTTGTTAATTATTACTCAGATAAGATTATTAAATTAATGAATAAAAATAATAATATGTACATTGTATCGTTGTTTTTCAATAGAAAAAAAGCGGATCTGAATTTAGTTCCAAGAATAAAGTGGGATGGTCAGATACAACCTATAAATAATGAAAATTTTCCATAGAATATAGACGGTTGCGAACATGCGTCACTATCATGTCCACAGAAAAAAGTATTATAATGACATACAACTTGAAAATTTATATTTTATTAAATGTGACAAAAACTCAACAAAATAATTGTATATCAGATAGCAATTTATTCTTTTTATATAAATATAAAATTGAAATTGTTTACAATTTTCCATAGAAAAACGACGGATAGTCACAACCCACGCTTTAATTATTTACTATTAAAAATTTTGTACAAATACAGAAATTTAGTAAGTAATAACTGTTAATACACATATTATATTTAGGTGTGACGCGTGGGCGAGTGCGGCCAATAGTGGCGGTTGCGAAGATACGGTGGTGCGGCGGGAGTTTACCGCGCGTCGAACAACGACGGAGATGCTCAAACGTCATTTTTCTATGAGCGCATTTCAAATCCGTCGTTATACCGACTGATTATTTTAAAAACTAAACTACATAGATTTTTTTCTGTAATGCAGTAATAATATTTAGACAATGTAGTATCCAAATATGGAAAAAAGTGAATTTTGAATTTTTGTTAAATCCGACTTTATTCTACGATCATGACGATATGTAGGTAACTTATGATTATCATCATCAGCCCACGTTAATTCATAATATAGGATATATAGGCCTGCCCCAATGGCATGTCATAACTCGGACCTTCTTCCTCCAGACTCCAGTAAACTTCCAGATATCCTCAACCCATCTCGATAGTGGCCAGGAAAGGGCTAAAACTGTGGGCAGTAACTAAGCACAATATTAGGATTTAACCATACATACTGGAATTATATTTTATTTTTTAAATTTTGGAAAATACTACGCCGTATTAAAATAAAATCTGAGACACCCTACGAATAAGTTTTTCGTCGTAGCAGACGCCTTTGTAATTTCCAATTGAAAATCTGCGTATAGTAAATAGTACCCTTGTCAAAACGTGACCTTATGAGAAAGTCTCTCCGACGATAATCTTCAATACTTAATGATAATAATATCTTCTCATGTCAACAAGCCAATCTAATAAATATCTTTCATCATCCTTCGTATTCTGCGTCTCGGTAAATTACAGTTATCAACATTAATGAGACAGCCTACAAACTTAATAATAAACGCAGACACCGTGAATCATAAGAAAATTAAAGCCAAGATTAATTAATGATAATGTTTTAACACTTTTCTAAACTAAACGGTTTGTGGACACAGTATCTGTTACACATAAATTATTTTTGAATTAAGCACAGCCTTAGACCACATAGGACACATACAATTTGCTTCATTATGTTGGCGTTATTAACTTAAAGCTGTAAAAAAAGAAAAGTTCTTAAGTACACAAAACGGTTTAGGTTATTCATAGGCCCTTGGAATTACCGTTAGGTCTTGAGGGGGTTTAGGCCTTTCTCGAGTTAACGCATTTCTCAATATTGCATGGCATACAACACAGCAGTGACAAGAACGTTACTTTAGAAACTCCCGTTAAGTTGACCATTACCTATAACCTATTATCTCTACCTATATTATTATCTCTCATGCCTTTAAAATGTACAATCCTAGAATCCCTAGCATTACCAGAATATTCTTTACTAACTGCACTGCTTCAGTTTTGTCTTAGAACCCGATGTCTACCTTTACTCCTCTCTGAAGAGAACCATAATCTTGTGAGGATCTTTCTTAAAACCAGTATTACGATAAGACTAAATAACGGAGTAACTGATACCTATTTGATGACGCTATTTGTGAAATTACTTTATTAATTTTCTTTTGAGAGAGGTACCTACCTAATCATCTTATTTCCATAACCTGTATTTACCTACCAAATTAATTTGAAGCACTTTTTATGGCTAACTGTAACTGTCACTAAATTTAGCTTGGCCTAGTATTAGTTCCACGTGTATACCATAAAGTTGTATGTTTTTAAATGATTCCTTTGCTACACTTTTAGGTTTTTTACAAGACGTGTTAATTTGGCTTATTGTCATTTAGGACACTAAATTTTCGGACTTCATTTTCAACATAAGACATCGCAATAATATCGAGGGGTGAAAGCCTATTTGGTTTAAAGCGACACCAAGGGCGATATTGAGTTATGTGTATGTACACATAACTCAATATCGCCCTTGGTGGCATGTTTGGAATCAGCTTTTTTTTGCATCGAATGAGCTAGGTACCATTAATATAGGAAAAAGATGTCGCTTAAACCACAAAGGCGTAAATGTGAAAGTTAGGGAGTTAGTTTTTTTTTCATGTCTTATCGGCTGAACAGATCTAAGTAAACGAAGGGCGTAGTTACAATAAAATCCTAGATTAACAAGTGAAATTTAAAAAAACTTTTTAAAAACAAGCTTTTATTATTATTATTACCACCTAGCACCATAAAGAACTCGTCAAGACGAATCAAATGAGCCCTAACTCGATGGGGTTGCGTCGTTTAATTACGAAGTTCCTATGGTCACCTTGCAGCTCCATCATCAGATCACCTCGATGTCATAAAAATATTGCATTGTCATCCGATTTATACAGGCATGCAAAATTTCAGCTTAATCGGACACCGGGAAGTGGGTCAAATTAAACTTGCAAGATTTGATTACAGACAGACAGACAGACAACAGACAGGTGAAAGTAAATAAAAGCTTGTAACAAATAGGGATACTGTTTACGGGTAAAACTACTTAGTTCAAATAGTACCCCTACGTAACTTGCCATCAAATTTCGCTTCTTTACCATTAAAATAGTAAATAATCTTACATCAAACGTCCTATTTACCATAATACATACAAGAATCCTTAGATTCACCGAGGATTTGTTCAAAGCGGTCGCCTGGTCTCCTAGGAAGACGGAATGAGCCTTTTATTCGGCCTTCTGAGAAAACGACTGCAGGATGTAGCTCGACCTAAGCGAGTAAATAGCCTTGAGGAAGGAAGAAAAAGGTCTCGAAGTACTTAGCTAAACTTGCTTCTATGAATGTTAAAGAATATAAAGGGTTACTTCGTTGGTCGTTAGGAGTTTAACTAGTAATTTTTTAGCGCTTATGTAGGTACACATAAAGTTGCCAAAGGCGCGAATATACACATAAGTTATTGTATAGGGGTGGTGTTTCGCTTAAAAGATAAATTAGGTACGTCTTAATTGATATAAAGAAAAACACAAAGTTTTTTTTTGAATACTTATTAAAAGTATTTTATTGTGTCTATCCCTCTAATATTGTAGGCGTCATCAAAACTTGCCCTAAATGTCAAAGTATTGATGTTTGTTTATAAATCAAATCAAATCAAATCAAAATCAAATCAATCATTTATTCGCTATATATAGACTAGTTACCATTACCATCACGCCTTAACTTTTAAATCGATTGAACTTAATTTTAAATCGAAGATTGCCTAGACCCTTAGCCTTGGACTAACAAAAAGGTAGTTAACATTAGCGAGTAAAACCACTGGACACGGCCATAGCCGGATCCAGGAATTTATTCTGGGGAGGACAAGTTGCAGACGGGCAAAAAACTGACTTTTCTGACCACAAGAGAAGAAGTTACTTGAGAAGATCATTTTGAATCTGACTATTGGACCCGCCCGCACCTCGTTGCATCTAACAGAAAATTATCAGTGTTTCTCTGCTATATTATGCATGTATTATACATATATAAACCTTCCTCTTGAATCAGTTTATCTATTGAAAAAAAACGCATCAAAATCCGTGACGTAGTTTTAAAGATTTAAGCATACATAGGCACAGACAGACGCGGAAGGCGACTTTATTTTATACAATGTACATAGATGTAATGATAGTGATGATTATTCTAACTAATAAGTGAGCGAGCAGCTTCTTATTTGTAGGGAAAGACATCTAAACGCTTGTGGCATCGACCCGCAACGTTGGGAGGAGCTTGCTACTCAAAGGTCATCCTGGCGATCAACCATCTACAACAGTATTAAGAAGTTCGAGGAAAACCGCCTCCGAACTCTGGAGGAAAAACGCCAATTACGCAAACAGAGACCTAAGCCCTCCTACACATACACTTACAACTCTACCGGGCAGCTCTACTGCTGCTCCTGCAGAAGAATATTTAAATCCAAATTTGGTCTAGCGAGTCATATTAGGGCTCACGCTAGAAGAGGCAATTAAATTTCTAAGGTCGCCGTCATCAAAATCGATGAGGAGGACTAAATATTTGTAGTTGTAGGAATATTTAAGAAAATGCGAAACTCAAAAATCCTGGAGGCCCCTGCCCCCGGGATCCGCTAGTGGGCACAGCAAGTAGGTATGTATATTTATTACCATAGGGCAGTATTTTATTTTTATTACATCGCGCCCTAATGATGTCGGTGTAGCTCAAATGTCGCACATTGTGGCTCAAAGGATAATATTAAGCCGTCCCGACTATTTTAGTATCGATTCCTTTATTTTTATTCCGTAGTTGTCTTACAATAAATAACCAGCGGCACTGACAGTAACATCCGTTTATTTTTTTAGTGATACTTGGCTAGGTCTATTTGTATAAGACATTTTTTATGACCATTCATAGTTATTATGGTCCGATTCGACTTAGGTGTGAGTATGTTATACAGAGAATAGAATAAATAATTAATAGGCAAGCTAATAGGTAAGCGTGCTGATTACTGATAAATAAATATACATTGACTGCGAAATGTACTTTACTTGATAATTACTATAAAAAACTTAACATGGGAACTAACACATTAACTCCTGTTCTCAGTCGTAACAAAATGACTGTTCTATCACTGCCCGGATTAGGTTGAAGTTGGCATAAAGATCGACGCAGACTCCCAAGAAAAGATTTATTTGTACTTACTAGCGCAGCCGCCAACATAAGCTAGTGTAGAATAAAAGGTACAATATTCAAATTGTAAGCGCTGGCACTCGCTCTGTAATCCAGTAATAGAAGAAATGTGGATCGAAAAGTCGAAAGCAGAAAAACTAACTTAGTAACTTTGTTTGGAATAGTTAGTAGTTAGGAGATAAACATACTAAAAGTCCCCACCCCTCAGGTGAGCCCGAGGGGGGGAGCCGAAGAAGGTCCCATTTTTAGGTTTTTTGCTTATATGTCAAAAACTGTGCGTTGTACGATATTTTGTTGTACTACATTATTAAAGCTCATAATTTTTTTTACAACTTCGGCCTTGACACTTTTCATTTATCTCCAATTGTTGTCCAGCTATGAGCTTCCAAACATGGTCTATTTTGAAGACGCTTAAATTAATTTTCCATTATATAAAGTCGGTAAAAAAATCTTACAAATAAAATTTGACCAACTTCTGGTTGTTGTATCATAATGAAACTTTGCAGATGTCTAGAAATCTGATGACAGTTTAATAATCTGGTACTACTGAGCTGATCTGATGATGGAGCCAGGAGGTGTCTACTGAAACTGTTCAATGGCTATTAGTAAAACCGACGAGTTTAGGCTCATTACATTCGGATTGATGAGACGTAGGCACCTCCTGGTCCATTATCAGACCCTCGACAGCAAGTGTTATGAAAAAGTCTCATCGATTCGAATGTAATGTGACCAAACTCGACGGGTTTACTAATAGCCATTGAAGAGTTTCATTAGACACCTCCTGGCTCCATCATCAGATCAGCTCAGTGGTACCATATTATTAAGCCAATATTCGTTTGTTCATAAGTTTTCTCTAACATTATATTTCCAAACATTATATCTAGGTTTAATACCTGCCAATGTACACCTAATCAATCTAGACTGGGCATGCGGCATGATATGTCCAGTGTCCAGTCCAATTAATATTTACCTCAAAGTTCATTGGCTTATCAGAAGTCATAGTGCACGCACTTTGCCGCATTCCAATTAGTTTACTACACTTTTCAATATCTTGATATTTGTTTATGAAATCTAATTTCATAACTTAGATAATATAGCATTCCTCATAAGGTCAATCTCTACATCGATAAATCACGTTTCTTGTTACAATGACATACATTTCAATAAAAATTGTAGTTATGATAACAAATGTAACAAATTGCTTAACGATTCTTTATTACGAGCTATGATGCCAAGATTAACTAAGGTTTATAATGCGTCAGATGGACATATGCAGAGCGGTAAAGAGCGAGCTAGAATTGACCAATCAGTGCTTAAATTTTACAATTTTAGCGCATTTTTTTTTACGTTTACTTATAATTACAATGAGTCAGTTCTATGCCGATTCCTATCTCGATGCCAGCTCTAGAAACGCACCCTTAGCTTTAATTACCACGCCAAAAAGTTGGCACATAACATGGCTTGTTAGTTCAAAACTTTTAAACAGTATTTTAACTAATGGATAATGTTAATTTGAGTTTGAATTTTTTTGTGAAAAAATATTTTGGTTTATACTCCAATAGAACAGGTTACCCTACAGGAACAGGTTACTGTCAGAGTCAAATGTGTGGCCAGCCTATATGTTGCAGTTTCAGGTCGCCGAGATTACTACAGCATGACCTAACGACTGCCTCCTACATATCTTATAGGAAATAGCCTGAAGTGTGCAGTTTGAATAAACATGATTGTTGTAAAGATGGTACCATTGATCGGATCATTGGTACTAAAATATGTCTTGTTATTGCTACTAAAACACCAAAAACTATAAAAAAAACTCTAAAACCTTAGAGATTACGTACGTCTCAAGTTACGAAATGTGGGCGCCAAGTTATTTTTATGGGATCTAAAAGCGATAGGGGTTTTAACGGCCTTACTTTCAAATAGATAAACAGTTCATCTGCTGTAGAGTTCTTCGAAATAAGAACATAGAGCAGGTGTCTGATGTGCTCTTTCTGAGAAGAAGATGTTGAATATAGTCTCATGTTTACAAGATAGTTAAGTGTATATAGTCACAGTTAAACTCTTTATTTGTCAGAAATGAAAAGATCAACTATAATTACACTCGGAATACAAAATTCAATTAGTTAAAAATCACAACTATGGAGCGTAGAAAACTAATCACACAAAACGTCGCTAAAGTGTTTGTTAATATCGATGGACTAATCTTATTCAAAGCGCCTTTAGGGCTATTTAATATTAAGTGGCTTAAATGGTTGAAAGGCATGCCTGAAGATCTCTGATCGATCCATCAACATAGAGGAAACACCAAACCACGAAATGTTACTGAAGCAGTAAAAGTTATCAACATTTTCGATCATGTTTTTCTGTTCCTGCGTTCCATCAATCAGTTTCCAATTTGTTGCACAAAGAAAACTTTACGACCAGGAATCGACATAAATCGATAAACATCCTACAACGATGACCCAGATTCTCCTAATTTGATCGGAATTATGGCTAATGAAACCGTTATAGTTATTACAAGATGTAAGGTACACGTGGCTAGGACGTTGACCCTATAGCCAAATATTATAGCCCCCTCGATGAACCACGTGTTGATCGTCATTTGTTTGCACAAAAAGATAATTAAATTGTACTAAAAGTAGGGCAGCTTGTTCGAACAACTAATTATTTCTATTATCGCTCTGTTTGGCCGTATAGGAACTTAAGGAATGCGAAGGCACTGTCAAGGGTACGAGTTAATGTTTAATGAATCCTCATAGCAGTAATTATCTTTGATTAAATATTCCTTGGAACAATCTGCCATGATTGAATTTATAATCCAACAAACTGATTTCCTAAGTTTTCTCATTGTGTCAATATGGATTGGAAAAAGGACACTGGAATTTATGTATCTTTAAAAATAATAGTATCTGCTTTGCTATGTCAATTAGCGAAAGCGGGACAGGCAGACTTAAAGCTATGCTTAAAAAATCTGTCTGTCCCAACCACAAAATGGGTCCCAACCCAACTTTTTTTCAGCGGGACAGACATCTTTATAACGAGACCGTTAATTATCCACATATAAACCGTTGTGAAACTCTTTTATTCCATCCGATTTCATCAATGTGTGGTATGTGTACAGATCGTTACGTCAAATTGAACGAGAACACCTCAAATCCTGTGCAAACGGACTGGAGAGCTCTTGTCGCTTGATGGGATCCTAGTACCCTTTGTTTGTTGAGGCCTGCTATTGCCATTTCCAGTGTAATCATTGTCCGGTATAAAAAGCATAATGTGATTCATTTATTTGTATGAAATTGATTGAAGTATCGAAAAAATAACGTTAAATCACCACATATAGTAGTAGAGCACAGCACCAAACGTAGGATTATGTATTCGCCATTTTTTGTTACGAGAACTGAGTGATCTGTGTAGCGCCACGGTAAAGAGATATAACCGTGGTAGCGCTTTCAATAACTTTTTTCCTAATGTAATTGAATGTATTCAGTTCGGTTCCATTATATTTGATGCTTCTTCAAATCTTTTTTCGTTAAAATTATTGAACTGCCAATTTGCGTCTCACCATCACCACTTAAGAGTACGTTTGTAACAAAAAAGCTAACATGAAGAATTCAAATTAAAACCAATCATTTCCATCATATCCGACTGTAAAGTTCTTGTCGTAATGAATGCAATTAGCCTTTTTGCTGTTCAATATCATGAATTGGTAACTAATATTTATTGGGTTAGATGCCGCGACTTGATCTAATTTTCGTGTCAAACATATGTGGAGCTAAGCTCCATAATATAGTGCATCAAAGGTAAGATATCTAATGATGACTGGTTATGCACAACGTAAAATACGATGACCAAAAATTTGAGATTAGGTAGAAGGTACATGAACAAAATTAAACAATAAGTACCTACAGTGCCAATAGCCAAGCACTAATCGCTTGTGGCTAACGCTAAAACTGAGGTGAGGGTCTTTAGAGAAAAACAAACGACTACAGTAGCTAATCAGGCAAGTTTATTAGCAACAAGCCCTTGGCTTCGAGGGCATAGTTCTTTAATTACATTTCAAAAGCAGAGGAAAACTGATATAGTTTTTCATACAAATTGACGCAGCTACGGCAACTAACCTTATACATATCAATGATGATGGTCCATTATTATGAAGGTGTGGCCGACTGAATGATGATTTGGGTTCTTTTACCAGCAGGTGTTTTTCTTACTTCTTTAAAAGGAACGCTCATTACAGTATGATCTTCTGATAAGGTTTGATAGCATTTCTTGTACTTTATGAGGGGAATACACCAATGAACATAAAATTGAAAATATGTGGAAGACATGCAACCTTTATCTAGATAAGCTTTTTGTAAAACTAGTAATGCTTTGTGGTTTCGCATGTTTACAAGTACAAGCCTGCCTACAAGCCCTTGTGAATCTCGCACGTAAAACCAAAATGTCAGTCAAAAAGTGATCTCTGATAGAAAAGCCTTGAGCCGGACAGGTTGAGAAAGCAAATATTATTTATTTAATTAATAGGAACGTAATTACTCGTAGATAATTGTAATTACGTTATTCTGGAGGTCGTAGTATTATCTATATCTATATTTCCTCGTACTTTTTCTGAGAGTAACTGATCCAACACCAGTGAAATACCTTAGAAGTGCATCAGTATCCGCAGCCTAGCCGCCGCGCCGCCGCTCGCGTGCCTAGTCGCGCACGGCAGACCCTGGTAATGGGCCACACGCGATATTGACTCACAATTTTACTATTCACTACACTACCTTCATTTAAAAATCAGATAATTGTTACATCAAATAAGTTTTTTCTTATCTCGAATGATACCGTTCATCGTTCCGTTACGCATTGTGAACTTATTTGCAACTTTCAATGAGGAATGAGCATCGATCGGAACAGTTCTTATATAAAAGTCGTAAATTACGACTTTTAAACGCACCGACGCATTTGAACACTATAATTTTGCGAAAAACTTATGTTCATTTTTTTAAGACATCTATCATACACTGAAGAGATACGTTCTCTGTAATTAACAAGTAAGTAATATATTGTCTGATTTATGATGTGTACTATTCGCTCACCACTCACATTGTGCTAGATTTATATCATATTTTTATGACTGCGGTGTGCTGTTTCATCCGTCGTAAAATTTACCCTGTATTATTAACAGATCTAATCTATTTTTCTTACACTAGAATGAAAAGAAACAGGCATGCAAGCAAAGAACACCTGCTCGTATGTTTATATAAAAAAATTTGTCATCGATGACATAGTATTTAGTATAGCGGCCGCAGAAGAGACCATGCAATCTGCCCAATACAGAGATGTGTGGCATATAAGGGCCCTATGCTCAGAGATGGGGAGATGCTGATGTAGAACAATATGGCTCTTCAAAAGGCAAGTGAATAGAGTCTTGAATGGTAGGCAACGTACCAGCGGTACCCCTGGTATTGCAGGTATCCATAAGCGACGGTAGCCACTCACCATCAGGTGGGCCGTCTGCTTGTTTGTCACCAATTAATTACATAAAAAAAAAATTAAAATATGGGCTGACAATAATGACGAATATATTGTACTAAATTTCAGTCTAATTGATTTACTGTGATACTGTCTCCATAGTCAAACTTCGTGATATTCGATTATAACTATTTGTAAGACGGAAAAGCATGATTTTTGCATCTTTATCCAAATTGTACGTAGAAAAGTTCCACCTTTTCAATTATGGTTGTCATTCACTGGGGCATTAAATTTCATAACGTCAATGTAGGTGAGTCATGATTATGACTGACATAATATATATCACAAAATTATGATGATGGTTTCGACGCATTATTAACATAGAAAAAGTTCGTAAGCGGTAAAGCGGAGTGGTCGCGTGATCGCACGCTATGCAGATGTTCAGATACTTTGCCTTGGTGTACTCCCGCCCTAATCACGATTGCAGAGAACTTATACGGCTCGTAATATGAGTATATTGTGGTTCTGTGTACAGGGTTACCACTTTTTATGAACTAGATATTGACTCTACGTTTAACTCAAACCAAAAATTTAGATAACTTGCCTAAAGTAATATATTTAGTCGTGCGTACTGTTTTGTGGGATCTTCAGTCAGCGACCTTGCATTCCTTCATAGTGGGCTGTTTATGACTAGACTGGACGATATTATGTAAACTGTAAAGCTTGTCCTGATTGATCTGACTAAAAACATTTGCAATACTCAACACTCAAATTAACTAACGATTAAATGATAATAATTTACGTAAGTGGAACTAATATTTTCACGATGATTTTGGTAAGGTTAGTACGACGACCAGCGACCCTACTCTTCTTTCCACTATACGAGCGTTCGTATTTTCTCACATATGAATAGCGGCGGCAAGTTTCTATGGGAGGTGTCACTTCTCACACATAATTGTGAACCCTGATTCATTAGTGTATCTTATACTGCTTACACATCTTCACGATCTGAATAAAAGAAGGCGCTAGAATCTTCACCTTTGAGAGCGACATAATATAACGGGATGATAGTTCCAATTTTGACCACGGCAATTATGATTGTAGCGAGACTCTGCCAGAATAAATATAATAAATTAAGTACTGTGTGATATTGAGGGATATGAGAAAATAACTGTTCCGGTCGAATATCTAATAGTAGATGATTATTACTTTTTATGAAAATTCAACGAGTTTTTTATGTCATAGGCCATAGGTGACAAAAAGTAGACGGCTCACCTAATATGAACGATAACCGTCGCCTATACCTACCTATTATACCTTGGAAGTAATATTACGCCTACACCTTATATCGAAACTCATTTAATCGAGTTAAAAATCAAAACCCAAGAACCCCTTCATTTGGTTTTCGTCATTCCAAATGATTGCTTCAAAAGCGCACCTTTACTCGACCCAAGCCCGAAAATTACCACCCAATATCGAAAATAACAGCTGCCATAGTAATTAAATTCAAATGAGTGGCTTTACATGTCCATTTAATACACTCTCAATTTATGGAACTCGTTTCCTTATCATATAATGTTATTAATTGTGGCCTGTGATCGAAACTTTGAGTAAGTAGAGTTCGTCCAGCCTAAGAGTACAAGTCGTTCTGCTAAACGTTGAGAATATTTTCTATGGTGAAGGGGATACATTTTAAAACTGGATTAAATCTACATTTTTGCGTTTAGGGTTTAAAACAAGAACGTCCAAATGTTGCCTCGTTATTCATCAGCCACGTAATGTCTGGAACGAAGGACACACAAGAAGCAAAAAATTAAAGGATACATAAAAAGTTAAAAGGACAAATCTATTTAAATTTCCCAAATATTCCCAAAAGCTACTGGGAACCCATGAAACTTTAACCATAAATAATCATATTATACACATAGGTATACATGTAGAATCTAAAGATTCAGTCCGAATAAATAAATCGATATTACATCGATGTTAGACCACAGACCACTGTTTGGAACATTGGTGCATGTTTAGTCTACCATAACATTAAACATTTCAAGCTTCTTGAAATACATAAATTACAGTTCCTAATCAACTCTAATTGGTTTCATAAGGCTGTAAACGTATTGTAACATTGCGAGGTATTCGAAGCTTCTGGTCTTTGTTACAATTATTATTGTTTGGTTACTGGAACAAAAGAGTTAGTCTGAGACCAAAGACTAATAAAATAAAGGCAGCTACCGCACAGTAAAAACCAAAATGATACCAATTTCAGTAATGGTGTGGAAAAAATTAATTTATCCTACCTTCTAGATAGTGTTGCCACCACAGCTGCTGAGATCGTTGACTTTCTCCACAATAACAGTTTCAAAAACAAGCGGTGTTTATGAACTCATAAGACGTACAAAAGAAGAGTCTTAGACTTGCACCAATCATGAAAAAGAACCTATTCTTTTTTGTTCTTTATAAAGGTGATCGTGGACGTGGTGATGTATAACTATAGGTAAGATTTTGACCACTATCTCGCCTGATCTTAAGCGACGATTCAGTCGTAGATGGCATCAGTTTAAGCATAGAAGCCCGACTTCTTGTCTACAAACTGTATGGTAGGCATAATCTGTGTCTGTCGGGCCGCGGAGTCTGCCATCACATCGTACAGGTACTGTTTAGGAGTGGTTATTGACCTGTGGAACTTTGAAGGATTCCAGATTCCAGGTTTCCTTTTATGGAGTAAACAAACGTATAAAACTTGGTGAAGGTTTAATAAAAGCTTATAATAATTATATCTATGTTGTCAAGCTTGGTCATCTTGACGAAAACTGAATAGGTTTTGGCTTCCAACACTTATTAAGAGAACAAAGGGATAAAAGAACTCCATATTCCGCCGGTAACAGGCCTGTCATGATGTGTATTGTTCTCTTAGAATGAAATTACATTATTTTAAGACTGATAACGTCTTCCTCCAAATATCGGAACTTGGTACCATAGTGCAGTAAATGCAACTTTATAGAAGTGGAAAAAAGAGTCATGATAAGAGAGAGAGAGTCGTGGGTGTTCTTTAAAATACTACAAGATCCTGACATAGGTATAGAATTTTATCATAACATATACATAGGTATAGAATTTTATCATAACAATATGATTCGCTCTATAGTCGAAAGTCGAAACCCAAAAGCTTGCGCCTAAAGAAATTTTAAACAAGTATTCATATCACAAAGGCACCAAATATAGTAAGAGGCGTTCCACATTCACACGTTGTAGGAGTATCAATAATTCAAACAAAGAGATGCTGGTCGATAGTCACGCAGCAGCGACATTCATCTTTACCATCGATGCACGGCATCCGTCGGAAATTGCTCATTGCTCCACACTTTTTAATGACCGCTTCCTTAATGAAAGCTTAATGAGCTACCATGTGGAGAAAGAATGATTTGTAACATTTTAAATTAGAAAAGAGTTTTATACAAAAGATGAGGACAAAAGATTCACTGGCCATTGCCCTGACGTACCTTATCCATGAATTAACCTGAGTAAAGTAATTGCCTTACTCATTGTTAAATGTACTTCTCTAGGTAGATGTAACTGACTTAGTTTTCCAACTATGTTCTCACAAAGTTTTCGTAAAGACGTCGCAAAGCATTGAATACTTTTTAGGACTTTTCACTTATTGCAATCCTCGTTGGTTTCCCTCCTGACCTATTTGATCTGAATTGTGTGACATTTCTTTTTAGAGAACACCACACTTACAAGTCGTATAGAGCATTACAAGCACCCAATAATAGCACTCATTCATTTTCGCCCCTTCGCCTAAGCCCAACTTCAATAAATTGTCGTTTTCCTCACGCCATTCCCCCATTTCCAGGGTTTTGTAGAGTTTTAATTAAAATATTTTTTCACGATGGCCCTTTTCCTAATGAAAACCAATCACTTCTCGCTCATTTCTGATTCCCTAGTAAATTATTCCTTTCATAGTTTTTATTATTATCAGAATTAAAATTTATTCCAAGGAAGGTCAGCAAATCTGTCCAGGGTTCGATGATTATGAGCCTATGCACACCACGACTTTTTGCCTCGCTCTTTTAGAAACTTCCCTTGACAGCACTTTAATGATGCGCTTTTCTGACTACAGGACAGTTTCTTACCTTTCTTAACGTTTTGCTGATAACGTGTCGACTAAAAGTTGCGCTGTTCATAGGTTCTTCACTCCAAAGGGAACACGAAAGGGGTCGTTCGTCATATCAAATATCGTAGTCACTGATAACAATTGTTCCGATACACTTGTAAAGAAATATTGTTTATTTCTTAGAAGCTAATCCATATTTATTTACCTATTAACTTACAAGGAATTCATTACATATTATAAAATCAACAGTAACAAGTTCAAAGAAATAATTTCATATAGAATGCTAATGTAATTTGTTATGAATTATGCATAACAACATTTCTAAATAGTTGCGTGGGCGTAAATATTAACATTAGATAAGTTATTATCATTCTATGCGAGTTGGTATCTATGGTAATTGGCAACCACGAATCGTTTGAGCCGTAATCATAGCTTCCGATAAAGCTTCCGATGAGTGAATCACAGTCGTTGTCATCGCTAGGAAGGGGCCATGGGGGCTAACGCTCCCCCTTCCCAGAATCGGTAGAACTCTTCCACATCTCCCTATTATACTTACACTTTTTACATAAGTAGAGGATGTTAGATACTCTCATTCAGGATTTTCACCTCCTATTTTCTGAGCAATTCTACACATAGACCCACTACAGTAACATAGTGTAGCATAACCAAAATCGTCAAACATTTGCATTCTTTACTCTTCTCTACAGTGGTAGGATGATCTAAGTAACCTACAAAGCTTAGACTAATAGAGCTACATTCTACTTGGCCGAGGTTGGATTCCCGCATTTACATATCACTTTTTGTAAATACTATTCTTTATGTGGTTGATGGTGATACGTGTCTAGCGCCTCGCCCTGGTACTGAGTACCACTCTGACTACGCCAATTATAATCAAAATAAGTGTTCATTCAAAACACGATCCAAGTTCGTGAACCTTCGGCTCTACCAAAATAAAAACGCTGCCGCTATGTTCCGGTGCCGACTCCAGAAGGGTGTATACTCGGACTAAATTATAATATTTTTGCATACCCATGTTATAATAGGTGTAATGATTCATCGTGCATGCATTTAGAAAATCTGTGCGAGTTTCCTGCTCGCCAGTTATTTTGATATATATGAGTAAAATATAGGTATTAAACCACATTTACCTGCTCTCTGTATTTATGGAAATGTTCATCAACATTTATTTATATTATGTAAGTCATTGTGTATGTTATTTCGATGGTAATACGAGTCTTTGGCTAAATCACTTAGATGAACGGCATAATATATGAGGGAACATAGTGCAGAGATAGCTGATAATTAATAGAAAAGAATAGAAGAAGAACTAGGTATCTAATCCTCTAATATTATTATTATAATGGTGAAAGTTCGTATGTGAATTGTGAGTGTGTACGGTTGTCCATCTTTCATGCAAAAACCACTGAACTTAGTATGTAAATAGCTGCAACCCCAGAAAGAACACATAGGCTACTTACTGCCTACTTAATCACGATTTTCCCACGGAAAAACTGTGGGGTGGCAGGTAGTATGTTAAACAAAAAGATAGGAAATGATGCGAGTGAAAAATAAAATAACAACACACGAAATAGTGATTCAATTAAATTTAAGCTAATTTTAAGTAGATATTGGAAATATTCCATCAAGATTTGCATATGAAAACTCATCAAAGGTTATCCCAGCAGATAATCCTATAACAGCGCATAACCTTCGCATTCCGTCTTCCGATGCGTATTGAATTTGTAAATTCAATATAATTTGTCAGGGTTTCGTGCTCGACATATCACCTGATATGAAATATTCCTACAGATTTGACCTCATTTTTATGCTCCTGGAGTTTTTATTGATGTTCGAATTATGTTATTACTTTACTCTCATGATTAAGGTTTGAATTTGGAAATATTTTTTATGCTCGACGAGATAGCGGTTGAATTTGGGTTTCATGACTCATGTGACCTAAATTATCATGGGATGTGCGATAACAAATGTGCCTACCACAATAATACGAAATACAAGTTGAACTAAAAAAGAATTAGACTGGTCACGTTCTCCCTAAATGTCTGTTGGGTAAAGATTATAACACTAATTAGACATCTGCAGGAAAAAGTTATCGAGACGGCCTGTAACTTGTAAGAAGCTAATATCGGTTGGATAAAAGGGGTACAAAAGATCTTGTATTCGAATATTAAAAACGCAAAAGTTGAAAAAGAAAATTAGCTCACTCTTCCTAAACGGTTTAACCGATTGAACTGAAATTTGATATTAATATGTGTATTGTGTATGTAGTTTGTCAAGAGTTATGAATTAAATGTATGGTATTTTTGACTGAATAAAACCGCTGGGTTACTAATATTATAAACGTGAAAGTTTATAAGAATGGATGTCAGGATGTTTGTTACTCTTTCACGCCTAAACGGGTGGACCCTGGAATAACACATAGGCTACATAAGTACTGCGGGTAAAACCGCTGGGCGCAGCTAGTCTAATATAAAATAAAAACATGCTAGTGGAATTTGCCCAAAATGTTCCTGATGTTATTAAAAGAACGACGCGACGTGCACTGATACTAAATGACACCAAATATTCCACAATAGAAGTAGTCCTCTAATCATAAGTAGAAATTCAAAAATAAATCTTAACATTTCCTTTCCAGGGTCCGATGATGGCGCAGCCGTGACGAATACATAACATCTCGTGACAGCAGCCAGGTGCGTTTGATTGTGCTCGTATTGATGAGGGTACACCTGGCTATTGCACTTGTTTGTATAACTTTTTATAAAGGGGACACGCGGCAGTATTGAATGTCTTGTGTCATTTGGAGTAGGGTTGGCACTTGGCACCTATCATAATAGGAACATCTCTAGTATTCTAGTTCGTTTGGAAGGTAGATAGATAATAATTAATAATGCTTTCTTGTACACCACACAAAAAGAAATACATTACAAGTAGAAAGTTATTTACAAAATTATAAATGTACAAGCGGCGGTCTTATCGCTTAAAAACGATTTCTTCCAGACAACCAATGAATGGAGAACCAATTATTGGTAGATTGTAGAGGTAATTTATTATGTGGTTTGCTACAATTTGGTTTTACCGCTGCCCCTTTATTCGATTACAAGTTAATGACACACAATGAAATGGGTGCACTATACTCCGGTCTCTCGGTTGTCTGGTTTAAGGTTAAATAAGGCAAAAGCACAGAGGAAAATATCCATGGCAAAAGTAACATATTATTATTTTGAATAATTTACCTTATATAGAGGTAGACTTTCAGGTTCGCAATATTTTCATCCAATCACTAAAATAATAATGCGTAATGTATAATATTATGCGCATGCAGTATAGTATATAGGTAAAGGTATGCAATCCGATTGGATCTGTGACATGTCACATAATCATCTACGTACACACTGCCAAAGCAGACACTGAACTACATAATACATTTCTACACAATATTGGATCTATGACCAGCTTTACATTCACGTCATATTATATTGACGTAGAGAGATAGCTATCTTATGCATCCCATCCCTATTTAGCATGAGTGACAACCCTAATACGGTCGTAGTCCATGCAATCCGATTGCATCAATGACGTATCATAATGATAAAGCGACGTGCACACTGCCAAAGTGGAGTGACAATGGACAATAGCGTGATTGTTATTCCGGATGGGGGGCACTACGGAAGTGTAAGTGTCCAAAACCTTAATGTACCTAATGTGTATTATGTTAGCAAAATAATAAAAATAATGCAGTTACCTAAGAACTAACACATTCAGTAATATTATAAATGCAAATTTTTATTGGGGAGGGCGTTTGCTCTTTCAACTTCCTTCTTCCTGCCTTGTTGTCTAAAAAGCTGAAACGATTTCATCATCTTCAAACCCTGTACTTGTATCGCCCACCAAGGGCTGGTTTTGTTTTAAATAAAACTATGTTTTTCACAGTAACACGTTTTTCCTTTTTATTATTCTTTTGCATAAGAGAGTTTGACATTTTACATTTTTTGACAGAGAAAACATTAACCTTTTTTTGAATCACATCCGTGTAACGGCGTCGCAATGCACATCATTTGCCAAATAAATAAAACAATTTATACATGCATCGCCCACCAAGGGCAAAGTGGACCTTTGTCCTTACATTTGTAGTACAATAAATGAGATCACACTCCAAACAAGTATGACGTGTTATTATAAGAAACTATGATATAACATACAAGCTAAATATTTATAACTCAATTATTTGTAATAGGTAAGATACAAATTTTTGATAATGGTCTCTTGAGAGATCCATTTTTAGTCTTTAAAGTGACCACACGAACTATGTCGTCCGCACCGGGGTGAGTAGCAACTATCCTGCCAAAGAGCCAACGACAAGGTGGTAAATTGTCCTCCTTTATAACTACTACATCGCCTACGTTAGGCGAAGGCGTATGGGTTGACCACTTGTATCGATGCAAAAACTTTGTTAGGTACTCCCGCGACCACTGACGCCAAAAAGTTTGCACCATACGTTGGGCGTGTTGCCATCTCCGTAACCCACTGACATTCTGATCTTCATAGTTGTAATCGGGTGTCGCTACCAGGGGCTCTCCTATAAGGAAGTGTCCGGGGGTTAATATAGTGTAATGGTTGGACTCGTCCGTAAGGGTTGATAACGGTCGAGAGTTGAGGCATGCCTCGATTTGGGCGAGCACGGTGGCCATCTCCTCATACGTCAAAGTGGTGTTTGCCACGATGCGTTTGAGGTGGTATTTCACCGACTTGACGCCAGCCTCCCACAATCCGCCAAAATTCGGAGAGTGGGGAGGGATGAAATGCCAATCACATCCGTCTGTAGCTAGAGCCTCTGCCACCTCTTTCAGCATGGAAGTTTCCTCTGCTACAGTACACCTTTTAAGTTCTGCTGCTGCACCAATAAAATTAGTTCCATTATCGCTCCAAAGATGCGAACAATGACCTCTTCGTGCCTGAAACCGTTTGAAAGCCTGCATGAACCCTTCTGAAGTAAGATCGCTCACAACTTCTAAATGTATGGCGCGAGTCGCCATACAAACGAATAAACAAATATATCCCTTATAGGATTTATGGCCCCTTCCCTTACTGGTGCGAATTTGTATGGGACCAGCAAAATCGACTCCGCTATGGCTGAAAGGTCGCGCTGGAGTCACACGAGCTGAAGGCAGTTGCCCCTGCAAAGGAGTTTTAGTAGTAGCTGCAACCTTTGCGCACGTGACACATTTGCGATAATGAGCCTTCGCGAGTTGTTTTGCACCAAGTATCCAGTATTTTGACCAGATGTAAGTTAGCATCAACTGAGGACCACCATGTAGAGTTTGTTTGTGAGCGTCTGCCATAATGAGAGTAGTTAAATGTGACTCCTTTGGGATTAAAATCGGGTGCTTCCTGTCTTCATTTAACTGTGAGTGTTCCAGCCTTCCACCTACGCGGAGGATGCCATTTTTGTCAAGATAAGGATTAAGAGCTCGTAAGCTGCTGCGGTGTGGTAAGTCACGTCCGGTTTTTGTAACAGATATTTCTTCCTTGAAACTATCCGACTGGCAGCTACGAATGCAGCAATTTAGTGTATCCTGAAGTTCTTGAGTAGTTAAAAATCCTATTTGTTTGGTTTGTTTAGTTAGTTTTGTGTTGCGTATGAACCGTCTGCAATAAGTTAATACTCGAATCATCCTGACTAATGATGAGAATCTCTTTATTACAGGTTCTTCATCCTCTGTCGTGGCACAATGAACCTTTACATTTTCTTCTTCGATCCTGCCGTACATTTCCATTGGCCTTTTATATTCAATTGTGTCATTGTGCAAGAATTGTGGTCCGTTGAACCAGATATCATTGGATATTAATTCTGACGGCCTTTGGCCTCTTGAGGCTGCGTCCGCTGGATTACATTTGGTAGAAACATGTGACCAGTGATGAGAGTCTAGGTTTGTTATGATTTCAGATACGCGATTCGCCACGAATACCTTCCAGCGGCTTGGATGACTATTCAGCCAGGCAAGCACAACTGTTGAGTCTGTCCACGCGTGCAGGTGAGGTTTATCAATTTTCATTATCAACGCTAGATCAATCAGCAACCGGGTGAGCAGTACTGCGCCGCACAGCTCAAGGCGGGGAATTGACACTTGTTTCACCGGGGCTACCTTTGTTTTTGCAGCAATCAAGGAGACATGGATTTGCCCAGAAGCATCTATGACACGGGAATACACCACAGCGGCATAAGCTTCCTTAGATGCATCGCTGAATCCATGAAGCTCTATGAACTCTCCTGCCCGAAGCCCTATCCAACGAGGTATGCATACATTGCTGAGTAGCTTCAATTCAGCTTTATACGCTTTCCATTCATGGAGTATGTTTGTTGGGACTGGGTCATCCCAGCCCAAACCCGCCAGCCATAACTTTTGAATTATCATTTTTGCTAAGATCACGCTTGGGCCTACCCATCCAAGTGGGTCGTAGAAACGACTTATGTCCGAAATATTTTTTCTTTTTGTTGCAGGTTCCTGTACAGCCATCGCATCAATTTTGTAGCGGAAAGAGTCTTCGCTGCGGTTCCAGGTAAGTCCAACTATTTTTATAATTTCATCCGTTTTAATTTTCAATGTTTCTCCTAATTCCTTTCCCGTTTGAATCCTTTCACTATCTTTCATATCTTCAAGTAATCCTTCATGGTTGCTTGTCCATTTTTGTAGATTAAATCCACCTTTAGCTAAAAGTTCATAAATTTCCTCGTATAACCTTTTACCCTCCTCTTGATCTTGAACTCCAGTCATGAGATCATCAACGTAAAAATGTTTCAATGTTTTTTCAGATGCTGCTGGATACTCAATGCTGTGATCCTGAGCCACTTGTTGAAGAGACTTAACTGCTAAGTATGGAGCTGCAGCTGTGCCGAATGTAACTCGGGTGAGTCTGTAGTGTTTAAGTTCTTGCGTTTTTATATCTCTCCAAAGTATTCTTTGGTAATCAGCATCTTGGCTTTCAACTTTCACCTGGCGATACATTTTTGTCACATCAGCTGACAAGCAGATGGGGGACTCCCTCCACTGGGTCATGATGTGTCTCAGTTCTGGTTGCAAGGTAGGTCCAACTAGAAGTTGGTCATTTAATGAACAGTTGTTTTTTCCTTTGCAGGAGGCGTCAAAGACTACTCTTACCTTTGTGGTGTCTTTATCCTGCCTAATCACAGCGTGATGAGGTAAGTAAATTGCATTTGGGTTGTTGACTTGATTCGCTGGTACTTCCTCCATATGTCCCAACTCTATGTACTCTTCAATAACTTCACTATATTTCTGTTTCAGATCTACATCTTTATTCAGTCTTTGTTCTAATGATCTTAATCTCCTTTCAGCTATTTCTTTAGATCCAGTTACTTCAGGTATTTCATTTCTGAAGGGAAGACGAACCACGTATCTGCCTTCTTCATCTCGTCGAGTCGTCTTGGCAAAATGATCTTCACAGCGTTTTTCGTCTTCAGTAAACAAGGTTTCACGTGATGGTGGAACATCAGATTCGAGCTCCCAAAACCTTTTCAGCAGCTCGTTGTCTTCATTTGCGCAACAATGAAGAACATTGATTCTTGAAGAATCCTCACCTGTTGAATTTGTCACTCCGGACAAAATCCAACCAAAGCTTGTAGCTTGTGCTACTGGTGTACCAGGAGGTCCTCGTTTAAAACCTTCTTGAAGTATTTGACTGTATACTTCAGCACCTAATAAAATTTGAATTTTATTGGGAATATGATATTGTGGGTCAGCTAGTGGTAAGCCGATAGTTTCCCACTGCCTTGCATCTACTCTTCGCGATGGAAGTAGATACGTTATATTGCTGAGTACATACGCTTTTACTGGGATCTTGAAGTTACTAATTCGGGATTGTATTTCTATTGTGACCGTTGATTTGGAAATATTTGTGTTTCCTCCCAAACCCGATACTTGATTGGTGGCTGGTGATTTTGTCAAACCCAAGTACTGAACTGTAGCTTCAGTGATGAATGACCCTTGCGACCCTTGGTCGAGAAGCGCACGAATCGGGTAGTTATTACCATCCTTTGCTTTCGCCATAACAATTGCCGTGGCTAGCAAGACTTGCTGCTGGCCCTTGCCAGTAGCGAAACACGACACAACATCTGAAGTTTTCTGGCCTGCATCAGAAGATGCTGACAAAGTATCTACTTTGTCTGAAGAAGAGGAAGAAGAAGCAACTCGCCCACCGTTGGCGCCTTCAGGAGCATTCACGTTTGCCCCAGATCCTGTGGGATGGAGTAGCGAATGGTGACTTCTTTTGCAAATTCGACACCTTACGTTAGTACGACACTCTTTGGCTGAATGATTGCTACCTAAGCAATTAAAACATATGTTATTGTTAAGAACAAATTTACGGCGGTCGTCAACATTTTCTTGATGGAACTTTTTACATTGAGATAATTTATGATTATCTGAGCAAGATGGACATAATATAACATTGTGAGCTGTATTGTTTATGTGCATCGATTTGACTTTATTTGTTTGGCTTTTACCTCCTGTTGTTGCCCTTGGATTCAGAAACTCAACTGCCCGGAATCTCTGCGTTAGGAATTCTTGAAACTGTGTGTATGTGGGCAGTTCCTCCACAGAGATGTTAGTGGTAGCATGAAATTCCCACTGACGTCTTGTTTCTGGATCCAATTTCAACGATAGGATATGGATTAACAGAATGTCCCAATTGCTTACATTAATGCCTATATTTGTTAGGGCTGCCAAACAATCATTTGTAGTATCTACCAGCTCTTTAAGTCCACTTGCCGATTCAATAGTGAGGTTTTTCTGGCTAAAAAGGCGCCTTAGTACATTTTGTGATATGTATTTTTTATTATTATACCGATCCTCCAACAATTTCCAACATCTCTCATAATTGGATTGTTGGATGGGAATATGCCTGATCAACTGTTCTGCCTCACCGGTGAGGTACCCCTTCAGGTAATGTAATTTCTGAATATTGTCTAATGACTTGTTGTTGCCAACTAATGACTGGAATAAATCTCTGAAGGGACACCACTCCGTGTACAAACCAGAGAAATTAGGTATCTGTATTTTGGGCAATTTTAAATTGAGAGACTGATTTTGTCCTTGGCTACATACCGGAGTACTCTTAGACTCTGCCATTTTAGTATGACCAAGTTGTGCTAACATTGATTTTAGTTCACATTTATAATCACTTACTACTTCTTCACATTGATCATACAGTTCCAATTTAACATACTCAGTTGAATTAAGTTCTTGTGCAGAGTATGTTCGTAACAAATCTTTATGACCGGCCAAGAACTCAAACCACAGTTGGTCGAGTGATTCTAATCTTCCGTCTATGTACTCCGTGGTAAGCCTCTCTTTAGGAGATTTTTTGAAGTTAACCTTTGCCTTTGAAATTCTTTTAAATATGTCAAATTGAAAGTTCATTGTGTTTTGCATGTTGATAAGGTTAAGTTACTAGGCAATGTTAAAATCAAAATCTCCAAATATTATGCACAAAGTTTACAATAGACTTAATGTTGAATCTAAATTATTCACTTTGATTGTTACCCCAAATAATATTTTTAAATGTACTCACAGTTCACTTTCCACTTTACACTTCGCTCACTTACGCCAATTCCTCCTTTACGCGACGGGGACACGAACTTCGCCCTGCACCGTCGGCGTGATAGACTTGTTGGGTCTCAACGTCGCCGTTGCCCGTTTGGCGCCCCCTGGCCCCTGACGCCACCACTGGGTTTTTCCCTTTCCAATGCTACCAATTCTCCACCTCCGGGGTGCGGAATGTGCGTTGGGGCACCCACGCCTGGTATGCGGGAACTCCTTGCAGTAACCTCAATCCACCGGCAAAGTTTTGTGATGATTCGGCGGCAATCCACCACGCCGCTTCGTCCACCAACTTTTGTACCATAAATATCCACTAGGCACTAGGAAATATTATTCGACACGAAGGACCATGTACTTGTATCGCCCACCAAGGGCTGGTTTTGTTTTAAATAAAACTATGTTTTTCACAGTAACACGTTTTTCCTTTTTATTATTCTTTTGCATAAGAGAGTTTGACATTTTACATTTTTTGACAGAGAAAACATTAACCTTTTTTTGAATCACATCCGTGTAACGGCGTCGCAATGCACATCATTTGCCAAATAAATAAAACAATTTATACAAACCCAATAAGAAACCCGTGAGTTAATAATATTCTAATTTCCCAAAATATATGCAAGCTCATTAACCCTACTGACTCATAACCCAAAAGTTAACCCCTTGATATTCACCCATTACCCAAACATCTGGCGCTCAAGGTATTTTAATTACCTTTATACTACCTTCGATCTACATCGACAGACATAAAATGCAGGTACATATTACCAAACGGCCTATTGGCTAATACTCACCCACTACGATTGATGACAACTTCAATGTACATTGCTGCGTTTGTTATTTTACTCATATTTATAAGGAGGATTAAGCAAGTAATGTACGCAATTTTGCCTATGGATTCTATTGTTTTACATGTCGTTTGGCGATAGCCAATTGCCTCATATAGAATTAACACCGATTCCCAGAAAACCAAATCCTTGCGTGCACGGGACTACTACTACATAATATTTCCATAAGTTATCATATTTATTACGGAAGAGATTGCTAAGCGATAAGTCTTCCAATTGTGACACAGATTATTGTTATTTCATATAGCTCTACCGTTTATCTGGACCCAAAATTCTATACAATTACGTAAAAAAATAAGGCCAAGTCTACTAGTAACCTGCTAATTATTTCATTTTTAGGATTCCGTACCGAAAGGGTAAAAACGGGACCGTATTACTAAGACATCGCTGTCCATCTGTCCGTCTATCTGTTACCAGGTTGTATCTCATGAACTATGATAGTCGGTGATATACAATCGAAATTTTCACAGATATTTTCTTTTGCCCCTATATTTAAACACGTAGAATATGTACACGTCTCTTAGTTTTAGTTTCATGTAAATCTTTTTTTTTCTGGGGAATTACTTCCAAGTTACACTGCTTTACTTATTATTATTATTTATTCTTGATGTTAACCAAAGTGAACAAACGCATCCCTTGCAAAATCGATACATGTAAATCTTACTGAAGAATATTGATGATGGTGAATTGCAAAATAATTCTGAATGAGAACAGGGGTGTTTCCAATATATCTGAAATGCGCATACTAAAGTCGGAATAAATAAATCTTGACCCACATGCTGTAACGGGATCAATACACATAAAAATCTAAATAGCGAGTATGTTGCACGGTAGTACAAAAGTGTCAGTAGCGTGTGTACAAAAAGTGAAAGAGCTTGGTATAAAACTTTTATCTATTTGTTTCAACCGTATAAGCTCCTATCCCTTTGGAAAATCAGGACATAAATTATGTGCTCTCCTAGATTTCCAGCTATCTACATACTACATCCCGTTAGTCATCCCAATCAGTTCAGAGGTTTTTACGTGTTTTTTTGTACTTTTTAAACTACACGAAAAATATGTAGTACCTATTTCTTTTTGTCCATTTGCTTTTGTTACTATTACTTAGGTACTATGAAAACTGAAAATTGGGTTCTGATATCAAGATCCACTATCTGGTCTTAATCCTTTTCTCGCCAATTTTTCACTTGGAGATAACTCACGTCATCTTTTGATCTTAAACTTCGAAAATAGAACGACTCGTCAGGACTGAAACTGAAACATAATACAATCAGTTGCTGTTATTTAGCTGATCAACGCATTCCTATGTCTCTTCTCTTTTCACACAGTGCCTAGTCAGTAAGCATGCGCGCGAGGGTTCAGTAACCGCAGAACTGCTGGCGGCGGGCCCTCAGCACGCTCCTTGCAGTCTGCAGCCACTCGAGAACGTCCCAGATTCTACACCCATTCAGATCAGACGGCTTATAATTACATCATTAACTATTAGGGATCGTCAAACTGGAATTTGAGCAGTTTGTTACTTGAACCGTCACGGATCACGATCGAATATCTATCATCAATATCTGAGGGTCACTGATATCAATATGCTGATTTATCTCAGACACTTTACTGGCTAATATGGCAATGTCATAAAGAATCGAATAACGTGCATAATATATGTAGAGCTTCGAAAAGAAAATGGACAAAACGGTAAACCCAAAAAGACTTGGCGACAATAATGCCATTATTTCCAATGCTTCAAGGACGAATGTGAAATAATATCTAGATTCAACGAAAATTCGACCCCCATAATATAGACTTTACCATACTCTACAAAAGCTGGAGAATGTGCCCAAAATATTTTACCAAATAACATCTGTGCACATGAGTTTAAGCTATGAAACAAATCCCAGCAATCCCGGGTACGTACACATACATGACCTAATTCCGTTAGGCCTAGTCCGGGAGTGTTGACTGTACATTGTTCTGCCGACTCCATCTGATTAGTTAAGCAGGCTTTGTGTTGTTTAATGAAACATATGTTGAACAGATTTGTTGTTTGGACACTTTCGTAATGAAAAATCAGATACTGCTAAAGGCCTGTTTGTGTGTGTTGTTGTGCAAGTTTTTACTTTCTTTCGATGGATAATGTCACCGGTGATGTAACTTATTTAACGGATTCCCATGAAGGGATCTATCTAGTTACTAGTCTATAATATTGCCTATCTATTATGATTATTATTTCAGTATAGTTCAGTTATTGTAGTATATGCTGACACTAGTTTGTCCTACTACTAGTCATAATCTTCTCTTTCCGCTCTTCATTTCGCTCGGTCAAGGGCTGTTCAGGAATCCATAGGGCAGTTTTTCAGGCCCATTGTTCATCAATAAGCCTGAAGCACCACACTGGTTAATCACAGTTAATCAGACGTTGCGTTGTGGCAGTCCCAAAGCCATTATTACGGATGAATGGCGAATGGAACTGGATTCTTGCTGACATACAATAGATGTGTCCAGCCCAATAATATATATATATATATATATATTATGTAAGAAGAAAATTTTAACAGAAGCTAAATACTTAATTGAATTAATTAAAAGTTTAAACACTAACATTTCTAATGCGAGTAACGTAGAATTCAACAAACAGAAACTTATTCTAACTGGGGCACGCGTTGATAGTGAAATTGCGAATACTCTGCGGGCTTTGTGCTTCAAATGTAAACATGATATTTTAACAGTGAATCATTTCACCATAATAATAAATTCACTGGGGAGAATAGGTATACATTTTAAACGCGCAATATAAATTTGAATAAATATATAATTTTGAAGGAATATCAAATATATTTAATTGTGTCAATAACTCCTAAAAAGGAAATTTTCCTGTTTTAATTTAAAATGATATCTGTGAGAAGGTACATATATGGACATAATATATGAAATGAATAATAAAACCATAATAGTACCGCATGCCGCAGTTTGTAGCATATTTGCATAAAAATACCCTGTACGATTCCATGCCATAATTTATTATAAAAGCCTATAAACTTACTAAAATGTAAACAACAGTTTTACATGCGACGCTCCGTAATTTTACATGTCATCATGCTATAGAAAGGCGTGGTTGACGTTATTTAAAATAGTAATTGCCCACCTACTGACCTAAAAAAAATTATGCGAAACAGTGACATCATTAATGTGGGCCAAATTATTTGGAATTTTGGCGACGTAATTAAAATTCTAATTAATTACGAACTCTGACGTCACTAAAATGTGTAAAATTTACTTGCTTACAGCTTTTATAGGTACACGCATAGGTAGGTAAGCATAATAAGTGTAGTGCATCTTTTGCTTTAAAGATTTGATCATATAGGTTGGCTACATTACTTACTACCTATAAATTGTGATTTGACTCTGACAGTGTAAGGAGGGTAACCTGTTCTATTGTAGTATAAACCCCAATTATTATTATTATCAAGGAAAATAATACGATCTTCATTATTCTGATCACAATGGTGTTGATGATGGTTTATTGCAATGAGGACATAAAAGCCCGGAGAGCTTTTCTCTATATTTGAAGCAGTAATTGCGAAGTCAGGTCAAAGGTTATCGGGTTTCTAGAACAGCGGCTTGTGGAACCTATTTTAGCTGACCCAATTTGTAGCTGCAACTCCAATGCTTTGGAAGCGAAACTGCATTAACAATGGGTTAAACTTAGAACATGGTAGCGCATACCTGCTGTCTAGGAACTGGTTAAGCTCTGTAGTTTGACATAACAGAAACTTCCTAAAACTGGGAAGATAGAAAACTTACATGTAGAAGCTTAATGCAATACAATAACTTTAAATTTGTATTTTAATTTCTGTTGATAAATTAAATGTGTAACAATTATTTTGTGTTGCATTTACTTTGTGTTACTTAAAAAAAGTAGATACATATTTTGGAAATGCAAAAACATTGGACTATCTCCATGTAACATTGCTGTATATATTCACCTTAGGCTCGCTTATTTAAGCATCTTACTGGTCCTTTTACTGGTTTTATAAAATGAAACTCGAAAAGAAATTGATGTATTCATATTACTTATACCTACTTAATGTAACACCGTTAACCTAACGATGTAGTTATTACTCTACGTCAATATGAATTCTTTAATGTAGAGGTATTACATGTATAAGCCCACTCTTAAACTCTTAATTTTAAAATTAGTTTATCGTAAAACTTCCAAAACACTCATAAAGATAAACACTAACACGATGCTTTCGTAACTTATTGAATAGTATAACCGAGTGAGTGCTTGCAATAGATTTATTGCCCATAAATGTTGCTTTTTGATTGCTGCACACGATAAATTACAGTTGTAACAAACCAGATAATGTCTGGGCTCTTGTCAGTTGGATAACGAATCAGTACTTTCATAGGGCTCTTGATTTTTTTAATCACTAGAGATTTGCCTTTGATAACTAAACTTAGGAGCAAACAAATCGTCACAATTTCATTGCATCTATGAGATATTAGGTTGCTCGCAAGTAAACTTCGCTTGTTACTCAGAAAGTCTACGAAGATATCAAGAAAGAAATTATAGTACACGTGGCTTCACCTATTACTGCTGCACTAGAATATGGTGTGACTGAACAGCTGGAATCGTAAACTGTTTGAAGACATATTTTCAGAGGCCAGTAAGCTGTATCTTACCAACATAAAAACAAAGAAACAAAGAAAGTCTTTCGTTGTACTGTGCTTATTTTTTCTTCTGTATAGTTAAGGATTTTATAAAAGACTGGAATAGAGCAATGAACACAAACTTTTTCATCCTCTTATCATTTGCAAGTCAGCAAGATAATGCAAAGTCCAGACACCAGACACTCGAAGACTCGGTTTAGCTAAAAGTGGGAACAAAATGACAACGTGTCCTTTGTCTGCGGTAGCGAAAGGGACACAATAGCATGCCTAGACAGGCCGACTCTCATAGGGCTGGCAAGGTGACATGGGAAAATGTAGATAAAACAACGAATATTATGATAAATAACAAACAAAGAAGGTTTTCTGAGAGTATATATGGAGCAAAGTCAGCTTTTAAAACAGAGTTGTGTTAGTAGATACCGCAGTTTAATTTCTCAAAAGTTCTCAAGAAGCTCGTTAGGCGACAACCCTAGTCCTAGGCTTTTAAGATAGAGTGCGGCGCGGCGCGGGTGGTTTCATTGTACACAGACTCGCCTCAAGAGATAAAGATAGTGTTGAACTTGAAGTTATCTTTAATCTCAGCCTGTAGCTTGGAGCCACCGCTATTCCCGGAGATTAGCCTTTGAAACGACTCCACGATTCTAATAAGTATAACTAAAAACGGCCTTGTCTTGATAACCATTTTGGCTGTAATCACATGCTTTGAATGTCTAAGTGGCAAAGCTTTCTCCTATTTCCTTTTTTACACTTATTTTTTAGTCTTAAAACCGTCCAAGCAAAACCTATAAAAATATCGATGCGAAAGCACTGCGGTAATTCTCATCACAATGCGACGTGCATCAAACCGAGCTTCGAAGTAATCTTTTCGCCGTGCGCCCACTCCATTGCAGTCTTTGTGCCGCAATCGTGAGCCCATTCATACCGCATGCTATTCATGGACATTTTACTTTGTCGTTTCTACGCATACTGTGGATAACTCCGTAGTAGAGTCATTGCTTTTCCGTACCTGTGCAACTTGTTTTTATTGTAATTGTTGGCTATTCTATGTTGATAGTTGATACTTATCGCTTTAACATCTATATATAGGTAGTTTCGGAAGTGTTAATTGCTCCGTGCTCTTCAAAAAGAAACCTAGTCTCTTGTCTCTTGAATATTCAAGTCACGGGTTAAATGCTTTATTCAATCTGCGGACGCCAACGCAATTGTTTCTATTTCTTTATTGCTCTACGACAAACCCTAGACTTCTAGATTAAACGATTTTAATCCGTAGCCCCTTGGAATAAAGCTTTCGGACGTTTGCAACTTTTTGCAAGCGTTTCGCTAAGGATGTGAAGTGGTGAGAATGGAATTTAAATTTTTACATGTGCCCACTATTTGGGTCAGTGCTCATTTTTAAATTAGATTAATTTAGCTCATGACCTCAAGACAATAAAGTGGTTAATAAAATAGCAAGAGGAATATCTCTATTAGCATAATATTATCACAAGCTATGTCCAGTGGTTTCAGCTAAAACGCATACTATCTGCCTGGTTTACTCCCTATTCCCTATGTATTATTTCATTGTCAAAGCTATTTACAACTCTCAGTCCATTTTCTTACCAAATTAAGAGCTACTGAAAGACTTTCGCGTATGCAATTTATCTTTCCCAATATTGGTATGATTTTCCACTAACTACCGAAAAAATAGTTTAACATAAGGGAAAAATCTGCGGGCCTCATCGATCACGGTTCGTTTTTTACGCTCGAACTGTTACGGACAGCCTCCGTTGGTATGCTCAATACTCTGTGACCAGCCAGTGAAGCACGTGCTACTTTTTACGGCTATTAGATAACATGAGATTACTAGGCGACGGTAAAACACACGCTACTGCTGCCGGGTAATGGGGCGATGACTAATATATCAGAACATATAGCTAGAATTTGTAACTTCAAGTAGATGTGCTCTACTTTTTTCAAAGACCTAATATATATTCTTTAATAAACAGAATATTCTACTTAGGTTTTGATGTCGATTGTTGAAGGAGTCGGACATCCAGGCCCTATAGCTCTAGCGTCGAGAATAGTTATTTGACTCTGGATACAGAACACAGGGTTAGGTTTTGTGGCGTATCTATTTTTCGGTTTCAAAGCAAAGTCTGCCCTATGACATAAGCCTTGCTATAGGTATTAGGGATGGGTCGTTGTCGTTTTTACAGTCGACGAAACTAGACCGTTAAATTTCGTTCATGGACGGGTCGATCAACTAGTTAAATTCGTCGACTAGTTAACGTGTCGTCTCGTTGACTATTATCGTTGTATTAAACGTTAGACTTGACGGTTAACTTAGACTAGATGACACGTTACGGTTGGTTTAGTGTTTAGCCTATTAATCAATGTAAAAATGTAGGTATATTTTAAACAAGTGAAATTTTAAAAAAAAACTTGTTAAAAACAAGCTTTTATTATTATTATCATAAAGTACTCGTCAAGACGAATCAAATGAGCCCAAACTCGATGGGGTTACGTCGTTTAATTACGGAGTTCCTATAGCGACCTTCCCGCTCCATCATCAGATCAGCTCCATGTTATAATAATATTGCATTGTCATCCGATTTATGCATGCATGCAAAATTTCAGTTCAATCGGACACCGAGAAGTGGGTCAATTTTAACTTGCAAGATTTGCTTACAGACAGACAACAGACAAGTGATAGTAAATAAAAGCTTGTAAAAAGGCAATGATCTTTCAATGGCCCTTCATACCAAACACGCTCACACCCGCATTGAGCCAACGCATTCCCTCTCTTTCACAACCACTACGTTACCATATTTGCCATCCTCTTTAGTTTACGTTTAACGCGGGAATAAAAGGCCTATCATCTTAGAGCGTTTATTTTAATAATAAAGATCTTATTACATTACATTTAGAGTTTACTTTAGATTGTTTCAACTGTTCCATTCGACTGACACGTCGCATCGACCCGTTTTGAGATAATAAAGTAACCTATTACATTAGAGTTAGAGTTTATTTTAGTTTGTTTCAACGTGTAGTAACGTAAGAACCGGCCACGTTAAAGAGTCGACGTTGCATTGCGCGTTGATAAGAACGTGGGGATTTCTCGTTTAGTCGTTTACGAATTTAACTAGTAGATCAGAGAACGGTAGACCGTCGAAGCGTTGAATGCACGTCGACGGTTGATTTTACTAGTCCGTCTATTTAACGCTCATCCCTAATAGGTATAGTAAACAACACCACAGTTTTATCTGCCTTCCGAAACATTGATTGCTTCCAGACAAAAAAATTGCCACAATGATGACCGATGTGGCGCGGTGGGCTAATACCCGCTTGCAACGCAGAAGGTTGCGGGTTCGATTCCCGCATGAGGCAAATATTTGTGTGATCCACAGATATTTGTTTCTAGTCTGGGTGGTTTTCAATATCTATTATAAGTATGTATTTACAAAAAAAAGTATATAAGTATTATATCCGTTATCCTAATCACCATAATACAAGCATTAAGTTGCTTAGTATGGGGTTAGGTGGCGCTGTGTGAATTGTCCTGAAATATTTATTATTTTTATTATTAATGAATTGAACCCAGGCCATTGGAGCTACGCCATAAATGCGGATATTGAATGCAAAAAATCCGCAAGTACGAGTATTACAACAGTTCACGATTGTCGGGCATAGGTACCACCTACCTATATGTTCTAGTTCTTATAGGTATAGGAGATAACTTGCCTTCCTTTTATGAAGCTGGCTGTGAACAGGAAGTGTTACGGAGTTGGCAATGTGCAGTCGATAATGACGAAGAATTTTTTACTTATTTTAAACTTCACTATTCCCATAATATAATAGTGGTCTTACCTACTCGTATTAAGGATTTTACTGGGATATTTCAAATTCATATCAAAGAATATTGGCTGCGAAACTACCTTTCCTTAGCACTATATAAAAGCTGTTCACTGAGCTACCCCATAATATGCTATCACGTAATAACTGGAGCAAAACGCTGTCGGAGCGGTGGAAATTAAACGCCTCATACATCCACTATTGAAAATATCGCAGAAATACGAGTATATTGAAGGGAAATGACTGGTACAGTTGTAAAAACGTTGACACCAAATATTTTAAATGGGTTACAAAAAACAGGAGAACATTTTTTCACTTAAGAAAGATAGATAGATAACACTTTATTGAAACAGAAAAATTTACAAAAATAACACAATATAATCTATGGCGGTCTTATCGCTAAAAGCGATCTCTTCCAGACAACCGTGAAGGGAGAGGAGAATATTGCTATTCACATGGGTAAAATACACACGTTTTGTATTAAAGGGTAAAAGTTATCTCAAATCGGTATTGTTTTAAGATTATTTGTACACATTTTCAAGATAATAGAGCTTGTAGTTTCAAAAACATAATGTTCAAGGGATGTTTTCCCCTTTTTTGTAGGTATTCTTCTATAATATTTCTTAGATCTCAATTGATTTGCTTTGTGTATTAGACACACGATACAATCTTTTGTATAAAAGTAATTATAATGAACCTGCTAAGTGTGTTTACTTTCAAGTTATCTTTGTTCTCGATCGATTCCACTTGAAATACAATCTATATAGGTATGAAAACGCTTAGAGAAATGAACTTCTATTTACAAACAGCCTGATCCAATATTGGCGGCAGGTCACACAAAACGACGTAGAGGTCGGAGCGTCGAGTCGTACGTAATAAATTGGAAACCCAATATCTCGTCATCGCGCCCGTAATTAACTCGCTGAAGCTTCTCATTTATCCCGACTGTTATTTGAAAAACACCTCGGAACTACTCGTATTTATCTTCCAAGTTCATCAAAGTTCAAAGTTAATTTCGAAATAATATTATTAGACTGGAACTTCTTCGGTTTACTCCATAAATAAGAAAGGAGGTTGATATAAAGTTAAATAAACTCTCTTTCGTTGTGCATAAATTTCGTGATAAAAATTTTTTTTCGTAATTAGAATTGAAATTTCACTTTGTCATAAGCCGTCCCAAAGTTTTGAAGTGTATAAGAAATTTTACAAATATTTTTGTAGAAGTTATTGTAATTTGTAAGTGTTTTCAATGAGGGAAGTGGAGAGATGCATTCGTTTATATGAGCGGCTTTGTAAAGGAAGCTATAGCTTGACGCCATATCCGATGGAGTGCAATGGCTCCTTGAAGTACGTGCTGAAGAACTTCAAGCTTAGAGGTATATAATGTTCAAATTTAATGTGGGACGAGCAAACATATTAATCACCGATTGATAACTGATTTAATATCAATAAATAGCAACGCACGAAGACTTTATGATGAAGTCAGCTCAAATACAAGTAGGGACGAATAAGCTTTTGACTCCTTCCGGATATAACGCCTTGGTGCCGTCAAAGTAGAAATAAGACTGAACATAAAGGTGGGAATAGATCCCGGACTTCACTGAACATCGTGCTGGAATAACACACGGGAACTAGTAATAAGTTCACAGCCAAAATAGAAAAATTACGCCTCCCGGTGGCACTAGTTTCCAAGACCTTTGATTAGATTTCCTAAAACTAGGTTAAAGCTGAAATTAAAGTTTAAATTTTTAATCTTCCACACTCCAGCCTTCAGGTCAGACCAACACGGCGTGATAATTAAAAAGATTCCCGGTAAAGGTAGATCTAACTTGAGGTCTGACCTAAATTAACACCGCGAGGAATATTAAAACATTTGGAGCGGATTAAATATCACGAAAGTTTGATAGTAGGTGAAATGATAAACTGTTTTGCTTTTGAAAATTAATGGATGGCTTTTAAGGTGACATGACATTCCGAAGGAGTAGGTGTTTGATTCCTTTATCTAGGTACACGAAAGTCTATCTTCAGGCTACTACTACTTGCAACTACTAGCTACTACTGCAAGCAGCATTTCTTTTGGTACGAATTCATGTCACGAGTGTCTCGTTTCTAATGATGGAATAACTTTGATACAGAAACACATCAGAGCTTCATGTCGCTTCCTACGGAATATCACCTTAGCAGAGCGTCCATTAACATTGTAAAGGGAAAACCGTGTGGGTTTCTGTGTTGGAATCGACATGACACCCAAACGCTGCTCCGGGCAAGCTTACAATTTACGAGCACATGCTGCAGCATAGACATTACCAAACATGGCACAACATACAAGATGTATTATAGAAAGTGATTGATCCATGTGAGATTGCGGAACTAGTTGAATTTGATTACACGTTGCATGTAAAACTGTGAACGGGGTTTTATGTGGGAGTAATGGTCATTCAAAAGATTTTTAGTTTGACAAAGTTAAGCTTTTAACGCGAATGCGACGTTTTGTCCATTTAAATCGATTATTAATTTGTTCTGGTCTTCATGTCTATGGAAAGTAACATGTTGTTTACTATGTAATATGATAGAATTTATTTAGAATGTTACCACGACCATCACGATCACGTCAATTTTTAAGGTGCGCTTTAGATTCTGGCAAAATTTGCATGACAAAAGCAGATATTCCGAAAATGGTTCCATCCAAAATACCGCTGTAAAAATGTTCACAAACACTGTAACAACTATATTAAATGTCAACAGTTCTGCCAATTTTCTACCAAGTTAGCGCAATATTAAAGTTGAATGTCATTCGAGCCTACTTTCGCATCGTGAAAATTACTTGTTTGTTTGCACTAACTTTGCGAAGTGACTCGAAGTTCACAAGATTAGTTTAGCTGAGATTGCAGAACGTTTTGAAAATTATTTACATAACAAATAATATTTAGTCCAAATTATTGTGCTCTTAGAGATGCTGCAGATGTTTTAGGAAAACCAATGTCATTATGATGTAGCATTTCACTTTTTGGTTACTAGATTTGTCAGATATTATGGTTTGGTCATGGTTAACTTCGATTCATTGCTGACCTGAAAATTTTACTCGTAGGTACATACGTTTACAGTCACAAGACCCATAATCAATTGCTTCTTGATTATAATCTGATATATTTCATCAGTAACATTCGATTCGTCGCGTTGGTGGGCCCCTCTAATTCTATTGTGATAACTTATTGCGTCCCTCATCATTGGTGTTCTTCGCCCGAAGCTCTATAGGGTCAAGTCGAACTCCCACTGGGAAACCCACTCGCGGCCCACCTCACGATTTAATGTCGTGACATTCAATATTTTAATTTTCTTTTAAATCTAAAAATTTAACGGTTCTTTGAACCGTTATCACAATTAATTTTACTTTGTAAATATATCTACGCCATTTATATCACATAGATATGATTATACCGGTGATTTGCACCATCTTTTTAAAAAGCCTTTTACCGTATTTCACCCAGAATATTAAATAGTAGGTACAAGCTTCTGTGTAAGACCATAAAAATCTTTACAGCGAAGAAATAACTAACGAAGCTCTTCATTATTTCTAAAAGACTCAAGAACCTTACAAAATTGTCCTTTCTTAATATAAGAGAAAACAATTTGCTTTAATTAACAACAATTCATTACCAATAAAGTGCGTTTAAGGTAAGCCAACATAAACAGACATTAATCCCGCTCGAGACACGGCTAATACCCGTTGTGGTGTTCCAGCGCCCTTACCATGAGTTTCCTATTTCTATTGTTAGCTTGTTCATAGTGAATTAGTGCCCGATTAGTGCAGACTTAAATTTTGTCTTGTATCTTTTTTTGAGCAAATATTCCTACGCCTCTCAAGTACAAAGTTGAGTAAAACCTGAACTCAAACCTGAGTCTACCAAAGAGCAAAAGACAGCCAGAAATGGCACCTTTGTATAATATAGGACTCGATTTAGTACGTTTACTAGTACTACGTTAACTAGTTTAGATATCGAGTTTTTTTAATGAAAGTAAGATATCAAAAGGATCTGTTAACTATTTCATAACGCGCTACTAAAATGATATTCGATACGATTTACCTAAGGAATATACATTTTTTTTTCTCTTAGAGTGAATGAGCCATTCTCGCAAACCCGTGGTTATAACACTGTTTATGCTGCTAAAGTTTCACTCAGGGTGTTTATTTTCAACCTAACAGATTATTCCCGTTGACTGAAACCATCAGACTAATACACCTAATTGGTGGATGTAAAATGAGAAGTCGCGGACGGCGCTCGTTTTGTAGGAATTTCTAAAAATGTAGGCGTTTTTGAACCGAAGTTGTTGATTTACACTGTTGGTGTGTTGTGTTGGAACAGTTTTTACTTCTAGTAAGGCGGTTTAGCTGATTAGTTGCTAGAGAACTGTGCGTTTATTGATCTAGAAATAAGATTTGGCACAAAAGTTGTAATGGAGTAGGTATATATATTATTATGTAGTATCGTTAAGATTTTACAGCTATTTTGTCCTAAGCAATCTTCTTATATTTGCTTTCAAAGATTGTATTATTCCTTTATCACGTACGTATTCCTATTCGAGTTACCTTATCATTTCGCCATATTCATATTGATTCAATACATTCAACAGAATTACGTCTGTCACATTCCTGGAATCGACACCTGATCAAATAACCATAATATTATGATCCAACTTACTGAGGCTTGAATATTTGAGCCTTAGCATTACCATGTTTTAGGAAAATAGTCGCGTATCGTATTTCAAGCTCTATTTTCTTAAACTGGTAAGCTTTAGTATTCTTAACGTTAGATAAAAACTTACCTTCACCGAATTCCACCATTGTGGGCTCCCAATCCAGGTTTTTGTTAGTCTCGTGGACCAGTCGGTATGTCCAAACAGGGTCCCTAAATAACTTTCATAATATTCTCTTTGATGCCATTGTGTTCCACATTAGGTAAGGAACGTACCATCTCCCCTTGAGAAGAGTTGCATTTTGCGGGCTCACGCGCCCAGGGACTTGTCTGGGTAATTTATTGGACCGTGATGAAGCACTAACTTGTAGTCTTATATTGCAACTTCGATACAATTTCCCTGTAATTGACGGAATGCAATTGATAGGTTTATGTCCTTTATTTAATTAGAAAGCAGTTATATTCCTTATTAATTGGTAACAAACATAATTATTTAGAAATATGTTGATAATGTATTACCACAGTAAGTAGAAAGTACGAGTAAAAATTCCTCGTAAATGCAAATTACATGCAATCTCAGGTTATCTACACATATAAATTCTCTAGTGATTGAAAGTAGTGATTGGTGTCGGTTCTCAAGGGACCGCCGCGGTGCGTGGAGACCGTGTGAACATACCCATAAACTCCATGTCTCACTGTCTTACTGACTCAGTCATATAGAGAAAATGTATCTACTGTTTATTAGTACACGGGTCTACGGGTCTAGCTCCGGTGTGTGTCGCGGTGTTTAGGAATCTTTTCATATCAAAATGTTCGTAATATTTCTCTCCCTTTCATGAGAACGACTCACTAAAGTTATACGAACTTTATTGTGACAGAAGACTTGATCTAACTTTAGGTTATTGTTATGGAACTCACGTTTGCTGTGATCGCTATGTGAAGTGAATATATGTGTCATGAACTTGGACAAAAGGGTAAAGTTATAAAGAAATATGTTAAATGTTTTACTTAAAAATTGAATGGAAATTGTTTGCGACAACGAGAATTGCCGCTAGCCCTGATAAGCCTGTAAGATTATCACATAATTTTCAGAATCACAAATTATTCAGATATTTCGCAACATCTTCCAAGTTTAATTCATTCAGAACATTTCTCGGATGTCTAATGGATTTAAAAATAAAACTCGAAAATCCTTATTTCTCAGCTGGCGGCTCTCAATTTTATCGTCCAAATGTCTTCTTGAAATGGTTTTTAACAAGGCGCTTGCTTGACTAGCCGTTATGTTTAATCCAATCTCCAACTTATTAAAAACCTGACGTTTTCAACCGATAAAGTTCAGATTAACAACCCATCGACACTTGTTTACGGTTCATGGCGTGTTTTCCTGTCAAGGCAATTAGTTTAGTATTCTAGAGTTGTGTACAGATTACTAAGTCGATCACTGCGAGCTAATTGGTAGTCTATGTGAGCTTTGACGACCGTTTTACTATCTCTATCTACTAGACCGTTATTATCGAGGATCACACAATGCGGTGGATAATAAGTTTGACTGATGACTAAGCTTACGAGAATTCATATAAGTCAATTAATCATGAGACTCTTAAAAAGGAGAGTAAGATCTTGAAAGGTCGACATTCCAAGAATTCCTTAGGTATTATGTAGATCTATAGGCCGTTAGACTCTTTTATTGAGCTTTCAGCTTTAAAAAGAAAATGGATCTGAGCTTTTCTTACGAATTAAGTCGTTTGAAAAGTAATCTGGTTCTGATTTCTAATTTTGAACAATAGCCGTGGCTACATTTATTAAAACCCATTCCCACACCTCTGACCCTTTTGAATCTGAGCGTTTATTAAAGGAATCACACGTGGATGATTTCCAGGGTTCACTGGTTTCTGTCCTGCGTCCGTGTTCGAAGGATGTCTTTATTTAGACATTCCTATGCTAATGCACTCCAAAGTCTTTGATTTGTCTGTTCAAAAGGAAAATTACACAATTGAGTTCAGGATGTTGCAATGTGTATAAAAATAGTAAAATACTGTTCTCCCTTAAATATTATATATTTACAATGTTAAAGGAAAACACGCTACATTACTGATGAAAAAGATTTTTTTTTGAAAGAAGAATGTGTAAGGGTTAACTGCAGAAAGCGCATAAAATATAAAAATGCTTTAACTGAACGTACCTGATGTAGCCCAAGAAATATGATGAATTAAGTTAAAATGTTCGGATAGATTAGAGCATAAAATGCTTTGCGAATGCAGTATAGTCCTTCCACTATAATATAGTGTATACTATTTGCTTGAAGTAACGTGACAAACGACTATGGTACTCTTGTAAATACAGCATACTGCCAACAGATGACTTCAGATTCAGATTCTGAATCTGAATCTGAATCTGAAATAAAACCGTCAATGACACGTATCAATGCAGACGAATTAACATAAAAATCTCGTCCCATTTCGTGTTAAACAGGAAAAAAGACGCAAAATATCCAATCGCTCCCGTCCCATTTTATTTCACACCCACGCATCGTCCTTAGGACTCTTCATTCATTACTGACAGTAAGAAAACTTCGTTTACTCATTTCCTCGCGTCTTTCTTTAGATTTTGTGACAACTTTTTTGGATCATCAGAGTATTTCTAAAGATTATGTCCAAGAAAACCACCAACTTCAAATTCAAAAGAAATGATCTACTGCTGGTCATTGTAGGGAGCTTTACTCACACTCCTAGATTTCTCGACAATGTCGTCCGCCTACACGAGCCTTTTTATTTCGAGAAAGTCAAAGAACCCGTAATTGGTTTAATATAAAGGAATAATAAAAGGTTTTTGTTTGCTTTCACGGTAACTTAATCTTACATTTCTAAGAGAATACTGGTAAAGACATAATGTAATAATGCGATATCATATTATATATTAGACCTTATTATCTTATGACATACCTAAATCAATTTTCTGCGTTTTATTTGCAGATTTGCTATTATAATGTAGGATTAATTCAATTGTTCCGATACAATTGGAAATCATCGATTCGGGAAATAAATCTATTTTCGTCCCCTAATAGTGTGGGTTTTCGAAACGTACGTTTGAATGGTCCCATTAAATCATGAGGTTTGAATGGGGAGCCGTTCAGAGAGGTCTCGGAATGATTACAAAGAGACAGTAGTACAAATATTGAAGCCCTTTAGCTATAAAAGGATAGACCAAGCCATGTTAGGGAAACGTGGGTGAACTATAAGGCGCCACCATGCTTCTAGAAATATATACCAAAGCGCTGGCGATATCGTAGATTTGCACTTTACATCAAAATGTTCGTTCGTGTCCTTTAAAAATGGTAGCCCGACTGTTAAATGTCGCAAGTCCAACAACCTTATCAAAATCAGGTACAAAATTGTTTTAGAAATGCCAAGTCACAATTTCATTATTTCCACTGTTAAAGTAATTTAAGGGGCATGACCTATCTGCCCTAAAAAGAACAAATTGCCTAATGATGAAAATTAAATGCGGGGTCCGACAATCTATCTTATGAGTCGGCCGGGTTCTTACGAGCTTAACTGAATTGTTGAAAGCTTTTCATTCAATGTATTTGTTGGGTACTCGTACAATGGCATTAGTGGACAAGCTCAGCGTCACATTATATTTGTGGTAAAGATCAATGACCATAATAGTTTATTCACACGATCATCTTTAATCTGGAGATAAACTGGGTGTTTTATTAACACCATGTTTGGTATTTGATAGGATACGAATCGATTGTCTTCTCGATAAGATCGCCTTTGTTCGAACAACAAAGAATCGATGCCCCTATAATGTACTAAATATTCATTGTACGATACGTACACTGATATTATTGAATTGCTTCTCATATTCTGTATTAGTATTGGCACATTTGAGACTATTCAGAAGTCCTATCTAGTACGTTTAATATTCCTATAAGGAATTGACACTCCGGGTGGAACTTCCTAAAATTTCTAGTAAAACGTGTAAAAGGTCTACTATATTTGCATTGGGCAACTTGTATGGGCACATATGGACACAGTTCAATATTTACGCTTGATAAGTGTACTATTTCCCGCATTGGGAATGGTTTTCCTTGTTGCAATTAATTTAATTACAATTTTATTGATTGCATACCTAATATTGTGTGCTTGTTACCAATGCAAATTCCCCCATTGTTATTTCTGCTTGCTGTAATGAATTAAATTGTTTATTCCTTACTCACATGAACTTTTAACGCGAATATTTTCTTCTGGACCGCTTCATCTATATCATCTTACCTATATCTTGCATCATTTACGATGTTTAGCACTACTTATTTGTATTTTCATCCTTTCCTCGTTGCTTTAAAAAGCTCTTCCATAACTTCCCATCCGTTCAGAACACTTGACCCCATTATATCAAATGATTGTTCCGTTATAGCTATCATATTATGCGAATATGATAAGCAAGTGCGAGGGCGCGATGTTACGTAGTTATCCGCGAGTGACGTTTCCGTTCGATAAGTCGAAGGGACGAGCAGACTCCCTACTCCCTAGCCAATTGTGAACTTGACATTGATGACGAGGTATTGGGGAAGATCGAGATGTAGCTTTGAACTGATAATGGAAATGTCTTGATTGAATTTCGATTCTTATCACCTTCGCTTCGGTTCAAAAGTCAGAGCGCCATGATTAGGCCGGAAGTCGCCATCATCAAAGGAAATTAAGACCAACTGATTGCTATTCGTCAAGACAATAACATCTAAACATTTTATAGGTCAATAAAAGTCGTCAATAATATTTGTTAATATTGTCCTAAAAGTTATTAACTTTGAAATACCAAATCCAAAAGCGTTGGTTCCTGTTGTTTGTTTAATTTAATTCTTATCATTGATCTCGACTACCATTTTCTATAATATAAATGACTCCCGAAACAAGATATCACGTAATCGATCAATTTAATACGATATTCAAGGGTGTGAGGGTTAACGGGGTGAGAAGTCAAGTAGAAACCAAATGGAAACCCAATATTGAGGGCTGAGGGCTTTTACGAAAATACAAGTATATTTGAAGGTGTTTTCTGAACGTACTCATAGGTACTTGATTATTTAAAAGGTTCTGAGGCCTATTTTTGACGAACCCTTTCTTTAAAGCATTAAGGGAAATTGATCTTCAAATAAACGGTCCAACATTTACCCTTCAAAGTAAACTGGTAACACAGTTTTCCTTCAGTCCTTACACCACGAGTTCGAGACAATTCCGACCCTCGCTGGGGCGATATCTTGACTTTTATTGACGCGGTGACATTACGTTATTTACGTTACACGCCTATGAAAACACCATTCGGCTACGAGGATAGCTTGGGGACTGGCTGTTTTGGAAAGCTCGGCTTAGCATTTCGGGGTTTTCAATTAAAAGTAAACTAAAATTTTATGGCGATTTTCACACTGTCCCGCATCATGCTGCATATTGCGTGTCGACGCACCTACGCGCGTTCCTGCGGGAGTGCAGATCTGCATCATCGTGCGGGTTTTTTGCGCACTCACGCGCGTAGGTGCGTTTTGTAGATTCACGCACGGCGGCTCTCATTTCTTCAATCAAAACTGGATTTGGCTGGGATTCGGTGTGCCATACCTTGCGTCTCGTCCCGCACCTACGCGCGGGGGTGCATGTTTCTCCGCGTGTATGCGCGTGATCCGCATGAACGCGCGTGGATGCATTTTCAGTGTGTTAGACTGTGCGTGTTTTCCATACAAACGGAGATACTTACAAGCAACGGAAGAACACGCATCCACGCGCTACGCTGCATCATGCGAGGCAGTGTGAAAATCGCCTATGTTAGATTTAGTTTGTGTTCTGCTTTACAGCAAAAGAATTATTTATGAAATAGTGCTTATTTTATTCCATTAGTCACGAGTCCTATAATATTCTGGATAAGATTAAATAAGATAACATAGAGAATAATATACTAGTAGTGTATTCTCCTAGTTTGTCTAGTCTTCAGCCCCCATTGCAGTCCTAATAAACCTCAAATACAAGTCTAGTCCTTGTGCCAAAAGACCGATCGATATATGTAGAATGTAGGTACTCGGTAACTCAGGATGTAAAGCTTCCTAGAATCAAGGTCGAGCTTACACTGAAGCCCTCTATTTGTTTGTTGAGATTTCTTCAGAAGTTTGTTTTCCTGTCCGCGACTCGTAACTCCTGATAAAGTTTTATCTCTCATATTACTTCTCATTTACAACTGAACTTTGTCGAAATGAATAAACTTTATATGGTTATTGTTACAATAATCCCATGCGACATAAAGTCTGGGATGGAAGTAATTCTTTATATCAGCTTCGACGCGTCTTAAACTGCTCTCATGCAAGACGTTTATTACGTTTAGTCTAGACAGTGGAGCAGCTAAGTCTGTTAGTCGAGCCTGGGTAGAAAGCGCAAGTGGTTTTAAAATAAAATTAGCTTGCTTGAAATTCCAGGCTATGTAAGAGTTCACTTTCTGGAATGCTAAATACCGGTATATTTATGAAAGTTATTTCGTATTGACAATCCTTTTATACATTGTCATCCTTTTATAATATTGTTTTTGAATAAATGAATTGAATTGAATACATTATATTCAGAATCACCAGACAATGTTAGACTATGTTACACTCATGCTACAAATTTCTTCAGAGATGTTATTTATTACTAATTTTATCTGATGCAAATTGCATCAAGTCATGAATAAACTGTGTGAAACACCTTCACGCATAAATAGTAAAAGAGGTACACCTACACCAAAAGTCGTGTCAGTCCTGCAAAGCAGTTGCATCAGAGGCAATAGGTACCTAACTGTTTTCTCAATTAGAGGAAAAATAACCCATATCTTATCAGCAACGGCTACAGTTAATCATTCCTCGTCACAAGTATACATCCTGAACTATGAACCCTGTGAAGCTCTTGTAACGAAAATAAAGATTTTAAGCTGCAAATCAATGAAAAAGTCTGTTCTTAAATGTCCGTCTAACATTTCTTTTTCGTCCACAACCCTGAGATATGTTTTCTACAATTTCTTCTTTCTTTGTCCATAGACAAAATGGAGGAGCGCGAGAACGACGCCGGCCCCGGCGTGCCGGACATGACGCTGATGCCGGAGATCACGGAGGACGCCATCAACGACAACCTCAAGCGGCGGTACAAGCACGACTTGGTTTATGTATCCTTTTACTATTGGCTGATAGCCACAATATGTACTCGAGGGCTTTGAACATGATCTTTGATTAGATTTTTTTTTGAGCTTGAATATAAAAAAACCAGCTCTGTAACCTCTATTTATTATACAAGTACTTATAATAACGCTACCTAGCATCGCGCGGTTACTTCTAGTAGTAACTTTTAGTCTGCATCTTGTTGCTCAGGTCCGAGGTCCACCAAATACCAGTGTTTTCTGTTGTGGATGTTTGTGGTTTTCTGTGCACTTATCTTCAAATGTCTTATGTGAAGTTTTGTGACGGAAATTTTATTAATTAAATGTTTCTGAGACTATACATATATTGTTGCTGGTATTTTATAAGTTTACTAATATGTAACAATAAAAATAATTCCTTAATTGAACACGTACAGACGTACACGGGCTCCATTCTAGTCGCAGTAAATCCCTACAAAGAGCTGGGATGTTACACCATGGTAAGTAACTATTTATACCTCATACAATTGTTAAATGTCCTATTTAATTACGCAGTATTATAATTAAACTTTCCTTCGTTTCATTAATACGCAAATTCATTGAGTAAGAACTAATTAAAAGATAGTGTAAAAGTGTTCCTCATCACCGATTATTCATAAACTTTTCTTACCATCTATCAGACAATGTATTTTCACTCTTCACTCATTTCCTTTAACAAAGAATGGTGCCAGGTTATTTAACTGCGGATGTTAGAATTGATTAATGTCTTGTAGATAGTGGAAATTCTATTACTTACCAGCTTTACGGAAGCTATAAAGGCCTTTGTTTCTCATACAAATTGGTTTTACCATCTTAGGAAATTTTACTAGGTTTCGACTGGTATTAATCAGTGTTCTGTGTTTTAGGACTTGCGAAAACGTGGCTGTAATGATTATTTAGCCTTTTACTCGTACTATGTTTGTCTACTTATTTTATCTAAATGTGGATTAGGTAAACAAAAATTTAGGATTATTTATTCTTTTTTCAAAAAACATCCACGAGAATGAATAACATAATCTTCTATTCATTTCATCTTCAAAATCTCGTTAGCAATGTTACGTCGTAAAAGAAATTCCCTGTCTTTCTTAGAAAAATCCGAGAAAAAAGTAAAGCAGATTCAGCGAAAAACTGTTACTAAGTCGCTAACACTGTTCGCTCCAGTTTCTGCATAAACTGTTCAAATTAAGTTTTGTTGTTAACTTGAAACTTTGCAGGAACATATGCAAAACTACAGGGGGAAGGCATTTGGAAGCCTAGAGCCTCACGTGTTTGCACTCGCCGAGTCGGCTTACAGCTCCTTACAGGTAAGATAAGAATATACCTATTTGTAATACCTCATTATACCATGAAAAGCAAGTATGCATTTGGATATATCTGTCCCACTACAGAAACAGTCCGCCTGATTCTGGCTAGAGTTCAAAATGTGGGTGGTTTATAGTTCCAAATAATATTTCATCAAGTTAATCTACAAGCCGCAGGCTATACTGAACACGAAAAGAAAATAATAGGATAAACGCGGTCTGTTTGGATTTGTATTTTTTTTATTTCTTCATGTCTAGATTTCTACTGAATAGGTAGGGGTGAAATTCGATACTTAATGAGCAATCGGCGGTCTGTAATCTGTAAATTGAATAATTGCTTCAGTTGTAAATGGAAACTATACAATTACACTGGTTTAGTCATACATCGATTGAAGTTTTTCTGGAAGATGTGATTCAGATTACCATCTGACTCAATTTGTATTAGTAATCTATTTTTCTGGAAACTGAAAACTATTCGGTTGAAAGCAATTTATGTAATTTTGTAACTCAGTAAAAAAACTTACTCTCTGTGTGATTCTTATGATAGACAATCTAAGGATCATCTAAGATTTCCTACAGAACACAGTTCTGGTATATAGATTTCTTCCAATCTCCTTATATCTTTCAGAATGGTGAAAAGAACCAGTCAGTGGTGATATCTGGTGAGAGTGGTGCAGGCAAGACTGAAACCACGAAGTTGATTCTTCAGTACCTTTGCGCCGCAGGTGGTCAGGCTTCCTGGGCCGAGCAGCAGATCCTTGAGGCCAACACTGTTCTTGAGGCGTTTGGTAAGAATTTGTAACTTTAGTAGCATTATGTTTTGCATAAAGATGAACAAGGCTAGCACAGAGTTCACTCGATAATAAGAGATACGTGGCGTTGCGTCGGCCTTTTACAGACCCTTTGGTATTTGTTATCGGCACTAAATACTCTCTCTTGGCCTTTCTATTCTCCAACCAAAAAAATAATGATTTTAGAAATGTCATTGTTGACAAGGTCGTAGCATCTGATCCAGGAATGGTTCTCGAATTTAGAAACCAGCTCTTCGTTATTTTTCATATTTCTAAGAACTCTGTAGGATATATTTTTTAGACCTAATGGCAAATAATATAGCTGTTTTTTAGGCCACAGCATATCATACATTTTCAACTGCTTCTAGGAAACGCAAAGACAGTCCGCAATGACAACTCGTCCCGTTTCGGCAAGTTCGTCGAAGTCCGGTTAGACCACCGCGGGGGCATCAAGGGAGCTGTTCTTAGAGACTTCCTGCTAGAGCGGGCGAGGATCACCGGCCCAGCTCCTAGAGAGACGAATTATCACGTGTTTTATCAACTCGTTGAAGGAGCTAAGGTAAAGACGAACTTCTTTTTGTCTTCGATTTTCCATTTAATAAATGGCCTTTGTATATGAACTGATACTTTTGGAACATACTTGTCACTTGTATAGACTAAATCAATTACTGAATCTATCCTTAGTAATTCCAAAGCTATTCTACTCAATAAGGAACTTTAAAAAAATCACATGCCTAATGATAAGCGTTGATGCGGACAACGATGGAATCAACAACCTACAGCCACTGATAGATCCCTTCATAACTGTGCTGAACATTGACGCTTTTATAATGAAACTAATCGTATTTTATCTGAACATAATCACTATTTGCCATGAGATCATTTGGACCAGAGATTTAGTATCATATTGTATTTAGAAAAAAACGTCATTTATTTTTCCAGCATAACGCAGAACTCCGCACCACCCTCCGTCTACGCGACGACGTCCACTTCAAGTACTTGAGGCCGGAAGATGAAGAGGTTCAGAAAGGCCGTGGTGGGGAGCAAGGAAAGCTGGAGGCCTTGCAGTTAGCATTAACAGTTCTGCAAGTACCGCCGCATATGTGTGAGGGGTTGTTCAAAGTGCTAGCAGCGGTGCTGTGGCTTGGGAATGTACAGTTTCAGGTAAGATGGACGGAAGAAAGAGATAGACACTTGATTAAAGAAATATCTTAATGATAGCTTCGACTTGCGTTACCGGACATGAACAGTCATCAAAGACTTCGGCATACTAACTTTATGATGTTTTAGTGAATTTCCTCGGCTCCTAATAGCCCAGTCAATGAGTGCCCAAAAAGGGTATGTGGATCGAAAAGTCGAAAGCAGAAAAACTAACTTAGTAACTTTATTTGGACTAGTTAGGAGATAAACATACTAAAAGTCCCCACCCCTCCGAGGTGAGCCCGAGGGGGGGGAGGCCGAAGAAGGTCCCATTTTTAGGTTTTTTGATTATATGTCAAAAACTGTGCGTTGTACGATGTGTTGTTGTGCTACATTATTAAACCTCATAAAATTTTCTACAACTTCGGTCTTGACACTTTTTATCTATCTCCAATCGTTGTCCAGCTATGAGCTTCCAAACATGGTCTATTTTGAAAACGCTTAAATTAGTTTTCCATACAAAGTCAGTAAAAAAATCTTAAAAATAAAATTTTACCAACTTCTGGTTGTCGTATCATAATGAAACTTTGCAAATGTCTAGAAATCTGATGACAGTTTAATAATCTGGTACCACTGAGCTGATCTGATGATGGAGCCAGGAGGTGTCTAATGAAACTCTTCAATGACTATTAGTAAACCCGTCGAGTTTGGGCACATTACATTCGAATCGATGAGACTTTTTCATTACACTTGCTGTCGAGGGTCTGATAATGGACCAGGAGGTGCCTACGTCTTATCAATCCGAATGTAATGAGCCTAAACTCGCCGGTTTTACTAATAGCCATTGATGAGTTTCAGTAGACACCTCCTGGCTCCATCATCACATCAGCTCAGTAGTACCAGATTATTAAATTGTCATCAGATTTCTAGACATTTGCAAAGTTTCATTATGATACGACAACCAGAAGTTGGTCAAATTTTATTTGTAAGATTTTTTTACTGACTTTGTATGGAAAACTAATTTAAGCGTTTTCAAAATAGACCATGTTTGGAAGCTCATAGCTGGACAACGATTGGAGATAGATAAAAAGTGTCAAGACCGAAGTTGTAGAAAATTTTATGAGGTTTAATAATGTAGCACAACAACACATCGTACAACGCACAGTTTTTGACATATAATCAAAAAACCTAAAAATGGGACCTTCTTCGGCCTCCCCCCCCTCGGGCTCACCTCGGAGGGGTGGGGACTTTTAGTATGTTTATCTCCTAACTAGTCCAAACAAAGTTACTAAGTTAGTTTTTCTGCTTTCGACTTTTCGATCCACATTTCTTCTTTTACTGGACAATAATTATTCCGCTAGTTTTGAAAGCACACATTACGAACGATGAGAACTTATATGTATATTTTATGATATGGTCCCGCTTTCTGTGAAAAAAATGTGCATATAAGCTAGGGAACTTTTTATATCAAATCTTCAAAGTTTGCTTTATCTCTCAGGATGTAGATGGTGAACGCACAACCCTAGCTCCAGAAGATTCAGAAGCAGTTGAAGCTGTAGCAGCTTTGTTAGGGTTGGCACCGCCAACCGCTCACAAAGTGCTTCTAGAAAGGCAGATCAACGTGCGAGGAAACGTTACCGATATACCGCTGCGATTGCATGAGGTAAAACTGTAGTTTAATTGATGTGAAATGTATGATCCTACACGACTTGGCCAGTTTTATAAGTGAATGTTTTTTTTATCAAATATGCTAGTTGATGCAGTGCATTGTTATACAAGAAGATGAACTAGACGAGTTCGTTAATTTTCCAGAAACTACTCAAGTCATTGTGTAATATATTAAGACGAATAACCTGTCACTAATTACACAACGTAGTACGATCCTATTGGATAAAACGACAATAATAGTTAGTAATGAGTGTAACATTGTGTAATAAATGCCCTGAGATTCGCGATAAGTATAATTTTTTAAAAATCAGTTACACTTATATGCCCTATGATCCTACACGACTTGGCCAAAAATCAACGGCAGTACTTCACTATCACTTAAGTTACCTATTTTCCAGGCTCGTGAAAACCGTCACGCAATGGCAAGAGCACTCTACTCCAGAACATTCGCGTGGCTAGTTCGTCACGTGAACTCTTGTTCGGCGCCCGGTCGGGAAGCGCCGCGTTCTATGGGGGTGTTGGATATCTTCGGCTTTGAGAACTTCGCGGCCAACTCTCTGGAACAGTTGTGCATCAACTACGCTAATGAGAAGCTGCACATGTTCTTCAATAATTACGTGTTTGCTTTGGAACAGGAGATTGTAAGTAATTGAAATAACTTTAGGACTCTCATGAAGAATAGTACATATTTGAAATTACTTAATTATAACATTTGTTCTTTTTTAAAGCTTAAAATTAGTTTTTTCGGAGCAGCAGTACCGGGAGATACTGCATAATATTATGATGATATATTATGCTACCGAAACCTCACATCTTAGTAGTTCAACTAAGATTAGCTGAACTGTTATTAGGAAATTGTGCACATTTATTTGGTTTACATAATGTGTACCATGTTTGGTGCTTTTATCACAAAATGCAATCAACAAGCTAATTGGCCAGACTATTGGTACTACTTACCTATAAAATATTTGACATTTATTTGGATTTTCAAAGTTCTTCATTGTCATAAATATTACAAAATACAACACAGCGAAAATACTGGGCTATATTAAACATAGGGTATTGTTGGTTTATCAGGCTACAGTCGCCTCTCAAAAACAGTTTATTTGACATTTCCTATGTATTCTACTCGTATTTGTTTTCCAGTACCGTCAAGAGGGTATAGTGTACAATCAGATCCAGTTCACGGACAACGCGGCGTGCCTGGAACTGCTGGAGAAGCCGCCGCGGAGCTTGCTCAAGCTGCTCAGCGAACAGTGCCATATGCCTAAGGTAATAAAGTTTAAATTGGTTTATAATATAGCTTTAATTATGATCAAAAGTGTAACTGGATGAATTCTAAATATAATAAGTAGAATGAAAGTTTTATTGACGTTTTGTTTCGACATTCCGACATAAAAATAAAAGCAATCGCGGTTTTGACTTCTTCTCATGTAAGTTCACCGATTCTTCAAAGACGCATAAACCAATTTGAAAAAAATCGCTAGGTATTTTTTTAAAAGTTTTTTTGGGATTGAAGCCCAAAGTCTCTCGAATATATTTTCTATTGACCTTTATAAAAATACTGACTAGCATCATATAGGAAGAACTTATGGTCCAGCCAGTGGAAATCACTGCTGCTTCTAATATGAATACATATATTTAAGTTCAGACTAAAGAAATGGCTTATCAACCAAACCTTTTACAACTATAATGAATTTACATCTATATTGAAATAAATTATAATTTATTAACAATGTGTATCATAGTGATAATATTATTATTGAATTTTAATTTTTGTATTCTAACGTTTTGTTACATTTATTATACTGCGGAATTGTTTTTAATTGAATTTATAACATTATTATAATGTATTATCAATTTGTTGACGTGTATGTAAAATATGAATAAAGTTAATATGAATATATCATATTGTTTTCTTACAGGGCTCAGACAGCGCGTACCTAACAAACATACAAGGCGAATTCGGCGAGCATCAGAGCTTCGTCAAAGGTTCCCGAAGGAAATGGGAGGAAGAGTTCGGCGTCCAACACTACGCTGGGGCAGTTTCATACAGCGTGCAAGGATTTGTGGACAAGAATAGGGATACGCAGCAGGACGCTTTTATCGATCACCTGAGCAGATCTGCCAATCCGTTTGTGAGGGAGCTGGCGGATTATGTGCAGGATTTGGCTCCTCCTGGACATGTAAGTTTGTAGAAAATAGCTACTAATACTGTGTAGTTGAAATGTGTATAATATTTATGATCGATACGAATTAACCGCGATCGGAAACATTTTCTTTTTTTAAGCTATTGCATAGCTTCTATCGCGGGCCTTGAGCGTGGGGACCGAATCCAGAAATTCCGTAACGAAAATAACCTAACACCCCCCACTCCGACCGGCACAGCGGTGATACTATAATTACATAAGTTGATAAAAATTGCTATGCAATAGCTTTACCGCGGCAGTCTCCGAGTGCCACACGTCTTTTTTTAAAACAATCTCAGTTAAGATTAAATACTGGGAATCATGGGTTGTTCTAAGAATCGTGGATATTACTGACGTAAGTACAAATTATGTAAATGGATGTAACGTAAATTCCACATAGTTTCGAGGCAGTATTCGGAATAGTTTTAAGCTATTGCATAGCTTCTATCGCGGGCCTTGAGCGTGGGGACCGAATCCAGAAATTCCGTAACGAAAAAAACCTAACACCCCCCACTCCGACCGGCACAGCGGTGATACTTTTTAGTTTTTCCATCTATAGATAAAAATGCTATGCAATAGCTTTACCGCGGCAGTCTCCGAGTGCCACACGTCTTTTTTATAGTTGACATTACGAGATACTTAGGTATATTAGAAAGATACTTAACTTAGAAAACGTTTCTTCAGTTCGGAATTAGTAAATTTCTTTATTATTAACCGGATTTCGCATTTTCTCTCTCACTTGTGAACTGTTTTGGCTTACAGTTTTTAATATTTCACAGGATATGTCCCTATCAAGTCCCAATTCTACTGGCACGACCCAACGCGGCACGTCTAAAGGACGACCAACAGTAGTGGATACATTCAGAGCACAACTGCAGTCACTTGTCGATATGCTACAAGCTACTGACGTTTGGTAATATACTTTTTTTTTTTTTATATACTTTAGGCCTATGTTTTACCACATCCCACTAGATGGAAAAGTGCAGATGTTGTCGACGATAAATTGCGTGAAATGCCTAAAAAGGTACCACTCGTGCTTTAAAAATTCACATTTTCTAATGAAGAGCCTTCATATGACTCTTTGAGTATGATATTCATACATTAACATCTGACAAGCTAAAAGAGCCCTTTTCTCCAGTTTTATGTACTCTTAAGTAGACTAAATATAAACTTTTTAACGAGGCTATAAATATTCGTAATTCTTTCTTCTGAATCTTCGCAAAGAAAACGTGACGTAATAGCCTTGGAATTGGAAAATGGCTCTACTTATTTTCTTTTGATCCGAGGAAAGCTCGTGACGAAAAGGGATTACGCCTACAAACGAATGAACTCTCCAATTATCCACTCTCGCCCTTTGTACCTCCCACACTTAATGAGTTGTGTTATGCCAAAACATTTTTAATTGATTCTTGTAACTTTGTATAACAGGTACGTCCGATGCATCAAACCGAACGACAACAAAGAGGCTGGAAGATTCAGCGATGAACTTGTTCGAGAACAACTTCGCTACTTGGGAATGAACGAGATAGTTCGTATCCGTCGCGATGGGTTCCCCATACACTTGCCCGCGCCTTTATTCCGGGCGCGGTATAGATGTCTACTGGCACATCCTAGACCCGTCACTCCTGATGTTGCGTGAGTATTGGGATCTTGATCTTATACACAAATTCTTTTAAATAACGTCTTATATTTATAAAAATTTTGACTATGGTACCAAATCTAAATAAATAATGAGATAAAATTCGGTTGACTCGAAGGATTAGATGCTTATCATCCAAATTTGGTGCTCTACCTTAAAATTTCCTTTTCTATGCCACATACAGTCCATTTTGTTGGATGAGACTCATTCGTCCACTTTTTTTTTGTGCCAACTTTAACGGCAATTTCTTTGTTCTATATTTGAAATTCTGTTTATTATTTATTATAAGTAGTAAGTTATTATAAGTAGTTTCCCAATGTTTACAGAAACATAACCGCATTAGTGGAAGCGCCAAAGGACGACTGGCAGATTGGTCGCACGAAGATATTCATGCGGACTTCTGTCCACGCACCGCTTGAGGCCAAACGTACGGCGCTGTTGCAGTCTTCCGCTTTAAGGATACAGAAGGTAAACCTCAGAATTACATTAACAGCTAAGAGAAGAGAAAAGAACAAAGAGTTATCGAAATAAGCTCATATTTCGATAACTCTTCAGATTAATTAGAATAAAAACTAAACTTTAGTGTAACAGTAGATTTTAATTCGTTTCATTAGAAATCTATATAATGTTGTCACCGTCAGGGAACCAAACCGAAGATTGAATCGATTTGATAAGTCAAAAATGTATGAAATTACGTATTGAGTCGTATAGATTTTAAGTGAATAAGCCCAGCAGATCATAGCTTATTTCAGTTGCTTACAGAAGAAATAAAGCTGTTTGTGTTATTTCCTTTGTCGTTTCGTCTGTACGAACATAAGTTCTAAAACAAAGCTTGACGTATTAGAAGCAATTGAATGTGTGACCAAGTAGATGTAGAACTTATTTGGTGTGACGAATTATTACTAAACTCTTGTAAGAATGGATGTCTGGATGCCAGGATGTTTCTTACTCTTTCACGCCTAAACGGGTGGACTGATTGAGCAGACATTTTAGCCTAGACCCTGGAATGACACATAGGCTTACAATACAGCGGGTAAAATCACCGGGCACTAGTCTAACATATTTTTTTTGTTCCACAGTGGTACAAAGGCGTAATCCGCCGCCGTCAGTACCTAATCTGGCGCCGAGCTGTAGTGATACTGCAAGCTGCGTGGCGCGGCTGGAAGGAGCGAGCGCACTTCCTGCGCCTGCGCCGCGCAGCACTCACCTTACAGAGGCATCTACGTGGAGCCTTTGCTAGGGAAGTGGCCGCGGCATTGAGGGAAATGAGCAGGGTTAATATGGAGATTAAACTGAGGGAGGAGAGGAATAGGTGAGTTAATCTTGGTGCTGGGAACTTGTACTTTGTAAAAAAATATATATATAATATGCCAGACCAGTTAAATTTGTATTTTTTTTTTATTTATGGAACTTTATTATCCAAAATTTAAGCTTAGTCGTTTTTGACTCTCCTGGGCATATCTGGGATAAGGATTTACCGACTTACTATTGGGAGAGTCTTAAATTACTTTGTAATAAATCTTCCAACAAAAGTTCTCCACACTCTACTGTAGCCTATATGAACTACTATGCTTTTTTAGTTTATCTAAGAAAATTTTATCGTCCGCCTTCCATTAATATTATTTTTGGAAAAGAACTAGCAAATGTCTCAACTCTTTTCTAAATACGTAGAAAGACATGATCTTATTCTATTGTATTGAAAGGAGGTGTACACAGTACCTACATATTTATGATACGTCTTATTTTCAAAATAGCTTCCAAGTTACGTTAATAACGAATACATTTGAATTCAGAAAACTCCACTTTTAAACAAAATCAATTTTACAATCAATTTCATATTCCAGCCTCGCCGAAAAAGCGAACCAAGAGCGCGCAGAGCTGGAATCAATGGCGGACCAACTGCGCGGGCTATCTTGCCCAAACAACGCCCGCACAGAGTCCGTCAACCTGGACAATCTGTTCGACTTCCTCGCCGATGTTCCCACGCAACGGGGCGCGCCCGACGGCGAGCCTGATATTAGACAACCCACTATTGCAGAAATTGGAGACTCTATGGAGAGATTGGCTGATGATTTGCATCAAGAGGTATGTTATTGAAAAAGTCATAAAAGGAAAGGTTGAATAGAAAATAAATAGGAAAGTTGGATAGAAAAGAGAAGACTCAAAATGTTAGTTAACTTTCCCCCTTCTTTCGATGATATACAATAGCATCCATATCGATATAGGGCTGTGACCCTAGAGATTACAGTGTTTAGCACATATTGCTTCTATGAAACCCTGCTCATATCAAGCTCGCTATACTGATTTAGAATGGAGTTTCAGCTTTACAACATTGTTTTATATAGCAATAGGCTTGCGCCGTAGTTAGTTACCGCCCACTGGACCATGACAAACCGTGTCTAACAGCAGTTCACAGAACTCCATTTTTCAGTGCAGCCAGGTTAAAATTTGTCCTGCCTTCTAGATTGGTTTGATATCATCTTGGGCTTAAGATTAGACGAGATAGTCGTCAAAGGCACATTACTGTGGTCCGGTAGGAGGGCATTGTAGCTAGTGAAATTACTGGGCTAAAGAGTCTTAACATCTTATGACTCTTGTGAGTAAGAAGCGTTGGTGCAGTGCTCCTAGAATTTCACATAATTGTGAAATCCTAGGTAACATTGTACTGATTATGGGCAGCGTTATCTCTTAACATCAGGAGAGCGTCTTGCTCGTCTTCTACTTCATAAAAAAGGCTAATCTATGGTCAATAAAAAATGTATAAACAGGCAATACCACACCCTCAACAAATATTCACGCTGGGGCCTCATGATGTTCAAGTTAATGACATCATCATTTCTTCCTCAGTTGGAGCACGTACTAGCAACAGAGATGACCAAGTCGGTTTCGGAAGCGGAAAGAAAGCCCGACGGAGCCGACTCGGACGCGATCCCTCCCGCGCCGCCCTCCTCGCTGCCTCTACAGAACATACTGCAACCTATGACCGCCTCTATCAACGGGCTGATGACCTCTTCACTTGCCGATGGTATGTAATCTTGAAGAATAGAATAAACTTTATTCATCAGTATCGGAACGCAAGCCTGAAGGCGCCGATTCAGACGTGATTTCTCACGCGCCGCCTTCCTCGCTGCCTCTACAGAACATACTGCAACCTATGACCGCCTCTATCAACGGGCTGATGACTTCTTCACTCGTGGATGGTATGTAATTTTGAAGAATAGAATAAAGTTTATTCATCGGAAGCGGAACGTAAGCCCGACGGCGCCGACTCAGACGCGATCCCTCCCGCGCCGCCCTCCTCGCTGCCTCTACAGAACATACTGCAACCTATGACCGCCTCTATCAACGGGCTGATGACCTCTTCACTTGCCGATGGTATGTAAACTTGAAGAATAGAATAAACTTTATTCATTGATATCGGAAACGAAACGCAAGCCCGACGGCGCCGACTCGAACGCTATCCCTCACGCGCTGTTTCACAGTTCTGTAAAGAAATAATCTTTTTTCTATAACCTACTCTGACTTTTCGCGTTAAAGTACACAACAACCTTAGCATATAAAAATTAGATATCATAACGTCTTATCTTGATGCAGGTATGTCACCGATATGCAACGGTGATTCAATGACGTCATCGTTAACCCTGCCACCGCCACCAGTTTGTGAGCCCACAGAGGAGCTACAATCACCAGTGTTCCCACCGCCTCCCGCTTCCTGCTCGCTGCCGGAACCCGCTGGCCCGCCGCCGCCGCCGCCTCCTCAACCGGCTAAAGGTGAGTGTGATGTTCCTGTAGTGAATTTCAAGCACATCGCCGGCCGCTGCCGATTCAAAATAGCTGGGCTCTGATCTGATTTGATCGTGCATTGTGAAAAAAATGACATTAAGGTTGTCTCTAAATGGTAATGTGTGTAATGGCCCATATTATTATAATTTATGCCACAGAGAAAAATATGATAAATACTTTTGGATAATGCTTTATCTGCCTTATTATTTTGGCCAGTTGAATTATATTTTGTATAAACGTTGGGTTAGTATTACTCAAAAAAGTTAAACCAGTGCTACTCAAGACCTTACACCTAGGTACTTGAAAGGAGTAGAAAATATAAATTTTGTAAATTATATGTTTTCCCATAGACACAACGCCACCAGAGCTAACAAACGGTGTGATACCGAACGGCAAGTTGTCAGTGATCAACGGCAAAGAACCTATCTACGAGTCTGTCATACCAAGGCCGGGAGATGTGAGCCAGCCTGTGACGTCATCGCCACCATTGCCTCTGTCGCCGGGAGAAAATAATAACGGGTGAGAAAATAAACGCACTTACTACAAACAAACTTACAATGTTTTAAAAAATTAATGATTTTTTTTATAAAAAAATGAACAGATTGGCATCGTAGGATTTACATCTTAGAGGATTGGCACCTTCGTGTTAGAAGCTGCCAGCTCTGATAGAGTAAATTTGTTCGTTGTTTTTTTTTAGTCATGCAATTCAAACATTAATCGACTATTTTTATTCACTACCAAACTCTTCTTACTTAGAGAGAGAGAGAAAATATCTTCAAAAATGATCTTTTTCCTGCAGGTTCCCGCCAGAACCAGAAGTAGAGAGTTCAGAAGCGCCGTTACCTCCAGCGATGGTGACGTCACAGACTTCAGAGAAATGTCCACCTCCCCCGCCTATACCGATGGACACTTGCATCAGTCCACCGCCTACTATGAATGGAGATGTTAATGTGAGTAATATCAATATTCTTTCTGATATTTACTTCTTTACTCACTTGAAGTTTACTTGAATAAATTAAGTATGTGTATAGTAGTCTGGCTGCTTAAAGTTTGTGATAGGGTTCGGTGTCACCGATATATTTCTATTGATGGTTTTAAATTATATATTTCGTGCTACAACAGCAATATTAGTGGACCCGTGCGTACTACGTGGCGCCTAAAATAAAATTATTTTAGACGCCACTTTAAATCTACTATATGTACAATATAGTAGAGAAACACTGCTAATTTTAATTAATTTTGTATTATATACATTAACATTCTCTTAAATCACTCTATTTAAAAAATCCGCATGTAAATCGGTTGCGTAGCTCCTTCCTATTAGAGTAAACCTTCCTAATAAATCACTCTAATTATTTAAAAATATCCGTTGTGGATTTGAAATATCTAAACATACATAGTGACAGACAGACAGATGGGAAGCGACTTTGTTTTATACTATCTAGCATTTGATAGAAAAGGTAATATTTCATCAAGTACGTATTAATATATTGTGATATAAATAAGAAGTTATGATATATTTAAGAACCTGGTGTAATTCCAAAGCAATGGCGTTAACCTCAAAAACCCTCATCTTCCAACAGAGCACAGATCGCAGCGCGCGTCGTAAGGAACGCGTAGAACGTCGCCTGCATCAAATGGAAGCAGCCTCCCCGCCCGCCTCCGCTGTGCCGCCGACCACACCCCCGGCTGAAGTCAACGATCTGACAGAATTTGCCAAGCTCTACTTTAATGATCATCCTAGATCGCCTGAAGGTAATTACTAAAATGATATTTTAAACTAATTTGACTTTTCTTATATTTAAGATAAGAATTCTCTTTATTGTGTCCAAAATAACAATTACAATTTAACTATAGTTTATTAACCGCACCATACAGTTGTATTTATCTTATCATTTTATTTATCGTTCGAAAAGTACTTTTTATTAGACTTATTATAGAAATAAAGTGACCAATACTATTTTGAAAATGACACTTTACAATACTTTTATTAGGACGTAGAAAATCCAAATGCCTTATAATGTTGTTTAAACTTTTTACGCCTAGTTAGTCAAAATTCGAGCAATACTAATACCTGGTTCCTTGGTCCCTTAGTTTAAATTTCCCTATAAATAGAGAACACCTAGATTTAATAACGTGCGTATTTTATATACATGAAATAAAGTATAAATTTATTGGCGCAGTCGACAGGATTCTAACAGAAACTTTCGTTTCAGGTACAATAATGGCAACCCTGACTCGAAAGAGCAAGTCCATGGAGTTACTTACAAAGGAGGAGATGATAACATATCACAAGGGCAACAATATACCCACGTCGCACATACAACTACATGACCCTGAGAGCGTTACTGCTGCTGTTAATATATTTAGGGTGAGTTGCGAGAAATTTTTTATATTGTTTTATATTCCTTGTAATATGTACTCAATGAGTTTATGAAACTACTGAGAGGGTGAGGGTATTTTAACGTGAATGTGAGTTGAACTGAACTGGCGAACAACACGTTAGCAATGCCACTGACTTTACAGAAGTCTCTAGGAATGCCTAGAGACTTCTGTAAAGTCAGTTGCATTGCTAACGCGTTGTTCGTCAGTTCAGTTCAACTCACATTCACGTTAAAATACCCGTTATATATTCTGGGTGATGGTAACTAACTGCTCACCATCAAAGTCTCAAGCCGTTTGCTAGTGTGTCTGTCTAACATGCAATGATTATTATATGCCCTATATAATATGCTAGAATAAAATCCCTAAGTGAATCCCCTGTGATCCCCTTATTATTATCATAGTTTAGAGTACGCTCCGTCATTTATTCTTCTTGCATGTTTTTTAAACAAAGGTATTAGTTTATATGTCGCGGCTAAAGCTCGAAGTACGGCTACATCTAGGTTGAGTCGGTTAAATCGCAGCATATACAGAAACGAGAATTTCAGATACAATAACATATTGTTTAACTAATAGTGTTCACAAAACTTTTTTTTCGTAGGAGTTATGTCGATACATGCGCGGTGAACTAACGCCGGACAAGGAGACGCAAGTGATACAGTCGCTCATTGCTAAAGGATTGGAACGGGAGGAGCTGCGAGATGAAATATTGGTGCAGTGTGTTAGACAGGTGAGTTGATGAAGATATTTACTTATTGAATGTGAATGTAGAGTTTTTTTTTCAGATGATCCTATACATTTTTTAGTTTTGCAAAATGGATTATTTTCTTTTAGACTGTCCAAAAACAGTAGGCAGAGTCTTGTTGGCTAAGTTGAGATAAATTTTATAATGCAGCCAGATTTACACTTAAAACATTGATGTACAAATTATGTGCTCATTACATAGCTTGAGTAAATTATGTATATAGTATGAGTTAATTAATAAATAAAGTAGTCGAAAATGGCATTAACTTTTTTGAGAAAGGGAAGAACCATCCTTTTCTCTGTGCTTTTTTTTTTTCCACATGTCGAGACACTGCCATACCTCCCGTTAAATGTTAGCACCCCAAACATTTTCTTATTGTTTCCTGTGTCCAGATAAACGAGTGCCCCCAAGAGGAGTGGGCGGAGCGCGTGTGGCTGATACTGTGCCTGTGCGCTGTGGCGTGGCAGCCGAGCCGCGGCCTGGCGCGATACTATATGGCATGGCTGCGGGCCACGGCGCGCCGCGAGCCAGCCCGGGCCGCTCACTGTGCACAGTGGTGCCTCGACAACTGCAGGGGAGCCGCGCCTAGGGTGCTGCGACCGAGCACTGTGGAGATCGCTGTGAGCATCATAGTTACTAGGATCAATAGAGGTATACCTTGGGATGGTCCTGTGGCGTGGCAGCCGAGCCGTGGCCTGGCGGTACTACATGGCGTGGAGCTCTATCGTGGCGCTCTGGACATCAATGTTTTATAAATGGATGGATTCTCGTGTAATGGAAAAGACAATGGACAATGGAAAGTTCCTATTATTACAAGCTTTTATTTACTAATATATGTTCATAACAGCTTACAATTCAGTCTGGAGCATAGTAATGCCTTCAACTGCTTGGCGGATGAATAACTGACAATAGCTTCCTTCCCAGAACAATAGATACCACTACAAAATATTGTCTAATCGTATTCTTTATCCTAGGCAATGCGTCGTCTCGGTACGATAGTGTGCCGGTTCTTCTTCCTGGACGGGCGTACGAAGGCCATCGACGTACACCCGGCGGACACTGCCGCGGCCGCCGCAGCCAGACTGGCCGACAAACTAGGGCTGGCGCCACACTCTCGCGCCGGCTGGGCCGTGTACCAACAACGCGCCGGCAAGGAGGAGCACGTGCGGGCCACGCAGTATCTGTACGACGTCATAGCTGCCTGGGAGATGTGAGTAAACCTTGTAGATGTTTTAGAGTATTAGAACAAACGTCTATAGGTGTGGTAACAGTTCTGCATTAGATATTATTTAAATATTTTATAATAATAATAGATTATATTATTTCTATTTCAAACGCAATGGAATTCCTAACAGAATTATCTTAGACAGACATAGCAGCGTATATAACGATCATCATCTTATAAGATGGCACATTATGATTGACTAAATTCTAAACTCTTGTATGTTTCCATAGGCAACAAGGTCCAGGCGGAGGGTCGGCGGACAATCGGTTCGTGTTCAAGCGTCGGCTGTTCCGCGGCGGTCGCGAGCTGCCGCACGATCCTGTTGAAGTGGCGTTATTGTACGCTCAGGCGGTTCATAGCGTTGTTAAGGTTTGTGATTACTTTTAATATTGTTATTTTTAAAGGATTTTATTCGGTGGATTTTTTCAATTTAAATCACTACAAAAGATGAAACATTTTAGGTCCAAGTTCTTTATTTATCAGGTCTTTACAGGATAAGTACCAAAATCATTAAAGAACTGGTGAATACGTGAAAAGGTAGAATTAGTATAGTGATGAGGGGTGAGTGAAGAAGATAGTTTAATGACTGTGTTTACCTATGATACTGTGGTGTCATTGGATGAGATGGGGTAACCAAAGGCAGTTGTTAGAGGAGGAAGACTGAGGACCGAGTTTAGTGATATGTTTTGTGGATATATATGTCTAGCAGTGGACGAACGTAGGCTGAAAATGATGCTGTGAAAAAGAGGCCGAATAATTTTTAACAATATCCGCAACTTCGTCATCCCTTCACATTTTCCATGGCTCATTATATGATAGAACTCTAACATTACTATACATTTCCCAGCTCGACGAGTTCCCAGTATCAGAGAAGGTGGCCCTCCAACTAGCGGGGTTACAAGCACAAGTAGCTCTAGGCGAGCCCCCGCCGAGTCCGCCGCCGCCTCACACGCGCGCCTACTACGCTCAACCTGAACAGTTCCTACCGCCCAGAGTGGCACGGGCACGATCCTCTCAGCAGTGGGTGAGTGTTGATCAGATTAGATAGGTGTTCTCCTCCAACTGGCGGGGTTACAGGCACTGGTGGCTCTAGGCGAGCCACCACCTCACACGCGCGCCTACTACGCTCAACCTAAACAGTTCCTACCGCCCAGAGTGGAACGGGTGCCTCTAGGCCTACTGGCCTTATATGCGCTCATTATGATGATGAAATTTATACCACCATACATTAGGAACATATTTTTTTTTTTTAATTGGTGTTTATACTCTCAACAGAACAGGTTACCCTACTTACACTGTCAGAGTCAAATCACAATTTAAAGGTTGTGTGGCGAACCAATATGTTGCAGTTTCAGGTCGCCGAGATTACTACAGGGCCTGCAACATGACCTAACGACTGCCTCCTACATATCTTATAGGAAACACCCGGGACCCACAGTTTTGCGTGCCTTCCGAAACACGGTAGCGTCTAGGCGAACTTTTTGCCACACACAGATTTGAACCCAGGGTCTCCGTATTAAAAGCCGGACGTATGACCACTGGGCCACGGACGCTACACATATATTTTTATCCAAAAATATAAGGACTACTACTGCAGTATTTTCTGCAGGATCTCATTAAATTATTATTTCCAGGCCAATATACTCGCGCAAGCTCACAGGCAGTACGGCGCGGGTCGAGCCGAGCTCACAGCGAAGGCTCTATATCTATCCTGTGTGATGCAATACCCATTGTATGGTGTTACACTCTTCCCTGTCACTTATAAGGGATATTGGGCTCATGGTAAGTTGTAGAAGTATAGCTTATATCTAGATAAATAAATGAAAATATTATATAGATAAATGTAAATATTTTTGGACTTTTATACGTTTAAAAGCCAGAAAAATAAACAGGTACACATTAAATATTCTTATTGATTGTGTTGTACGGTGTCATAGAATTTATTCTAAATAATTGCTAAGTAGAAGAGTTTTAGAGACTTAATCATATTAAAAATCATTTTCGTATCCATATACATATCATTATGTTCATTCGCAAAGGTATAATCTCTTCTCCACAAGTCTAAGAAAGCAATAACATTTTAAAGTTAAATTTTATCACAGTATGCTTTCCACTTTGTATCTGTTTTGGGTATTACCAGAAAGTGGTCACGCTGAAGATAATACAGCCTTGTTTTCTGTCTATAATATCTAGTGTTCTAAATTGGAGGTAACCATAAGTATCTATCTTCCTAGGTCCCAACGTCCTCCTCGGCGTGGGTTCCGAAGGCGTGGTTCTAGTCAGGCCGGCGGACAAAGTTGTTCTGGCCGAATATCCATATACTAACATAGCTGCGTTACTGATGGACCCCGTCGATAATGGACTCACTATCAGCTTGACGCATCATGGACAACACGATGGTCATAGGTAAGGAATACACGAACTGATAAATAGTACGTTTTTTTACATTCATTTATAGTTTAGCCTTGGCTACGATCTCGTGTGATGTTATGTGACAATCCGGCTGAAGATGGTGGTCGCAAACTAATCTTAGAAAACGGGAGAAGTCCCTCCTCGCCCGGGGTTTTTCCCCAATCTTTTTACTGTCTATCATAAATTGATCTTCTGTACCTTGGGGGATATTCTCAAGGCCTAAAAGTGACTTACCTGTATGATTTTTCTCTTGGTCAGTTATTTTCTATTCATACACAATCCTTTCCGTTATTTAGAAGTCTAAAAGTCTTACGGTCACGCTCTACGGCTGGCCTGATGGCGAGTTAACTTTTTCTTTTCTATCTCTTTGGAAACAACCAATTTTTCATACCACCAATTATCTCATCTAGATGCATAGTCCTGGAGTCACCTCAAAAGAACGAAGCAGCGTGGCTAATGGCGGCGTACAGTCCGATCCTAGCCAACGGACTGGCCGATGAGCCTCCGAGGCGGGCCGCGCCAGCTTCAGAGAGATCAAGATTAGCGGGTGCTTTGAAGAGTGCGAGACGAGCGCTGGTCGACTCCGGCATGCTGAGGAGACCGGCTGAAGGGTCCGCTGGCAACTTCTTGAGAAATACTTTGAGACGGTGAGTTGTATATTGCAGCTATCTGAATCTGATTAACACCAAGCGACTCACATTTATCATATAGACGACGTGGATATTTCTTCAGGTTGTGTCTGATCTTCAAAACTAAGTAACAAGTGATAAGCAGTTGATTACAAAAATAAAGATAACAATAGGCCATGCCATGCAGATTAAATTATTATAATTATGTTGCCATGATACTTTTAAATTGTCTTATATAGTCATAGAGTCATGATAAAAGCTGTAGCAGTTCTGCACGACTACGATACCATATTACATTACACTGTAATGTGTTTTTATAAATATACTTTAATTTTATTTAACCTTTTTAGGAAAAAAAACACCCTATCCTTTCCATGGAACCCGACAGTAAAGAGAGCAGCGATTTAAAATATTCATCCAATCCTATATTTATATACCTAATCATCGCACATATAAAAACTTTCGGTACTTAAGGTACTAAAATGAAAAGAAGTTTTTCTTTTCATTCAAGGGTAAGCCGAGGTATTCCGAAACCACTGAACGGGACCTTTTTTACAGCTTGCATCTTGAATTTTAAATAGCGCAAAGTTTTTTGTAATTTGGTTACGAAAACCAAAATATAAAAAGCGTGCTTTACGGGGATAAACTTAAGGTGCTCTTTGCTCTAAGCGTCACAACATTCAATAGACGAAAGACAGATGCCAACTGAAGCAAGGGCACCTTTTCCTTCAAGTTTTCTTAATATAGCCCTTATTTCAGGCTATCCAAACACCGCCTAGAGAAAGTGAGACTGGATACGGTGGCGGAAGCTCAAGGCGAGTGCTACAAGGGATTCCCGGCTGGGTATTGGTGTTGGGCGAGAATTCTACCTCATTCGTTGACTAAGCTTAACGAGGCTGAAGAGGTCGCGGCTACGCAGATATTTAAGGTAAGAAACTGGAAATGTCACTATTAATATTATCACATTCTTTTCAATGTGTGCGAAGCTAATAAATCTTAATCCGAATTTATGATGAACAGCATAGAGCACTTGCTAAGAAATGAAGATGTTGAATGTTGACCATGATCAAGGACCATGTCTATATGAAAGGTGTGAAGTTATCATGAGAAGGCTAGGTTCTCAGACATTAGATGTCTCATTTTAGCTCCCTGCTCGTATAATATCCAATGTTCTAAAGCTGAAACCATTTTAGAGACATTTCCAAATTAAAATTAAATTCCATATGGTAATCAGTATAATTTCCCAGGATATAATGAGTCACGCGGGTCTAAGCACGGCAATAGAGGGCAGCACCAGCAACCTCGCAAACAACAACAGCACCAGCAGCCAGGAGAGCGAGAGCGACGACAGGGTCGCACTCGCACAGTCCCTGCTGCAGAGATGTCTACAGAAGGATACCCTACTCTGTGAGCTGTACATGCAGCTCATTAAACAGGTGACTATTGAATAGGTTTGGTGTCAATAGCAATAACGGTCGGTCAAAACGACGACAGTATCTTGTTTGCCCGGTCATTGCTTCATTGATGTCTTCAAAAGGATATTTTATTAACACGTTTACTGTCCCCATGTCCGTTCAGACCATCCATGTAAATCTAATAAAACAATGTTGAAACCATGTGCACCCCAGAACCTCAAGGTGAGTCAAGGAATTGTCTTTAAGTTTGTTAGTCTATTGTCATTGGATAGTGATCTTTTTAAATAGTGTGGCGCGCTGGACCAAATCTCTATGATGCTGGACGTTCGTTCACAGATTAAAAGCGTCTTGACTTTGGACGTATAATTTTCGTGTAGATCCACCTATAAGGTTCCGTTGATTGGAACAATTTTTCTGGTTTATCTACAAAAGGATATGCTGCATATCAGTGACTAGTAAAAACGTCGTTTATACTTTGACAAACATTATATGAATGAATAATTATTATATATTATTATAGCCTGAACGACCCTTCTACAGTTGAATCATGAATCAATATAAACATAGAACATAATTCCCAGACAACAGACCACCCGGAGCCGTCGTCCCGCGTATCAGCCCGTCACTGGGCGCTATTGTGCGCGGCGGTGGGGGCTGCGTTACCTCCCGCCAAGCCGTTACGGAGGCTACTGCTGGCTCATCTGCGGTACCGGGGGACGGCGCTACATCACGGGGAAGAGGGCAAGTTCGCACGGAGGGCTGAGCAGGTAAGACTATGGGTAACTTTGTGGTGTAGTGCTGTGAAGATTTAGTTGCTCGTGATATTGCTACACTTTTTAAACCTAATTAGAATATTACACTGTTTCTTAACTATTGTGAGCATTATTCATTACTAAAACTGGGCTGTATTTGACCACAGTCAAACAGCAGTTTTCTTAATACCTACCACCTTCTATATTACTTGTCAATTATTTGTGAACGTTATGAATAAAATGCTAGGTGACTGTGTTGGCTTTACGTTTTTTTTTTAAAGTAAAGACGATTTTAAATTTAATCTACACACACACAGAACCGATTGGGATGAAACTCTGAATATAGATAGCTGGAAACCTGGGAGAACACATGGGTTTCTTTTGTCCTCGATTTCATAAACCCAGGATGCAGGATCGATACTTACAAGGGGATTATCGAGTTTAGATATACTCATAACCAGCGCACAAGTACAACATAGAAACTTAGCTAAAGCAAAACAAATTTAATTTTCCAGGTGGCACTTAGCATAGCGCAAGTCCCGCGTCGTATGTCAGCGCCATCTCGCGAAGAAGTGCTATGCGCGGCTGCGAGAAGGCCCCTACACGTCCGGGTATTATTGTTAGACGGCAAACAACACGGGCTGGTGTTCGGACCGGCCGCCACCGCCGACCATCTAGTTAGCATGCTACGGGAGAAGATTGGACTCAGTGACGCGGCTACTGGTGAGTGAGGATATAGGCTTCATCATTATCAATGCATGTTGGACGGCAAACACAGGCTGGTGTTCGGACCAGCCGCCACCGTTGACCGTCTAGTTAGCATGCTACGGGAGAAGATTGGACTCAGTGACGCGGCTACTGGTGAGTGAGGATATAGGCTTCATCATTATCAATGCATGTTGGACGGCAAACACAGGCTGGTGTTCGGACCGGCCGCCACCGCCGACCATCTAGTTAGCATGCTACGGGAGAAGATTGGACTCAGTGACGCGGCTACTGGTGAGTGAGGATATAGGCTTCATCATTATCAATGCATGTTGGACGGCAAACACAGGCTGGTGTTCGGACCGGCCGCCACCGCCGACCATCTAGTTAGCATGCTACGGGAGAAGATTGGACTCAGTGACGCGGCTACTGGTGAGTGAGGATATAGGCTTCATCATTATCAATGCATGTTGGACGGCAAACACAGGCTGGTGTTCGGACCAGCCGCCACCGTTGACCGTCTAGTTAGCATGCTACGGGAGAAGATTGGACTCAGTGACGCGGCTACTGGTGAGTGAGGATATAGGCTTCATCATTATCAATGCATGTTGGACGGCAAACACAGGCTGGTGTTCGGACCGGCCGCCACCGCCGACCATCTAGTTAGCATGCTACGGGAGAAGATTGGACTCAGTGACGCGGCTACTGGTGAGTGAGGATATAGGCTTCATCATTATCAATGCATGTTGGACGGCAAACACAGGCTGGTGTTCGGACCGGCCGCCACCGCCGACCATCTAGTTAGCATGCTACGGGAGAAGATTGGACTCAGTGACGCGGCTACTGGTGAGTGAGGATATAGGCTTCATCATTATCAATGCATGTTGGACGGCAAACACAGGCTGGTGTTCGGACCAGCCGCCACCGTTGACCGTCTAGTTAGCATGCTACGGGAGAAGATTGGACTCAGTGACGCGGCTACTGGTGAGTGAGGATATAGGCTTCATCATTATCAATGCATGTTGGACGGCAAACACAGGCTGGTGTTCGGACCGGCCGCCACCGCCGACCATCTAGTTAGCATGCTACGGGAGAAGATTGGACTCAGTGACGCGGCTACTGGTGAGTGAGGATATAGGCTTCATCATTATCAATGCATGTTGGACGGCAAACACAGGCTGGTGTTCGGACCGGCCGCCACCGCCGACCATCTAGTTAGCATGCTACGGGAGAAGATTGGACTCAGTGACGCGGCTACTGGTGAGTGAGGATATAGGCTTCATCATTATCAATGCATGTTGGACGGCAAACACAGGCTGGTGTTCGGACCAGCCGCCACCGCTGACCATCTAGTTAGCATGCTACGGGAGAAGATTGGACTCAGTGACGCGGCTACTGGTGAGTGAGGATATAGGCTTCATCATTATCAATGCATGTTGGACGGCAAACACAGGCTGGTGTTCGGACCAGCCGCCACCACTGACCATCTAGTTAGCATGCTACGGGAGAAGATTGGACTCAGTGACGCGGCTACTGGTGAGTGAGGATATAGCCTTCATCATTATCAATGCATGTTGGACGGCAAACAACACGGGCTGGTGTGCGGACCGGCCGCCACCGCTAACCATTTAATCAGCATGCTAAGGGAGAAGATTGAACTCAAGTGATGCGAACTTTAGTTTATATCTTTTTGCAACCATGGTAACCAATTTTAGGATTGTATTCATCAACAATGAGCCAAAAGGATTAGAACAGATAAACGGTAGGAGGTAAACGAGTTCTCCGAAGTGAAGTTTATAGCGAGGACCGCGTCGTAGCAAATTTGACAATAACTGGAGTCTGGAGGACGATGGGTCGGTGGGTCGAAAGGTTGGAAAAGAAACACGGAGGACGACGCTGAGTATGCCACGGGGGACATCTATAGCTATGTCCAGCACTGGACGAATGTAGGCTGCTGATGATCAATAACGAATGAGGCATAAGCGTTTATGGTCCTATGTATATATTTCGCTCTAAATTCTTCCAAATGTTTAACAATACGTATTGATCCAGGTTACGCGTTGTACGAAGTGTGCGCTAACTCTACGCCGGCGGGCGCGGGCGAGCGTGCGTTGGCCGGCAGCGAGCGAGTCGGGGATGTGCTAGCGAGATGGGAAAAAGCCCCTGCCACCGCTGCCGCTTGCAGGTAACATTTCTACCAATGCATCAATCACATTTTAGTTATATTGTGTTCTTTTTTGTGTCTGATTACAAAAAAAAAACGATATTTCATATAAACGAGTTTGCATAGTAGGTAAAGTACATAAATCAATGTCTCACACGATAAGCTTGAGTTATTATGGATCTCTGGTTCTCGTCTATGTATCATTATCTCATTTCCAAAATGTCTTAAAATCTTTAGTCAGGTTATGAACATGTTTTGGTCCTTCGAGCCAGATTAACTTTGTTACAGATCACGAGATTATCACGGTTTTAAAATGTTTTACATTTAATGAATATGTCCTCAACAGGCTTGTATTCAAGAAACGTCTGTTCCTGGGCGAGCGGCCGCTTCAGACATCATGTCCAGCTGAGATGGAGTTGTTATACTACCAAGTGTTGCATTCCGTGAGGCACGACCGGTTGCCTATTGAAACTGACGAGGCTGTGAGTTATTCTAATTTATTATTATTTTTAACATTATTGTGACTGCAAAGTTTGTTATATATTTTTAATAAAATCAAAATTTCTATGAGTTGTCTGGTGGATAAATTTTAAAAACATTACACAGTATTTTTAGTACTTTTCCTGCAGTAACTTTAAGGTGTCGTTCTGGCTCAAGTGAACTTTTGAAATACCCACTCATTGTTGAGAAAAACTTAGCTATGAGCCTAATTATGAGTTAAAGCTAGCTTAAGGTATTGCTTGAGGGTTTGTCGACATTGTACCTCTAGACATATATATTTTTATTTGTTAGATATATATATATATTTTTTTCTTTTTTCTTTTCTATGTGCCTGTGTCTCTGTGCTTGATTAAATGATTTTTCTTTCTTTCTTACATGTTCAATGTAAGCCTTGATACTGATCGATGATATTCTCAGATAAAGCGCCCCGCCTGCGGTACATCGCCCAAGTTTGGACAGCCTTTAGACAAGTTTTAGGATGTATTTGGAAGAGTTTTTTTTGTTTTCACCTAGAAAAATGCATTACGCATACACCCTCCCACAGGTATGGGAGGGTTAGGTGGGACCTGGGACTCCCCGTGCAGAGTATACCCACTAAAACAACTCGGCGGCACTCTCGCATCGTCTTGGTGACGGAGGACTGGGAATCTGGAGAGCCTTGGCATCCAGTTGTATTTGGAAGGGTATAAGGACAGTTTATCCGTGTGCAGGTGATGCTAGCTGCCCTACACGCGCAAGTGGTGCACGGGGAATGCGCGGGCGGTGCGGAATGTGCGGCGGCGGCGGGCGGCGTGCTGCCGGCGCGGCTGGCCCTCCCCGCCCTGCCCGCGCCGGCCGTGCGTCTGCATCACCTGGCACTGAGAGGAACCCCACCCGCGGCCGCCATGCAGCGGGCGCTCACGCTCGCCTCCTCCTGCCCGCTCACCAGGGCCACCATCTTCGATGTCATGGTGAGTCGCCTTGTACCTTACTCCTGCGCGACCCCGTAACCTCAACTTTTAGCTGATCTTTTTTGTAGCAGTTCGTTGAGCAAGTCCCATTTGTTTCATCCATCCAGTTTTATTTCTAAATTAACGATTCGCTAGTCAAAAATTGTATCAACGTAGTCGTTTACCGTTTATCTGGCCAAATATAAATGTACATGTGTGGTTACAGCAATCGTTCACATCGAACTGGCCGCGCGCGCTGTGGCTGGCGGTGGACGCGCGCGGGCTGACGCTGCTGCGGCGCGGGGCCCGGGCCGCGCTCGTGTCGCACGACCACTCGCAGCTGCTGGCCGTGTCGCCCGCGCCGCGAGCGCTGCTGCTCGTCACCCGCGCCGACACCAAGCACGCCAAGCTCGTGCTCTCCACCGACCAGGTATGCTGGACGTTTCCTTCCATAGCGAAAAGGGGGTTCTACTCTACGTTTTCTGAGACGCGGTCTTCTTGAAAGCGTCTACATCAATCTGTCGCATGCATGACGATGGACCCAAACCACCACGCTGTACCACAGAGTCGCAGCAGACCCAAACGGAGATGGCGAAACGGACTATAGATTCATTCTGCGATAGATAACCGTAATTACCACAACCCTTGACCGCGAAGAAACTGAAGCTTTTGCCATTTTCCCACCAGCAGTAGTATTTTCCGCCCGTATTGTCACATACGGGCTAAAAATAAATATAATTCAGTTGATTGTTCAAAGTTCTAGAGACTAATCATTGTAATTTGTCCCCAGGCGTACCAGATCGCGACCCTGATAAAGGACTACATCGAGGCGGTCCGCGGGCCGGTGTCGCCGGCGGTGGGCGGCGCGGGCGCTCCCTCGTGACACCCGCCCGCCTAGTGCCAGTGCTTCCACGTCAGGCATTGAACCTGACCCGGCCCGGGGGGGAGGGAGGCGTCACCGACATTAGCTCCTTTATACTTTGTGTAGATTCCGGCGAGTCTTCCATTCGGTTTAGTCGATATGTTATATGAATTGTGTAACTTCATCTGTTATTTTATTATTTTAACTTTGCAGTTGGTCAGGAGAAATAAGATTACATTGACCCCAATTGCGGTTTCCTAGCAATCGAGCGCACATAATAGTTTGTCAGAAGAACTTTCATAGCGGGACTTCTACCAATCGCATTAATATTCCACTGTCTCATATTTATAGGAGGAAGTTAAGTCCAAAAGTTCGTGAGGATCCATTGTGTTCATGAGTCGATATCGTAGTCATCACCGATAATATCGGTATATCCTTACATGGTACTGATTCGCACAACCTTTTTGCGTTTTAGGATACGCTTAAGTCATAATTTGTCATAATTTTATAACAGATGAAAGTATAATATATTTCTGTAACCTTATCATCCTATAGTTGATTTAGTATTGCGTTCGGTGACGCCCTCGGAGTGGGAAGAAAAGTCGGTAACATCGGTCACGTAAGAAGTAAATGTCGATGAACTTTGAACCTAAATGCAACAACGTTACGGTTCATTTCGAACGGCACGTTCGTCTAATCTCAAGGAAAATGTGTTATTTTTATTTATTAGTTATTATATTATATCGGTCCGCATTTACTTCACAGCACAAATTGACAGGAAAGAAAGTGGTGTTCGGTTTTGTGTCGCTATGGACGATTTCGGTTGCCATATGACGGGGAAGCATACAAACAAAAGAATAACTGATTTAAAATTAAACATAGCTCAACTTTATCCCACTTGTAATAGATTATATTCCCGTTCTTACTATAACACGTCTGCATTAGACACACGCAAAGTTTTGCTCATCACTTAGCTCAGAATATTATTAATGAATTGCCGTCTTTTGCAGGTGTGGTCTAAATTATGCCAATGAACTTATACGAATATATTCAATGTAATGTTACAGTTTAGAAATTGAATGTTAAAAATTAATTAGATTTACGCAGACAAAAGACAATCTACGACAAACTTTTAATGTCCTTCGATAAAGATCGTAATCAAATTGTCTATCAATTTGTAGTACCAATGTTTTTTTGGAAAAAAAATATGCTGCAGATTGTCCTTAGTCTTCGTAAGTCTTTGTTTAGATAGTGATAATCAATAATTCCCCTCTCTTCGTCTATGGATAACTTTAGACCTAGCTAGGTTTGAAAATTGATCTCAGCAATAAAAATATAGATTGCTATTGCACTCTAAAATATACTATCGCTGTGATCATTATTTTCAAACTCAATGTAGTATCATTATTAACTTACTTCTAAGCCAACCCACTTACTCATATCCTATTCATTCATTTTATCATTAGATACATTCTAAGATTTAAATTAAGTATGATAAATGCGTGGAAATTCTTACTTTTGGATTTCATAAATTTTCATTGTGATTGTTATTTTAATAGGTACAAAGTGTAAGCACGAAACCCGTGACATAGGAAATCAAAATAGCTGTAATAATTATTATCTAATATTAATAAATTATTTAATGCTCTTGAGGCGGTTTTTTGGTCTCATATTGAGCAAATATGCCTCAAGTATATACATATTATGCTGTTTGTAGAATTTCTCTAGAATATATATCATTATCCTGATATCTTGTTTTGTGCCTTGTCAACTCTGAAATATTCTTACTGATTTAAAATATAATAAGAATCTCCTTATGAATTAGTCAAAATATATTGAGGTTGAAATCATAATGATTTTATATCAGCAAGCATTTAATTCAGAGTGCATTTGTGCAAAGTTATTGTGACTGCAAAATAATTACTGATTGTTTGAATTGTATAACTTCTATTGCATATTATAACTATATTGCACAATGTTATGTCTCAATATTTTATAACAAAAATATATTTAAATATTGTAGACTTATTGACGAGTAAATATAGTACTTTAAATAATTTGTGTGGCATGTGTACCCCTCTTCTAAATTATATTTTCCACTTACTTGGTGCTGCTTATCAGAATGTTGCTTAGCTTTTATTTCTGATCTCATTGAGTATTATTTATTTAGATGCCATATTTTGTTAGGATGAGCAATATTCGGTTAGGTATATTTATTTTTATTATAATTTGACATATGTAATTTAAACGACTTTGTATATAATTGGTGAACCAAAGACACTATTGTCCCTTTGGGTATTCTAATGATTTTCGATTTACACATTTTTTGTAAATATAAAGTAGCATAAATAAAATATACTCATTGACGTGAAATTATCGTACATATTATGTTAGAGGCTGATGAGTTATCATGTATTTGGCATATTTTGGTGATATATTACAAAAAAATGCTTATTGATTTTGTGACAATACTTATACCACACATAATATTTAGGTTCTATTTGGCAGCTGATGCATGCAACTGCTAATGACTTGATTCTGTGTCGATGTGAAAGTCAGACAAGTGCATGTCATAAAAGATTCAAAGGAAATCACTTGTAGCAGGCACTCCAAACAATCAGGAGCCAAATGGGACCTTAATTCAGCACTAGCAAAAGTTTGAATGAAATACTTCTAGGAATAAGTTAATTTAGGATAATTTATTGTTCAGTATAATGACAGAGCACAAGTAGAGGTTTTGTGAACCACCACACATAATACTGCCTGATAGACTGAAAGTGTCCAAATATTTTATCCTTTTTTTGATGGATTGTTTTTGTTACATTGTGTATGGAACTTTACCCCATTATTTGAATGCCAAATAAACAAATACGAATAAAATAGGTTTTTATTTGAAAATCATTATATTATAAACTTAATTTAAATACATACTTATATTTATTTGTCTAGGTCTCATTACTGTGTCACTAATCCTAGGTAATCGTCCATCAAAGTCCCAATGGCAAACTGAAAAGAAATTTCAATGATTACTATTAGACATTGAAATAATCTAATAAGTGCGTGAGCAGCTTATTGCGAGCGCCGCGAAAGTTTTAAAACTATGAACGCTTTGCGCTCAGCTTGCTCAAAAAAAAAAATATATAATTGAGATTTTGAACAATACACATTTTCTTATAATGTGTTGTTGTGTGGAACAACTCATGAGCGGGCCACTCTGTCCCTTCATTCAATATTGCTTTGGTAATAATTATTGTCCCACTTACAATGCCTAAAGCGTCAACTCTGGTTCCCACAATTTTCAATCTGATGACATCCTCCTCTTGGATGACATTGTCCTCTTGTTTGCTCTTGTAGCACGGAGGGTTTACATTTGGACAGAACTCCATGTCTGCTGGTATTGACTGAAATTGTAGACAAGTGAAATTTTAAAAATATTTTTTAAAAAACAAGCTTTTATTATTATTCCCGATCTTATATTACTACCGCGATCTAGTGCCAAAGTACTCGTCATGACGAACAGAGCCCAAACTCAAAGGTTGGCATCGTTTATTTATGGAGTTCCTATGGCCACCTTCCAGCTCCATCATCAGATCAGCTCTGTCATAATAATAATGTTGCATTGTCATCCGATTTATACATGCATGCAAAATCATTCAGCTCAAATTAAAGTGAAGCAATATATTATTTATTTATTTATAATAATCAGACACTTGATATGCTTATGGTTACTAGGAAAAAAATATCATCACTCATAATTCAGGTTGTCTTCAAATTGTCTATTTGGTATATTCCTCTCTCCCACATAGAAAGCCTCAAGGTAGCAATCGGGAATCAAATTGACCCTAACCCCTTAAGATCCACACAACAATGTACAGAGATTTGAAGTGGAGGTAATAAGTTCCCAGTTGCCACTGGGTGGTGATGGCCAAAATGAAAAAAATGCAGAGGCAAATGGGTATGTATCAGTATATTTGCACTGAAAGATCTTCCATAACATTATTTCTACATCAAGACAAAATAATTATAATTTAATTTCCAACCAAAACAATACACAAAGTGACAAAATTAAAGTTTAGAGTTTATACTTACATGATGTGATATAAAGCAACTCAATGGGCCTATCTGAGCAAACATTCCAACCTGAAAGTGTCATAAAAATATATTTAAGAACAGAGCAAAGGAGCTAATAGCTAACTCTTTAGCTATTAACGCTTCAATTGTTTTGAAGCGGTGGTGGATTAAATTAGCTTCTAGCATCCTTAAATTAAGGCTAAAATTTGAATGGGGTGGTTGCGGCCAGATAGGACTGCTCGGAGTTTAAGGGCTAAACGCGTTACACTTCATTATGCACAATAAGTACTATAAGTTTCGTTATGGTGCAATTGAAAACCCTGAGCAGCTAAATCTTTCCAGTACAATATAAGTGAAACTATAAATAGTAGCAGCCAAATAAACCTACCAAATAAGCCTACTCTTACAGCCCAATCACTCAGCTAACTTGAGATTGATCAAAAAGTTCTACACTACTATGTAAAAGCAAATATTATGTTAATCTACTGATGTTTTAAAAATTTTTGGTGATAAGGACATGGTTATTATAACAAGGCTATCTGACAACTGGGAAACAACCTCCTCAGAATCCCTTTAACACTTTGGCTGTAGTCCCAATGTGTTAAAGACCCCAGCAACACAATTTAGCTTTCATGTGAATAATTATTACATAACATATTATTTTATATATTTTACAAAGGTGTGTTACCTTATTCACTTGTGTTACAATAGCATCCAAGACTTCTCCTTTGAACGGCCTAAAGACTATTGCTTTGTATTTGACTGGATACACAACAAATCCTTGTCCAGGCTGTATCAGACCTGCCCCTATACTATCTATTGTGGTTACTGCTATAACAAATCCGTATCTGTAAATAAATATAAAGAGATATTAGTAACTTGTATTTAACTTGATACATCTGTGTCATGACGATCTCCATTTACTCACTTGCCGGTACATTGTCCTTCAACTTCCGAATACAATTTTTGCTTTACAGTATCAAGTAATTGAGGTCCAAAGTATCGAGGATGAAGTAAAATATCGTGCTCCAATGATATCTGCAAATATTCGTTGATACAGCATACAACTAAGACAAGTTTTTATAATGACCTTTTTCTAACTTACTTACGTGATAGAACATGATGTTTTTATAATTGGGTGCCTTGCATAATATTTTTAAATTTCTTGGCTATTTGTTAACTATTTGGGTAATAGAAAATTTTTAATTTTATAGCCAAAACAAATTTTGAGTAGCAAGTAGCAAACAACAATAGACGCTAAAATATAACCTCAAATTTTAAATATTTAATGTCACCTGTCAACGTAAAGTCAAATGTTTAAAATTGTCAATGCCATTTTCGGATTCGGACGTCAAAAATTCAAGTAAACGTCACAAGATACAGCCCGGAAAAAACGAGATGAAAAATACATACTGTTCCAAAGAGTGAAAGAGATGACACATTCTGTGGAAGTACAAAATGTATTTTAGTGTTGGCTCATATTGCAATGCGATTATCGATACTCTGTATAAAGCGCATATATTATTGATTAGTTATACACTCGCACAGTTTTGCTTCCAAAAGATAACTACTACTATGAACTATTTTTAGTAAGTTATAAGACATAACACTAATTATTAATATTGTTGTGGTAAAAATTAAATGGAGACATTCAATATCACAATATGTAACTAGTATATAATATAATGGAGAATGTTACTAAGTATGCCAAATCGGTTGAAATTTTGTTATAGTACAGCTTGTATGTATACAAATATAATAGTTTTTGTTGTAGTCAAAAATACCTATTAGTTTTGATTTTATAGGCATACGAAAAATTTCGAGTCCCGCTAACAGGCGCGTGAAATGGTGTGACGTCATTTTTTCATACACCGCTTAGCTTAATGCAGCACTTAGAGCATTTTTGGCTTGTTTTTCGGCCATTATTATTTGTTTGCGTTAGTATTCGATTAATAAAATGGATGAAGGATTTGAAAAATGGCAATTGGATAATCTGCCTAATACAGATGCACTAATGGTTGCCCATTATTTATCAAGAAATAGTGATTTCATTGCCACCGAAATGCGAGGAAAAAAATCCAAAGTTAACTTTTCTTGCTATTTAGAACTAATGAAACGCGCTAAGAGCGCGAGCGGACTGTATGTACTATGACGTTACACCATTACACGCGTCGAGTACGAGCCCGCCTCGCACGTTTTCTTCTATAAATCGAAAACTAATTGACGTATCGAAGTAATTCTTTCACTGGTATTTTTTATTTTTGACAGAGAATATGGAGAGCTAATAATCAAAATTAGTTACTCCTCTCCATTCTGATTTTTTCTTGCTATCCATTTCAATGGGCGGTTGCTATTTTTTTTTAATTTTAAGTTTCTAAAGACGGGTCTCCATCGCGTGTTTTGGTTCAAACATTCAACAAAAATATCCCAACGTTTTCACGAAACATTGTCAAATATTACACTTTTTGTTTGCTCCAACAATGTTTTCGCTTTCCATACCCGATGGAAAGCATGTACAACAAAACATAATTTAACATGATACTTATCAAAATCGCCGAGAATTTTGTAGAACATTGTTGAAGCAAACAAGAAGTGTTGTTTGACAATGTTTTGTGGAAAATGTTGTAATGTTTGTGTTGAATGTTTAAATCAAAACAGGCGCTGGAGACGCGGCTTAAGATTTCAAATCACAACTATCGACAATAAATCAGTTCCGCTACATGCAACACTAGTGATTACTCAAAAATGCCAAATGAATGGCAGGTCTATGTGTATCGTAATCAGATTGTTGTAAAAAATGGCAAAAACTTACGATTATTTATTTAAATTACTGCTCATTGGTGATTCTGGAGTGGGAAAAACATCAATTTTATTTAGATTCTCTGAAGATGCATTCAATATCTCGTTTATATCGACTATTGGTAAGTGTTCTAGTCATATCAAAGGTTATAGTGAGCAGATAATTTTTTGTACGTATAATGTCATGGGACAGGATTTTTTGTACCTTTGTTCGTCGTATATATTTTGAGAGTAGATTTATAATTTTAATGGTGAAGGTTGAGGCGCGGCGTTTCGTGAATGGAGCCCTTAGCACACCAATAAAAGTGGGGTTCATGACATCATACTCACTAATTTTAATTAGTTGTTCTCGAGCGTACTAACAAGTGGCCACTCTTTCAGGTATCGACTTTAAAATACGAACAATAGACCTAGATGGAAAGAAAGTCAAGTTACAGATATGGTGAGTGCATTCTATTACAATTATTTGCATTATTTATCCATTTTATAAGGCGCGCCCAGTATTTAGACTGATATTTCCTGTGAGCTACATTTCCATGATTCCTTCTCATTTATAAGTACTGATTCAAGTCGTACACAATCACAAACAATAAAATGGTTTATCCTGAATGAGAATCAAATAGGCAGCTTACACAAACCCCTAACTTTTTCTATTGAATAAGGAAAATCATTGATACATCCATAATACAAAATTATTATAGCTATAACTGTATAAATAAAAATTATAACCATGAATTGTTAACTTTAGAAAAACCAATAATTACTTAAATAATTGTACCTACAAGATATAAAAAAAGGTGTTGAAAAAGTTGTTATTGTACTGTGTTTTATTGGCATTTCTAGGTTTTATAAGCCTAATTAAAACAAACTATGACAATTTTATTATGCATTATAGATTAGCCTTTGACCACAATGTCACATATTGCTAAGCGACATGACAGCTGTATATGGTAGAAGATATTTACTAAAATACACAATTACAGGGACACCGCAGGTCAGGAAAGATTCCGCACAATCACCACGGCATATTACCGAGGGTCCATGGGCATTATGCTGGTGTATGACGTAACTAATGAAAAGAGCTTTGAGAACATCAAGAATTGGATACGGAACATTGAAGAAAATGCCAGCGCTGATGTGGAAAAGATGATACTTGGCAATAAGTGTGATTTAGATTCTAAAAGACAGGTAAGACATACATTTTTTCATTAAAATTTGCCTGTAGGGTCCCACAGCAGGATTCATTTCTTCTATTTATATTTAACACTATTGGAAGCGGATTCTTTAATAAATCAAAAGTTAAACAAAACATGTAAATCCATGTTAGAAAAGCTGTGGTAGCCTCATGCCATCACCTGAGCCCATCATCATGGGACTTAACTAGATTGGTATTCAAAGAAGTGAACCCTTGACCCTGAGAAATGCTTTGGGGGGGATAGAGAGACATTTGCCCAGGAGTGGTTTTGGAACTGAAAACACTTAAAATGTGTGCAACAATATTGTATAGGGCTTCTTCTTGAGGAATTTTCACAAAGTTAATCTATGAATTTGTGTTTCAAAACGTATTAAATAGTGCGAGCAAGAGAGTGTCCAGCTGTATAAGCCCTCTTAAGTTATGAATTAAGCTTACATGAAGTTGTTTAAAGTTGACAATATTCTGTTTTATAAAGGCATAAATGTTTTATTTAATGTATGTACAATCTTTCAATTCACTATTTGTTGATAACAACATGAGTCAGAGCTTCCACCATAGTGCAGTTTAATGTGAGCAATGGGTTCTATTTTAATATTGAGTATATATCAAGAACAAATTATAATAATAGAGTAATAATTAATTAATGATGTTAAAGTTGAGGTGGACTAACAACTACATAGATGCAGACATCATGCAACCGTGGGTGGTGGCATTCAAGTCGGAGACCTGTATTCTGCAGTGGCCATCTTATGACTGATGATATTTAGAAGGCAGTTGTCAGGTCACATTGCAGGCCTTCTTATAGTTGATTATATTATTATGTAGGAGGCAATCATCAGGTCATCTTGCAGGCCTTGTAGTAATTTCGGCGACATGAAACTGCAAGATATAAGTTGGCCACACAACCTATAATTGTGATTTGACTCCGTGTTAGTAGGCTGACCTGCTCTGTTGGAGTATGAACCTCAATTATTATTATGATGGTGATGATGAATGTTGAAGTACATATTTTTAAATAATTTACAATTTATCCAAATACTATATTAATTTAAATAAGGTATAAGAGTATAATACACCCTGTTGTATCCAAGTTATTGTTTGCTTGGTTGCACACAATGACAGGATTTTGTAAGCAAGAACAAAGGATTAGTCTACTATGGTTAAATGTGGCCTCCCATTCAAAACTGGTCTTAAGTTAAACATGCTATGTAATAAATAATTAATTATGTCATAAACATCTTTCATACAAATTGACTCAAATAAAAATTAAGTGATAAAATCATACTACACATACATTTTTTCATTATATGGCCATATAATCAAATTATACTCATATAAACACAAAACAAATGTCAAAATGTAAATAAAAAGCTAGGCACTTTTAAAAGGGGTTTCTTAATTGCAAGTTGCAAGTGGTGTTGGACATAATTTGGTGTTGGACTTACTTTCATCATAATCATCATCCACAGCTCTCTACATCTCACTGCTGGGCATAGGCCTTCCTCATGTTATGCCACTAAACCATGTCCTGTGCCAATCTGGTCCATGTATGACCCGCCACTTTAACCACCTCTTCCATCCATCTTACTGAACTTACTTTGCTTTATTAAAATGATTAGAATATCTTATTTATTTGTAAAATATAATATCAATTTAAATGGAGCACGATGTTGTTAACAGAATATAGTAATAACCACTAGAAAAACAGCTAAATCCAAAGAAAAAAGTGAATGGAATAAGTGAAAATGCCTTATGTCCTTTAAAATATAAACCTTTCTTATTTACAGGTGTCAAAAGAACGAGGTGAACAATTAGCTATAGAATATCAGATCAAATTCGTGGAGACGTCGGCGAAAGACTCCCTAAATGTAGAATACGCGTTTTATACATTGGCCAAGGACATTAAAGGGAAGATGGAGAAAAAACAGGTAATATAATGATTATAATAACTTTTTATTGCATACCAAGTTACAAGAAGTAGTTATAAAAACTAAACTATCTTAAAACTAGGGGTAAACAATCGGCGGTTGTACTTATCGCATAATGCAATCTCCTAGATTATAAACTGATTGGAAGGAATTGTGAGAACATAATGTTATTATGAAAATATAGTTCACTGATTTCTTTACTTAAGATTGGGTTCCGTGACAGACATAAAGGGTCTTGTCACATTGGATGTGTTAGACCATCTTTCTAAGCGGGTTTTTTGGCTACACTAAGCTTAATAAATATAATTAATGGATTTGGTTAGATTAACAATGCTGCATTTGCACACTCATTTCCAGCTCAGATTTTGTTAGAGGCAATCAAATAATGTCAGGTTTCCTGTTACTTATATAATTGCTAGGTTGACGGTTTCCATGAAGACCACCTTTTTATAATAAATTGGGGATTCACATTGACTAAAACTATAAACTCATGACTAACTAGTATGAGTCAAATGCACCCTTAAAGTAGGTTTAAATTTGACCAAAGTGGAAGTTGGTGGAAGCACATTGCGGCGTCATAATTGATTCGAGGTCGTATTAATAAAGCACTGCTATTTGTGGCATAACTACTGAATAGGTTACTTTGTAATATTTCATGCAAATACTATGAAAATGGGCACACCTTTTTAGTACAAACAATGGGTTAAATTATGCAAGCATGATATTTTAAGACTTGGGGTGATTTTGTGCCTATTCTTGAGATATTATCTTATTATAAGTATACTTACAGTCCTGCAATAAAAGACTGGGCAAAAAATAAAAATATTTAAAACGGGGGCGTTAAAATCAGTGATGACTCATATTCCCCCCCAATGACCCCAATTACTAGCAGAGATGCTTAGAACTTCAAGAAAAGTCCGAGACGAGTGTTTCATAAAACACTGCACTTAGCATAATTCGTATCAAAGTAATTTGAATAGAGTCAAGTCAGATCTCTTTAATTACCCCTTTTCTAATTACTTTACTTAATTTTTTTAAAGTTTCTTACTGTAATTTGTATAATACGTGTCTCATTACATATAGATACAACTTTTTCTATAATAACTTTAATGATTTTCTATATAATTGATGGTCTAAATCAATGTTATCTTGTTCCATGGCTCACTTGACGAAAACAGAAGGTAATGAATGCATTGGTTGTTGTTTTCAGTTTTATAGCAGCTTCTCTCTAGTTTGTGATGCATTTGTCATTCAATGATTCATTCGTAAACAAAGTATTGCATGCCCTATATTTTGTGATTATGTAACAGCGAATTTGCATTGTCGTAGAATGTAAAATGTTAATTGAAACAGCCTTTTTGAGATATATTGAAAAATTGATATTTGGAGTATGTAGTGTTTTTTTTAATTAAAATTGTATATTTTTGCATGAATTATACTGTTTAAGCTCTTTCACACGTACGGTGACGCGCAGTATTTACTTGCTGTGTATGGTTTTATATGTCGCGTCACGTAAAGTCCTTTTAAATGCTTATTTTATAAGAAAAAATATTCGTCGCGCATGTGCATGGTACATTGTACACACTGGGAAGAGACTTTATCTCTGTATGTTTGAAATGTGCTTAAATTATATTCTCATGATTGATGATTCATAGTTAATTATAATGTATTAATAAGTTGAATTGAAATGCAATAGTCGTGTTTTCCTAATGTACTTACTCGTATGTGTTGTGTCATTAAAGAGTAGATGTATGATTAGAGTCGAGTGATAGGGATAACTCAAAGAAATGTTTATTGGTTTACTGATAACGTTACTCGATTCAATGAATTTGTTTGATTAACCCATATTAAGAAAATAAAAATACCGGGGGTAGACTTCATTTGCGTAGTGGAGGTCGGCTAGATATGGGTACCCCAACAGTGCCAGTTATTTACTGCCTGAGATGATGCCGCTGTGATGTGCAAACATTACTGTTTCGGTAGGAGAGCACTGTAGCTAGTGAAATTATCTTATGACTCTTGAGTAAGAAGCGTTGGTGCAGTGCACCTAGAATTATACATCATTGTGAAATCCTAGGTGGCATTGTACTGATTATGGGCAGCGTTATCTCTTAACATCAGCAGAGCGTCTTGCTCGTCTTCTTATTTTTTCGCATAAAAAAGGTGGTAAAATAAGTAGTATAAAATTAAGTTTTGACATTTTATGCCATCTCTGCATAGGCGGATCCAGGATTTGGTTCTGGGGGGGGCGCCAAGGTGCAGACGAGCAAAAATATTATAATGTTTACTACGAAAAGTGTGTGTTTAACTCACTCTGATCTGTTAGAAAGTTTAAACATCCATTACAATAAGTGCGCGAGCAGCTTGCTGTGAGCGCTGAGAAAAAAATTATAATCTTTACCATGAAATATGTGCAAAATTCGTAACTTTTCAATGCTTCTGGGGGGGGCTTGGCCCCCTGCCCCCCCCTAAATCCGCCTATGCATCTCTGTACGCCAAAGTACAGTTGTAAGGAGCAGAGATGTTTTGTACAACCATTAGAATTTTCTTTAATGCAGCTACATTATAAAACTTCTTCTCCGTGTAGCTACAGGCTACAACGGATAGGTACATCTAGGCAAACGTAGTTTAAAATTTTAGGTACACTAGGGCGCTCCAATCACACATCACACAACAAAAAATCACACTAGGTAGGTATATTAATTTATAAAAAAAACTACATTTATGACTTTGAAGAACTAAATATGCGTGTGGTTGTTGTTTTTGGATCCCAAAAGAAGCTGTTATTGTAAATATAATGTTGCATTATCCAGGAGGCGAGTAACCCCCCCGGCGCTCGCAGCGGCGCGCACCAGCTGAAGGCGAACGAGGCACAACGCAAGCCCACCTCCTGGCTGTCGCGCTGCACTCTGCTCTGACGCACCCGCGCCATCTCGCTGCGCGCACTGCATTGTTCATCCCAATAACACCTCACTTCGGAAGAGATACGCCGGTACACACTGTCTACAATCTTATTGGATGTGCTCAAATATGGAACTACTCATAACCGTTCCGAAACAACTAAATCACGGTCTATTGAAGTGTGCGTAAAGAGAATCGTCTTACTTGCATGGTTCTTGCAGTATTTGAATTGACTTCACTAAAATTTATTGTAATGTTGAGCCTTGCAATATTGAGTGTGGCCCTAATTTGTTCATATCAGATTTCTGGGGTTTAAATATTATTGTAATAAGGAGATTCTGATAAAAATTGAGCTTATCGTCAAAATTTCAAAATTTTATATTTTTCTTAGTCTTTTAAGACGATTCTCTTTCTGCATTCACAAGTTATCCGTTATATCTCTTCTGAGTTTCGATCGAGATTTGTACCAATGCAGTGTATCGTGAAAAGCAATTCTGTATCATACAATTATTAGTAAAGTATTCTATCGCGTAAACGGTAAATCATAAATTGCTCCCCTACATAACACATGTTTAGGACTTGTTTTTGTTGACAGTTAAAATTTGAAGATGATAAACGATAATGAATTACTGACTGACGTCATCACACGTATTTTACATTTCCATGGCTGTCTTCGTGAATCTTGTCGATCCATGATTTTATAATAATATAACCTTTTGCCAGTAAGTTCTTAACTTTCACATTTTGCACATTTTTAATGTACAAGGACGGGATTGCTGAAGTTTTGTCATAATAATATAAAGAGCTGTGTCACACGACTTTGTATACAAACTTACTAATATTTTTCGACCCATATATTGAAAGCAAGTGCAACAACTGAAGAACAGGGGCTCGCTTTTTGTATTTTTATATCTGCGATGATAACTTAATTATAATTATCTAGAACTGTTGTAGTCGGTGGTCAAAACAGTATTTACTTCAAATAAAGTTAAAATTTTACCTGTACATTTGTTTATTTTTAAAGTGACTATTTTATTTTTAGGGCAAAATTAATTGGTGGTACATTATAATTTGATATAAATAAAAATGGTTTTATGGATATTATTTCAATATGTAGATTATTTAGCTGTACTTTTTCATTTGCTACTTTTAATTAAGATATATATTTTAATGTAATATATACTATTTAATTTGAATAAACAGTGCTTTTATACAAAATATTTTTATTAGTCTTTCAATATACCTGTATTTGACTCTTGATCCAATTCTCAAATCCAAAACTGAGTTCACAATTTCTAATACTAACATTTTTCCTGAAATTTATAAGTATAAATATTTTTAGTCACTCTTTTAGCCTATAATATATTTAGAAATAAATCAATTCATAAATATGTCTGAAATTATAAAGCAGACAAAAAATTTAAACAATTTTATTGGCCAACAGTCAGTATATACACATAACAAACATTTTAGAGTCAAATGGAAGAGTGAACTAGCTGTAAAGATACCAAACAAAATAGACTCTCTTATTTAGTACCCTGAGCTAGGTGTTAACATGTACATATAAATAAATGCATTATGATGCTGGTATTTGTTTAGGAGTTGAACGGAAAGGTCTTGCTGCCAGGTTCTTTGCTCCAATTAAGGCACTCTTGGTAGCAAATACTAAAAATACAAGCAACTTTTTCATGGACAAAATTAACAAGTCTGCAGCCAACTGTCTCCCTTTCCTAAAGTAAATGACATAGGCGGGTATGGGTGGCAGAGTGTCAGACCAGATGCCATTGCGAAATGTTTTAGCTTTAGCCTCAGCATTCAAAATGACTGGGGCTAGTTGTGATTCCACTGTGTTCTTCTTGATTCCTTGAGGAACAGAGGCTTTTGCAAAGCCCAGTTCTACTAGCTTTTGACCAATGTCTACAATTTCTACTGTTTTACTCTGAAATGAAAAGAAATTATTATTGATTTCACATAATTAGTTTAACCCGCACAGTATGGCATGTTTATATTATAAAATGAATAATTACCATGGGCCTGGGTAAATGCAATAAAACAGTTGAGACAAGATCATCTTTATCTCTCGCAATAGGTTTGAGTGTGACTTGATGTCCTCTCGCCACACACTCCAGCCAATTGACAGCATTCCCACTCACTATGTCCACTCCCCACAGCTGCAATAACATCATTTATTCATTCAGAAAAATCTTGGCACAAGATGTAGGTCAGTTTACTTTAAAATGACGTATGGCAACCTTGACTGGTAGAGGCGGCTTGCTGGAATGCCATAGTGGAAGGTAAATTGGCGCTTTGTGGTTCACCAGGACGCGAACCGGTGAGTGCTGAACTCCCGCGTACACACCCCGCAACGGCTCATTGTTTCTTATGAAGTGGTCAGGAACTTTAGTCGCTTTCGAAAACTTGCTAACCTAAGATACACAGCGTTACTGTTAGCTAAACTATAGTTATGTAATGAGATTAATAATTGGAGATAATATGGAAGCATATTTACCGGTCGAATTTTATGTATTGATACGGCTAGACCAGCAGTAGCAAGAGCGTAAACCGCTATCTGCAAAAAAACAAATCACGAGATAAAAACAAGACAGATTATTGGACTTGTTTACGTAGTCACTTACATTTACTCCACGGTAATCTTGCTGGAGCAGATTCTGCACATTGTAGAAAAATCCTCCCTCGTTTTTGTACATCTTATTTCGAGAGAATAGGTCGTTAAGCTAACATAATTTCGTAAATTACCTCATCAATATTTCGGTTTTGTTTTGAGGAAATTTCTAATTTTTATTTTGTCACATTGTCACCTGACTTTGACAGTTTTGACATATTTTGACAAACAAAAAAAAAACAATTAAAAAATAAAGAACAATTTTTTTTTTATTTGTGATGATTGTTATCTGCGGGGTTATTCCGGACCAAAATCGCCTCTTTTTGCTAACGTTCACTGTCAAATTTTAACAAAATTTTGTAAAAAAATCTTAAAAATTAGAGTTTTATTACTTCTGTGGAGCAACTTATTTTTGTGTTGTGTTAAAGTGGCGTTTTTGAAAGTAAAAATGTGTTTTATAGGTTATTTTTTGGTTACGTCTTGCCGCGCCGTCGTCTCATTTTTGTCCAGAATATAAGCCTTGGATTATGATGATCGCTTTTCTCATGTGGCAACATATTTATTCCACGTCACACGTCATTTTGACAGCTGGTGGTTTTTGTAAATCGCGGCGGATTTCTTGGTTTCGTGGATTAATTTAATATTTTCAAAATGATTACGGTCCTAAATACGATTGACACGGGTCATGAAGATATGATTCATGATGCGGAACTGGATTATTACGGGTTGAGGTTGGCTACCTGTTCGTCGGATAACTCTGTGAAAATCTATGACATCAAGAGTGGAACACAAACATTGGCTGCTGATCTCAAGGGACACTTTGGGCCAGTGTGGCAGATTGCATGGGCGCACCCGAAGTTTGGGAACCTTCTGGCTTCGTGCTCGTATGATAGGAAAGTGATTATTTGGAAGGAATCCGGCGAATGGACCAAACTTTACGAATACAGCGGACACGAGAGCTCAGTGAACTCTGTCGCGTGGGCGCCCGCCGAGTACGGCCTTATCTTGGCGTGTTGTAGCTCCGACGGCTCCATCTCCATCATCACATACTCCTCGGAAGGTGGTAACTGGGATGTGAAGAAGATCCCTGGTGCACACGCTATTGGAGTAAACTCCATCAGCTGGTGCCCAGCCATATCTGCCGATTTGAACTTGGACCCTCTGAGCAATAAAGAAGCTCCTAAGAGAATAGTAACTGGAGGCTGTGACAACTTGATCAAGGTACAGAAAATATTTTATGTTATATACTAACCATAATTTAGTTTGTTTAACAAGTCTAAGTAAGCTTGTATCCTTTCAAACATTATTTCTCATAATATTAATTGCATAATATACAATCCTCCGAGCTTCCTCTGACATTTGTTGTGAAAAGATAAACATGATAAAAACCCAACATAATATTGTACTATCCATACTAAAAAAATCAAAAAAGTAAATGTGTATGTATATTTGTGAATTGCAGATATGGCGAGAGCAAGGAGACCAATGGATTGAAGAGAACAGACTGGAGATGCACATGGATTGGGTGAGAGATGTGGCATGGGCCCCCTCTATAGGACTACAGCAGTCCATGATAGCAAGCTGCTCACAGGATAAGAGAGTTGTCATTTGGACCAGTGACGACAATGTATCCTGGACACCAACAATTCTCAACATTTTCGATGATGTAGTATGGAGTGTGAGCTGGTCTTTCACTGGCAACATCCTAGCTGTCTCTGGTGGAGACAACAAAGTCAGTCTTTGGAAGGAAGGTGCAGACGGCCAGTGGTTATGTATTAGTGAAGTTGCCAAAGGATTGGGACAGACCCCCAATGATGAAAGAAGCACTCTTTGATTTTGATAACATTCTTTTTTTTAATTAATCTGTGAATATTCCTAGTATACTTAATATAATATAAATATCTGGTTTACATCCATTGTTTTATTTTAGCCTGCATATTCTTTTTGTTCTGAAAGAAAAGCAATCTAGAAGCTAGTATGAATTGTCCTATAGGAATCAAATATCTATATATCTCAGATGCATTATACTAGTGCATAGAAAAAATATCCACTACTAGCATTAACTTGCTTGGTTGGGATTTTAGTTTTTAGTCAGTCCAAACAATGAGTTGCAGCTGCTCTATTTCATGATTCATTTTTTTTTTAAATTTATGGGCTTTGTCGCTAAGCGACCACATCGCCCTGTTACATGATTCATAAAATAATAAAGTTTTAATGTGTGATGAAACTGCTTATCTTTATTACCCAATATAAATGTCGTGTTACTTTTTAAATGGTTCTTGATTGATACTGAGCCATCAATGGTTGGATGGGCTTTAATTGGGATATATGTTTGTACAGTAGGTACCAGGTACATATTTAGGTCACACCATTCACCATTATATTTACTACACAATGTCACAGTGCTAATTTTGTATCAAAGAGACACACATCTCACTACTTTTCATATTATAGCTCCACTATGATTTTATAATAAACTTTAATAACACTACCTTAACATCTTTATGTTAAGCATTTTAGAGTTTAGTTTTAATTGCTACACTATATTCACAAGAGTTTAGTTTTAATTGCTACACTATATTCACAAGGGGGTCATGACCCCCCCCAAAATCCTAGTCGGAAAAAAAATCCGATCATATCAACTGGTTTTACGCTTCTTTCACAGAATTAGGAAATTTTCTCTTAGCTGCAAGCTTTACGTACAAGTTCATAAAACATTTTCACTATTTTAATTATCCGTAGGTTCTCGTAGCAAACTGCACAGTGTCTTTCATATTTGGGATTAGTTGGATTATATTAACTGCTGAATGCTGTTCGCGCTTTATGTCGTCTTTGCAGCTAAGTCTTTGCGCTTGCAGCAAGCTGCTCGCATGTATAATAGTATTTTTTTTGCCTCGCAGCGAGTTGCTCTCGCTCTATAAATATTAATATTTAATTTTCATACTACTCAGAGCGAGCAAAACTCGGATCATTCATCCTGAAAGATTCAAAATCTTCTCAAACTGCTCGCGGATCTTTCGTGCTGAAAATTTCAAATTTTTCTCGGCGCTCGCAGCGAGCTGCTCGCGCTTTTATAAATAAGAATATTTAGTTTCCTTGCCTCTCGGAGCAAGCTAAATGCACGTTATACGTGCTGAAATTTCAAATATTTCTCGGCGCTCGCAGCGAGCTGCTCGCGCTCTATAAATAAGAATATTTAGTTTCTTTGCCACTCAGAGCAAGCTAAATGCACATCATACGTGCTGAAAATTTCAAATTTTTCTCGGCGCTCGCAGCGAGCTGCTTGCGCTCTATAAATAATAATATTTAGTTTCCTTGCCACTCGGAGCAAGCTATATGCACGTCATACCTGCTGAAAATTTAAAATTTTTCTCGGCGCTCGCAGCGAGCTGCTCGCGCTCTATAAATAAGAATATTTAGTTTCCTTGCCACTCGGAGCAAGCTAAACGCACATCATTTGTGCTGAAAAATTCAAAATTTTCTCGGCGCTCGCAGCGAGCTGCTCGCGCTCTATAAATAAGAATATTTAGTTTTCTTGCCACTCGGAGCAAGCTATATGCACGTCATACCTGCTGAAAATTAAAAATTTTTCTCGGCGCTCGCAGCGAGCTGCTCGCGCTCTATAAATAAGAATATTTAGTTTCCTTGCCACTCGGAGCAAGCTAAACGCACATCATTCGTACTGAAAAATGTAAGATTTTCAAGACTACGCTGAAACGACTCTCCAAAATAAATTCTTAGTTTGAAAAAAAATCTAGCCGATGACCCCCAAAAATTATGGTCTGGATCCGCGCCTGATTCACACGTCATATAAGGTGTCCTTAGATTAAGGACAATTGGTTACTGTAAGAGCTAGAGACCATTGAGGATTTTTTTTAGCAAAAGAACAATATTTTGTACAAAAAACATTTAATTATTTACTCCTAACAATACAAATTAAACATTATTATCACATGTGAGATTGAAGTCTACAAGTTCCAATAGTAGTGGCATTTTGTAATACTCTGCTATGGTCTTGAATGTGTTGAGTTGTGTTTCCATTTCTCGTACAGGTACCAAGAGGGTGAACTCTCCGGCGCAATCACATACTGTTGTTAGATTTTCACGTTTCACCTTGAAGGAAAAATAATGTTATGTTCTAGGATCTAAGCTTACAATTTTATTTATTTATTCAGCTACAATTACTACGGCAATAAATTATCACTTAAACTACATAAGTAGTACATCAAAATTAATTACAGTCAAAAAATTTAAATTATCAATACAATCAGAAAAAAGGAGAAAAAAAAGAAAAAAAGCTCCGCTGGAGAACCCGATCGCCCCGGCCCTTAGCCTTCCGCATTACTTCCGAATTGGAAAAAATCAAAGCCCCCACAGCGTATGCTATAAATCTCGCGTAGTATAAATCTCGTATGCTTAGATATGTACAATGTACTCGCAATACCGAAATCCGAACCGAATTTGTGACGTCATTTTACAGGTTTGCACAATATTATGACCAATTTGGTTTAGACGCGATAACGAATAAAGTTTCAATTGCAAATTAATATTACCTGATTGCACCGACTACAAATGAGGTCTTGCAATGTGTAGGTCATGGTTCGCCGGTTGATGATCTCTGTGAGTCTCCATTCTAATCCTTGATTGTCGTACGCCGTGCCGCATGTGGGGCATACGCAAACTGGCCTGTAAGATCGATATAAATACTATGTTATCATGCACTAGTAAGCAAAGTTCTCTGGAAATTCTTAGACTTGAGAATTTTCCGACTGGAATCAGCAGAACAAATAAATGAGGCATCTGGTACGCCTAACTCGCGTGTACGTATAGTGTAGTGCGTACACTATCAATTATTATATCAGAAGGATCTTAAGAAAACTTTTCTTTAATAAGTATTAATTGTAGGCTAAATTTTAATTAGTTTCAACAGGTTTCAACTGTTTGGCGAGCGTACTCATTAGTAAAGTTTCCTAACATGTAATTCTTCGAACGGAAGTTACAAGAGAGCGCTACTACGTCCAGTCTGCATCCGATACGACTCAGACAGTCGGAAGACGAACTGAAATCGAACGGCTATAGTGCATAAAGTATTGAGTATCTACATTTTTTATTTCTACGTAGCCGTAGAACATTGACGTGGTCATTGACGGATTCGTATCGGATTCAGATAAGTGCGGACGCGCTATAAGTCTGTAAGGATACATCCTGATATCTCCATACTCACACATCATTGATGAGGGTCCGGTGCGGATCCCTGCACAGGTCCAGGTCGCGGCAGTGGTTGCAGACCTTACAGATGACCTCGGTGAGGGGACACGAGGCGCAGGGGTCCGACCACTCCGCCGCCGGTGAGAACTCGCCCACGTTCACTAGCCGGAGGAGATTGCGACGGAGTAGGGTCACCTGACGATCCAGATATTTTTATTATAATGTACAGAATTACTGGTAATTGGTAATTCACTGTGTACATGTCATTAGCTATGGATATGACCCTGGTAGGATTGGTATGTACACTGGCGCCCAACGTGGGGCAAGTCGATCACTTTACATTTTTGGTCGTTTGGCAAAACAGGGCTACACTGTACAGAGCCGGTGCGTGCGAAGAAATTACTCGTATCACAGTGAACACGGCCCATGTTCGCTAGCTGGCAAGGCTGCGGGCGGGATGAGAAACGACAGTTGGCGCGGGCGCTGAGGTCAAGCCGTGATGTAGGCGCCTATCGCGCCGTTGCGCTCGGGAAAACGGTCAGCCAATCAGAGCGGAGTTTACTTTTCTTAAGAACCTAAGTTTTTAAGAAATGGGGGAGGGGTCTAAAGTCTAAATCCTAAAAAATTTAAGAACACACGGCGCAGTCAGTCCAATTCCAAATAGCCAGTTATAACACTGACCTGTTCCTCAACAGAGGTTTCCAGAGACAAGACCCTACAGACAGCGTTGACATAGAGCAGCGCGGGCTCGGCGGCCGCCGCACGCGCCATCCCCGGGTGCGGCGCCACTGAAGCACGGGATATCGACGACATGCGGGACTTTATCTTCTCCGTCACTCTGCAATGCAATAAAATAGATAGATAACACTTTATTTAAACACAAAAGAAAATCTACAACAAAAACCTAAAAACTAAATGTTACAATTGGCGGTTTAATCGCTAACAGCGATCTCGTCGAGACAACCGTGCAGGGAGAGGAGAAAAATCATTTAAAATGAGTATTAAGGACACATAGCTGACAGACTTAATTTTAGTTGACTCGAGTTGCCGACGTCTACACGATGATGAGTCAGTCAGATTCCCTCTTTATATAATAGTATAGCAGACTAATTAAAAATTTAAAGACATAAAATAATAATATGATTATCTTACTGGAAGAGTTTCTGTGAGATCTCTCCACTGACGATGTCGGGCAGTCGTTCGTTGTGTTGGTGCGCAGCGCTGAGGAAGCCTGCCACGGCGGCCGCGAACTGATCGCGCACTGCGCCGGGGAGGGCTTGGGAGAGCGTCCACTGCATTGTTATGTTGGCTTCCTGGAATATATTACACTAGTGTTCATCATCATCATCTTAGCCATTATGGACGTCCACTGCTGAACATTGGCCTCCCCTTTGGACTTCCATATGTACTGGTTGCAAGCGACCTGCATCCAGCGTCTTCCGGCGACCTTTATAAGGTCGTCTGTCCACCTTGTGGGTCCGTCCTACGCTTCGTTTGCTAGTCCGTGGTCTCCACTGGAGCACTTTTCGACCCCATCGGCCAACCGCTCTGCGCGCTATGTGGCCTGCCCATTGCCACAACCCATTACAACACTAGTGTTATAGCACGGTAAAGAGATATAGAATAATACTTTATTGCAAACCAAAAATATACAAAAGAGCTTATTACTATAATCTAAATATATAAAAAGAAAAAGTGACTGACTGATCTATCAACGCACAGCCCAAACCGCTGGACGGATTGGGTTGATATTTGGAACATAAATAGGTTTTATGACGTAGACCTCCGCTAATAAAGGATTTTGCCATGCGGGCAAAGCCGCGAGCATAAGCTAGTATGCTATAAGTAGGTTAACAATCAGCGGTCTTATCGCACTAGGCAATTGAGATATACAGTAATTTGACTCCATAGAAGCGGCCCGAAAACAAGGTCACGGTTAAATAAGTAGCGAGGTGCCGAATAGACGTTGCTGCACAAATTTACCTCATCATCTCCATTCTCCTCAGACTGTGCCGGTAGTTGCGACGAACCCACTTCCGTCAGACCTTCTGGAAGTTTACCCTGCAAATAGAAACAACATAATATATATAAGCTACATTATTAAAGAAAAAGTAAAAAACACAAACACACACGAATACACTTGCTGTAATTCAAAAACAACTTTATAAACAGTAACAATATGACGTCATACTGCCATAAAGAACCTAAATATTTAGGCTCATCATCATTATCATCAGCCTATGTTCGTCCAATGCTGGACATAGGCCTCCCCATGGCACGCCACTTAACTCGGTCCTCCGTCTTTCTCCTCCAATCGCTCCCAGCGACCCTCCGGATATCATCGCCCCATCTCGCCCATGGACGCCCTATACTAAGTTTGCCGTAATATTTAGGGTGTCAGACTATATTAATTGGTTAGAATTTCTATCACAATCTATGCAAAAGTGTCAATAAGTATTATCCTTGAACACAAAATTACAATAGAATGAGACAGAAATATACAGTTTAACGTGTAAGAAAGAGACAAACCTGTATTCCGCCGTAGTTAGCGTCATCGAGCCACAGCAAGTATGACCAGCACTGCTTGTATCGGATGTCTATTCCGTGGAACAATTCTTTGTTTCTTATACTTTGCACTACGAACTCCACGTAACCTGAACAAAATATACAAAAAAATATTATAAAATACACAAAGATATAATCCTGAAAAAAAAAACCCAAAATATTGATCCAGTTTCAAATAATTTAACATATTGACTGCGGGAAACAAAACTGCTGTGTTTTTGAGGTCGGAACAAGAGTGCTGAAAACACACAAATTTTGTGTCTTGTTAAAGGATTTCTCCATACAACATTAATTTCCGGCCCCTGGGATAGTTTTTAAAAACGCCGCCGCAGCCATTGTGCTTATACTAATTTAAATATTTTATTTAAATTTTGCGCACTCAATCTAAGTTAATTGCGGTTTTCTACTTATATGTGTATTATAAGAATATTTTATTTTGTCTAAAATTGTAAGCGTTTTTAATACTCTAAGCTTGAGTTTACTTCTGAAATTTAGAAATGAATCTTATAACTCACCTATACCATCCATAACATTAGTCTTCTTAGTGCAGAGTAATATTTTGTTAAAGTCCGCATAAACAATAGTAGAGCCGAGCCTTCTGAACTCAGCTACCAACATGAGGAACAACTTCTTCATCAGGTTGTATAGAGTTCGCCTGATCGCGGGGTCGTACAGTAGCGATGTGGGTGTTTTGAGCCATCTGCCAGAGGAAATAAGGCTCATAATCAAGCGGTTAATAGTCGCTGAGCCTCTGTCTCGCTCGCACGATATGACAAATTATTAAATATCAATTTTAAAAATTTACTTTTTGAAAATGTGTTTAAACAAAGATTTTGATCATAATTTTTTTAAGTATAACCAGTTTGATATTTCATAAAATGCTTAAAGGATTTTTTTTATAATTGAGAATGCCGTTGTTATTATTTAAGGTAGCAAACTGGGAATACTTAAAAAAATAGTAAAAAAATTTGACGTAAATCTTCATTACAAAACATTTTCAGAAAAAGTACGAAGAAGACATAGTACGAGCGAGACAGTCGCCTAGCGACTATATTATTTAAGCCCTTAATTTAAAACTGAGACAGTTATTTCAATTACCTATAGAAGTGCGATATCTGATAGTCAGCGAAGATGTTCTTGTATTGTGTGACGTCACGCAGCCAGGATGCTATCATTGTGCGCAGTATCTTAAACGCGGCGCTGCACTGCGCTGTCTCGTCGTAATTCACTGTAGCATTTGCTCCTGTAACAAACAAGTGAAATTTTAAAAAAACTTTTTATAAACAAGCTTTTATTATTATTACCATCTAGCACCATAAAGTACTCGTCAAGACGAATCAAATGAGCCCAAACTCGATGGGGTTACGTCGTTTAATAACGGTTCCTATGGCCACCTTCCAGCTCCATCATCAGATCAGCTCAATGTCATAAAAATATTGCATTGTCATCCGATTTATACAGTCATGCAAAATTTCAGCTTAATCGGACACCGGGAAGTGGGTCAAATTAAACTTGCACGATTTGATTACAAACAGACAGACAGACAACAGACAGGTGAAAGTAAATAAAAGCTTGTAAAAACGGATTAACCACATATTATGGACTACTAAATTAAATTTAAAATTTAAAAACCCCCAACGCAATACCTAATTTACCTTTTTGTGGTGGCGGCCATCTTGGATTTAAAATTTATTATAGTGCGTTGTATTCTACTAGTTTAGTCCTTTCATTTGATACCCATATTGACAGGGTTGTGGAATAAAAAATAAATCCGCCATTTTGTAGCGGCGGCCATCTTGGACCGATTTCTACCAAACACAGCTAAGAACACTCTCGACTAATTCTACTTTCAAACAAAAAAAACTAGACCAAAATCCGTTCAAGCGGTCACTGTGACTGTGTTCCGGTACGATGTTCAGTGAAGCCAGGGAGCGATTTATCCCGCCTTCTAGGTATAGTCTGCTGCCATATACATCACGTCTCCATCTTAACATCACGCGAGATCTTGGTCAAAGGCTTACCTATAATGAATAAAAAAACTTATGATTATTCTTCTTATCGAGTCGAATAGCTTACATTTTTTATTAAATGTTTAGCTTATGATGAGAATAACTTAGCACATTAATTCTTAGGGTTTCGTAGCTCTAGGATATGTATGAGTACAATAGGTCATTATAAAAAGATATTGTTACCTGTGTTAGCCATGACATCTTGTATATTCGCATGTTGTGCACCGAATGACGTTGCAGCGCTGGTGCCTTCCATCTAAAATTAATAAATATATAATAAGAATCGCAAAACTCCGTATTACTATAACAAATTCCTTAAATGTTAGTTTTAAATTTGTTTAACAAGTATTTATTAATATTAAATTTATTTAATGTAATAGTTTAATTTACTTCAATGCGCTCGAAAACGTCTAGAAAAAGTTAGGTTAGTTTACTCATGATCCTGTCAGCGGCGCCATGATCGTGACCTTTGGGGCCTATACCTATAATATCTTTAACTTTACTTTCTTATGTCTCTTAATTTTTCTCATCTTAATAAATTTTCAGTTTTCCAATAGAGCTTCTGTTACAGTCACCCTTATTCTAAGATATGTAGGAGGCAGTCGTCAGGTCATGTTGCAGAACCTGTAGTAATCTAGGCGACCTGACGGCATATAGGTTGGACACACAACCTATAAGTTGTGATTTGACTTGGACAGTTTAAGTAGGACAACCTGTCCTGTTGGAGTATAAGCCCCAATTAATTATTATTATAACCACAGAGTATTGAATAAAACAGTGGCAATGGGCTGGTCACATTTGCCGTAGAACCGATAACCGTTGGGGTAGACGAGTTCTCGAGTGGAGACCACGTCTCGGCAAACGTAGTGTAGGGCGCCCATGGGCGAGATGGGGCGATGATATCCGGGGGGTCGCTGGGGGTGGGTGGAGAAGAAATACGGAGGATTGAGTTGAGTGGCGTGCCATGGGGGAGGCCTATGTCCAGCAGTGGACGAACATAGGCTGATGATGATGAATGAAAACAGACCTGCAATATCTGCGGCGCTTGCAACAAGGCGCAGACAGCGAGCGCGTCGCTCTCCAACTCCACACACACCGTGTTGTAGGCGCCGGCCGCCGTGTGACGACATACCGACAGCTCCTCCACTTCACTCACTAATCTATAACGGTATATGTTCTGTGGTTAAATTGGAAACAGATTTAGAAGAAAATGGTCAATTCTACGGCTAATTATATTATAGAGTAACAAATCAAATAAATAATTAAATATTTCTGGACATTACACACAGCGTCATCTAACCCCAAGCTAAGCAACCTAATGCTTGTATCATAATGGCTAGGTAACTAGCTTATGCTTGCGGCTTTCAGTGCATAGAGTATTTTTTATTTGGTCTACTCTACTTTTAGGTCTTACAGATTTACTGACTCTATCAACGCGCAGCTCCAAATGCTGGACGCATTGAGTTGAATTTTGGCACATGGTTAGTTTTATGAGAGAGCTAAGAATAACCGAACCACCTAAGCTGTAGAGGCGGAAGAAAAGCAAACTTTTTTTAATGATTTGACCTCTCAGTCTTTGTCCACAAGAGAACCAGTAGACTTAATAAAAATATCCTTGCAATAAGCAAGTACATTACCTATTATCATCAATCTCACTTCCTCCCAAGTCAGGTCGTTCGAGCGGCGTGCACCACAATACAAAGTTATGTTTGAGCAAATGTCTCGCGTAGAACAAATCTGCGCCGAACATCGTCGGGTCTGCCGGCATGTTGCCCACCGGGACGTGGAAATATCTGAAAACAAGTAAATTAAATTAAAAATTTAAAAACCCCCAACGCAACGCTTTCAAAATTTATAATTCGCCATTCTGTGGTGGAGGCCATGTTGGATTTTAAATTTATCATAATGTTGTATTCTACAAGTTAAGCCCTTTCATTTGATACCCATATTGAGGGGGTTGTAAAAGAAAAAATAATCCGCCATTTTACGGCGGCGGCCATCTTGAATCGATTTACAATTTACAGTATTTTTTTTATTAAAACTACTATAATCTTATACGACAACGTTTAGAAATGCCTAATATTTTGACGTATATGTCTCTAAGAATATTTTATTTTTGGTCGTTTTATAGTGATTGCCACCAGTGTTTATTATCCAACACGACTTCAGAGAATCCTTTGAATTTCTTAGCTCAGTAAGTTTCTTTATAATTTGGAAGTATTATCTTATTTTATCATTACAAAGTGCACAATTTATCACTTTGAAGCCGGTAAAAAAGTATCTAACGTGATAGAAATAATGAAAATTCATCATCATTATCTCAGCCGTAGGACGTCCACTGCTGAACACAGGCCTCCCCTTTGGACTTCCATATGTATCGGTCGGAAGCGACCTGCATCCAGCGTCTTCCGGCGACTTACCGGCGAATGAAAATTGATATAAATAAAAGAAAAATGAAGAAATAAAACACTTGAACGGGTTATAAACATAACAAACCTGCATTGTTCAATAGTAAGCTGCAACAGCGGCTCCAGGTTAAGGTAGTGCCTCACTATAGCTCGGGCCCCCACTCTCTGCCATTCCAGAGTATTGTACAGGCTCTCTACATCTCGTACGTGAAGGGCTACTAATGGGAACTCTGATAAACCTGTGAAATAAAAAAATACAATGTTATGTATGTATTGATTTTATAATAAAACTAAGGCCGTTCCCATACTGCGCGAAAGCGATTCTTGACGACATCTCCGCGACACCTCGACGTTGTTGCGAGTTTCTGGCGGTTCGCCGGCGACCGGCGCGTGTCGCCGAGTGAAAACTGTGACATCGTGTCGTCGTCATCGTAGCTCTAACAAGACTTTCGTCATCCACTCGAGAGTCGAGAGTCGCTGTAATTCAAAGTGGGGTGTGCCTAAGACTGCTATTACATAAGAAACATTATTTTACAAAGACAAGCCTGCACGGCCACGGCGGTGGGGCCGGCGCGCTCGTCGCTGTACCGAGCGAGCGCGCGCTGGATGAGTCTCCACTACTGCTTCCCATGTTAGTTCTCTAGTATTGTTCCCTTACCCGGCATGAGAGCCACGAGTGCGTACGTAGAGAGACAAGCCTGCACGGCCACGGCGGTGGGGCCGGCGCGCTCGTCGCTGTACCGAGCGAGCGCGCGCTGGATGAGTCTCCACTACTGCTTCCCATGTTAGTTCTCTAGTATTGTTCCCTTACCCGGCATGAGAGCCACGAGTGCGTACGTAGAGAGACAAGCCTGCACGGCCACGGCGGTGGGGCCGGCGCGCTCGTCGCTGTACCGAGCGAGCGCGCGCTGGATGAGTCTCCACTACTGCTTCCCATGTTAGTTCTCTAGTATTGTTCCCTTACCCGGCATGAGAGCCACGAGTGCGTACGTAGAGAGACAAGCCTGCACGGCCACGGCGGTGGGGCCGGCGCGCTCGTCGCTGTACCGAGCGAGCGCGCGCTGGATGAGTCTCCACTACTGCTTCCCATGTTAGTTCTCTAGTATTGTTCCCTTACCCGGCATGAGAGCCACGAGTGCGTACGTAGAGAGACAAGCCTGCACGGCCACGGCGGTGGGGCCGGCGCGCTCGTCGCTGTACCGAGCGAGCGCGCGCTGGATGAGTCTCCACTACTGCTTCCCATGTTAGTTCTCTAGTATTGTTCCCTTACCCGGCATGAGAGCCACGAGTGCGTACGTAGAGAGACAAGCCTGCACGGCCACGGCGGTGGGGCCGGCGCGCTCGTCGCTGTACCGAGCGAGCGCGCGCTGGATGAGTCTCCACTACTGCTTCCCATGTTAGTTCTCTAGTATTGTTCCCTTACCCGGCATGAGAGCCACGAGTGCGTACGTAGAGAGACAAGCCTGCACGGCCACGGCGGTGGGGCCGGCGCGCTCGTCGCTGTACCGAGCGAGCGCGCGCTGGATGAGTCTCCACTACTGCTTCCCATGTTAGTTCTCTAGTATTGTTCCCTTACCCGGCATGAGAGCCACGAGTGCGTACGTAGAGAGACAAGCCTGCACGGCCACGGCGGTGGGGCCGGCGCGCTCGTCGCTGTACCGAGCGAGCGCGCGCTGGATGAGTCTCCACTACTGCTTCCCATGTTAGTTCTCTAGTATTGTTCCCTTACCCGGCATGAGAGCCACGAGTGCGTACGTAGAGAGACAAGCCTGCACGGCCACGGCGGTGGGGCCGGCGCGCTCGTCGCTGTACCGAGCGAGCGCGCGCTGGATGAGTCTCCACTACTGCTTCCCATGTTAGTTCTCTAGTATTGTTCCCTTACCCGGCATGAGAGCCACGAGTGCGTACGTAGAGAGACAAGCCTGCACGGCCACGGCGGTGGGGCCGGCGCGCTCGTCGCTGTACCGAGCGAGCGCGCGCTGGATGAGTCTCCACTACTGCTTCCCATGTTAGTTCTCTAGTATTGTTCCCTTACCCGGCATGAGAGCCACGAGTGCGTACGTAGAGAGACAAGCCTGCACGGCCACGGCGGTGGGGCCGGCGCGCTCGTCGCTGTACCGAGCGAGCGCGCGCTGGATGAGTCTCCACTACTGCTTCCCATGTTAGTTCTCTAGTATTGTTCCCTTACCCGGCATGAGAGCCACGAGTGCGTACGTAGAGAGACAAGCCTGCACGGCCACGGCGGTGGGGCCGGCGCGCTCGTCGCTGTACCGAGCGAGCGCGCGCTGGATGAGTCTCCACTACTGCTTCCCATGTTAGTTCTCTAGTATTGTTCCCTTACCCGGCATGAGAGCCACGAGTGCGTACGTAGAGAGACAAGCCTGCACGGCCACGGCGGTGGGGCCGGCGCGCTCGTCGCTGTACCGAGCGAGCGCGCGCTGGATGAGTCTCCACTACTGCTTCCCATGTTAGTTCTCTAGTATTGTTCCCTTACCCGGCATGAGAGCCACGAGTGCGTACGTAGAGAGACAAGCCTGCACGGCCACGGCGGTGGGGCCGGCGCGCTCGTCGCTGTACCGAGCGAGCGCGCGCTGGATGAGTCTCCACTACTGCTTCCCATGTTAGTTCTCTAGTATTGTTCCCTTACCCGGCATGAGAGCCACGAGTGCGTACGTAGAGAGACAAGCCTGCACGGCCACGGCGGTGGGGCCGGCGCGCTCGTCGCTGTACCGAGCGAGCGCGCGCTGGATGAGTCTCCACTACTGCTTCCCATGTTAGTTCTCTAGTATTGTTCCCTTACCCGGCATGAGAGCCACGAGTGCGTACGTAGAGAGACAAGCCTGCACGGCCACGGCGGTGGGGCCGGCGCGCTCGTCGCTGTACCGAGCGAGCGCGCGCTGGATGAGTCTCCACACGTCGCGGGGAGATGTCTCCACCACCACTTCCCACGTTAGCTCGGCGGGGAGGCTGTTCTCATCCACGCCGCTGTTTATTCTAGGACGATATTTCACAAATGTAAAGACAATCGGGATTGCGAACTGATCAGGACAAAGTTGCAAGACACACATGCAAGGGGAGGAGGCCTTAGCCTAGCCATGGAAGAATATGGGTTGACAATGATGATGAATGGGAATTGACTCGAAGTTCGTAAGTGGCAAAAGAAAGAATTATTGTAGTTACTAGTTGCGGTACACGTGTACATTTTACGCGAGGTTTAGCTTTTTCTTTTAAAACCTCAAATAGAAAAAATTGTGCATATTGGACAAATTAGTACAGGGATGAACTACTTAGATAATAACGAAAATATTTTCTATACAAACATTTCAAGGGCGCTTATATTCGATACAAATATCAAATGTTATTATTTTTTAAATATTTATTATTATTTTGTGAAGCTTTTAGTGATCGCATGAAGAAAGTTGAAATATCTTTTTGTATAATAAAATACTCACTTAGTAGTCCTCTCAGCTGCATACAGCGTATTCATATTGGGTACTTGGTTAGTCTTCACGGTGTCCAGTACAAATATGTACCCTTTCTTAGTGGGGCCTAGTATTAGTGCCCACATACTGCGAGCTGAGTTTGGGGCCGAGTGTTGGTACAGAAATATGTGCTTTAGTGGTGATATACCGTCCTGAAACAATACATTATTTTAGTATGTGATAATAAAAGGGATTTAAGATAAATTATGCTATCATCTTCATTTGTGTTATTTTGTCCTGAAATTAAAATTTACAAAGTTTTATTAGAACAATCACAAACGATTCAATTTCTATCCATTTTGCTATAGTAGCTAATAGGTACCATACTCGTATTTTTGCAAACAGCTAAATAGTTGGATTTCCATATTACGCTATAAGATATATAACGACTTAGCACTTTCTCTTTTAAGTTTAACTAGCTTATGCTCGCGGCTTTGCCCGCGTGACAAAATCCTTTTTTAGCGGAGGTCTACGTCAAAAAACCTATCTGTATACCAAATTTGAACCCAGTCCGTTCAGTGGTTTGAGCTGTGCGTTGATAGATCAGTCAGTCAATCAGTCACTCTTCCCTTTTATATATTTAGATTTCTAACATTGCGTTGCGCCTACAGACAAACAGTACAGACGAATTAATAAGCATTGGTTATCGCCAGTTATTTAGTACCTATATCTATGATAGCAGAAGTGGTATCCATAGAAGTAAAGAACAGATAACCAATAGGAATAAGATCACATATTTCTTTGTTTACCTGTTTCTGAAGATAAGGTTGTACTGCGACACTCTTGAACTGCAGCTGGCTTAACGTGAACGATTCCAAACTTGTTGAACCGGTTAGTAGGAGTCTAAAAATATTTTAGAGCATTAAATATTGAAATTACTGGGTAAATAAACAATTTTATTATTATTATAAGCCTGTTGGATCCCACAGCAGGGCAAAGGCCTCCCTACCCTCTCTCCATCTGTCACGATCTAGGGCTATGGATTTCCATCCTTCCGCATATGAGTCAAGGTCATCCCGCCATCTCTTCCTTGGCCTGCCGCGTGGCCGTTTGATACTAGGAGCCCACTCAGATGTAATTTTGGCCCAACGTTCTTCTGGCATACGACATACATGTCCTGCCCATTCCCATTTAAGAAATGCCGCAATGGGCTTACTTAATTTGCTGTGTTACAATCACAATAAATCTACATATGAGAGGATATTTTTATTATAGGTTAGCCTTTGACCACGATCTCGCGTGATGTTAAGCGACGATACGGCCGTAGATGGCAACAGACAATGGAAATATTTGATAAATAGAAGAGAAGCGAAAGAACATTGATATTTTATCATAAAATTATAAGCTAGGTACCTGTCCCACCAAAGGCGAGAAAACGAGTAACTATCGGCTATTTTCTCGCTCAAGTAACGCACAAAAGATATTACATTATGTGTGAACAAAAGAGATGCATATAAAAATAGTTGATCGCTGACTGTTCACACTGCCGGTGAGGACTCGCTTCACTAGGTTGTCGTTGAGCGACAAAAGCTATGAAAGATAACACTCGCTCAGCGATACTCGCGCTTAATCAGAACTCACGCCGAACGATTAACTATCGGTCCTTTCTCTACAGTGCGAGTAATCGCTCGTCACACACGCACACTTGCTTATTATAGCCGAGCTACACAACTATCGGAACTACGCTCCTCGCCAACTCGTTTCTACATTTTAGCTCTACCCGTTACTCGCTCATCGTTGCCGATGGGACAACTGCCTAAGCTAGTACTAGCTGGCTTCAAACCACCAATTTATTGAAATTTGATGATTTAAATATTATAGTTTATAGCATTGATACTCTCATGGCCACAAGAAAATAAGAGACCCTAAAAATATATGAGCAAGTGAAGCAATGTCTTTTAGATATAAATACCTTCTAGCTTCATCTTGGTCGACAGCACAGATGCATCCCAGTTGCACCAACACTCGGAACTCTAAGCTCATCTGCGTCTCGTATATGCCTTCGATTTCTGGCGCTGACAGTTCACCCATCAGTTCTCTGGAATGTTAGCAGCTTATTAGAGAAAGGATTCATTCATTCAAAATTCATTCACAGCACAATAATATGTTTGGAGTAAAGTTGAAATAGGTTTTTCTTCAAGTTTTACTTAGGATCAAGGATTACTGAGGATAAAATTATAAAATTTCTTGTAGAAACAATAGGATATATGAGTAGGTAGTATATATTAAAATGTCAACTTCAAGATAGAAACAGTAGTTAAGGGTTGCTATGGATTTAAATAAAATACTTCCTACACTTTATCTTACTTTTTCTTACCAGGAAGCTCTTCTGAAGCTAGAAAACTAGGGTAGTGTTCATCAAAATTAAACTCATTTGACAAGAAATCAGCACCATTCTCCTTCAGTAAATATATCTAAAGATAGACGGCAATAATGACGAGATGATGTTGAAGGATGAGGGATTAAAAGATGGATGCATGGACGGTGTTACCGATGTATGCTCGCCTCACGCTCCTCGCCATCTGAAATCATACAAATAATATAAATTAGTAAATATTTAAATAAATTAAAGTAATTAAGAATATACTTACCTTGTTGCGCTATTTTATTGCCTATGTTTACGCGAAGATGCTCCACGATGGTGGCTGCAAATGTAACTTGTTTGTTAACAATAAATATAGCTAGGTAGATGTGCAAGCGCATGGGCCACCGCGCACTCCCGGAAATGAGTCAGTCGCGCTAAGGAACCGTAGACGCACGCCCGCACGCCGTGCGTTTGCACATTTACCACGCGATTCACCATAAGTTGCCATTTTAATTTCTACTCATACGAACCAGTGACCCCGCCGTCTACAAAGTGGTCCTTCGGCCGGATCAATCGTCTATCTATCGTATGAACTATTGAACAATTAAACATGGCACATGTCCCGCGTACGCCGCGTAAACCCCGTAAACGAAGCACTAAACCGGATTACAGTGACACTGCAGGAGAGTTACCCGACCTGCCAGCTTCTTCGTTCAAAAGCGAGCGAATTCAGGTCGAGGTGTACGACAGTGGTCCAACATCCATGAAGACGTCATCATCTGCCGCTCGACGCCGTCAGCTCGAGCTCGAGGCGGAAGCCGCAAAGGCGCGGCTACAAATTGAAGCAGCTGAAGCCCAAGCAGCCGCTGCGGAGGCCCAGGCCAAGGCCAAGGCCGCCACAGCCCAGGCCCAAGCGGAGGCCATGGCAGCCACCGCTCAGGCTCAAGCAGAAGCAGCACGAGTGAAAGCCAACGTCACAGCGGAGTTATTGGAAAAACAACTTGCCGCCGACGTCGCCGACTTGGATTCCAGAAGGTCTCATCATTCCTCGATAAGTAGGCTAAATAATGTAACCGACTGGCTTAACAATACCGCCGAACATGCCACGCAAGTACATGTTCGCACAAATGATCAAGCCAACAACATAGATAAGCTTGCTTGCGCCTTAAAAGAGGCAATTGTAGACTCTTCGGCACTGCAAAATAAACAACTGTTAACCAGGCTAGCCACATCTAAAGATTTACCGCTTTATTTCGGCGACCCAATGGAGTGGCTTCAATTCAAAGAAGCCTTTATAGAAAGCACAAAGCTTTGCCATTACAGTGATGCTGAGAATTTGTGGCGCTTGCGAAAATGCCTTAAAGGTGATGCTAAGGAAGCCGTCACTGCGCTCCTCATTGGAGGTACATCACCGCAAGTCGTCATGGACACCTTAGAACTACGCTTTGGTATGCCAGAGAATATTATTAATAAGATAATGTTACAACTGAAACGCATGCATCCGCTGGTAGCCGCATATCAACAGGAATTAATTCCTTTTGCTATTAAAATAAGGAATTACGTCACAGCAGCAAAAGCTCTTAAACAAAGTGATTGTTTACGCAGTCCTGAGCTATTCACTATAGTAGCAGCGAAACTGCCCTCTGTGCTACTGTCGAAATGGACTGATTTTCATGATGTAAATCAAGGCGAGATTCCGCGATTAGAGTTGCTGAGTGATTTCCTTTTTAAGGAAGCAAATAAAGTCGCACAATCAGGCGTGAGCCACATTAACACGCAAAACAGCAAGAAACCAGCTGATAACCGCGAGCACAAGCCGATCGCACACAATGTATTGCTGAACACGGGTGAGTCATCACAATGCAATTTCTGTCGCAAAGGGGTGCATAGACTGTCGTTGTGCCCGCGCTTTAAGCGCGCCATGCGCAGGGATCGGTGGAGGTATGCCCGCACAGCAAGATTATGCTACAAATGTTTAGCGCCTCTTCATAAGGACTCCGAGGTGTGCCCCGCTAATAACTGCAGCATAGACGGCTGTAATCAGCCGCACCACAGTTTGCTACATTGGATCAAGTCCGGTGAGAAATGTAAAGATAGACCGGACGATGAACGCACGGACGACCAGAACACTGAGAGTGTAAACCACACCGTTACGTCACAGCGACCTAAAGTACTATTGAAGGTGGTGCCGCTGACCGTCCACGGGCCCGCCGGTGCACTGCACGCGCACGCTCTTCTCGACGACGGAGCCACCGTGAGCCGTACGTCACCCGGACCGAACTAGGTTGGTGTGTTCACGGGAGCTTGGTAAGTGACGTCACTCATAATAGTAACTCACTCTCGTCTCGCGACTGTTGTATTTACGATAATAATTGTAGTGAACCGGTTGTTAATGTTTTTCATTTGTGCGTTAGTGATGATGATATTACGGGAAAAAATCCCGCTGTTGAAACCTGCTACCCTTCTGCTCGTTCCCCGGATAAAATAAATGAGCCTGATGTTAAGCAGTATTGTGATTCTGCTCGCCATTTAGACGAGCTGCACGATGAAGTCCGGAGGTCGTTCCTTCTGGACTCAATAGGTATCGGAACGAAGTCTCGTCGTAGTCCAGATGACGTACGCGCGGAGTCTATAATAGATAATACCGCTGAACTTCGCGAGGGACACTGGTACGTAGGTTTGCCGTGGAAGGCTGATGACCAGTGCATGCCCGATTCCTATTCTAATGCGTTACGACGGCTAAGATTAGTTCAGAAAAAGTTACTAGCTAATAGTGATTATGCACATCGTTATCACGATAGGATGCATCATTTGTTTATAAACGATTACGCTAGGGAACTTATAACTATAGGTAACGACGGTGCTGTGTATAATGAGCGCGTGTGGTATCTACCTCATTTCGGTGTTGATAACCCGAACAAAAGGAAATTACGTTTAGTGTTTGATGCAGCCGCAAAAACAAAGAATTACTCTCTAAATGATTTCCTTTTGCAAGGGCCCAATCTGTTACAGTCTCTGCTAGGTATCATGCTTAGGTTCAGGGAAAACCCTATCGGCATAATAGGAGACATTGAAGACATGTTCCTACGCATTAAAATTAGAGACAGCGATACTCAAGCATTGCGTTTTTTATGGCAAGATTTATTGCACACTGATTTAGGGTCACCTCCAGGCTCTAACGACGCTCCAGTGGGAGCGGCGCCACCTGGAGGAGACAAAATAAAAGAATGCGTTATGACTTCATTGATATTTGGTGCTAACTGTTCGCCATTCATAGCCCAATATGTCAATCAAGTCAAAAACACGGAACCATTCATAAAGACAATGCCCGACGCCGTCACTGCGATAAGACGCAACCAATATATGGATGATTATATAGACAGTGTGAGCGACATAAGTACCGCCATGCAACTCATTCACGACATCTCATTCATAAATCAAAGTGGCGGTTTTAAGATGCGCAACTGGCTCAGCAATAATAGTCACGTGCTTGACAACACACCTAGCGACGTTATCAGTGATAAGGCGGTCCGGTTTAATGTTGAGGGACGCTCGGAGCGTACGCTAGGCTTGTTGTGGTTTCCCAGTAGTGATATGTTTGCATTTGACCTTTCTTTAAAACGTATTCCGCAAGATATTTTATTATATTTGAAGAAACCAACAAAGCGTGAATTATTGAGTATAATTATGTCAATTTTCGACCTGCACGGTTTTTTAAGTCCATTTACAATTAAATCTAAAATTATTATGCAGGAAGTTTGGAAGTTAGGCCTAAAATGGGATGAACAAATTAGTAACAAATTATTTATTTCATTTAAAAGTTGGTTGGAACAATTAAAATCAATGTCGAATATTCGCATTCCTAGGTGTTATTTTACTATGAATGAGTCAGATGCATCGGCGTGCCCCACGGGTGCGAGTGAGACAACGCTACAATTGCATTTATTTTGCGATGCCTCGCCGTGCGCTTACGCAGCCGTCGCGTACTGGAGACGCGTTGATAACAATGGGCTAATTAGCGTCTCGTTTATTGTTTGCAAAAGTCGAGTTGCACCATTGAAATACATTTCTATTCCTCGGCTCGAGCTACAGGGGGCGCTCATGGCCTCCCGGTTAGCTGAAACAATCAAAAAGGAGCATAGATTAAAACCAGTAGCTACCTTTTATTGGACGGATTCAACAGTTGTTTTACACTGGATCCGTAACGAAAATAGAAACTATAAAATTTTTATAGCTAATAGGCTGGGTGAAATAGATGAATTGACAAAAGTTCACGAATGGAACTATGTCCCTACTGAATTAAATTTAGCAGACTTAGCTACGAAATTAAATGATTACGACTTACGTGGTGACTCCTCCTGGTTCTCTGGCCCCTCCTTCTTGTACCGGAACCCGGAGCAGTGGCCGCGCCAACCTGAAACATTAAAAAATACGATAAATAATGAAACGCTTGAAGAGGTACTTACCGTAATTGATACTCACAACGATGCGCGTGATTTACCCGTCCCGGAGCCGACTAGGTTCTCCTCCTGGATGCGGCTACTTCGTTGTGCTGCTGCCGTTTTATTATTTATCGCTAAATGTCGTAAAGAAATAACTCACCGCATTAACACAAAGTTAATGAAACAGGCTGAGTTATTATTGTTGCATCATTCTCAATCACAATCATTTTCGCGAGAAATTGACCTGTTGAATAAGAATGACCCGATCAACCGTGACAGTCGATTACGTTCGTTAACACCTTATGTTGACAGTGATGGACTCTTACGTGTCGCAGGAAGAATTGACGCTGCGACACAAGTCGCCGAACACGTAAAATCGCCCATCATTCTAGACGGTAAACATCATACGGCTCGCCTCATTGTTAAGTACATGCACGAGCGAGCGGCTCACGGTTTTAACGAACTCGTAGTAAATGAACTTCGCCAGACTTACTGGATAGTCAATTTGAGGCCGACCGTACGCAGGGTAGCTTCGCAGTGCTTATTATGTCGCATTAGAAAAGCGACCCCGAAGCCCCCGCGACTAGGCGACTTGCCTATCCAGCGTATGACTCATCATAGGCGCCCGTTTACTATGACCGGCGTTGATTTATTCGGTCCCATAGAAGTCACCGTAGGCAGAGGCAAGCAGCGACCGAAACGGTACGGGGTGCTGTTTACGTGCTTGACAGTGCGAGCTATACACATTGAGATAGTAGCTACACTGTCAGCGGACTCATTGATTATGGCCCTGCGCCGTATGGCCGCGCGCCGCGGTTGGCCGAATACTATCATCTCAGATAATGGGACGAATCTTAGAGGAGCTGACGTGGAGCTCCGAAAGTCCATCAAAGAGCTCAACGAGACACGGGTTGAAAATGAGGCCTTGGTCCACGGAGTGGCGTGGAAATTTATTAGTCCAGCCAGTCCCCATATGGGTGGGGCATGGGAGCGATTGATTCGCACAGTTAAGACTGCTCTTAAGGTTGTTCTCAAGGAGCGAGCCCCACGAGAGGAAGTCCTGACTACTCTTCTCGCAGAGGTGGAAAACATCGTGAATAGTAGACCGCTCACTCACGTTTCCGTAGACCCACATAGCCAAGAGGCTCTAACGCCTAATCACTTTTTATTAGGTAGCTCGTCGAATGTCCCCATTATCGGCACCTTTGATAATAGCGAATTAAACAATATGAAGCAACATTGGCGCACCGCTCAGCGCCTTACAGATATGTTTTGGTCGAGATGGGTCAAAGAAGTGTTGCCTGTACTAATTCCGCGCTCTAAGTGGACCCGCGAAGGTCAGCAGCTCCGCGTAGGGGATATTGTTATTGTCGTAGACCCCGCGTCGCCTCGCAACTGTTGGCCTAAAGGCATAGTGGAACGAACCTATCCGGGAAACGACGGAAGGGTACGGGTAGTAGATGTACGAACCGCGAAAGGAGTTACTAGACGACCGAGCTCCAAAATTGCTTTACTCGAGCTCGACACACCAAAGTAGTTTTAATTATTGTATTAAGTTTTTATTTAGAATAAATTTAACGGTTTCATTGTATTGATTCGACGATGAGTGTCGCAGACGACACTAGGGGGGAGGATGTTACCGATGTATGCTCGCCTCACGCTCCTCGCCATCTGAAATCATACAAATAATATAAATTAGTAAATATTTAAATAAATTAAAGTAATTAAGAATATACTTACCTTGTTGCGCTATTTTATTGCCTATGTTTACGCGAAGATGCTCCACGATGGTGGCTGCAAATGTAACTTGTTTGTTAACAATAAATATAGCTAGGTAGATGTGCAAGCGCATGGGCCACCGCGCACTCCCGGAAATGAGTCAGTCGCGCTAAGGAACCGTAGACGCACGCCCGCACGCCGTGCGTTTGCACATTTACCACGCGATTCACCATAAGTTGCCATTTTAATTTCTACTCATACGAACCAGTGACCCCGCCGTCTACAGACGGATTGTTGTTGATACATGTGAAGGTAGATAATAATAATTGGGGTTTATACTCCAACAGAACAGGTACACCTACGGCCTATTTACACTGTCAGAGTCAAATCACAATTTATAGGTTGTGTGGCCAGTGGCCAACCTATATGTTGCAGTTTCAGGTCGCCGAGATTCCTACAAGGCCTGCAACATGACCTAACGACTGCCTTCTACATTCTACAAATTTTATAGAAAACAGCCGGGACACACAGTTTTACGTGCCTTCCGAAACACGGTAGCGTCCAGGTGAAAATCTTTGCCACACTGAGATTTGAACCCAGGACCTTCGGCTTACAAGCCGGACCAACTACCACTGGGCCGCGGACGCTATAGGATGGATGGATAGATAGACTCAATATAGTTAGTCACTGGTTATTGTACTCACTCCTGATGTTTTTTATAAACGTCCTCGGGCACAGAATACTGGTACAGGTACAATATTGGTCTGGCTCGGGGCAGCACTCGGGAGCATCGCTTCCAATACTTGTCTCGGTCTTTCTCCCGTCGCGTGCGTTGGTTCACGTAGAATATTCGAGGGACGGTGAGCTTGATCTGATGCAGCTCTGACCCTATTAGCGCCCATAGCTTGAACAGACCCGGCTCGGCTGTTTCTGCTACCTGGTTTTGGATATATTGAAGAGTGTTTGACATTTTGTGTTTGGAGAAAGAATTGATTTTATCTTATAAGGGAGCGTAGGGTTTGAGATTATAGCATGATAACAATTATGAATATGTTACCTCGTCTAATCATAAAACTCAAAATGAGGGAGTAGTTATTTACTTTAGGAACAATCTACAAGTTACGAGCGTTGAACCATCTATCTCCGATGCGAACTGTACTATGATAAACATAAATAATGAAACATCTATTATTGGTATTTATCGCCCACCTAGCTTTCAAAATACAAGTAATTTTATTGATAGACAATTATCTCGCAACCTTAAGATCTTTTAAAAATATTATTTTATGTGGCGATATAAATATTGATATAGTACCTAATACCTCAGATAAACGATCATATGATTATCTCACAATATTAGCCAGTAATGGTATGCTTCCTGCTCACACAGTACCTACCCATGGGAAAACATGTTTGGATCATATGATTCTCAAAACGAAGCTAACGGCAAATTGTTTTGTAATAGAATCGTCAATTACCGATCACGAATGTGTGGCGCTAGTGATCGAAAGCGGTTCATCCCCTGCACCTGCACAATCTTCACATACGTACCAAATTGACTATAACGGTTTAGACAATTCTATTGATAACCTCAACCTTCAGTCTATACTAGATTGCTCTGACCCGAACCTAGCAACAGATTTATTAGTCAAATATCTCATGTCCAGTATAAAAGCAAATACAAAATCTACAAAGACACCAAATAGGAAACGCGTGAAGAAACCGTGGATAACAACAGGGATCTTACGCTGTTTAAGACATAGGGATAGGCTTTATAAAAAATTAAAAAAAGACCCAGTAAATGACATTTTAAGAATATCCTACAAGCGTTACAGAAACTATTGTAACGCTTTATTAAAAAAGGCAAAAAGAAGGTATGAAAAAGAAGAAATTGAAAAGGCAGGAAAAAATAACAAAAAGCTATGGCAAGCTATAAAAAAAATAAGTGGCTCAAAAAAGGCAGTTGACTTTTCTTCTCACCTGATTACACCAAATAACCCACAACAATCAATAAATGATGTTAACAAATTCTTTTGTGACGTAGGCCAAAAACTCGCGAGTCAAATACCAGAACTTAATACGAGTACACAAGGTGAGCAACTACCACAACCTGTCCCATCTGTTAACTCATTTGTTTTGCTCCCCACTGACGCTGTAGAAGTCTTTCATACCATCCAGTCTCTTAAAGATACTTTCGCGGTGGGGGTGGACCTTATATCCACATACATAATAAAACGATACGTACATATCCTTACCCCGGCCATTACTCACATATGCAACCTCTCCATTTCAGAAGGGATTTTCCCGCGAGCCTTTAAAATTGCACTTGTGAAACCTATTCACAAGGGGGGGGAAAGAGACTGTGTCAACAATTACCGGCCAATTTCCATTCTGCCAGCTCTGTCAAAAATCCTAGAACGTATACTAAATAAACGTCTCGTAAATTACCTAGAGTCAAATAACCTACTCTCACCATCACAATACGGGTTCAGACGAGGTAGATCGACCAGTGACGCGGCTCTTGACCTTGTAAGTTCAATAGTAAATACTCTTGACACAAAGAAGAAATGTCTAACAATCTTCTTGGACCTGGCAAAGGCGTTCGACACAGTCTCAATTCCCCACCTTCTGAACAAGCTGGATAGACTTGGCATTAGAGGCGTTACTCTCAGACTTTTCCAGGACTACCTGTCAGACAGAAAACAACGGGTCAAGATCGACCTATGGCTAAGTGGCGAAATGTCCCCCGGTTTCGGAATTCCTCAGGGAAGCATATTAGGACCAACCCTGTTCTTGGCTTACATTAACGACCTGTGCCAACTCCAACTACCCGGCTGTAAAATATTTACTTTTGCGGATGACACGGCTCTCTTTTTTTCCGGTGATACCTGGTCGGAAGCCTATGCCGTAGCCCAAAATGGATTTAATACAGTTAGCCAATGGCTATGTAAAAATATTTTAACCCTCAATGTGACGAAAACAAAATATATATCATTTGCCATCAAGTCCAACCTTCTCCCCCCAACAACACTCTCATTAACGGCCCATTCATGTCTAACTAACGAACCTTGCTTCTGTCCTGAACTCCAACAAACCCAAACGATTAAATATCTTGGCTTGACAATAGACCGGCACCTGAACTTCAAAGCCCATATTGATGCCCAAGTGTCACGACTCCGTAAGGTGATATATATTTTTAAAACCCTGCGTCATGCTGCGGACTTCAGCGTACTGAAATCGGTGTACCTCGCCCTCTGCCAGTCCCTCATCAACTACTGCATTACATCATGGGGAGGTGCAGCAAAAACCCAGATTATACACATCGAAAGAGCACAGCGAGCCATACTGAAAGTTGGGGCTGGTCTTCCTTTCCGATTCCCCACGGTGGATCTCTACGCCAAATGGAAGGTACTTACGGTCAGGCAATCTTTTATTCTGCAAACCGTCCTCAAAAAGCATTCGCTAATAGGCTTTGACCCGGAACTTAACAAAGGCAAACGTAGAAAAACTTCAGTCTGTAAAACACAGTTATTCAAGACAAGTTTCTCTCACCGTTTCTTTAATCACTTGGGACAATCTCTTTATAACAAAATGAATTATCATCTCAAAATATACCCAATGAATAACTATAAATGTAAAATAGCGCTTACAAATTATCTAATGTCCTTAAACTATGAAAAAACAGAAAAGTTATTAACAACCATAAAATAAGTAATCCCAAAAAATCAATAACGCAAACATTCCAAACCTGTATAACATAACCTACATAAACAAATACCTACTATGTAAAAAAAATAAAAAGTCAACAAACGAACCTTCCTTTGAGTCATACATCATTCAACACACCATAAAATAAATATATACCTACACCCTAAATAATAATACTTCTATTATTCTATAATATCTAATATAATATACCTACACACCCATTTAATTATTTTTATTTAACCAAATCACTATAGCACCTATTACTCCGCCGCTGAACAAATTTTTATATTATATTTTTATACGTATATCAATGTAAGTATTTATGAATGCACAATGAAATATAAAAACATATAATATTATCTATAATACCGTTACCTAAGCACATACACAAGTACACATACGAACTCACATACACACACACACGCACTCACTCACACACACAACACACATAATATACCCATATGTCTGCACTCTAAGAACAGAGCAACAAGTAGATGCCTATAATATCTTCTTGTAAAATTGCTATAGAAACAGTATTTTTAATAATTAGCCTAATCTGATAAGTTGTTTGTTCTTACTAACCTCAAAGTCCGTTAAGTTGTACTACATACTCTATTTAGTTACTAAGCCTATCAGAGGGGAGGCACTGGTGACCTGCACCACAGGTTTATTCTGTAAACTTATAGTGGGCACCAGTCCTCCACAAGATACATTACCTTAAACTATTTATTGTAAACATTAGTCCTTAAGATCTTGTGGAAGAAATAAACATTTTTATTTATTTATTTATGATATTAAGAGCTATTTTTTTATACTAAATAGGCCTACGTTTGACATCCCACCTGATGGAAAGCGCAGATGCCGTCGACAATGGATCACGTAAGATGCCTAGAAAGGTACCAATATGCAGGCCCGGATTTAGCCAAAATGCCGCCCTGTGCAATGAGAAAATGCCGCCCCCTCCGTCGAAATATTATTTATTGGCGGCCCCGAATGCCCCTAGTGTAAATCCAGGGCTGCCAATATGTATGCTATCAATCTATCAATATTGTAATAAAAGAATACGCTCAGTTCCAATTTACGCCTCGATTTTTTGGATAGATGATATAATGGAACTTTAAGATAACACCTCTCTATAACATCTTTTAAGGAAGGGAAAGGACCTGTTCCTTAATCCAACATGACCAGCGTTAACAAAATATCCCACTTCATGACTTAATATGCAATATGAAAGTTAATAATTATCTTCTTACCTGTATAATTTGCCACGGCGAATTCAGCAGAGTTCGTTGCGCACGTCTGATAAAACCTCCGACAGTATTTGTCGGTCCAGAGCTTGATGGAGGAGGCATTGATACATTATCGTGATCGTGTTTACCTACGAACATTTTAATTATACCAATATTATTATTTCTGAATGGAACACTTAGACTAGCCTGAACTATAAAGTTTGCGCCAAGTCCGCTTACCTCGTTTGCTCCTATTCCTAAGACCGCGTTGCTCCATTTGCCACATCCACTTTTTCTTTTGAAACAAAATCCATTCCCTTCGTTCCGCCTATAAAAAGAAGTATTTACCAAAGTTTATATTTTTTCTACGGTAGACCGGAAGACCCTGGATGCAGGTTACTTCAAACCGGTATATATGAAAGTGTAAATGGGAGGCCTATGATTAGCAGTGGCGATCCTATGGCTGAGATGATGATTATTATATTTCTTCTTCCTATTCAATCTTTATTTACGTTCTTTTCCATATCAGATTTGTATTTGTATTTGTATTTTTATTTTCGTCACCTATCTTTCAGTTACATTTTTGCAGTAATATAACTTAAAAGACTTCTTCTACTGAACATTTTTCCATCTACTACCAGGATCTCCTTTCCGGCTATACCTCAGTCCCTTCTAGTGGTCTTGAGCAACGTCCTCACATAAATTTACTTAGCACGTTTATTTTTTATTAGAGCCCGACAAACAAGCAAACGGCCCGCCTGATGGTGAGCGGTTACCGTCGCCTATGGACGTCTGCAACACCAGTGGCATTAGAGACCCGTTGTCGGTCCAATAACAGTTTACCTTAGTGTTCCCAAAAGGCGGTGGGTTCCCCAAAGCCTCTCTCCACGTGGCAGCGACGGGTGTGGGAGACTCTTGTCGTTTCCTCTTCACGGTGTGTACCACGGGCCTTATTTCAGAGGGCCCTGATGATTGCTTGCCGATGTCTTCTATGTCCATTTCTGTATGCTAAAATGATTTGAACTACATTAATATTAGAGTTTAAGTGTTAAAAAAATGTAGTAATACCTAAAAGGTTATATCTATTTTATACAGAAAAGATACGCGTAAAAGAAGTAAAAAGAATGTGAAAGAAGTCCAAGTTTCAAAACACCTGTACAATTTCTATGTAAAGACGTAACAATTTTGTTTATTTTTTCTGCCGATTTCCATTTATTTTCTCTTATGCAATCTTATGAACGTGACATAATTGAAATTAACTAAAAAACCGAGGTGGCTGCCCCAAATTAGGTCTTTGCGTACTAATAAAAAAATCGGCTCAATATCTCACTGAAATACATATGTATTTCTTGAGTTAATTTAAAGTTGGTAGTTTTTGGAACGAAGTTCCTTATCGCGCGTTGTGAAAGGGGGCTAGACGGAAAAAAATCTTACGAAAAGTTGTCACGACACTTTTTGCTATAGTAAGCTATTGTAATCTGTGCGGCGTGCGCATGTTTCTCTGTCTGTCTCTCTCTCTCTCTTATAGAAAGCAAGCCAGATATTTTCATTAATCGAAAGGAACTTCGTTCCATCCGGGTGTCCCTTGACACCTCTCAAGTTTTTTTTTGTTGTGAAATTACTGGGCTGAAGAGTCTTTAAATTCTTATGACTCTCAAGTAAGAAGCGTTAGCGTAGTGCACTGGGTAGCACTGTACTAATTATGGGCAGCGTTATCTCTTACCATCAGGAGAGCGTATTGCTCGTCATCTTACTTCGTTGTATAAAAAAAATTCAATTCAATTCGTTTATTTGCGTATAAGGGTAAATACAGTTGATATAAGAATGATATTATAAACAGTCCGCCTTATGCTGCCTTTCGGCGTGCAAAAAATAAATAAATTCTTAAAACACAATATTTTGACATCTCAAGGTTGCAAGCACTTACCTCATCACCCATTCTACTTGTCCCTTCTCCGTTTTCCCTTATTTCCTTAGGAGCAGCTGTGAACATGTCTGTGATCTTCCTCGTCTTGAACTTGTCAGTTTTGGCGAGCATCTTCTTGTGGAGCCAGTCTGGGTATTGTACTCGAGGGACTGGGTTGTCCAACTGGAATTATATTATTTTACAAGCTTTTATTTACTTTCACCTGTCTGTTGTCTGTCTGTCTGTAATCAAATCATGCCAGTTTAATTTGATCCACTTCCCGGTTTCCGATTGAGCTGAAATTTTGCATGCATGTATAAATCGGGTGACAATGCAATATTATTATGACTTAGAGCTGATCTGATGATGGAGCGGGAAGGTGACTATAGGAACTCCGTAATTAAACGACGTAACCCTATCGAGTTTGGGCTAATTTGATCCGTCTTGACGAGTACTTTATGGTGCTAGATAGTCATAATAATAAAAGCTTTTTTAAAAAGTTTTTTTTTTAATTTCTTTTGTTTGTGAAATTATTCAAATCAAATCAAAATGCATTTATTATTTAAATAGGCTACAATGGAACACTTTTGCAAGTCAATTTTACAATTATTCAAAGCAATTAAACAGACAAGATTTTTTTTATACAAAGAAGTAAAAAGACGAGCAAGTCGCTTTCCAGATGGTAAGAGAAAACGCTGCCCATAATTAATTAGTACAGTGCTATCCAGGTTTTCACGATGATGTAAAATTCTAGGATCACTGCACCAATGCTTCTTACTCGTCAGCCCAGTAATTTCACTAGCTATAGTGCCCTCCTACCGAAGCACAGTAATGTTTGCACATTGCTCAGGCGGTAGAATAACTGGCATTGTTGGAGTATCCGCCTCAGGTGTACGTAATTGCTAACAAATTCCGCCGAAAAAGTGGCTCATCGAGAAATCACGTGACTTAAATTTAAAAAACGAATCTTATCAAAATATGGTCTTGATTGGTTAAAAAATAAATTGTGCGGCATTTTCATTGGGAACTGTAGTACGCATGCTCTGAATTTGTCAACACTCCATTTTGATTTTAACAATTATCCATTTTGACAAGTTTTAAGGGTTAATGACGTTTTTGAACATTTATGTAACAATATTATATTTTCATATTTTTGCGCTTATTTAACAGCAAAAAGTGATCCCTTAACACACTTCAGTTATGTGTGGCTCCTGCACCATATCATAACACATCCTGGTATGATCAATAAGACATAAAACGAAAATATTCTCACAGATTTGACGTTTTCACTTGAAAGGTAAATAACAGACTGAAGCCCGAAATTATAACATTTTAAGCTACCACCTTCTCCGGCAACATTTCTTATATGTCTTATATGGATCGCAGTTACTTTTCCCGACTTATTATTAATTCGTTGATCCGCCTAGTCGACCTCTAGCAAAGAAGGCAACCTTTCCTCTGTCCATGCTTGTCTCCCTTGACTTTCACATAAATCGAAAACTCAAGTTATGCTATAAACGTGTAAGAAGAACACATGGCATGGTTTCCTTACCCCTTGCATAGCAGCAGGTATAGTGATGATCTTCTGTATAGCTCCACTCAGCCTCTCGATATAGTACCCCCAGTCCAGCACATCTCTGATGTCGATATCCTCTGGTAGGCTGGAGTCTTTGAGCCAACGTCTCAAGTGATGACGTCTTACTGCGGCGGGGGACTGGAATATGGCGAGTGGGACGGCCCGCTCGGTGACTGGGGCACCTTCCGGCTTGCGAGATATTATGAACCTAAGAGAAAATAATAAGAAATAACAACGGATATTCCGATAACAAATATCCTTTCCGAAAGGATATTTATTATATTAAGTAGAGGATAGGATTATATAATTTAAATTAAGAGCGTATATATCGAGTGACGCTCTCTCGCTCACACTATTTGACAAATTTTGAAATATACATTTTCATAATTTTTTTTCATGCCATTTTTAAAATATATCAAACTGGAAACACTTAAAATGTATGCAATAATATTATGGAGGGCTGATCTTAAGGAATTTTCAATAAATTAATTCTATGAATTTATATGAGCCTTCATATGGTCAACTAAGAGCAATATCATCGTTTTAATCGACCTTATCCTAGCAACCTTTGTAGGGATTGGGAGAGAGTGAAAAATAGGTGATTTATACAGAAGGGTTCATGAAATGCATGGCAGGCGTTATTAACACTACAATTAGTATTGTCTAATCAATAAAATATTACAAATATATTGAGCAGCGATCTACCAATTGTGAGTGGTGAACTAAAGATTATGAGCAGTAATTTAACAATTGTGAGCTATATAATACGAACCTGCAAGCCAAACCAGCGTCTTTCACCATCTGATCTCCAAGAAACTCAGCGAGTCGTTTTGCTGTCGATATTGATGTCGACTTCTGTCCTCCGTAGTCTTCTAACTTCTTTGACATTGATCTGAGGAATTAAAGATATTCATCAAAGGAATTAAAGATATTCATCAAAGGAATTATCTATCCTCAATGATTTCATAGGGTTTGAAAGGAAATATTATATAAGTTAAAACATAAAAGGGTCATGTAACTCGGCCATGGCGATCGTATTCCGCAATAATGTTTAGTGAAGTTTAAGAGGGGTTTATCTCATTTAGTTTTAGTCTTATGTAAGGTTAATATATAATAGCCTCAGCAATTCTGATGAAATGAGTCGGTATTTTACAATGATTTAGACCAACTTCTAAACAGTTTGCCTTTTCAAACAAAAAAGCAAATTATTTAGATTCTTATTCTTACAAACCTATTTTCAGAAATAAGTTCAAACAGCTCAGAATCAGGCATATTAGATCCTTTACTGTACAAGACGTCGAGCCAGTAGTCGGCCACTTTAGCGACGGCGCCGTAACACGACTTCAAGTCCGATCCTTTGAGGAACGCTTCGAACACTGACGACTGGAATATCTTGATCAGTTGCAGCTCGCCACGACGTTTCACTTCGAAACCTAGAATAAAAGTAAAATAAAAAATAGCAAACAGTAATTAATTAACAATACAATGCCTTTTAAGGGATTTAGAAACTATCGTTAAAAATCTTACTTATATTATAATCGTTAAAGTTTGTAAGAATGTATGGATGTCTGGATGTATGTTTGTTACTCTTTCACGCCTAAACGGGTGGACCGATTGAACTGAAATTTGGTAGAGATAACTTAGACCCTGGAATAACACATAGGCTGCGGGCTGCGGGTACAGCGGGTAAATCCGCTGGAGGCAGCTAGTGTAAAATAAACGTACAGAAAATCTGTGAAACAACCAGACAGGTATTTCTATTGAGAATTCTTCCTATAGCAATTAGCCTTATACATTAACACAAAGGCCACCTCTACCAAAGAATAGAAACTATTACTACGTACACTGCCTCTACATTGGGCGACAGAGTCAACCAATCTTTCCTGTCAACCACCTGACACTTTTTCTATTTCAGCTCATGTTTGTAATTTTTCAGACCTACCCAGTTGCAATTGCGCAATAGTTGAACGTACATCTGTTATAAAATATCTTGGCGTTATGATAGATAGTACCCTAACTTGGAAGACACACATAGGGGTCACGGCGTCACGTATACGTAAGCTTATATTCATTTTTAAAAATTTGAGACATGTTCTTGACCCGGAATCGCTAAAAACAGTATACTTTGCACTGGGGCAATCTGTCCTCTCATACTGTATTTCCTCTTGGGGTGGCGCGGTCAAATCAAACATGATAAGATTAGAACGAGCACAGAGAGCCGTTCTTAAGGTAATGCTCTTCAAACCTATTCTATTTCCTACTAATGATTTATACTCACTTTCTAGACTTCTAAATGTTAGACAGATTTTTATATTATGCACACTCTTGCGCAAACACTCGGAAACTGTTTATGATCCCTTAATTGCTACTACGAAACGTAGATCCAGTTTAGTCTGCCTTACCGAGTCCCGACGCACAGTGCTGGCGAGTAGGCATTACTACTGCATAAGTACCAAACTGTATAACAGATTAAACAAAGAATTGAATTTTTACCCTCTTCCTTATGTTAAATGCAAGAAAAAATGCATGGAATGGCTGTTGTCATTGACGTATGATGAGACAGAAGATCTTATGCGCTAACGTATACACATCTTATTATATACCCAATCTAGATGAGACCAGTGAACCAAAAACAGAAACTCTCACACTCAATCACACACATACACACACACATACACACACACACACACACACACACACACACACACACACACACACACACACATACACACACACACACACCTGCTAATCTTACATTGCTTATGTAAAAATTAGGTTAAACCCTTCATTTGAATTATTTTACTAATCTTACTAACCTGCTTATTCATTTAAATTTTTTTCTAACCTTGTTTTAATTTCAACTCACCTTATACAATTAACTTTAGGATTGTTTTGGATTGTTTGAATCACAAGTGTAAACCCGGAGGAGGGCGTTGGTGTCTGCAACACAGTCTCACGACTATCGCAGGCATCATCGTTCCATAGCATAAGTTTCATTGTAACACTTTTCCAAAATAAACTATTTGTATTTGTATTGTATTTTGTATAGTGACTCTTGACGACATCGCTCCGACACCTCGGCGTTGTCATCGCGACTCTCGTGCGACCGGCGTATGTAGCTGAGTGGGTACTGCGATATCCTATCGCTATCGTCGCAAGTTTCATTCATCAATCGCTTCATATTCACGTCACCTAATGCAGGCTGGTCCTAAAGACACTGATGTAGAAAAACATGAAGGTAGTACAAACCTTTCAATTCAGCCAAAGACCCATCAAAATTGAACACAGCGTATCGTTTCTTCAACCGTTTCCCTTCCTCCTTAGAAGCGGGCAACACCATCGCCAGGTAAGGGCCGTCCACCTCGAAGAATATCGAGTTTTCAGCGCGTTGCTCGTATTTCTTCGTCGCTGGGTCGGTTAGCTCGAAGTATTGGTCGTTTGTGAAGTGGTCCTACGAATTAAATCAGAAAAAGTCAAGTCAAAGTAATATAATAATATCAAGTTTGGATGAAGAAAGTACATATATGCGCGTACGCATGTTCCGAGCGTTAATAACTGAAACTGTAATGATTACAAGAAAATACTTTTGAGACATTTCCGAAAAGGTTACTGGTGGTTCATTTATTAACCCAATTTGCTATGCAAAAGATGGCCTCATTAGAAATACCAATGTCCTATAAATTTTAATCTAAGTACCGTATTATAAATAGCAAAATTTGTGATACGGATGCGGCGAAAAAAAACAGTGTAATACAGTCCAGTTGTGTAATACAGCAAAAATACTTACTTTGACCATAGCATTCAAGACAGCATTAGGGAAAGACACGTTGATTTTCTTCTTTTTAGCGTGAGTCGTGTGAACTGTTACGTTCTCGGGAAACGAAGATGGCAGTACGCACCAAATACCTATAAAATATTGAATTATTTTCAATTAAAGCCTTAAAAATATATTATGTGATCGCGTAACAGAAACTTATTTTCGAATTATAAGCATATAGACAGGTTCATAATGGCAGTAATGTTATAATAGCATTAAATGAAACAACATAAACTTTTTTGTAAAATTATGTTGATGAAGGCCGCAAAAACTTTAAATGGTTTAATATGGGACTCCCGAAGATGGGCGCAGTGAGGATACCCACCTAAAAAACCTGGGGTGTTCTTGCGGGATGCTGTGGAGCCAGTTTTCATTGAAGCACTCGTCCGCGACACAGAACATAATATCTAGCATAATATCTCAAGAGACATATCGGAATAATAGAAGTACTATAATGAATTACCGTCAGTGTCGAGTTCGAGTGGTCGTCCAATTTGTTCAATGATCTCTCGAGCCTTCATGATAATGTTGGCTCCCGTGTAGCACACTATACCGGCCATCTCCATACTATGCCAGCGAGCACTAAAATTAAATAATTACATTTAAAAACAATGACCTTAATCTAAATATATAAAAGGAAAGAGTGACTAATTGACTGACTGATCTATCAACGCACAGCCCAAACCGCTGAACGGATTCACTTGAAATTTGGAACACAGATAGAATTTATGATGTAGACCTCCGCTTAGAAAGGATTTGCCACGCGGGTAAAACCGCGAGCATAAGCTAGTTATTCATAAAATAGAAAGCATGAAAGACTGGTTGACCTATCTAAGCACAGCTTTAACTGCTAAACGGATTGGGTTCAAATTTAGCACAAGGTGGATGTTAAGAAGTAAACATCCCATTCAGAGGGCCACATCTTCGCACTTCTACATCATCTTGTTACGACTCGTCCGCCTCGCCGACGGAAATTTCCAGCTGTTGCGTGACCTGATCCAGACAACATTTAGGGCTTTATCCTTTAGGTCTATTGGCCTTAACCTTCCTGTCACGTAAGCTTTTCCAGGTTATCACAGTTTCTGCGCGCAATACGACCTAAGTATTGCAGAACCCGTTGTAGACACACTTCCAGCCCTGGATTTACACTAGGGGCATTCGGGGCGAGTGCCCAGGGCGGCAAATTTTCAGGGGGCGGCAAATTAACTTAACTGGGGGCGGCAAATTTCGAAACGAGAAATGCGAGCTAATCGCGCACTTTAAATACATTTATAAGAACTTGACAAATTTCTTAGTAAAAAGTATAGCCGATGACAGTGAAGTAATTAAATATGTACTCACCCTCTTCTCATGACATATCCATAAAACGAGTTCAGAATACACTTATGAGCCAGTTGTAGAGAATCATATAGAACTTCCCTGCTCTTGGCGATCTTTATTTCGGTGGCGTCACCGCTGGCGACGGCTTCCGATACTTTGGCCTTAGCTTGCTTGTTCAGAGCTTTGTACTCGTAACGACGATCTCTGTGAAACAGTTGGGAATGACGAAAATGTTCCGGCCGTATACTTAAAATGACGTCAATGGCTACCTACCAAGCAACTTCAGCGCGTTGTATTTTATCCGTTTTTGTTATTTTTTTTTTATCACTTGGCCCATTTCAATTAATTTACATTATGTACAAAAAATGTAGTCATACCCCCTATAAAAACACGTTAGATTTCTATGTCTCTGTGTAAGCATATCATAAACTGCAATAGCCCCACTGCAGGGCAAAGGTCTTCCTTCCATTCCTCATATGCTAAGGCCATAGTTTGCCAAAGAGTCCCGTTTACCCCGACATCACTGCCTGGGCCTGCCGCGACGTCGTTTAAGTATGCTGGTCATTCATTGAGGGTTAAGGTTAGCCAATTTTATAAAATTTTACAAATTATTTATTATTAACCCATTAGAGGTCAAACTGAAGCGGCTGATATAATTTTTAAAATTTCCTTATTATCTTGTAGAAATATAGGCTGTAAGATACAAAATCCAAGAAAATGTCAAAAAACAGCTTTTTTCATGAAGTTACAGAGGTGCAAACTTGTAGGGGCGAAACATGAAGGGTTGTAAATAATTCACAGCATTGTTTTTTATATTATACTCTGACATGTATGTTGTAATATAGAAATGAAAAAAACAACTTTTGTGTAGTATTTGCTCGAAAAAAAAAAAATTGCTTATTTTCGCAGCGTTTCGATGTCCCAACTTCAATTGACTAAAATTTTAAAAAAATATACAACTAACCGAAAATTTTTGGTCAATATACTTGGCAGGGGTTGTGATGAAGTCAATCATTACAATTATTTACGTTAACTTTGCGAAATTATTGATAAACACTTAGAAATATACATGTACTCGCTTGGGAACGGTGACCTCTAATGGGTTAAGCACTATTTATGGACAAAACCATGTTGTCGACATTACCCATATTAAAAAACTCTACGTTGAACTTTTATATCTCCATGTACCTAGGATAATCAAAAGCCAGAATCAAAATATCATATTATATCTGTATTAATATGAAAATATGTATAGGTACACACCTGAAAGCTCTAACAGTGTCAACATAGAAGGAGTTCTCCTTTTGACAAATGGTAGTGGTCCTCACTTCTGTTCTCGTAACCTTTGTCTTCTTGTACGCCACTTTGCAGTAATCTGCGAGACGTTTCTTCTCGTATGCTGCCTGGAATAAAGATATGCCCAAAAATATAATATAAGTTTGTTTTTTTTTTTTTTTTTTTATAGAAGACTAATCAAGCGTTTGACCGCAATCTCACCTGTTGGTAAGTGACGATGCAGTCGAAGTTGTAGCACGCTTGTTTAGTAAGAACCTATTCACTCTTGATTTGAACAGACCTACGTTATAGCATTCGGGAAATACTGAGAGTGGTAGCGAGTTCCATAACTTCGCCGTTCTCATAATGAAGGACGAAGCGAATCGCTTAGTCCGAGCTGCTGGTATACTCACCAGAGTAAGGTATATAAGTTTGTCCGTCAAGAAAGTACATTATTAAAATGATATTTATTGCTTGGTCCATAGGATACATTTTTGAGTCTTATGTATTTTATTAAATGATTTATCATATTAGAAATATCAGTTAAATAAGGTTCTTTTTCTTCTAGCATACATAATTATACCTACATCGATCCTGCGTATCAGCCAGGATCAGCTATCGCAATTACTTCGCGCCGTCCTTAGCATCCTCTGTATTAAGTTAATTGGTTGTAAATGTGTATTATGATCCTTACGACGCGACGTTAATTCAAATTTAGTTAATAAAATATACTAATTTACACACAGACACGCACGCACGCAAGCAAGCGCGCACGCACTTATCCACACAACCATAATTTTCTATTTCTATTAATTATAATAAAAGGTGGCACAAAATTAATCATCCGATTTTCTTTTCGTTTGGAACAAAATTGGATGATTCGTTTTACGCCACCCGTATATAAGTAGGAAAGTACGAAGTAGGATAAGACCTGATCCTCCTTAGGCAATGCATGGAAGGCTCGCTGCGGCCCCCCAGGGTGCAGCGGCGGGAACTTCTCTGTTTCCAGCTGCTGCTGTATCCTCTGGTACTCGCTTCGAGTTGCCGGCACTGTACAAACATTCACATCTTTATATAATATGTTTTTCTATTGAAGTGGGTCCGTAAAAAGATGGGAACACGATGAGCAATTTCATTTAATTGGTCAATAAATTTAAAGGAATAAATTGATAACTGTACCTTAGTTTCCTTGAAGTCCCACAATATTGGTAGGCATGAAGTGAGAAATTTATAGTGTCCTAATAAAAGTATCATCATAGACCTTGTAACAACTATTATGATCTAAGTATCGACAAGTTAGTGAGCGGGACTTCTTTTAATGGCTGAATAAGCCTATACCTATTGCAAAGGTCGTAATACTAAGGGGTTGCAGAAAATCGACGGAGGAGAATGCGAGAGCGTACCTCCGTCGTCCCCACTGAACAGCGGCTGGAAGGACCCCGGAGTTTTAGTGGGTATATCCGCCGGTTTCTCCGGCAGGGAGTCCCAAATACCCTGTGACTAGTGTTACAACAGCTCTGAGTGGTGGTCATGCGTAATGCATTTCCCCAGGGGAAAAAAAGACAAAAAAGGGGGGTTATTAACTTTATAGGTAGAATAAAGAGTCTCTTATCTAATCTTAAAAAGGGGGTTGCAGAAAGTGCCCTTATAACAGCATAACCCAATGATATTGTTAGTCAATAACTCTCACAGTAGTCTCCGCGCCACATCCAGTCCATGTGCCGCTGGCAGACGGCGTCGGGCCGGTTGTAGTCGCACACGGCGCACACGCTCGCCGTCACCATCGCCGATGGCTGCAGTCTACAATAACACTTCCATCCATTAATATCATCCATGTAAGTCCATGTACAAAAATATACCTAATATCTACTAGACATAACCTCTTGAAAGACAATATAAGTGCTCAAAGTGCGAATTGCACGCGTGTACGTAAACGTAACATTCGTACTTTTGTGTTATTGACTATGGCAACATTTTTAACACAATACACATAACATCCAACATTTTTGACTTTACAGCTTTGCTATCATTTATCATCAATTGCCTTGGGCAGGTCAAATCTAGTCGTATTCTGAACACTTTGCCGTCATCAACAACTTGGGAATCTTCAAGGCACGAGTAAATTGTGAAAAAGGTACATTTCTTGGAATCTTACAAGTAATTCATCATTTACCGTATCTGCACTTTCCATTAGGTGGGATGTGGTCAAAGGCCTATTTAGTATAAAAATATAAATAACTCATATCATACATATTATATAGGAAAGCGTGACTAACTAATTTACTGGTCTATGCACAGGTCAAATCGCTGAACTGATTTAGTTAAAATTTGACACAGAGAGAGCTAGAGTGACTTAAACATCAACTAAGAATGATTTTTTCAATGCAGACAAGCAAATAAGAAAGTAACATGTTTTAAGTCAGATCTAAATAAATGTATCACCCACCTGTTAGTCAATATAATATTCGGATACATAGCACCAACGTCCAAATGGTAAATCAGTGGATTCTCATCTCTCCTTGGATGATCCTTCATGTGCTGCAGTTTTGTTTTGATTTCAGTACAAACTTCTTCGAAGTTGGTCACCAAGTCTAGAGGAATCCCCTCCTCTACTTCTATGGCGTGCTTCATCGTCTTCTCTATGTTTTCCATCAACATGTCCACGGCGGATGGGACTATTTTAAACTTGCATTTTATGTCAGCGCGGAATACACCTTCAAATAAAAGCGGTAAGGTTGATATTTGTAAGCACAATATTTCCAGAGTTTTCTACAATATTTTATGAAAAGGTAACAGATATAATCACTATTTAATAAACCTGGCAAAGAGTACTTTTACCATTAATAACTGGAGAATTTTAACTCATCAATTAAGATTCGGTAGTGAACATAGACATACATATTATGAGATAGTTACAGAGACTAACATAGCTATCGGTGGTTAGCTCTAATTCTTAAACAAATAAGCTTTATGAGTTTCTTGCCCGTTATTCTCATAGAGGTACTTTGCGAATGGGCCATACTTACAAAAGTGCTCTTTTATTGTAACCTATTTGAATTGCCTTTTGAATTTGGAATATAATTGAACTTACCTGACTCCAAAGCCTCAACGTGACCCCCAACATAAGTTTCAGTGTCCAGCACGTGTCCATCATTGGTCAATTTGTTCAGTTCTTCCACTTGTTTGTTCGGGAAGACAATATTAGCGTGGAACGCTTCTACCATGAGTAGAGACTCACAGAGGGTGCCTGAGCCTTTTCTGAGGACCTTTGAAAACAAAAACTGTTATTTTTTAAAGCTTTTATTAAAAAGCATGCTTAATTTGCTAGAACGTTGTGCTGTCTAAGCAATGCTAAACTAGAATGTCTTTAAAAGCATGCTTAAAAGTTTAGAATGTGGCGCTGTTCAATGGCACATCTACAATGCTCTAAGTGCTTCACAGCTTGCTCAGTCGAAGATATTTTAAGCTAAAACAAAAAGATGCGAAGTTTTAACTGAACTGGGCAACACAGCATAAACTAAAAATTCTTTAATAAACACTAAATATATGCCAGCTTCACAAATTTATAGCTATAAACACACATAATACATAATATTTGACTCAATAAGAAGATTATAATATAAACAAGTATTACATATTTTACATATTATATATAGAGTTAAAAATATGTAAAATATGTGTGTTAAAGAAATTTGCCTTAATGTAGGAAATAAGTCATACCTCATCCGGTTCCAAAGGAATGATGGTACACAAAGCGAATATGAACGGATGTACATATTTCATGTACAGGTAATAAGTAGCCACTGCATCTGATACTGAATAATTTGACAACACCTGAAAAATGTACATAATTGTTAAATAAATATTAATTTATTGATTAACACAATAGTTCCATTACTAAGTGCAGCAAGATGCGGTATTATCGCTAATAGCGATCTCTTCCAGAAAACCGGGCAAGGACAAGAAAATATTGATTTTTCCACTGGTGGTGTGTTATGAACGTTAGTCCTTTCCCAGCACGGTTGTCTGGAAGATATCGCTTTTAGCGATTTAACCACCAATAGCCATGACGACAAGGTTATTTTTTTTTAATATATATTGTTCGTAATTTAAGTAATAAAAAAATATTCGTTATGTAGTCAGGTCATAAATTCTGTCACATGTTTAATATAAAATTATTGGAACAAGTTTATTTATTATGTAACCATTTATATACCAAAATGAACTTAACAAAACATAGATTCTTATGACAATAAAGTTTATTCGAAATGACCTCCGTGATTTTGAATACAGGCCTTCAATCTGCGCGGCCAGTCGTCTATCGCAGCACGAACGAGGTCCATGTCAATATCGGCTGCTGCCTTAATCAAGGATGTCTTGAGTGACTCCAAATTGGGATGAGGCTTTGAGCACGCCTTTTCCTCCAAGTGTTGCCATATCTTGTAATCTAACGGACTCAAATCTGGACTGGAGGAGGGCCAGTCTTCGTGCCGGATGAAGTCGATTTCACGCGCCGCCAGCCAGTCTTGTGTGCTCTTCGCTCTATGAGCTGGCGCCGAATCTTGTTGGAATACCCAGTGCCTGTTATTGAACATGGTATGAGAAACAGGTTCCACAAGGTTCGTCAGGACTGTATTTTGATACACAACTGCATTCGTTTTTACACCTTTCTCACAAAAATGTACCTCTGTTAAGCCCCAATAAGAAACTCCCAACCATACCATGAGCGAGGATGGAAAATGACCTCGTTGGACACGCGGAATACGGTTGCTCGCTTCTTCACTACTGTGTGCGTACACCTTATCATTTTGTTTGTTGTAGCTCTCTTCTACGGTAAAAAATTTTTCATCCGAAAAAAGAATTTCTCGATATTTTTTTCTCGCGTACCGCTTCAACAAAGCGCGGCATCTCTTCAGTCTCAGGTCCATTAGACGAGCATTTAAACGATGTCCTGTTTTTCTTCGATATGCCCGAAGCCCTAAGTCTTCATTTAACACCCTTTTCACCGTGGTTCTGCTTAACCCCATCTGAAGGGCCAACAGTTTCTGCTTACGTTTGGGATTTCTTTGAATTCGCGCCTTCACAGCTTTTATCACTGCTGGAGTCCTAACAGACCGAGGGCGACCACTTCTTGACCTGTCATCTACACTAGAGTCTTCATTGTATCGTTTGATGGTACGATAAACGAATCTTTTGGTTATATTCAAATTTTTCAGTATGTCAAAAATTTGAATTGGCGCGTAACCGCAACGATGCAACGCAATAACTGCAACACGGTCTTCTTTAAGCGTCCACTCCATATTTAAAAATGAGTAAAATTCTAAAAAGTATACATTTTTATTTTCATGAACAATTCGAAATTCGATTTCAATAAACTTTTTTGTGGCCAGCATTCTAAAAGAAAAGTTTTTACTGTGTGACAATACTTATGACCTGACTAGGTATATTTTTGTTTGTCAATATCATTGAAATTGACTGAGATATAGTGAATATAAAATTGTGGGAGAGACGCGCTACGTCACTGCTAGGCACAAATCGTACCTAGTAGTGACGTCATTATCTCCTCCTCCGCACTATTAGGGCGCTGAAACTTCGTTTTTCCTTAAATTTACAAGAACTACCTACAATATTTTAAAGTTTTTATTGTCATGTGGTGTTTCAATAAGGAGTTGTGTATTGTATAAATATAGTTTTACCTGAGGTTGTTCAGCAGCCATTCTGCACATATCTTCCGGGTCTAATTCCACTGGGTCGTACCTAAGCTTGGCTTTAGCAACCGCTTTTAGACCTTGAGAGCCAACTGGTAAATACGAGTCTCTTTTCACCCAACTGAAAAATAAAATTGCTTTTTTAACGAGAAATTGTACTGAATATATTTTTTGTTGTGCAAATGTATTGAAGACATAGTTTAATTCCTAATTATTACCTAAAAAATATATTACCTCATATTGATATTAATGATGAACTCAACCTAGTAAAGACGATTCCGTTTTTGATGTTACTTAATATTATTTAATATTTAGATCAAAATGTGACAATGTATTAAGTACATATGTATAAAAAAGAAAAATAAAGTTATATTATAAAAAAAATGGTTTTCATCTTTTACTTTCTAAATCTATATTTTTAGCAAAAAAGTTACTTGAAAATGTATGTTAGCAACTTTTTTATAGGTATTTTCTTTTCATCACCTCAAGAATGTGTACAAACTCTTTTCAAAAATAATAATCTACTCTTCATCTTTTTATTCTAATAATCTTTTTAATAAGTCTAATGAACTCTATGGCTTTAATAATAAGGTCCAAATGTTACCACAAGCAGTCCATATGCATGGCAGGTCGGCACGCGTAGGTTCCATCCCTGGCCGTTATTTTACTGAAGCCTATCTCTAACTTCATGTCTAAGCCGAGAATGGCTGCCCGTGCTTCTACAAATGGCCAGTCGAAGAAGTCACCTGCAAATAAAATAATAAACAAAAATAGTAGAAGCAGTGTTGTTCAAGAGGTTAGGGCTAGTGGTAGGTGTCAGCGTTGGCTAGTTACTACCCACTTTATTTTTGTTCTTTGTTTGAGTGTATTGTATGTCCGTAACGTCACTAAGCGGCTCCAACGGAAGACCAGCGCTGGGTGCTTGCACCCAGCATTATGCTGAGTTGGGGACCGATTTGTGGCACACACTTATCTATTGTTTTTTATTTGTGCGTGTTTTTTTTTTAATTTATTTTTTATATGTGTGTGTAACAAATATTTCATTCATTCATTCATTCACTGGACAAAAACCGTGTCGCCAAGTGGTTATTGTGACCGTGTTCCGGCATGATGTTCAGTGAAGCCAAGGAGGTGCTTATCCCGCCTTCTAGGTATAGTCTGCTACTATATACTGCCGCGTCGTCGTATTTGAAACAGTAGGCAGTAGTCGTTGTAGTCGAGACATTAGACAAAGAACATAACTTTTGCATTGATATAAATTGTATGACCATGATTAACACAAGGCTATAAAATTTTAATAGTAATATTACCATTATAAGTGACAAATATGTGAGGTTTAACATCCATTATGTGATCGAAAAACTTTTGTATCAAAGCTAATTCATTCTCTTCATTGAATATTATGAAATTCCTGAAAACAAAAAAAACACAATTAATACCTATCAAAGATATAGAAATGAAACTGGAGCAGTCTACCAGGATAATAAGTACAAAATAATTAAATTTTCTGGTCAGAAATAACGTGAATGTTTACTTACTTCACTGGTCACTTATAGAAAGGATAGAATATGATAAATGGGTGAACAAAATCGTAATACCATCTAATTCATATTATTAGCAATTCATATTAAGATAATAAAAAAAGCTATGCGCTTGTTGCACATAGTTTATTTTTATTTTTCATCATTTACTAACAATACAAAATTAGAGTGACTGTGCATTACATACAATTAGTAAAATCATAAAAGATCTATTACCCTTCAAACTCTGGTTTCGGTGTGTACTCAAAATCTTCGACGTCCACAGAAATTATCTCCCTATTAGTAATCAAGTACCCCTGACCATCGATCATATAAGATATCATCATTATCTGATCTGTTTGGGAGTCCGGAAACTTCAGGGGCAGTTTAGTAGTCTCTATATCAAATGCTAGGACTATTGGGTCGGGGCGCTCAATGATGTCATCTCGTTTGGTGAATATAGGCGTCTCTGTCCCGCGACTTTTGACTGTGTACCATGAGCCACAGAATATCTTCATGTCTATTGAGACTCGGACATGGTAAGGGACATCATGTTCTCTGGGAAGAAAAATGGAGTCAGAAAATGTTTTTTTTAGAAATAAGATCAAGCCTTTCTACTGTTAAGAAATTGTGATTATTTTACCAATTACTGAATAGAAAAACAGATTGTTATTTATTTGAAATAGTACATGGTAATACATAATGCATTTCTAAATAGTAAAAAAAATTTCACTGTTTTGATGTGAGAATGGAAGTATGAACAATACTAATAAAAACATCAAATAAAATAATGTCATTAAATAATGTTTTTATAAAAAAAATCTGCCATTCAAGCCATGATTTTTATTTGATTTTATATATTTTACATCTTTTATGTTTTCTTCTTATATCTGCAAAGTGTTTCTCAGAGCAGATAAGATAGCTAGATGGATGAAGAGATAGATTCAAGAACCTTACCTAATATCCAGAATGTTTTCCATGTGATCAGTAGTTTTCTTAGCATGTTCTATAGCTGCTGCACTAGTCAATGCATTTGTCAACATTTCGGCGTAGATGGTATCTTTTTTCTCCCTTTCCTTGTTTTTGTTGACTGCAGTGAGAAGCTCTTTGCGTACTTTCATCATCTCATTTTGTGTCATGAAAGATAGTTTGATGTAACGCTGTTTTATACCAGACAAGTGGTTAAGCTGAAAATGTATGATTCATTAGAGAGCGAGAGAGGGTATTGGCCTCATAAGTAAGATGATATTACATTTATTTTATTTAATGAATTATTAAATTTTTTTTTCTATAGGTACTCATCATTAAATTTGTTAGATACATTTTTCTTCTTTTTGTGTGATGTTAATAAAGCGTTATTTATGTAGTTACCTACATACAGTTAGAAGGGTAATTATTAGCCCATTGTCTCTGAACATGGTAAATTATGCAGGCATTATGGCTGCACTGCTGTGCAAGAAAATATTATTTCATACTGTTTTTTTATTCCATTAGGGTTAATTGCAGAAAAAGTAGGTAGGTATATTATTTTATCACACCACAAACCCATGTGAATAGCAATATTCTCCTCTCCCTGCACGGTTGTCTGGAAGAGATCGCTTTAGCGATAAGACTGCCAATTGTAACACATAGATTATAATATTGTGTTTTATTTTTAAGTTTATTTCTGTATATTTTCTGTGTTCCAATAAAGAGTTATCTATCTATCTATCTATATTATAATAAACATACCAAATCCAAATCTTCCTTCTCAATAACATGAATCTTGTGTATAGTGCCAGCATACTTTTTGGACAAGTACTGTATGACTTCTTGTTCACATTCCCTCCGTGCCAGGATCAGGAAGTAAGGTTGAAACATCAGGGACACCTTGAAGCGAGACCCATCCATCTCTATGAAGTAGTAATCCATTGCTGCCACTAACCGTTTATCTTCATCTAGCACTTCTGCCTAGAAAATTATTAGGTACAATATTATTTTCAATGTTATGAAAGTAGCAGAATTTACGTGGTTCGGTACCTACTTACAACGTGCATGTTTATCATATAGCCAGTCCTCTCTTTGGTATCTCGGACTCTATCGAATCCATACTTAGAATCAATCCTGTCATTTTCTAGAGCTACTCGAATACGAGTCTCGGAGCTTTCTTCCCTGAAATTTATGTTAGAATTAGATTCTAAACTAGAAACATAAGACACCTCGATACACTATAGATGTATCCTTTTTTTTGTTACCTGGGACCCGTTGATGAACCAGCATCCTTTCTATTCGAGTCACCTTTATCTGATCGATATTTGCCAGTATTTTGGAGCACCATTTTCACATAATTATCATTAAATTATTTAAAAATTTACTTTTCACCGTTTACCACAAAATATAAAACATGTCAAACAGCTGTTTGTCAATTTTCGCGCCGTTTTTCTTGTCACAGAATGCCACAGATTAAATCTTAAATTTTGCCTTTTGTCTCGATAGTTTTAGTCGATTTTGTAAATATTTTACAACGATTTTTGAGGACTTCACTACATGATGTTTCATGTTTCCTTTTGTCAACTATCTGTCAACGTCAATTTGATTTGTGGTTGTGGAGTTTGAGGTATCGGGTTGGTATCGGGAGAAGCGGTATTTTTTCATTTGAATTGAAATTAATTATTTAGTCTAGAAATTCATCAAAATGAATAGTTTGGACGATGAAGATTACTTGGAATACAATACCAGTTATACTAATAAAGGAGATGTGAGTATAAGCGACCATTTGGCCGACTTTTCCCGGTTGCGTATATCTGCCCTCACCAAAGCAGCTGAAATGAGCCCACATGTAAAACAGGCTACCATCGGACCCAACAGCCCTATAAAAAAAGAGGAGCTCAAGGAACCTGAACCTGTTAAAGAAGAAATCATAAATGAAGAGCTATTAATCGAGGACAAGTTGCGTCAAGACCTTCGTTACACACTTATTATGAAAGAATACGAGACAAAGCTCCAAGAGGCATCAGAACAAGTATTTAACGGTTTAATTGAGAATATGATTGTAAAACGAACAGAAACCCTACAGAGGTGTAAACAGAAGCACAATGAACAGTGTAAAAAGAGACTCATGGAAATAAGGAAGCTGCAACTGCTGAGAGAAACTCAGGCAAATGACAACTTAGCTATATTAGAGAACGCTAGATTAGACCAGCAAAAGAGTCAGTTACTCAACAGACAGAGAATAGAAAATATGAACAGGGTTCTGGAGGAGCAGAACAAGGCCACGGCGAGGTTTGCAGCAATCACCAACAGCAACACTAAAATCTGCATCTACTTCAATGAAATATCAGACATACTGTCCACAGACCCATACAGTAAATTTGTATATGACAAATATGTGACATCAATCAATTCAGTAGTTATCAATATAAGTACAATAATGGACATGTGCAATACAGACACCATCTCTGACAAGGATGTTAAACAGGCTGAAGTGTTAGCATTAAATATAAGTGATATCAAAACTAAGATAATTGAGGAATTAAATGAAATTAAACAGGAAGAACTTAATAAAAAACTAAAACAAGACGAGCTCTTAAAACAGAAAGAAATAGAAGTAAAGAAAGCTGAAGAATTAAAAGCAGCTCAACTGCTCCAGGCACAAAAAGATGCAGCGGAACAAGCTAGCAAAGCACCTCCTATATTCTACTCTAATAGAAACTACAATTACTTTAAAGAGCTGAAAGACTTCAGAGAAAAATATGAGGCACAGTACAAAGACTTATTGGAGAATGTGAATTTGAAGAAGTTCAGATTTGACTGCCAAAAGGCTGTGAACACACCAGTGAATGCAATATCATCAGTGAGTGGTGTTCACATGAAGGACAAGTATGATAAACTGTCTAAACTACTTAAAGGTGAGCGGGTACAAGTGTTAGACACTTTTGTGACCACATCTGATCATCCACAAGCCCTGGCGTACTGCACAGCTTTGCTGGCAAAGAAAATAGTGAGACAAGGTGACCTTCTAGTCTCCAGCAAACCTGAAGCTGCTTTTCCACTTGCAGCCATCACTGTGGCACTTTGGTCACAGTTCCCTGATTTTGGCAAACTATTACAAGCATATTTTCATCAAATATGTCCATATTTAGTGCCAATGATGTTGCCTCAAAAAGAAGGCCAAACTGACAAAGAATTCTACCTCTCAAGAGGCTACACATACAATGAGGATGGAGCGGTGGAAAAACAAGACAAATTTTTGAAGAGGATGTCTGGTGTATTCAGGCTGTGCTGTGCAATTTGGACTGCTAAAACTCCAAGATTTTTGAATGGACCTAACCCACACGGCTCGCAATACGGTTGGCAATGGGTGGCATCTTTTATCAATCTGAAACCTGAACCTGACATATGTGCCACATTGCTTCATGATTTCTTCACTGTTTGCGGGGCAGAGTTTTATAGTCAATATGGGAAGCAATTTATAAAAATCATAAAGTTGATAGCCGGGGACTATTTAGCAATTCTTCAGAACATTGATGAAGGTGGACCTAAGACAAGGCTGGAAGTATTCCTCCAGAATGTATTGAAGACTGGTATCATTGAACCCCCGGCTGGTACACTTAGACCTAATACTTGGTGATAAGATAGTGTCGTGATTTTTCATTGAATTATGTTAGTTTAGTTATATTAAGTTGTGATTCTTATAAGGCAAGTTACTTTAAACATTTTTTTTGTGATGTAGGGTACCTAGTACCTTTTTAGGACTATTGAAATCTGACATGCTTAAATTTTAATTTTGTAATCCAAAACAATGTAAATAATTTTGCTTATTGAATTAGTTTTATTAAGATTGATTGCATATTAACACAGAGAAAAAGAAGTTTTATTGAGTATATAGTTGAAATTGATAATAAATGTGTGATTCTTAGTAAATATGGATTTGATTTTATTTATAGCATAAAAAAATATAATAATATGTAAAGACATAACAAAATACGTAGTAATGAGGCATGAGGATGTTGTGGACCACATCTGCAAAACATTGTGGTGTGAGTGCATACCTTCATAAAATCACCTATAGTTTTAAAATTATGCATAATATTTTTTGTATGCTAGTCTTTAAGGTATAGGCCTCCACTGCATTTTATTTGTTGTCAGTGTACCTACAGGGATTATTTAATGTAATCTAAAATAGTACTTTTAAAATATAATAAGATCTACCCTCCATTATTTGATCTTCAGATTAGGAACCAAATCAACTGTTATTATCTTAGAAACGGTCATAATTGTGTTGATAGTTGATTATGAAAGTAGCAGAATCTATCTATTATGGAATAACACAAGTGTTAAAAACAGCTACATAGGCACAGTTAGCAAAAACACTACGTGAGTTTTTATAAACGAACAAAAAAAAACTCAAATGTCATGTTAATGTCAAACGCCTGAGTCGTGAAACGTCAATGTCAAATTATAATAAAATTCAGTCTCCAATAACTTCCATATATTGAAAAAATGTATGAGATTCATTGGAGTCACGTTACCAACGCAAGGAAGCAAGTACCAACATAAAAAATAGTTTATTTTTTCTTATACACACCTCCTTTGACCTTTGAACATTGACAATAAAAAAAAACAAAATTAAAATTGACAAATTCAACATGACATTGTTATTTGTTTATATTTTGTAACTTAAGAAAATTATCTTTTTTTCTGCTTTAAACATTCGAATTTCTGGACTGGACAGCCGTGTTTTTAGTTTATATATTCTATAGATTTTAGTTTGTTATAGTTTTTGGTTCATTTCGTACAGTTAACGTTCGTAATTCTTAGTGCCTATTTCACGAAGAGACTGAAGAGTTATCGGCTCATCATGAGTCGGAACTCGCGCATAACACCGCAAATGTGTAGTGTGTGGTAAATCTTATATAGTATGGAATCAACAACAGGATTCTACACATCATTTCCTTTGGATGAAAACAGGTAAGTTATAAGTCACAAACAGCCACCAATTGCTTTGGAGTAGGCATTTTTTCACCTAACACCAGTTATTCTATCGCCTGAGCAGTGATGTGCAAACATTACTGTGCTTCGGTAGGAAAGCACTGAAATTAATGAAATTACTGGGCTGAAGAGTCTAAACATCTTGTGACTACAACGAACTAGGGATGTAATAGAAGCAGAACTCAACTCAAAAAGTGATTCAACGCAAAGTACAACTACATGGGCGGGGCGTAAAAAGTACAACTTATCCGTCGCTCACACATCCTAATGTCTAATCGTAAAAAGGTCCAATTTGAAAATTGACCCTTCATGAAAAACGTCCATTCGTAAAAATGTCCAATGAAAAAATTTTATTTTATCCGTGGTCAGTATCAATAGCTAATCCTGTAGTCCTATTATGACACTATTAATAGAACAGAGACGTACCCAGTGAAAAATCTTTATTTCTAATGACAGCTGTCAAACTTGAAACGTCAATATCTCGGAAAATACTCGTCTTAGACTGACGGTGTCATAGAAGAAATTAAAGGTCTTGGAGAGATCTTTATTTCAGATGACAGCTGTCAAACTTGAAACTTCAATATCTCTGAAAATACTCGTCCTAGACTGACGGTGTCATAGAAGAAATTAAAGGTCTTGGAGAGATCTTGTTTTCAGATGACAGCTGTCAAACTTGAAACTTCAATATCTCTGAAAATACTCGTCCTAGATTGACGGTGTCATAGAAGAAATTAAAGGTCTTGGAGAGATCTTGTTTTCAGATGACAGCTGTCAAACTTGAAACTTCAATATCTCTGAAAATACTCGTCCTAGACTGACGGTGTCATAGAAGAAATTAAAGTTCTTGGAGAGATCTTGTTTTCAGATGACAGCTGTCAAACTTGAAACTTCAATATCTCTGAAAATACTCGTCCTAGACTGACGGTGTCATAGAAGAAATTAAAGTTCTTGGAGAGATCTTCATTTTAGATGACAGCTGTCAAACTTGAAATGTGAATATCTCGGAAAATATTCGTCCGAGGCTGACGCTGTCATAGAAGAAATGAAAAATCTTTGAAGATCTTCCAGATTTTGACATATCAAGTTTGACAGATGTTATCTGAAAGACAGAAAGTTCTCTGAGAAACACTTATTCAAAGGAGTAACCACTTTTCTTTTTGAAACTACTGCTGCATACACCGGATATACATTATTCATTTGGCGTGCACCACAACGGGTTATTTTACTTACCTATTTATTTTTTATCACCAGTATTATTGCTCAAAATCTTTGAAATAATAAAAATAATGATGAAAAATACGAACAAAAAACCAATGTTTACAATAATAATAAATTTGACAGTAGGTAGTTTAAAAGAAATAGAATGTTGACATCTAAGTTATTATTTAGTTCCCTAAAATTATATAAGTACTCCTTCGTTTTGTCCATCTCGTTTGCACATGTTTGATTGAGTATTTCCGTTTCACTCAACACTGTCCGACTAAGTAAAATGACACCCCAAATGAATGAATGGGCGAGTTTATGTACAGAAAGAGCGTCTTGCTGGTCTTCTTACTTCGTTGTTTAAAAATAGCCTTTTATGTTTTACAGGTGCAGATGCTATGAGTCGTAGAAGATCCTGAGCTTGTTTTTCGGCCCATTGAAAAACTTAGTCGGATTAAGTTATGTTAGGTTTTTTGGTAGTAGTTTATAGATATAAGATTCGATAAGACCATTCTTGAGAAAATTATTATTATTTATTCCTGATTCCTGTATTATAACTGCTTGCGGTGTATTGTATAATAAAATATACGTTATGTAATTTTATTGTTCACAATATTTGTATATATTTTATTACTCATTAGCACATTATTTGTAAAAACAGCATTAATAAATTATATTAAAATATTATTTTGAAATAACATGGCTTTTCTTTATTTATAAAATAAATAATAAAATCATCAATTTTCCCGTCCAACGGGTCGCGCCGACTATCGATATATTTTTATCGACCTGGCCATCACTAACAATCGACACTGCCCATCACTAATAATTAATGTCATACAACAGTGCAGGCAACATCTGAAATCAAATTTACATTTTACTTTTGGGTTGGTAAGGTGACTCCAATGAATTCAGTACATTAGGCGATTTCATTTTTTTTCTTCGGAGTTGACACTCTTATTTATATGCTCAGTGATAAAATTATGTGTGAGTTTGTGCGATGCTTCGTTCAATAAAATTAAAAATTACAATTTTTACGTCCAAATAATGTAACTTAATCAGTATCGAATGCATTTATTACAATGATATGCCGTGTACTTAATTAACAACTTGTATCTGCCTAAATTTGGAGAGATTCGGTCGACAAGATGGGTAACAACGACGATATTTTTATGGCGAGATACTCCGCATTCAACCCCTATCGAATGCGATACAATGATATGGGGTATCAAACACCGATAGGAGCCGGGGACGCAATGGCTAAAAGTCTCTACTGCGGTATGAAGCCTATAGCCTCGTGGTTAGCCAGTACCAAGTGTGTGCCCACTGGTGGTGTTTTCAACCTTGAGTTCTCACCGGAAGGGTAAGTGTCGGCCTTCAAACTGGTCTCTCACAATAGTACTAGAACCGGGAAGTAATTAGCCTGCTGGCGGTAGTACGAAAAACTTGTCTTTCGATCTCCATTTTCTGAATCAAGTTCCACCTCCATTTTCCCAATCAATATTTTTTAATCAGTATCTTATTACAAACCTTACTAATAAATAGCAACACTTGTGGCATATTTATTAATCATTCCTGGTATAAAATCATACCCTATGCCTATGTGAATTGAAACAAAAAAATACACAAACAAATCAGAGATCAAGTGATTGTTAAAATTTGTCCTGCAACCAATAACTTACAATTTTTATGATAAGTTTTGCGACTAATATTTTCCAGTATTAGCAGTAACAATGAAGAGTTAACTATCTATAGAAATGTAATTTCAGATCATTGTTAGTAGCCGCATGTGAAAAGAAAACTATTCAGATATTTGACCCGCTCACACACAAGAGGATTCACTCTGTTGTTGGAGCTCATTTGGACTGTGTTAATTGTGTTAAGTGAGTATATCTTATTACTAGATGTGCCCTGTTTGTTTGTGCCTGGTTTTACCACCATAAAAGCCTATGTTTAGCTGAGATCTTTGTTTTTCAAATTTCTACTCAATATGTTCTACTTCTTGGGTGTGAAGAAGTAACAGATTCATTACTAGTACAGCCTCCATCGCTCCACTATAGTAAGGACATTATGTACAATGTATTATTATTAAATAAAATAAAATAAAATAAATAAAAATAAAAAAATAAATCTCTCTCTCTCTCGCACACACACATACTCATAATTACTTATTTAATTTTTTTTTAATAATAGTACTTGTACCTTCTTAATACTGAGAATTTAATTTTTTTTAAATAATAATACTTGTACCTACTTAATACTGAGACAATTAAGTAGGTACAAGTATTATTATTAAAAAAAAATTAAATAAGAAATTATTTATTTTATTTATTTATTTTATTTATTTATTTTATTCAAATGTTCACTGTACTTACAGTATATACCAACACGTACAGTAAACCAATACAATTTATATTATAAAACACACATGAAACAAAAAAAAGAATCTAATTATTATACACTTCCAAAAAGTTTACACAAAGTTTAGAAAAGGTATTGAAAGGAGTAAAAAATAAGTCAACATCCGGATAATGAACAACCAGTGCGTTGAGCAGTCTCACAGCATAAGCCGTTGGAGCAAATTGTGAGGTAAGGGTGAGAAACTGTGGGCCCTCAAGTAGCCGTCGCATGCGCAACCTGCACCGCCCGTTAGGGGTGTACAACGAACAACGCGCCAATGCAGTAGGGTTGTCAACATTGTGGCTGTTGAGGAGACGGTAGTAGTGCACCATCAATGCAAATTTATGTCTCAGCTCGAGAGTATTGACTCCGACCATACCAGCAACGAAAAGCGAAGGATAGAGGTAAGGGTAGTACCCATATAACTTCTTATAAACAAAACGAGCAAATTTCCGTTGTACTCGTTCTATCATAAGCTTATATTTCTGCTCATGGGGTTGCCAGATCATTGCATTCCATTCCAACTTACTCCTTACAAAGGCATTGTATAGAGTCATTAGAGTACTTCTGTTACTAAATCTACCCGCTTGGCGCATAACAAATCCAAGTGATTTGAAAGAACTACTACAGATTTTAGTTATATGATTATTTAAGGTTAATTTTGAGTCCATAATAAGTCCTAGATCGCGTATTTCTGTGACCCGCTCCAAAGAGACATCAGATATTCGATAGTCATATTGTATGGGTTCACGAGCTCGAGTAATGGTAAACGTTTTACACTTGGAATTATTAAAAGCCAAGTGGTTACGTTCACTCCACTCAAACACTCGATCAATATCTTTTTGGAGTTCTTCGCAGTCTTCCAAGGAGCCTATACCCAAGAAAAGCTTTAAGTCATCTGCAAACATCAGGCATTGTGCCGTTCTGACAACCTTCGGTAAATCGTTTATCATAATCAGAAATTGCGTAGGTCCTAAAGTGCTTCCTTGACTCACGCCAGAGTATGTCACATACTCTTTGGATTCATAACCAGAGAATCGTACATACTGGTACCGATTTGAAAAATAGCTAGTGAAAAAATTTACCAAGTTGGGAGTGAAACCTATGGCTGAGAATTTTCTAAGAAGTACATCAATATGGACACGATCAAATGCTTTTTGAAAATCAAAGTAGGCAATGTCGATTTGCTTCCTTTGATCCATTTGAATAACAGAGTAATCTACAAAATTAATCAAATTGGTAGCTGTAGATTTACCAGCTCTGAACCCATGTTGACATTCTGCTAGGCGGTTCTTAATCTGTGTGGTGATATGACGGTTGAGTATAGACTCAAACACTTTACCAAAGGCAGAGAGAACGGCAATCGGCCGATAGTTTTCGATCTTTGACCGTGAGCCACTCTTGGGTATAGGAGATACTCTAGAAATTTTCCAAGTTTTTGGAAACTTACATGTCGTCAATGCCAAATTAAAAATATAGAGAAGCGGTTCTACAAAAACTTCGCTGCAATCTTTAAGTATAAAAGGAGGTATACTGTCAGGGCCAGGTGAAGAGTGTGCTTTTAGGTGATTAATAGCCACTTATGAGTATGTGTGTGTGCGAGAGAATTGTTACTTCTTCACACCCAAGAAGTAGAACATATTGAGTTGAAATTTGAAAAACAAAGATCTCAGCTACACATAGAGTAATGACACAACTATTATAAGTGTTTAATATACAAATTGCTGAAAGAACATTACAAGCCCTCTTTTCCTCAAGAAAATGCATTAGCATTCAATGGTTAAATGAAATAAAAGCACTGTCCTTGATTGTTTTAGAATTCAAGATTTAATATACCTAGCTACCATTTTTAATTAATGGGTTTATTAATATTATTTAAATTATAAAAAATTGAGAATCCCTTCAACAAAAACAAAAGCTAATATTATGCTTATGGTGGAGGAATAAGTAGCCAGAATGCTGGTGGTATAGCATATTAAATTAGAATAAATGTTTTATTTTTTGAGCAAAGCCACCGGATGCCTCCACCAAGGCCTGGGTATAAGCTTAGCCAGTTCTCTATTATACTCCACACAACTCCCAAGCAGCTGGCCCCCATATAATATTAGTTTTAGTTAGGTACTTAAGAGATTGTTTATTTTGTTTTAGGTATGTACCCATTTTTTTTTTTTTAAATTGAAAAATGTAAAAAAGAACGTAACAATTTTTTAAACAAGACAAAATGCTAATATCAATTCAAAATAATGTAAATAATCAGGTTGTTTATCAGTATATTTTTAATTAAATATGTACCAATAAAAACTTGATGTAAAACAAAGAAAATAGTGTGCAAATATTATGAAATACCTCATATTATACCTACTTCCTAGTTACGTAAATATATATATAAGCAACATATATAATGTTTAAATTAATATTATGTGCATAATACAAAAGTTGATTATTGATGTGATAATCCTATCCAAAATTAGGAATGACATATAGGCACCTATATAAAAGCACAATATGGTCCAAGACCATAATGCGAGAGTAACATTATCTACAAATAATATTAATCTGCAGCGAGTGAGAATGTTATAGAAAATGTATGTTCCTATTTAATAATATGTTTAACATCATTTTTTCTAACATTTCTCTACAGGTTTCTAGATGGACGAATGTTCGCAACTTGCTCAGACGACACGACAATCGCATTATGGGATGTGCGCAACCTCAAGAAGAAAATACGCTCACTACTCGGCCACTCAAAATGGGTTAAAAACATAGAGTTCTCCGTCAAAGACAAGTTGTTGGTCACATCTGGTTTGGACGGCAGTATTTACACTTGGGACATAAATTCGTATACAGAGTCTAATTTGGTATATCAGAGAGTGTTTCACACGTCTAGTTTGATGAGGTGTCGGCTTTCTCCTGATGCTAAGCAGATGGTGATGTGTACTACGGGAGGTCTGCTTGTGATCATACATGATTTGAATTTGGCTACGCTGGCACAGGATTTGCATGGGTTTAAGGTATGAATTGATTTTACTATATGTTAGCATTACACTCTCTTATCATACAACAACATTGTTTGAATATTTTCCATAATATTTGTTTACTTAATTTCATATGGAGTGTTTTATTTAAATAGCCATTTAAGTGAAAACTTCAAACAGGTAATGAATACTTCAGAATACTTCTATACCCAATAGAAGAACTCAGATTTTTTTAATCTTCTCATTATCAGCAATTAGTCGCTAGGCTGATCATTTCAATTTTCTATTGAGTAATAAACTCAAACTCAAACTCAAAATTCATTTATTCAAATAGGCTACAATGGAGCACTTTTGCAAATAAAATCTAAAACAAAACTTTTAAAAAGCCCTCAATGCATAACGCGTATCAAATTTAACCCAGAAATTAAAAGGGAACATACAAAGCAAATAAGACAGATAGATAACACTTTGTTGAAACACAAAAAAATATACAAAAATAAACTCAAGTCAGACCTGCAATGTATCTTTTCAGCCAAATATGTACAGACTAATGCAAATGAGTCAGCAACTCCTGCCGATAGCAGCCATGTATGACCACCTGTTTGACATGGAGAGGAAACAAAACAGAGTGGAGTTTGTATCTGATTTCCCCGAAGGCAATGATGCAGAAGTTGTTAGCGCCTTACAGGTATGTATTGTTTAATAGGGCATTTGAAATAAGTGCTGCATATTTCAAATGCCCTATTAAATTACATTATAACATTTATTATAACATGTATTTAAAGATAATTGTGATTATTTTTTCTAGATACACCCACACGGCTGGAGTGCATTGAGTAGGAATATTAGTCATGATGATAGATCAGAGGTGAGATTCCATAATACTAAGGTATTGATTTGTTCTAGTAGGTAATGGGGGTCACAAAAGGAGAGAACTCAGACATGTACCTAACTGTGTATTTTAGCTGGCTTACTGTTACATCTGCTGCATCTGTTATTTCTGTCTGCCCCATGTCTGGAAATCAAATGTTAGCTCCGCTTCTTTAATAGTTGTTTAACAAATTATATACTCACAATATCTTGACTTATTAAAAGCTCGAACTGCTAAGGGGATTGATTTGAAATTTGACACAAAGACAGATGTAAACATCAGCTAATAAACTGTTTGTCAACGAGATTGAAGCAAGCTAATGGATTATTATATTTGACAAGTTATGTATTTCCTTAGTGGACATGCATCCACGACATCCAGCCCTTGCCGGACAACGGTAACAAGAACACAGTAGACACTCCGCGACCGCCGCGCCGCATGCCCCCGCGGCGCCGGCCCCGCCCCCGCGTGCGTCCCTACCGCGCCTATCGCCCGCCGCCGGGGCAAGAGGAGCAGAGGGACGCCGCACAACCGGCGCAGGAACCCCCCGCGTGAGTTACCTTACCTTATAGAACAGCCATGTTAACCGAACAGCTGCGATAGAAGGGCTCAAGATACAAGCCTAGAGCTTAGTTTGGGTCTCAACGACTAATTCCTATAGCATTCAAATAAACAAATCTTATGTCTTGTGTCTAGAACACTGTACAGTCGCATACACCCGCTGTCGGCCAGACTTGATGAGCTCGATACTCGATCCAACTTTCACAGATAGGTACTGCTAAAGTTGACCTGTGACAGGAGCTGAGGGCCTACTGGAAAGAATCTAAAGACAAAATTGCGTACATTACTTGCTTAAACCTTCTCATTAATATGAGTAAAATAACAAACGCAGCAACGTACATTGAAGTTGTCATCAATCGTAGTAGGTGAGAATTAGCCAATAGATCCTCAGGTTAATTGACAAGTTCAGTCGTCACATTAATAATGATCTTATCACTTGGAGGTGATTGCACTATTGTGATAAGCCTGTTGAATTGGAAGAAAAAATATACTGTATCCTGCTTCCAAGTTTAATCTCGACATTTGTATATATTTGAATGATTCTTTCGCTTTGTGCCCTTACACTGTTATAATATTCAATACAAAACAGAAATATTATGGTGATTGGTGATATAACCTAACATTCGGAAAACCCTTTTCAAAGTCTTTTTCACAAGCCCTTTGCTTTCTTCACCATTCAATCACTATACTTATTGTATTTTTCCTTAGGACAAAAATCCTTATAAAGCATATTACAATGAGAGTGTTACAGACCACCTCGTGAAGAAGAGGCTCACAGTTCCCGCGAGTCGAGCGAGGAGAGAGAACAACCCATCGCCGGCCCGTCACGTCCTAGAGTCGCGTTAGTAGCTGTAGAAGGGATCAGGCTTAGACCGGTAGGTACACCTTTACATGTACAATTATAGATTTTTTTTATTAATTTTTTGAGGAGAGATCCACAATGTACCCAAGGAGAGTATGTGATCCAATTGGAGATCCCTGCGGCACGCCTGAAACCACCAGTTTCACAGATAAGCTAAAGCTTATAAGGTAGACATGCTTTTCTAGGAAATAAATTTGAAGTATGACGCACATCTCCTTAACAAATATTTATGCCAGCGTGACCAAGCTTACTGATAAAGATATTGTGACTATCAATGCCCAATGCCTTGGAGAAGTCAGGTCACATGATCCACTTTAATATTTTCAGTTTTCTTTGCTAATACTTTTAAAAAGATTTAAAAAGAATATCTCAATAGAATGTATTCTGTTTTTAGTTTTTACCTCAAAAGCTGTGGTTTAATGAACAGATTTGGATTTTTGTAAAATGTGTAAATGGCATATTTATCATCAACGCTGAAATAGTTTTCTTATTTTATGGAAACAAATAGATCGCTTTTAGCGAAGACCGCTTCTTGTAACACTTAGGGTATTAAAACTGTATTTTTAGCGTTTTTGTATAATATAAAGAATAGAAAACTATATTGAAAATTGAAACACCACAAATATACAGAAAAAATAAAACACAAATTCATAAATTAAGTGTGTGTAGCGATAAGGCTGCCCATTGTGGACCTTGATTGTTTTATTTAGTTTTAAGTACACTAGTGGAAACGCGCGCATTTCTTCGCGCTTAACAGAAAATTATTATTGTTTCTCTGCTATATTATGCATTTATTATACATACAAAACTTCCCCTTGAATCACTCTATCTAGTAATGAAAACCGCATCAAAATCCGTTGCGTGGTTTTAAGGATATAACCATAAATAGGGACAGACAGACGCGGGAAGCAACTTTATACTATGTAGTGATGTTGATTTCAAGAAAGAGTATTGTTGTGTATTTGTGATGCTATCTATGGTAATAATGTAACAGAGCGGTCGTGGGCCGGGCGAGCCCCCGCCAAGCGTGTCGGGGCAGCCCTCCGCGTATATCAACATCGAACCCTCGCGGGCCGTGGGTCGCGGGCAGCCTTTCGATCCTAGGGTACGTATCTTGGGTTGGTACGTATTTTGGTTCTTGGGTACGTATGTATCTTGTGCCGGTCGCGGTAAGCATAGTGTTTATCTAAAGGAAAACATTATGGCTACCGCGATGTTGCTACTTTGTTTTATTTAGAGCATTGTTCTGAAGTTAGACCAATTAAACTTGTAAATGAAAAATTGCAGGTAATCTTAACCGTCTAAGTGTCAAACGCATAAAAAAAGCTTTTTTTAATAAAATGCAACAGTCCAGGAAAATTCTTTGGGACACTCATGTCATGGTTTTAATTCAAATCGATACCCCGCGTGAATTTTGATAAAATATTGTGATCTGTGATTACGGCTAAAGGCTAAAGATGTGGGAGATAACTTTATATCAGCCAGCTAACGTTGGGCAACAACAAGCCTTGGTTTAATTTAAAAAACGTAAATTACATAATAATGTTTAAAATGAAGTTAACCTTTACGAACTAGTTAAAGTAAGATATTAAAAAACTACTTAAATCAGTGTCATATATTTTTGACGTTGGTTTATTAACTAAATGGCAATGCTTCGTTTAGTTAGACTTTTTTTAATATACATAATATAATTAAATACCTATATATTTTTTTGTTTTAATATATTTTTAAAATACTTTCCAACAGAATTTACAGAACGACGTGTGGGAGGCGGCAATCACAATTAAACAACATAGATTATTACAAGAAATTTATAGCAGGTAAGTACCTAAATCACTTGATTTTCTTATGTGTAAGTGCACAAAGCTTCAAAATCATTATTTGCATTATTTATTTTTAAGGCGTCTGTTAAGTTAACTGAATTTATTTTAACGCTTTTTCTTAGCACTTAAAATATTAAATAAGCAATGTCAGAGTCAAATCGCAATAAGGTCTTCGAAGAAAAACAAATTGGACACTTATTTTATTCTTGTAGATTTAATTAAGAAAAGGCTTAGATATTATATCGCACTAAGGAAGGTTGCTTGAGGGAGGGGTCTGACGTCATAGCGCACAAAAATTCATCACAAATTGTGACGTAACGGTGTCCACCCAAAAACTTACAGGCGTTATGTATATCTTGACTATTTTATATTTATTCACAAAATAAAAAATACATATTATGTAAAAAAAACGCAAGCCTCCTTGGGACAGCGTACCCCAAACCGGAGGAGTACAGGTTTCTTCCTCTAAGTGGGATCACTGCTTTAATTAACCACTTCTTCGAAGAGTAAGAAACGATAGGCAAGGGGTTAAGGCAATAGATCCCAATGGGTCGATGTGTTGCTGGCTTTGTCAGCTACCGGCATAAGTTAAGAAGAAGAGCTGTGTTGTGTTTTAAAGAAAGAAAGAAAAAGTTTTATTTCCGACAAATTACATCATAAAGGTACATAAAACACCGTAACAGTTAACATTTGCCGCAAAAAGGCCCCAGCTCAGCATATGTAGGTTCAATAAAGGACCTACGCTGGTCTTCCGCTGGCACCAACGGCAGTGACATCACGGCCAGCCTAACAATATACATAATGACATATTTTAGGGGGCAGGTGCGACCGAACTTCAACATGCAGCGTATAACGGGCGTCAACACCGGCATCACGCCGCCCGCGCCCGCGCTCCGCACCGCGCCGCCCGCTGACAACCCGGCTGACAGGTCATTTTACGTTTTTACTCTTACTAATTCGGGTGGATGTTATTTCTTTTAATTTTCCCCTTAAACTGCCATAGCATGACAAATAACTATTTTAACTTTCTTCAAAAAGATGGAATCTTTCTTATGTATTAATCCTGAACGCTCGTGATGACGACAAAAGCCCTTACAAGCGTAGCTCAGAGCTAAGAGTAGATTCACATTAGTAGCTTGTGATGTGTTGCAGCGCCTTGTGTCGTAATGTGAACGCAATCATATAAAATGTAAGGCTCGGATATGCGTCAGTTGACGTCATAACGCACCCCAATACACCACAAGCTACTAATGTGAATATATCTTTAGCTACGAGCGATTATGCTTGTCTGGGCAGCGCGAACTACCTTTACGAAAAAAAACCTATACCTACTGAGATGACAATCTTTGTGGAGAAACGAACGACAACGAATGTCATGATGGTACAACCCTAGCTTCAGGCGATTGGCGTTTGTTTTAGCCTAATGTTGCTATAATAAATATAGTAATTTCCTCCACAGGCCGTCGTCGTCGGGGCAGTCTCCGCAGAACAGCATGAACGAGGCGAGCGCGGCCACCAGACACTACATCCGACAGAACAGGAACCGACTGCTATACTATATTGAGGAGACTAACGAGGGGAAAGGATTTATTAAGGTGAGTAGTGGGACTTAGCATATATTTTCGCCATAACAGATTTTATGTCTTAAGTCCGCTTCACATGGTCGCGAATGTCCACAAAATAGAGGAGTGTGTATTGAATTCGAGTTATTCTTTGCGCGATGGTCACAGCAAGACTGCTTTACAAGAGTTTGAGACTCGAGACCATAGTATGGAGTAAACCACTAGTTACTAGCCTTAATTCGGTTCAACGGATCATCATAATATATCACGCCTCATTCTGTCAGTACTATACTGCCAGTGTATCTTCGGCTCCATCTCCAGGCGGAGAGCTTAGGAGCACAAACAATGCGATAATTATTAGTCGCGATTCCATAATCAGCCGTCAAAGCGAATCGCAACATTGCATAATATGCATTTACACTTTACACTCTTTAAATTGTCGAGATGTGGTCTGTCTCTACTGAAGAAATCGTCTACCTTATCGGTTCACCGGCATATGACCATCTCATTGCCTAATATAATATATGTATAACTAGCTGCGCCCAGCGGTTTTACCCGCAGTACTTATGTAGCCTATGTGTTATTCCAGGGTCTAAGCTATATCTATACCAAATTTCAGCTCAATCGGTCCACCCGTTTAGGCGTGAAAGAGTAACAAACATCCATCCAGACATCCATTCTTACAAACTTTCACGTTTATAATATTAGTATACCTAGTACAAAAAGTCAATAAAGTGTTGTGTTGCAGGAGTTGTGTTACTCGGCGGACGGTCGCGTGGTGTGCTCGCCGTTCGGTCGCGGCATGCGTCTGCTCGCGCTCGACCAGCGCTGCTCCGAGATGCCGCACATGCAGGGATACGGTACGGAACATTATATTATGGACTCCATCTACCCATAGGAGAGGTAGGCAGAACGCCTACAGCAGAACCTACAGACTGAATCGGGGCTCCCGGATTCAGTCACCAATACTTGTCTATGAGCCCTCTGGGTTGCTTTGGGTCCCTATTTTTGTTTGTACTCATATTCTGGTCGGTTTCAAAGATTTCCTTCTACCCGTATGCAGCGTAAGCGATACGGAAGACTCGTTCTTCCCCCAAATGGGTTTCGAAATCACACACATTATTTTATATGGACTGCTGTGATTCCCTTCAACAAGGACTTCAAGTATCTCAGTCGCTATATATTTTTGATTAATGCTAAACCATGGATATTGGCTAAACCAAACAGACAAGTGTGTGCATTAAAAATAATTTATACAAATTACAATTGTGATAGTTTCAATGTAGGTACTAGACAAGATTACCCATGGTATCACTTGAAACTCGAAACCGCTAGCAATATGTTTACAAATTTCATGATTCAATCAGTTTAACATGAAAACAAGTTATTATTATTTTATCCAATTGGATCTGAAATTATGCTTTATCGATAACATTATATAATTGTTTTTGTTCAGGTTCACCACAACCCCAAATGATGCAAGAAATAGGTCAAAGTCTGGGCATCCACCGCGACCTGGTGGTGAGCTCTCGCTTCAGCCCGCGGTTCCACTTGCTCGTCACAGGTTGTCTGGAAGGGAAGATCGTCTGGTACCAGCCATACAGCGGAGAAGCACTCTATTGATTGTCTATGGAAGCTATTAATGATGCTAAATGAAATTTAATTGAAATATAATGTGACACTGTACTTATTTGATGTATTTATTATTATATCTATAAATTATAATCTAAGTATATAAAAAGAAAGAATGACTGACTGATCTATCAACGCACAGCTCAAACCGCTGAACAGATTTGCTTGAAATTTCGAATATAGGTAGATTTTATGATGTAGACCACCGCTAAGGATTTCTCCACGCGGGCAAAGCCGCGAGCATAAGCTAGTTCCTTATAAGATTGGCGCAAAAGGTGGCGGGCCGCGCTACAAGACATAACAAAAATCCTCCGTGACTTTCTAGTCTGCGTAAATATCGGAGGGTTTTGTATGTGATACGTTGTCGTTACGCTGCGGCCGCGGTTTTGTGACGACTACATCAATAATTATATTGCTCCTATCCTAGTCACATATGAATTTTTCTTTTTTTCACCTATTATAGGTACACATAGGTAATTGGGATGTTGACAAGGTCAAATTTTTTTAATTACAATAATTAGTCCGTAATTTTAATAATAGAAAAATATTTGAAATGTATTTTTTTTCTTGCAAATAAAATAAAAAATGACTGAGATATAACACTTATAAGATTCTGTGTTGGGACGCGTGACGTCACACCACTAAACAAAAATGTACTAGATTGAGCGGTGTGACGTCACGATCGAGCAACTTAAGTGCGTTGTATCTCTCACGTTTTTTATCAGATTAACAAATAAAAAAATACGTGTCCAAATTTTTTTATTAATCTACATTATGGACAAAAAACAATTTTGTAGTCAACATGCCAATTATATGCAGTACCCAGGTATTGTAAATAAAAATACAAATACAGTAAATAATTGTATATTTAACCAGTATACTTGATCCTACATTTGATAAAAATTTCAGTACCAATTTAAAGTTATAAAATTTTATTTTTCACTATGGAGTTGTAACATCAGACGTGGCCTCCTTCCTTGAGCTTGGAGATGAGGGTGTCGACGTCAGGTACGATGGAGCCGGCCTGACGAACTGGCGGGTCTTCTACGGACACCACCTTGATTCTAGGAGCAAGATCTATGCCTAGGTCTTTCGCTGTCACCTTCTTGAGGGGCTTCTTTTTGGCTTTCTGTAAATAAATAATGAACGAAGATTTTGTTGAAATATTTTTTATAGAAGTTTTAGGTGTCTTTTTTTATCATTAAAACATGTCTTCTTATCTGCAACGCAACTTATCTTTGAGTTAAAATTTTGGCATGGTTTTTGAAGGATTTGAAAATTACCAGGAGGATTTGGTTATTTATGTTTTAATACAAAAAGCATTCCAATGTGCTTTATTGCAAGATTTCATTACATTGAACTTTGTATATGTCACCGGAAAATAACAAGATTCGTAAGTTTATAAATTTCCTAAAAAAATTCAGGAAATTTAAAAGCTTCCGTAGGATTCCAAACGAGAGATAAATTGACTAAACGGATCGACCAATCACAGAAGAGCTTTTAATTTTACGCTTTTTTTAAATACGGAAAATAATACACTGCTCTCTGATTGGTCGATGTTGACAGTGACAATGCTTGTTACCATAGACTTAGGTACCATTAGACTTGCCAACCTATAAACTATAGATCTGGAAAATCCGAAATCTGTTGGTTAGGTTAGGTTTGAAAAGTGACCACAATGCGCGAGCCAAGCGAGCGTGCCGCGGAAGCGGCCGGCGAAGCGCCATATACGAGTTTATTTTTGATACCTAAATGATTTTTATTTGTAGATATCCAGAGAGTTCATGACGCGTCCACGTCTCTGAACATCTTCAGATAAAAAATATTCAGTAAAAAAAAAACCCGTATCTGGCGCTGTAGTATCGTTGTAGTCACTGTTCAAACCTAACCTAACCAACTGTTTTCGCTTTTTGGTCATGGCCACTTCAAAACTTTCTATATGGTATTCACACTTATAATTTTACGAGTTAGCTCAGTAAGTTTATCAATTTACGAAAATGTGGGCGTAAAATAATACAATTTATCTCTCGTTTGGAATCCTACGAAAGTTTATAAATTTTAATTTATAAACTTACGAATCTTGTTATTTTCCGGTAACATATACTCGTCTCTGCCATTATTTGTGCAATGAATGTGCATTGTAATTGTAATATTTGTGTCTAAGAGTATTTGTGTTGTCATACTTAATTTAACTTATGAGTGCTTTGGAGTATATCTGTTAGCTCATAATGTTTCTACTGAATAAATAAATTGAACTCTACCACATTAAATAGAACGCACAGAAATGCTGTAGTATTGACGATATTGGACAAATGTAGCTTTAGCAATATAGAGATGTAGTTTAGTAATATAGAGTACATAACCTCTTTTCAACTGAAAAGAAGAATAAACTACAAAAATTCAAGTCTTTTCAGACAGTAAAACATGTTGTTACCATGATATTAGGCAGTGTAGCGTATCTGGGCTCGTTAAGACGCAGGTCGGCGCTGATGACGGCCGGCAGCTTGGTCTTGATCACTTCCAAACCGCCATCGACCTCACGGGTCACTGTCAAACCACTGTCTGACTTCTCTACCTGAATTCAATAGATTGATGTGATTAATTATTATTAATATTTAAAATTTAAATACTTTATTTTAAACCATCTTCTTCTTTTACGGTAGGTACATAACACAGATTATTGGAAACTTACGTTTCAAAAAGAGAATGTTAAAATTCTGTTTTAAAACATTTTCCAAAATGGCTGAAAGGATACAATCACTGACCTTATAATCACTGACATTATAATTTAATAATGCTGTAAAATGGGCTCCTGGAAACAGTTTTCACTAGTAGTTCAGAAGTATAGGGATTCAACTAGAGATTGATACTATTTATTATGTTTTATGAAGTAATTTGTGTTATTTTAATTTATAGAAAAATAATGTAAGTATATTCTGGTAACAATGGAAAATGATGGATTCTGGTAACGATCAAATGGCCAGGTCAATTTTTAATAATATTTGCCATTTTTATTACCTTAGAAGCAAAAGTACCCTGTGGCCAGTTGAGCAAAGCTGCAGTCATTTGTGCTGTCTGGTTGGAGTCATCATCAATAGCCTGAAATAAAACACAACAACATTACATCTGTGACACTACTGGGCCTATGTTGGCAGTATTTTCAATTTTCTGCACTTGCTTGCTGATTTGTATACTTATTATTTGAAAATATTATAACAGTTAAAAAGTAGTAATACTTTTTAATTACCTGTTTCCCAACAATAACAATATCAGCTTTCTCATCCTGGGTAAGCTTAGCTAGGATCTTAGCCACATGTAGTGGCTGCAGTGTCTCATATTCAGCTCCAGCAACCTCCACATGGATGGCACGGTCTGCACCCATAGCAAGTGCAGTCCTTAAGGTTTCCTGTAAATTTGAAAAGCATAGTAAGAAAATATATGTGGAGGACAGCCAGCAATTCAAGAATGTTGAAATTTTTTATTTTAATTTATTGTTATTTTGGAAATCATTAAACATTAACTGTTATTAAGTACCAAGTCATTATTCATTATGGCCAGTTACACAGCCAAAAAGTACAATAAGTATAATCCAGGTAACATAATATTTATCTAAATTCATATTGGCTTCAATCAAGATATATCCTAGTTTCAAGCTTTTAATTACCTGAGACTGAGTGGGTCCACAGGACACAGCAATGACTTCGCTGGCCAATTTCTTCTCCTTCATCCTGACTGCCTCCTCCACGGCAATCTCATCGAATGGGTTCATAGAATGCTTCACCCCATCTGTTACCACGCCACTTTTATCGGGCTTTACACGAATCTACAAATGGAATTAATTTTGATGTCAAGCTTAATAATAATGTTTCTTTTTATTATACTGTTATTTAATAATAATTACTATAGTTTTGTTATTTCTTTTTTTTATTTTTTTTATATTATGCTTGTTTGATAGTGGTACCTACCAAATTCGTAGTTCAAGGTTGTTTCTGATAAGATACGAATTGCTGTGAAGACTTAGGGCCATAATGGGTGATTTTAAGATAATAAATATTTCATTAAATGCTATGATTTTATTAAAATTTATGTTAAATTCCTAAATATCTATAAAGGTATCAACAGATAAGGTAACCTTTGCTCTCAAAATGTTCACTTACTTTTACAGCGTAATCAATGACTCTCTTGACTCCAACCAGAACACGGGACATTTTGGCTAACGAATTATTTAACTTAACACTAAATTAATTAACCAAGAATTTTAAATATCGCTAAAATTTTAATAAAAACAAAAGAAAAAATGAGTACGAAGTCCAAACGAGATGCCAAAAAACGAAATGTCAAAAAATGATTAGATCTGTCATTCCGTCATACAGATAATATCTGTCGAGTATTTTGGCGGCAAGCCTTGATCATATCATTAGCTCCACGTCTTTTGCTTAATAATCGTGTAGAATTTGATTGTTAGCGTGTAATAATGGTGGAATATTGCGTGTTAAGTGTTTTTGAATGTGCACAGATGTAGGCAAGTGATATGGTGCTGAAATATGAATTTTGGTGCCCCCTCCAAAACTCCTCCGAACTTTCAGTAAAATTCCACCCATTTTACTGGAAGACTCACGTGACTAGACGAGCTATTAAGCTCACTCTGACTCTGACCTGACTAACTTATTACTTAAAAAATAACATTTAACTTGACACTGGCAAAACACGAAAGTGGAGACCATAATTTAATATCCCGTGAACATTCACGAATTTTACTCGACACTGGCAAAATGCACATGTTGCCATATTATTAAAAAGAAAAAAGAAAAAAAAAAAGAAATAATATCTGTCAAAAATAGTGTTGTGATCAAAATCGACTATACGTCGATCGATTTTAAAATCGGATAATTATTCGTTTTAATTATTAGTTAAATACATTAAAAAGTGCGTTATTATGAGTACGCCGCGCCGTAGGGAACTTCGTAAATCCGCTAACTAAAGCTACACGACTTGAAACTCTGATACTGATTGATCCTATTACCCGTGGGTAACAGTTTCATGGATATTACTTGTAATAAATAAAACACATTATAATTTTTAATATCATTATGATCCTTAAATTTATTAATAATTCTTATATTATAAATATATCCTAGTCAAATTATACTAGAAGTCCTCGCTCCTTATAAAACGTGAATCACGTTTAACTTAAACTTTAGAAAACACAAGACATGATAAGACTAGAACTTGAACTCTTTGTACTTCTTGGCTTGTTTCGAATCTGTGTTCTGCTGCCGTTTTCTTTTATTCTGTAAAAAACAAAAATTATATCATCATTATGTATTTTATATAAATAAATGGTATAATATGTACATACTCGTAACCTTAAAAAATATGGGATCAAATCAAAATATACTTTTACCTGAAAAAATACAAAAGCAGTGTGTTGATAAAATTAAAATAAATAAAAGACACTACCAAACAAAAAAATGCGGTTCATAATAATGAGTTATAAAGTAACAAACAGATAAAACAAAAGACTTAAGAGCGCTGACGCCGCGGGACGCAATCTCGCTCGCACTATTTGATACATTACGAAATATAAATTCATAGATTTAACTTTTTGAAAATTCCTCTAGAGAAGTCTTGCACAATATTATTTTACACATTTTATAAGTATTTTCACTTTGATGTATAATATCAAAAATGCCATAGGGAGATTTTTTTATTTTATAAATTTGGCTCCCCTAGGCCTGCCGGCCTGCACATTATGGAGAGCTTCTCTTGAAGAATTTCAAAAAGTTAATTCTATAATTTATATTTCAAAATATATCACAAGTACAAGCCAGAGAGCGTCCCGCGGCATGAGCGCTCTCAAGAGACTCGTTCTTTATGAAAACAAAAATATCAATTGCACATTTTACATTTTTTGACAACCTCTGTGGAGCGGTGGGCTAATACCCGCTTGCAACGCAGAAGGTTGCGGGTTCGATTCCCGCATGGGACAAATGTTTGTGTGATCGACAGGTATTTGTTTCTGGTCTGGGTGGTTTAAATATCTATTATAAGTATGTATTTACAAAAGAAAAGTATATAGTAATATATCCGTTACCCTAACCACCATATTACAAGCATTAAGTTGCTTAGTTTGGGGTTAGGTGGCGCTGTGTGAAATGTCCTGAAATATTTATTTATTTTATATTAACCTTTTGTCTAGCAACATGGTCAGCCAACATATCGGACAAGTCCTCCTGCGCCTTGGGCCTGTGTTCCCGGAGGTGCCTCTCGTACCGCGCGGCGACGGCCTCGGGCTCCAGCTCCAGCTCGGAGGGGTCGAGCGTCACCTCCACGCCGCCGCTGCGAGTCTCCACGCCCTCGCTGGTCGTGCCTGCCGCTGCCGCTGCGCCTGTTGCTCGTTTGCCTGAAAATTAAAAACAAATAAATGTAGGTATTATTACCTACTAATTACTTCCATATCTTAATTTCACATAAATTTTTATGGCTACAAAGGATAGACCAATTTTTATGTTTGGTGGTATTTTTTCTATTAAGTATTATAATATCCTGTATTATTCAATACGGGTTTTGGCATTCAGGTTCTGTACTTTATTTTTCCTTTATAAGTAAAGAATAGATACATACATAACCCGTTTCTTCTCAAACAAACAAAAATATTATCTATAGCTTGTTCACGAAACATTTTCAAAAAATCAGAAGTTTTTTTTCAAATTCGTAATACAGTACGAGCAAGAGAAAGTCCCACTTAAAGACGAGGCCCTTAAATTTATAAATCAATCACATAATTTTTATTCTTATTGATAAAGAAAACGTTAAGTACAAAAAGTGACTGCCGAAACCCGGGATTGAACCGGGGACCTTTAGATCTTCAGTCTAACGCTCTCCCAACTGAGCTATTTCGGCGATGTTAAGATGGTCGAAATTGTCCATGTGAAGTGTTACAATATTTTATAATATTTCTTATAGATCATAATTATATGATTATTACTTAGATTAAATTAAAAATGGAAGGCGTATCTCAAATGGATCGGTCTAATCAGTTTCATGAACACAATTTTACAACGGCGCGAGTCGGTGCGGCAACCGACACTTCCCGCTCCAGTCCAGGCCCAAGTTTGTCTATAGGAAGAATAGCGCGTACCCTATCATTCCCTTTTATTTTAATCTAAAGATAGAAATGTAGTATTTACCTGGATTAGCCGCGTTGATATCGTAGACGTGAGTGGAAGCCATCATGCCCGCAGTCAGCCCCACTCGCCGCTCCGGTAACACTTGGTAAAGGGCTGGAGTATCGCCACTGGAATATACAACACTATTTGATTAGACATCATTAATCATCACACATAGCTTGTTGGTTTCATTGAAAACTTAAAACTCCAGCAGGATTTGACATTTGACCCTTACTTATAGGAGACAAGCTGGAGCAACGGTTTACATGTTTCGTCCAATTAAGGAGATTTCATCATGATTAAAAAAAAATTGTCCTGTAGATACAAGCAACCTCCCTCACTTCACGCTTCTGAATTATATCATGAGAAAAATAACGCAATAAAATGTTTTGCCTAAGTAGTTAAATAAATCTAAGCATATACTAGATGGCGTCAAGCTACTTTGTATTATTCTTCGGCAGACGCAAACTAGAGCGGTCCACATAGCAACGCGATCATAACAGAACTTCGCGCTTGAAATGCATGTTAGTTCAAATGTACGCAGGCAGATTTTTGTTATACGATGGGTTGTGGGTTGAGGTGCGGCTTCCATCAGTTTGCATCAGCCTTTATAGGTTAAAGCAGCTACCCCTCGACATCGGCGTCCTGCTTCTTCTTCCTGAGCTCGATGGTGTCGGGTGTCTCCATGCCGGGCGGCACGGAGCTGATGCCCAGCGGTGTCACGAGCCCGGAGCCAGGGGTCGCCACGCCGGCCGCCGTCTCGCCTTCGCCTGGTTTCTCCTCTTCCTCTGACTCTTCTGCGGAAGAACAATATAATATTGTCAACAAGTTAAATAGGATTTTTTTTAATCTATCCAATACCATCCAAGTGATATTAATAAATACCAATAGCATCTTATTTGTCTCGTGCAACAAAGAAATTCACTCGAAAATTGTTAGGTAAGCTTGCAATAAAAAAGTAGGGTCAAGTCATAAATTTAGTTCTAACGGCGCAGCGTTCGTAAAATTATACTTTATATGTCGAAGTTTAAGTTCGAAGCAAAATTAAATACAAATTTAATGTTATAATTTATAATAAACAAAGAAGGTTTATAACTTGCTTATGATACAAAATATATTCTGTACCTTCTTCTGATTCCTCTTCAGACTCAGATTCTAATTCGCCCCACATTGTCCTGTCAATATCCTGGTCCTCTGCATCCTGTAAACACACCACAATAGATATTATTAACCATGAGCGACAAGAATTTTGCTCTAATCCAGTTTCCTACAATTTTGAGAAATACGTTTTTGAGAATGGTTTTTCACCACAGCTGTTATTTAAATCTCTGGTTTCCCTGAGTCAACAAATTTTAATGATATGCCGATATATTACTAAGATGACTATTGTGCATTATTAATAAATTCAAGCAACTTAGTGCTGTTAAATATAACCATTTCTCAGACTTACCAAATTTCCTCAAAATCAATTTTTATAATAAAAAATATTGGTCAAGCTGTATCAGAGGAATTCTATAACAACCGCTGTGACAAGTGTTTTTTTTATATATGTATATTGTAAGATATTGGTCTTCATTATGAAACATTCCAAGTAACAAATAAGTTATTTTTTTTAGTCTATGCTGTCCCACTGTTGGGCAAAGACGTCCCCCAAATCCTTTCCATGTATCCCTTTCTTGCGTCACCTCAGGCCAGCCGGTCTGGTAAGAGTCCAAGTCGTCTCTCCATCTTAATAAAGTTATTAAATAACTTACATCTTGTCCAATAGTAGTATGTCCGAACACGTCTCCGTAGAGTGGCTTGCCAGTCTCGTCGACGGGCGGCTTGCCCCACCCGCCGGCGTGGTACCCGAACGCACAGCCGTCGGGGATGGGCGCGTTGAGGCCCGGGATCTTCAGGTTGGGGTACGACGGCGGTGGCCCGTATCGCTGCTGTGCTATCAACCACGGCGGGGGCACCTGGTGGGAAATAATAATAATAATAAATTTATTTTATTTGCAAACAAAATATGTAGATAAACAATATCTATAAAATCTAATATAATATAAAAAGGAAATAGAATAGTTACACCGCTTAGCTACCTTTACGAGACGCTTGCTGAGAAAATCCCGACCTAAACGCATCATCAGCTCAGCCGTAAGACGTCCACTGCTGAACTTAGGCCTCCCCTTTGGACTTCCATATGTACCGGTTGGAAGCGACCTGTATCCAGCATCTTCCGGCGACCTTTATAAGTTCGTCAATCTACCTTGTGGGTGGACGTCCTACGCTGCGTTTGCTAGTCCGTGGTCAAAAACCTAAACGCATATTTGACGCAAAATTTGGTCTAGCTATAACAGGGCATATGACATGTTCGCTGTTACCGAAATCGGTTAGAAGGGCAATATCATTAGTTATAGTCTACAGTGCAACATAAACCTTTTTTTTAAAAGCAATATGGCTACATTTGCTTCTAATATTTGTTGAGAATATCAACAAAGTAAACATAAGAATACAGTGTTTTGAGTGATAGTTCATATTGTAAAACAGTTTGTTGTATTATTCATAAGAAGAAGATAGATTTTGACTGAAAAATTTTATAACCTTTTGTGATCCAGGTCCCACAGGCATACCCAAAGCCGTCCGTAACTCCTCGGACAAGTCTCCAGGTTTCTTCTCTCGCAGTCTCGTCTCAAACTCCTTGCCTTCATAGTAGAGATCGCCGTGGATAGTCATACGCGGTTTGGTTTGCCATCTGTAAGTATATTACGATAGTTAAGGTAAGTAAGAAATGAAAAGATATATAACTTCGCTGAAGCTATGAATTACAAATTACATACAAAAACTACTGAGTTTGTATGGAAAGTTGACTTTTTTTAGCCAATATTGTAATACTTTTTCGTGAAAGTGCCTTTAATAATAAACAGACAATAAATAGGTACTTTTTATACATCTTTTTGTAAAAGTTTTCTTAGGTAAATTGAATAGTTTTGTTTTACTTACCATTCAGTTTTGATCCTCCTCTGTTTTGTATATTCTATTAACCTAAAGATAACCTATATACGAGGAAAAATTGGCCAGCTATCAACTGGATTCATGTGATTGTAAATTATTGAGTTACTACTCCATTTCACAACCACAAACACTAGAAAACAGGGAGCTAGATACAAATGAAAGAAGGTTTTAAGGAATAGGACACATAGAGAGACATTTTTTTGGTACTGGAGAGCCACAGTTTAACATGCCTTCTGATATGTGATAGCTCCTTGATTTAAATTTCACATAATATAAGTGTGAGGTGTATGAAACACAGAGGTCCTAATTTTTAGACTCAATGCACAACTTGATCTGGTCCTTCAATAATAATTATGTTCATAATTTCAACTTATTTGTTGATTTGTGTACAGATTTACTGTTCTCTTAAGGATGAAAAAGCGGTCTTCTTATAATTGAGAAGCCTCAAAAGAAACTTCAGCTGCTTCGACCACTTCTGATTTTTTGTGGCAGTCCAGGTGAGTTACAATCTACTGCATAAACCCGTGGTCTCTAGGAAGTTCCAGATGTTTCGGGATAAGGGGGCTTTATTGTAACTTTTAACTCACTTGAAGAAAGCGTCATGTAGTTTCTGGTAGTCGATATCGATCTTGCCGAGTTTAGGGCGCGCCCTCTCTCGCATCTTGGCCTTCAATGTCTTGGTCTCCTCCTTGTCTTGTAGTGAGGCTCGCATCTCCATGATACCGGTCTTCTTTATGAAGTCGGGGAGGTCAAACGGGGGCTTCTCTATACCTCGCTTGCCTTGCAGATACTGACAGACAAAATAAAAATAGAAGTACAGAATTAATTTGAAGCTATGGAAGGTGTTATACTTTAAAGAATATTTTAATCAATGGTATTCAGAATTAAAACTGAGAATCCAATCTCCTCGAAGGTAACTTTTAGTATGAAATTGACTCTTAAAATTTAACAGAATATTATCGCCATGTAATGATCTCCCCTCACTGAACATGATTTACAACAAAGTTCTTGGAAAAGGAAGTGGTACCTTAGTTACAAAACAATATTTGAATAGAAATCAGAAGAAATTCAGAAAAAGATAAAAAATAAATAATAAAGATTTAGACTGAATCACCAAGTAGCAGGTGAGAATGTGGTCAAATTTGTTATATATAATGTAAACAATGCACTTACAAGTAGAAATAAAATAAACATAGCATACCTTCCTCTTATAGCACCAGTGCCTGGGCACTTGCACAGTGTTCCTGTGAGCTTTGAGCTGCACCAACAACTTGGGGTCCTTGGCTGTGACGTCATACATTTCCACCACGTCGGGACGGGAGACCAACTGCTTCAGCTCGGCCACTGACAGCCGAGAGAGCTTCTTCAGCTTGCGTTTGGATAGCCGCTCTTTTTCATCTGCAGCGTTTTTCTAGAAAGGGAAAATTGTTATGTTTTAACTAATCTAATCAAAACTGTTTAGCAACACCACGGCATTTTGTGGATGTAGGTAGCTATTTATAAATTGAGGGTTAACTGAGAAAACCGAGCAAGTGACAATTTTAATTATTAATTTTCATAAAATAAAGAAATTTGGCTTCAATTTTTTATAAAATTTAATTATAATAGATTTTTTTTCTTTGTGGTTATCTGCGATCAGTCTTGCGACTATAAGCGGATGTGTTGCAGTCAATTATGGCTTTTTAAGTGCCCCTGCATAGGGATTTTTATTTATATTAGATGTATTGTTATTTTTATATAATACAATATCAAAAATATTGAAGGATTCGCATGTGACACAGACACTTTGGCAGCTTCAAAAATTCAATGTTTTTAAATATGCATGTAACTGATTTTCGCAGTATACCCTCGAAATTAAAATATCCACTGTATAATAAATATGCGATTAAAATCGTTTAACAGTAGGTGACACCATAAGATGTAGTTTGCAAGTATAAAGGAAATATACCTCCACAGCTTCATCGTCAGCAGCAAATTGATCTTGGATCTTCTCCTGAGGTTTGGTTGCTGTTTTGGGAGCATCCTTTTCTTCTTTGATCTCCTCCTTCTTTTCAGTGATCTTGAAAGATTCTAGAATGTGATGGAACTGGCGATACATCGGCGCCAACTCGTGGAATTGGATGTTTTCTTGGATATATCTAAAAATGTTTAATTCAGTAAGATTTTTAATTGGATTATGACAGATGTTGCATTCTGTTGCTCAACAAAAAATGACTGTGGCGAAGATGCTTGTTAATTTAACATAACATAAAATGTGAGTTCTTGTCCTTCATGTCTTTCATTGGGTACATCAAAGACCAAAGACCCAGAACTTTTAGTATTTTGACTATGGCAAACACCTGCTGAAAATGCTGCATTTTTGCAGTTACAAGTGAATTAAATTAAAATTTTAAAAAACCCCCAACGCAATACGTAATTCACCATTTTTTATGGCGGCCATCTTGGATTTTAAATTTTATATAGTGGGCTGTATTCTACTCGTTAAACCCTTTCATTTGATACCCATATTGAGGGGGTCGTGGAAGAAAAAGTAATCCGCCATTTTGTAGCGGCGGCCATCTTGGACCGGTTTCCACCAAACATGGCTAAGAACACTCTCGACTAACTCTACTTTCAAACAAAACAAACTAAATCAAAATCCGTTCATCCGTTTGGGAGCTACGATGCCACAGACAGACACATACACACACACAGACAGACAGACACGTCAAACTTATAACACCCCGTCATTTTTGCGTCGGGGGTTAAAAATGAGGGCTGACGCTCACAAACATCGTGTTTTGTGAACTGATGCTACGATATTGTGTGTAATTTCCATCACTGCAGATAGAACTAAAACAGCTGCCGCTGCCACAGCCAAAGTGCTATTTTAAAGTGACTAATACACTTCCTATTGAATTTCTTATTGATATAAAAAAAAGTGAACATACTCAATATCAGCTTCCTTTTCATTCTCTTTGTCGCTAGATTTCTTTTCAGTCTCAGGAGCCTTAGGTTGCTGCTTGGCTCCTTCTTTACGCCGTTGTTTAGCTTCTTTCTTCTTTTTCTTTTTACGTTTGTTCTTGTTTGCTTTGTTTGCTAGGGCCTTAAAAAGTTAAAATGTGATTTATTTACTCAAGAATTTTGTAATATATATAAACAATAATGGGAATTTATACTCTCAGCCCAGTTCAGTTACTTCTAGAATGAGAATTGAACTGGTCGCATTTAGAACACATAACCGACATTCTTGTTTCCCAAGCGTCACAACTTGGGAATCTTCAAGACACAAGTGAATATGTACCTTTCTAGGCGTCTTGGATTATTCATCATTAACCCCATCTGCACTTGCCATCAGGTGGGATGCGGTCAAACATAGCCTTATTTATCACTAGCTGCGCCCAGCGGTTTTACCCGCAGTACTTATGTAGCCTATGTGTTATTCCAAGGTCTAAGCTATATCTTTACAAAATTTCAGCTCAATCGGTCCACCCGTTTAGGCATGAAAGAGTAACAAACATCCTGACATCCATTCTTACAAACTTTCACATTTTTAATATTAGTAAGATTACATAGTATAAAACAAAGTTGCCTCCAGTGTCTGCCTGTCCCTATGTATGCTTAAATCTTTAAAACTACGCAACAGATTCTGATGCGGCTTTTTAATAGATAGAGAGATTCAAGAGGAAGGTTAAATGTATTTAGGCACAACAAAGGGCACGATGCAGGTCCTCTATTTTAGTATAAAAATATAGAAAGGAAGAAAGAAAGTTTATAAGTAAATTGTAATATTACCTCTTGTTTAGATATAATAGGAGGTAATGGTGCATCAGGTATGTTGTCATCATCTGAGTCTCCTTCATCCTCTTCAGCATCATACTCTGTGCTGATCACTGGTGCTGGAGGCGCTTCGGGTTCTGCCTCTGCATCTACAATTATCATTATATGTTATAGAATTTAACAGTAGATTTTATCATGAATGCCCACTATCATTACAAAAGTGTAAAATAAATATGAGCAGTGTGTTTAATTTCATAGTTATCTTACATACAATAATAAGATTATCTACATTCTCAGTGACAGTCAAGCACTGAAGGCCCTAAATTCCTGCAGAGTCAGCTCGAAGCTGGTCCTGGATGCTGTGAAGGCCCTTAATAAATTAGGCCGCAGCAACACAGTACTACTAGTTTGGGTACCTGGCCATGTAGGTATAGAAGGGAATGAGAAGGCTGATGAGCTTGCTAGAAGGGGATCAGCAAATGCTATGCATGGATCTGAACCTAGTATGGGCCTGCCTGCATGCACCATCAACATGGCCATAAAGGAATATGCTGATTTAAAACACACGCAAGAGTGGGAAAACAGTCAAGGGCTGAGACATTCGAAGAAATTCCTAGGTAACAGCTACAAAGGTGCTTCTAAATTCATTCTGAATAATGGAAGAAACAAAGGAAGAGCAATCATTGATGCCTTAACTGGGCATTATGAAACCAACGACATGTTGTTCAAAATGAGGCTCACTACAACAAACGATTGTAGAGCCTGTGGCGAGGGTACAGAAACCATGGAGCATATTTTATGCGAATGCGACGTACTAGCTACGAAACGCATGAGCCTCCTTGGGACAGCGTACCCCAAACCGGAGGAGTACAGGTTTCTTTCTCTTAGTGGGATCACCACTCTAATAAACCACTTCTTCGAGGAGTAAGAAACGGTAGGCAAGGGGTGAACACAATAGATCCCAATGGGTTGATGTGTTGCTGACTTTGTCAGCCCCCTATATAAGATAAGATAACATACATTTAATAATACTCTTTTTTCTTACATTGATGTATAATTTACTTTTACTAAGTTTTACAAAGTTTACCTTCCTGTGCCTCTTCCTCATCTCCTAATGCAGCAGCTCTTTGGTCCTTGTAAGCAAGAGCTTCTTCCAAAGCTTTAGGCAGCACCACTCCACCCACAGGCAGGGCCTTGTTTCTGAACTCCTCAGGAGTGTCAATCTTCATGGTCAGCAGTGAAGGCAGCACGGAGTGAGGCCCCGCCATGCCGGGCGGCTCATCTGACTCCCCCTCATCACCTTCGCCCTCTTCTCCGTGGTCTTCCATCTCCCATCCTGGAGGCCCCTCGTGACCCTGCATGCCCCACCCGGGCGGGCCTTGTCCTTCCCATCCCATCGGCGGCATGTTAGGCGGAGGGCCCATGCCCGGCGGACCCATATCCATCCCCTGATTGCCATAGTTCCCTTTCATATTAGGGCCACCACGCATCATATTGGGCGGCATTCTCGGCGGTCCCATACCTGGAGGCCCCATCGGCGGACCCATTCCCATCCCCGGCGGCGGACCCATACCTGGCGGGCCCATCCCCATCATGCCGGGTGGAGGACCCATACCGGGAGGCATGGGTGGACCAGACATGTTCGGTGGTCCAGGCGGCATATTAGGCGGTCCACCGGGCATGCCAGGAGGTCCGCCGGACATATTAGGTGGCCCGCCGGGCATACCGGGAGGGCCACCGCTCATATTAGGTGGCCCACTCGATGAACTCACTGGAGGCATAGTGCCCGGCGGAGGCATGGTGCCGGGTGGACCCATAGTGCCTGGTGGACCCATAGTGCCTGGTGGACCCATAGATTGCATTGGCATACTTCCCGGAGCCATAGAGCCGGGCGGTGGCGGCATCGGAGGAAAGCTTCCCATTCCTGGAGGCCCCATAGGCCCACTATTACTTGTCGGCGGTCCTGTCCCCGGAGGACCGTCCATATTGGATGGTTAATCTTCTTGGTAATAAATTAATGCTGAATGCAATAACCAAATTGTTAGAATTTTCAACAATAATTCACAATTTTACAAGCCACAACACACGCGTAGGTTATCAAAAGCTGTCAATGTCACACTTATGGCCTCAACTGACACTGACAGTTACAAACAAAAATAGCTGTTATTGAGGTCCCAAGGAAAAAATATTATCTAAAATCTAGAATTCTATCCTATAGAATTATCACGTCTAAATAAATATAATGGTCAATCCGTCTTATTTACGATCATGATCGTAATTATTTTATTACAGCAAGCAAGCATTATGCTTGCTTGCTGTTCTATTTTTGCCCCCCTATTTACATTTCAATGACCACGGCTACTGGCTTGTGTAAATCTCGGTTTACTCATGGGAAACCAGGGAGGAAAAAAATACAATCACAACTGACAGTTGCTGTTGCTGTCATTAAAATACCAATTTTGACGGATTTTGTTGCTCGACAAAAATACCAATACGGAAAATATAGAAATAATTAAATTTGTTATCAAATTTTCTTGTGATTACATCGTAACTTACGTGTTACTTTCAAATCCTCATTGCGTCACTGCCAATATTTTGTTCTTATAAGTTGGAGAATTGTGTGAAACTAAAATGGCAGATATAAGTGAAAAATACAACACCAAATGTACTGGTGTGAAACGCCTATTGAAAGAGGCCTTGGAGCTAGCCGAGGCGACAGAAGAATACTGTGCACGTCCCTTGGATGACAACCTTTTCGAATGGCATTTTACGGTTCAAGGCCCGAAAGGGAGTGATTTCGAAGGAGGAATTTATCACGGTAGGATACAACTACCTAAAGAATATCCGATGCATCCACCTCATATTATATACCTAACTCCAAATGGCAGATTTGAAGTTAATAAAAAGATTTGTTTGTCCATATCCGGACATCATCAAGAAACCTGGCAGCCTTCATGGTCAATAAGAACAGCAATGCTAGCTCTGATTGCTTTCATGCCAACTCCGGCAGAGGGGACTATCGGTTCGCTGGATTATTCTCCTGAAGAACGCAGGATATTGGCTAAGAAGTCTAGAACATGGGTGTGTCCCCAGTGTGGAGAAATAGCTTCTCTTCTCTCATCTACAGCTGCCAAACCAGTTACAGAGGAAGAGAAATCAGTCCTAAATCAGATTGCTTTCAAAGGGGAAGAGGCTCAAGCCTCTAAACCTCCAGAAGAACCTGTGCCAGAACCTGAACCCCAAGTGCTGGAGTCAACTGATCACAGCACAGGGTTCTTAGACCAGTTGACAGAAATATTAGTAGCTCTCCTTGTTGGAGCTATTGGAGTATTTATTTACAGGCGCTGGAATCACTATGCTTCCTCGGAGGCAGAGCTGTAGTAAATATACTAAGACAACTCTTGAATGAACCAGTAACATAATGAGATTTTGAGAAAATTGATCTATATGAAGTATTTCACTGTTTGATGATAACTTAAATGTTTATTCTTTACATCACAGGTTTGTTTGTAAATTGTCAAAATATAAATGTTATTAATAAAACACATAATGTTATGTATTATTGTATTATGATTTATAATTATTGTGCCTTAACAATAATAAGCTAATGTAAGGCATTAAAGATCATCATTTAATTAAAATATTTCTTTTTGAATAGTGAAAATATATTATGATATTTAATATACTCTATTATGTTCACTGGACCTGTGGTTTTTAAACACCATAATATGTAGATATAGCTTAGACAAAGCATAGTATGTGTCAAGGCTACAATAAAACTAAGGTCTAAAATACCTAGGACCTGAAGCCATCTATAAAAATAATAATTGTCAATCGGCTGTGTTTCTTCTGGTTCTTATCTCTACACCGGAATAAATTTTATTAATAAAAAATCTGTTTTGTGATCTCTAACAATGACTTTATTTACTATGCTTTGTAAAAATATGTGAATGGTTACTTTGCAAACTAATGTTTTCCTAATTTGCCACTGTTTTTGAGCTTTTGTTTAACATTTTAATGTTAATTTCAAGTGTTGGTCACTCTTTCATGAGATTTAATAATACCTAACTATTCATTAGTTTGACCAAAATGCCAAGATTGTCAAATACCTAGTTGCTATAGTCATTCTTTTTTTATAAATGTATGATAATATTATTATTGTAATCATTGTTCATGAATAATATCCCACAAGAGTAATTTTACAGCTATCCATTAAAAGTATAATTTGGTAATATAACATTCCATGTCAACATGTTCTCAACTTACTGAGAAGTATGTTCTAGAAAATTGTGTTTTTTATGTCACTAATCAAGATATAAAGAGAGTCAACTCAAAAAGCACTTTTTTCATTTTTAACTGAAGGCGAAATACTGATTACTGTGGCCTTGTGCACTATAATAGAAATGTTCTGAATATAAATATGCTTTCATATATACTTTTGCAATATATTTTTAAATCATAGGCTTTAGTTCGGGAATTTGATGGGGTGCACAAATGACTTTCTTTAAATCTAGAGTGTACTATATTATATTATGTACAGTAAAATAACACAATTTGTAAGATAGTGATATATCTAGTTTATATTATTAAATGGATTAACTTTGGACTAATGATCATTTATTATTAGCTATATAATATTTAAAAACATAAATGTATGTCGAGTCAGTGTGTGACTCACTATTTGTATATTAGTGATAAGTACTTCAGAACTTTGTCTTGGTCAAATTCTATCCCTGTAATAAGGTAACCAATTATAATAGTTGTCTATTCATTTTGTTTATGTGCCCATTGATTTTTAACATAAGTAATTTTATTTAAATGTTATATAGTTTTAGGTATTAATTATAGTCAATGTAGTCTTATTATGTATGTCCATTGCTTTGAATCAATTAAATCATATGCATACAATTGTGTTATTGTTCCTTAAATATTCAAATTCAAGGTGTGAATGAGAAAAACAAACAAGAATTCAAATTAAGTTTTATATTAAGATAATTAAATGATACATTAAATCTAGAATAGCTGTATGCTAGTTGTGTGAAGAGTAAGAGCCAGGTCCTCACTAGGGTTTAACACGTTCATGGACACTCCGTCGATAGGCGTAAAAAATATAATTTCGATGTGGCACCACGTCCATCGACGTCCGACGTCCAACCGTCCCCCACCGACAATGTCTCATCACACTTCTATTGCTCTGCTTGTTATGATACCCGCCTATAGACGGTACCGTCCATGGCCGTAATGGTCATAGTGCTCACATTCTGAAATGTTTGATGTGTCTTCCGTCTACAGACGTTATCGTATATAGCCATAGGTATATAGGTTGCTGCCATAACAGACATTATAATAATCTATTACATATGACAATCCGCCTACAGACGTTGTATGGAAATTGGTATGTCATATTGTATTTTTTTTAATAATGCAAGTGTCCATGAACGTGTTAAACATCCTTCAATACTTCAGGCATATCTGTAACACATCTAGCAAAATACACCACACAAAATATTACAAGCTTCCCCCCAGTAAATCTGGCTGGGGTGACAATAGCCTTTCACCAAGTGCGTATGTTCAACAGTTTTGAAGTGCATAATATCATAATATATCTGTACATATACAGTAATTTCAGAAATTTAGAACTGTTGAGATTTTTATTGTAACATATTTGCTGCTCCTGTTTTTATTAGGGCATTGTCACACCATGATGTTATCTTCAATATATTACTCAACAGTGACTTAAAATTTATATTAAATCAGCAACATTCATAGGCATCTCGTCAATCTGAGTAGAGTAGTACTGTTCAATGTCTCTCAGGATCCTGATGTCATCTGATTTGACGAAGTTAATGGCGACACCCTTGCGGCCGAAACGACCTGATCTGCCGATCCTGTGGATGTACAACTCTCTGTTGTTGGGCAGGTCGTAGTTGATGACCAGTGACACTTGTTGCACGTCAATACCTCGCGCCCACACATCTGTTGTGATCAGGACACGGCTGAAAAATAGACAAAATATTAGTAAAACCCTAATAGTTTAGCAATGAGCTAGTGAGTTATAAATTTAGCTTTAGAGACTACTGTGTCGGGCAATTGTAATGCAACAAGTCGTAATTATATCATTCAGTCAATCATCAATTTAAATCAGTGTAGGACTCTATTTATTCGTAGGTAGGACTACCATTTTTCTAAATTCCTAAGTTGCCATTCACACTAGGTTATGACATCAAGAAATAAGAATAAAAATCATTATTTGCCACTAAAAAAACAAGTTTGAGTCAATAGACATTATGTAGAAAATGGATACTAAGGGTTATTGAACACTTAATTTTTTCATACCTTTGGCCTGAGCGGAACTCCTTCATAATATTGTCTCTCTCCTTCTGAGGCATATCTCCATGCATGGAGCTGACTGTGAAGTTGGCCTCCTGCATCTTCTGTGTGAGCCAGTCCACCTTCCTCTTGGTGTTGCAGAAGATCACAGCCTGAGTGATGGTGAGAGTATCGTACAGGTCACACAGTGTGTCAAACTTCCACTCTTCCCTCTCCACAGCTACAAAGAACTGCTTGATGCCTTCTAGTGTCAACTCATCACTGAAATATAAAGGGTTTTATTAAAATGAATTAAATGCTTAATATAAAAATTGTGTAGTAGAATATTTTAGGATATGAGTAAAGCTTCATGGCTAAAATTAATATCAAAAGGAACTTCAACATGCAGCATAAGCATTCAACATGCAGTTTAAGTAAATAACAACTCATTAAGCTTTTGTCAAGCTTTTACACTTGAAGCATTTCTCTATTATATTAATATGACCCACTGAAGTTATTTTACAGCTATTCAACTAGAAAACAACCTACCGCTTTACCAAGATCCTGATAGGATCAGTCATGAATTTGGAAGTCATCTCAAGGATCTCGTGAGGCAGGGTGGCAGAGATGAGCACCACTTGTGTGGCCGGGGGCAGGTATCTGTACACGTCGTAGATCTGCTCCTTGAAGCCCTTGTTCAACATCTCATCGGCTTCATCAAGTACTAGCATCTTGATCGCTCTGGTTCTGAGCACACGCCGTCTGATCATATCTGGAATATAGCAGATGAAACATTGTTATACATTTCAAGCCAACAGTAAGTTTCAATGTGTTCTAGACTTGTGCCTTGTAAACTTTGGTTCTGCTTTATATTCTGCTGCAATTTATTGTAATGTGGAGGAAACAAAAAGATTATCTTACCAAACACTCTGCCAGGAGTACCAGAAACAACATGCTGTCCATAGTCCAACTTTCTGATATCTTCTCCAAGATTGGTGCCTCCAATACATGCATGACATTGTACATTCATGAAGTCTCCCAGAGCCAAGATAACTTTCTGTATCTGCGTGGCCAACTCGCGGGTCGGAGACAGCACTAGCACTTGAGTCTCACGGAGCGTGGTGTCCAATGATTGAAGTATGGAAATCGAAAAGGTAGCGGTCTTTCCGGTACCAGACTGAGCTTGCGCTATGACGTCTCTACCTTTCACTATAGGCAGGATACTTCGCTGCTGAATAGCTGACGGTTTCTCGAACCCTGAAAATGTGAAAGTGTTACGACTGGTTGGCAACCAAAATAATAATATGTTGGATCGGACGCAACTTACCGTATGTATAGATTCCACGCAATAACTCATCTCGCAAGCCCATGGAGTCGAAAGTCGGTATAACTTCAACATCTTCGCTTGTGTCGAACTCGACATTCGATAAATCTTCCGATATTATTTTTCGGTTGTAAGACACCTCAGAGGAAGTCATCTTTTCCCAGTGCTACTAAAACTGATCAAATTCTTAAGTATCTCCGCACGAGCTTCCCTGATGTTTTGGCACTTTATAAACAAGAAAACTAATAATATATCCCGTACCGTAAGATCAAGAATAAAACAAAAATGAGGTTGCTTGAATGCGGGATTCACAAACGCAAACAAAATCCCTCATTGACTTTTCTACAATATTTCTATCTCTTTCTCATAGCTAACGTGCATGGAGTGCTAGAAAGAGAAGCATGAAAATTAGCGCCATTTGAACAACATGGCGGACTTTGTAAAGACCATAGACTATATTCGGGGTCATGTCACAGAGTATATTGTATTAGTGTTGTCCTGTAAGTCAACTAAATTAATCGACTAAAATGTATTTGCTAATGTAACAGAAAATTTATAATCTAATTCACTGATGACAGTAATTCGGATGTGTAACGGAACGCAAATTTCATTAATTTTTTTCGATATTGAATGTTTTTGAATTAATTTTAACTACATGATCTTGTTTTTCGGTATAATAATAATTAGGAAGATGAAGTTTCTTCAGTTTAATTCAAATAAGATAATATATGAAGTCATTTACAGTAAACGATGTTTTACGGACCACTGTTGGTTGAAGTTGAAACGAAACGTATTTTAACAACGCATTCGAATCGGACATTCGGAATTCGGAATTTCAAGATTTTGTTCTGTGTTTTGTGGTCAAAAGACCGATCATTTGATTTTGAACGAATCAAAATGGATGCTGGGTGTGAATGAACTATGTGCTGAAAAACGAACAGCTTTTTAGTGAGTTGTGTCGTAGGGCCGATTATTATCGGGAATCCGGCGTCGCCGTTTTGTTTTGTAGTTAATTAAGCCAGTGTAAACCGTGAGTGCCAACGAAAACGAAATCGATCAAATTACGGGTTGGATTGAGTAGTCGCCGTGTCGGTAATGTGTGTACGATAGCTTCAGAGGGGCTCTCGACTCGCAGGTGGCCTTAGGATGAGGAGTGCGACGTCGGGGTCGCATGTCGCTCGGCACCCGCGAGCGGTCGATGTGTCGGAGTCCCTCGGTGGCAGTGGCAGTGCGTGCGCGACATGGCCACAGGAATCGAACTGAAGTGTCGCTCGTGTGCCGTATGAGCTCTCAGAAATGAAATGCATATACAGGAAGGAACAAACACAACTCTGACAACATGTACCAAAATGACAGAGGAAGTAGACAGAAGACATGGTGTGAATGGTAACAGCAGTGGCAAGGCTGTCACAGAAGATGTTCCTGTACACAATTCTGCTCTCAATGCAACTGGTGGGAGGCTTAAGTTCTTCAAAGGTTTGTATGACTGTCTCTTATTGCATTCTCATTGTGGCCACTCAGCTGAGGGTCCAGTTTTTGAGAACTTAGATAAGTAAATGTTAAGAAAAACTAGAAAGTCATTCATGCTCTGATAAGCATGCCTCAGCATGGTTGAAGGAGCCAATTCCAATTATATGAATACAGCCTCTGCTATTGTTGTGGTTTTGCAAGATATGGTGGTCACTCTACTGGAAAAAACCTCATTATATTTGAAGATGTGACTTTTCATAGAGTAAATAATATAGTTTCATGCACCAACTTCATTTACTTTGTGTTATTGTTTTTAATAAGACAGCCTGATTTTTTATCTTTTAAATAATAATACTTAAGGTTATCAACAAGTAATAGGTAGCTACCAAACCTGATAGCTAATTGCAGTTAGATAAATATAAAATTTAATAAATCATACTGCTATAAAAAATATCAATTAGCCAGCATTTGCAAGATGGGTTCCTAAAAGGTTGGTCACCTAAATAAAAAAAACCTACATGCATCACTAATATCTGATTTGCATTATCACTATGGACTATGATTTAGCTTATTGTAATGATAAAGTTTTGTATTCTGATAAATTAATAGCAAATACATTAATTTATTAGATTCATTATGAAGATTACTAACAAGAAATACTAAAAACATGTAAATTATTAGATAAAACATACATTTTAACATATTTAAAATAGTACTTATTAGAATTATTATGTATAAATACTATTAAGTACCTAATACAATATTATTTATCATACAGGTATAGTAATTATCTAATATGAATTATTTCATTCAATGATTTCATTCTGTATCTATTTATGTAGATAGTCCTATGGTAAATGTTTAGCACCTGTAGTCAATATTATAGTCATGAATATAGCAATCTGTAAATTGACTTTGAAATTGAGTGGAAAATTATTTTCTTTAAAATATGTCTGTTTTAGAGAATATAACAAATAATCATAAAGATAATAATTAGGTACCTAGAAAAGTTGGTACCTATTATTATCAATGTGAAAATATGGAAATATGTGTTTGTTACTGCTAAGTAAAAACACCTCAATCACAACTCCCTCCTACAAGATAAGTAGGTGACATAGAGAGGATGATTGTGTCTACCATTTCACATTCCTTCTAAAACTTGGAAGGCTCCAAGCTATTCTGATAAGATCTATGGTTTTATTATGGTCCATAATGTCTATATTTTTACTTTTCTATATTTTCATAGTAATACTAGCTTATCCTACGGCTTTGCCCGCATGATGAAATCCTTTCTTAGTGGAGGTCTACATCATAAAACCTATCTGTGTTCCAAATTTCAACCCTATCCGTTCAGCGGTTTGAACTGTAGGTTGATAGATCAGTCGGTCAATCAGTCACTCTTTCCTTTCATATATTTAGAAAATGATAAAGGCTTCTTTACACAATGATCTCTCAAACTCAAAACAATCTGATGATGTGGTCTAAAATGTGAAAGTGTAGTAAATATACATCCACAAACCACACATCCAAATTTCCATTTAAATGGCTGCTTCAATTGAGCTGAAATTTTGTATAAAAGTAGCATAGACCTTAGATTAACACATATGTGCTAATCTAATCATTAAAATGATTCGTGAGTGTTTATATTCATCTTTGTAACTAAACGGCATAAACTCACTTGTATTTACTTCGGCTGCGTGCCGACCGTTTCGATCCTGTACGAGGATCTTCTTCAGGGAGCGGGGCGCGGACGCCGGCGCGTAACCGCAGCGACTCCCTGAAGAAGATCCTCGTACAGGATCGAAACGGTCGGCACGCAGCCGAAGTAAATACAAGTGAGTTTATGCCGTTTAGTTACAAAGATAATCTAATCATGTGATAATCTGCATAAGCAGGCAAAACTGCTTGTTGCAGCTTGTATTACCAATACCTATATGTAAGTGTATGTAAAGTGTAGGTACAATTCAAACAATGGATATCAAAATATATAATATTATTTGTGAGGTGAAAAATCAATGTCAAATTATCCACTTCATTGTCTTCAAACATTTAAAATATAAAGCTATTTATGTTAACCATTGATTAATTAATATTCATAAGTGTTTCACATTACATAGAAATGTGATTTGAAGTAGATAAGAGATAATATCTATAGAAAAATATACAGATTTCTTGACATTAATCTAGTTACTATGTAAAATTATGCAGCAAGTGGAATCTTTATTGAATCCACAGAAATTTGCACGACGGAGTAATGGAAATGCCATACCTTTCATTTTGAATGAATTGTGAATTAATATCAGCCTTTACACCAAAATCACTAATCCCTGGAGTGGAAATAAGCATGTCTGGATTAAAATTTTAATTACGTGAATAGTACTGCTGCACATAAAAAAATCTTCCTTAGCTCTTTTAACCCTTACCTTTGCAACCATAGCAAATCAGAGCAGAATATTGGATACTGTTGTACTAACCTTGACAGGATTCATCATCTCAGTTGTAGGATGTCCACTGCTGAACATAGGCCTCCCCTTTGGACTTCCATATGTACCGATTGGAAGCGGCCTGCATCCAGCATCTTCCGGCAACCTTTATAAGGTTGTCTGTCCACCTAGTAGGTGGACGTCTTACGCTGCATTTGCTAGTCGATGGTCTCCACTCGTCTTGACAGGATTACTCATTGATAAAACCCTACTATTTGTTTCTATGGTCTTATTAAAATTTCTGTGATTGTGTCCTATTTAGCATTTTTATTAAAAGGAGAGTGTAATATTTGATGCATTAGTCATCCATAAAATAATGTCTGAATAGTTTTCAAAGTTGTTTGTTCAATAGTAGGTGTCACTGCATAATACATTGGGGTGGCATGGCTTGTTTCATGAATATTTATTATTTAGAATGCCATCTTGAAAACCTGAATTATAGAATATAATAAATGTACCTCTGACTTGTAGCTTTGGGTGCTGCAGCAACGATAGCAGCAGGATTTATAATTGTATATAAATAAAAAAAAAAAGACTTGTAGCTTTGTACATGTTTTTATTGTTTTTTGTCATTAGCAGATTCCTGATGAGGCTACTAATTTTTTCATGATTTATTATATATTAGGTATAGTGGAGCCCTTTTGCAAGTAACTTTTAGTATAATGATTAATTTTCTATGAGAAGATACATACTATTGGTTTTCCTAATATGGGTAAAGTAATACCTGTGTTCAAACACATGTAGTTGATATGGCCACCCATTACTTGACCAAATGTCAAGAGATAGCACATTCTGTAATATAAGTAAATATGTAGCAAGTGTATGTAATAAGATATCTAATGCTAACAATGATTACATGCTATCTCATTCATTATAATTTAATAATAGCTGAGCAAACATTATTCACTTGTTACTTTTGTTCCTCAATGCAATGTGAATATAGTTACTTTAATTTGTTAAGATTGTTAACTCATGTGAAGTTGGTATCATTAACAATTTACATATTTTATTAGATTTGTGAGTTTAGGGGCTGTTATAATGTTATCTTATTATTTTCAGATTTCTAAGCTGTAATAAAAAAGTACTTTTTAATTGTAAACAATTTCTTTTTAATGATTAATTACTATCATTTATATAAGTCAATGAACAAAAGGATGTCGTACAATGTTTCAGATGGGAAGTTTATCCTGGAGTTGGTGCGCGGGTGCGCGCGCGAGGGCGAGCGCGCGGGCTGGGTGTCGGTGCCGCGCAAGACGTTCTGGCCGCCGGCCGCCGCGCCGCCCACCCCGCCCGGCGCCGCGCTGCCGCCCGCCAGCCTCTCCGTCTCCGACGACAACTCCTCCGTGCACTCCTCGCCCTGGCAGCGCGACCACTGCTGGAAGCAGGCCGCGCCGCGCAAGAACCTCTCGCGCCACCTAGCCATGTACTACTGCCGGCCGAGCGCGCTCGCGCCCGCCGCCATCGAGGCCGTGTCGCGAGCCAAGCGGCGCCGCCCCTACGACCCCGCCGACCACGACGCGCTGCTCGACGCCGCGCTCGGCGTGCCGCGCCGTCCCGCGCTCAACGGCGTCTGCGAGCGCAGGAACGGCGAGCGAGCCTCGCCGCGACCCGCCTCCGACGACGCCGTCGACGGGGCCGCGCCGCACGCCGACGACTGCGACAGGGAGAAATACTACCACATGAAACTAAAGAAACCGTATCAGTATCGTAAATTAAGGGTGTACAAGAAGACGCGGTGCGCGCCCCGGCGGCGAGAGCTGGCGCGGGCGCTGAGCCGGCTGGCGGAGCGCGCGCCCGCCGCGCCCGTCGTCAACGCCAAGCTGGCCTCGTGTCGCCAGGAGCACGCCATGGTGTCGCCGCGCAAGCGCATCCTGCGCGAGCTGGAGCGCGTGTCGCTCGAGGACCAGAGCATGAAGCGGCGCGCGCGCACCGCGCCTGCGCTCTCCACCGCCTCGTACCCGCCGTCGCCGGGGCCCTCGCGCGCCGCGCCGCCGCCCGCCGAGCCGCCGCCGGCCGCGCCGCCGCCGCGCCGCGACCCGCCGCCCTCCAAGAACGTGTCCAGCTACAGCATCCACTCTCTGCTGAGCATGCCCGACGAGAGCCCGACGCGGCGCTCGCCCGAGGCGAAGCGGTCGCCGCACTCGTACCCGCCCTCGCTGAAGACCGAGTCGCCGTCGAGTGTGACGTCGCCGGACCTCAGCCCGAGCCCGGACGGGTACCGGTACCGGTACGCGGCCGTGGGCGGGTCGCCGGGACACGGCGTGGCGCGGGACTCGCCGACGCCGCCGCAGTACCGCGCGCCGTACGCTCCGCCCGCGTACGGGGGCGCGGGGCGCGCGTGGCCGGCGGCGGTGTACCGCGGCCGCGAGGACTGGTTCCCGCCGTACCAGTACCCGTACCTGGCCGCGCACGTGTACCGCGCGCCGCCCGCGCCGCTGTGGATGCAGTACGCGGTGCCGCCCGCGCCCAGCCCCTGGGCGCCGCTGCCGCTGCCGCTGCTCACCGACCACATACCCAAGGATGAACACACCTCAGGTGATCCTCCGCGCGCACGAACGCCGTCGCTCACTTTGAGGTGGACAATTTACTGATTGTGATTTTCGTTGTTTCAGATTTGCCCCTGAATTTGTCAAAGCACTGAACGAGAGAGATCGGAACGGTGCGAGTCTGACTCGCGTGAGACTGAACACAATCTTCGATATAAATTATTAGATGCGTCCCGCCAGCTACGTGGATTGAAATGCTATATCGGTTATGGCATTGTGTGGGACGTGTTAGCGGGTTGTACGACGGCCGCCGGGTGGGTCGAGTGACGGGCGCCGGCGGAGAGACGAGCTCGCAGTAAACGTGTGTCAGAGATCCTTCAACATTCCATGATCACGATTGGCGCGTGATTTATACTCCAAATTTTCCATCCCACCTAATTCAGAGCGTTTTTAAGCGCGCTCCACCCGATGTTTATAAAATGTTTTGCATTTGCGCAAAAAATATTTTTGTATAAATTGTGGTTTTCCAAAAGATCGTCAGGAAACTATTTACAAAATAATGTATATTATTACATTGAAATATATTTTAGTATAGATGTATGTATGCAGAGTCCTGTGTGTATTTTCATATGAAATATTTGTATGGCAAAAATATTTTAATATTGGCTATTATTTTAGAGTAAGGTAATACGATGATCAAACAAAACCGGTTATAAACAATACGGTTATCAATTGTTTACAAATCAGTGCCTTGAAAGAATAAAAAAAATATATAAATGAAAGATAAATATTTGGAGAGACCACTTTAGCTACGTCCAAATTCTCAAAAATAAATTTTCTAACTTAGGCACAGCTGTATTTTATACAATATTTATAATTAAATTGATATTGTTCCTCGATAATTATTTGCAAAATTCCATAATGTTTGTGTTTGATCTCATTATTTAATTTAGAACTAAAACGAGGTAAAGACTACAGTTTTGGGATCAAATTTGGATGTGTGTTTATGTAACATGTAAAAACAAAAGTAAAAACATTGTATATAATATGTGAATGGTGTATTATTATAGACAGATGGCAGGAGTAGACTTTATCAGAGCATTAACAGCTTACGGTTTACGTGTAAGAGTTTATTACCTTCAAATAATTATTGTAATTGTACAGTATTTTTATAATGAGTATTTTATGATGTTTACGATGTTAGTGTGTGGACGTGTTGAGTAGATTGTATGCATGCGGCGCGGCCTCCACTGACCGCACTCTAGGCTTGAGATTAAAACGTAATGCTAGTGCTATTATACTTGGGATTATGTATTATGTGAAGTTTCACGACGCGACGCGACGGTAAGGGACTGACTTCTGATGTAATATTATCATTTACGGAATTGTATAAAATATTTGTAAACGGAGGCCTAAATGAGCGTTTTGTCCACCAACAAAGTTGACTTAGTGTAAAATGTAGCTGTAATCATTCTGCTCAATTTAATTTTGGGTACATTGAACATTTATCCCCTTGTTGCTTTTGGGAGCGATCTGTATTTAACGTACCTTTTCTACTCTTTGTACTCGTAAACTATAAACATGTAAATATTTGAGTAGACGCAATTCATCTATATTAAATGTTACTTTGTTCTGTGAGTTGCGTGTACTTGAACTAGTATCATTTTTACTTATTTCTTCTACTATGTATAAGATAATCTCTTCCACTATATTACACTTAAATCGAACAAAAGTAAATAGAAATGTTAAGTACATTTTAGTGCCATTTTTGACAATTTTATTATGCCGAGGGATCGTATCGCAGGGTCTCAGTGTTGGAGATGTTGCTTCATGATACACTTGTACGTGAGAAGCTTTTCGCTTCGGCTCGGACAATACGACTTATATTGTCGAGTGACTCACTTGCTGTACTGATTAATTAGGTTTTTATAAATATTGCTCAGAGAATCCAGATCTTTTCCAACAGCAACATAATACCGCTGTTAAAGATGCATATTTTTATATTCGATCATACATAATATACCACAAACTATGAAGTATTGTGATAGCGCTTACAAGTGAGACGCGAGTACCGAGTGTCTTATTCACTTGAATCATATTTATCGTGCGGAAAAATAGTTATATTATCCATTTATATTAAGATGTAGTTATGTACTCGAATAAATATAACTTTTCCAAATTATGCATTTTTTATTAACCTACCCACAGGTCCTTGATATTTCAAATACAGACGCATAAATGCGTGTTAAGTGGAAAAACTGGATGGATGGGTGTATAAAATCTAATGTTACTACCTCAATCGGAATAAAATAATATTCATTAAATAAATGAATTATACATGGATAATAATTATTCTAATAAGCCTATGAAGGTGACAAAAGTTTCTCAATAATTGAAATTATTTAGTTATTGGTGCTCATCAAAATCTAACAACATTAGGTACACGAAAGATGAGGAAGGAACCTAGGTCCAGTTAGAAATCTGTTACCTACAGCAGTTAATAGTGTGCATCTCCACAGTTTCAAAATCCTTGATCTGCACTGAATGTTCTTTTTTTTAACTTTAAGTAAATAAAATATTGCATGGGGTCACAAAATTTTCTAAAAATATTCTCATTAAATTGCACGGCGCGTTTCTAGTTTATTTGTGCGTTGGACTGGTCTTCGGTTTGTTAGCTCTGCTAAAATTATTATACTCGGCTCTATTCTGAATAGTTTTTTGTATTTCTGGTATTGTAATGTTACTTAAAATAACAATGATACATTTGAAATTTTAATTACCTGATTTATTCGAGGTCATGACCTATGTCAACCAGGTTCCAAAAAAAAAAAATTGTAGACAAGATAAAAAAAAGGCAGTGGTCGTACACAGTATGATAATCTGATTGGAGCGCCGAACGTTTGTTACTAACGCTAAAAATGTTCTGGGATTAGTATCCTAGGTCCAATGGGCGAAGTCGCCGCAAATCGATGTTGACAAGGTCCAACATAATATGTTGGTTGTTGTTGGTTATGTTGGATATGTTGGTTAAATTATGTACGGACGGACTTATATAAGTCCGTCCGTACATAATTTAAATAATAAAGAAAAATTCTTGGCTTTTGAATTAAATAAAAAATGGCTGAAGTACATAGAAATAGCGCTTAATAGTTTTGGGTGGGTACACGTGATGTTAGTGACGTCATGAGCTATCACTGCGTGTGTTTTGTCTCACATGCTTTTTATCAAATTTACAAATAAAAAAATAATAATCTACGTGGATAAAAAAAATGTTAAGCAAACATCTGTTACTTGGTATCTCCACTCGTAAAAACCTCGCTTATGAGCGTATCGGCGCTTGATATCTCGACAAGCGCGAAGCTATTTGCGACGACTTCACCATTCCGGACGGCGTCCAATCATCACATTCGTTCGGCAGCTTCGCCAATAAAACAATCCATTATTTCGATTTGTGCTTTATTTATGAAAAAAATTGTAAATTATCCTACAATGAATCTCCGAATGAAATAGACTTACATATCGTTTTATGTATCAAATACATCATTCGCTCGACGCCAGATCAAACCACATAAGAACAATACAGTTTAAAATATTATCTACAGAATCCATTCTCGGCGATTCGATTTACCAAAAATACAAGTTCGTTCGCGGGGGTGGTGGTGGCGGCGTGCGGTGTCGCGGCGCGGCGTATGTACAGTCGGCGGCTGCGCTCAGCCGAGCAGCGCCTCCATGGAGTAGGCGCGCGGCGGCCGTCAGTCCAGGATCACCAGGTGCATGGGCGGCGCGGGCGCGGGCGCGGGCTTGCTGCCGGCCGCCGCCGCCGCCGCCGCCGCCCCGCCCGCCCCCGCCCCCGCCGCCGCGCCGCGCATGGCCCGCCACGGAGCCCGCGCGCCGCGCCGCACCTCGCCGCAGCTCAGCGTGCGCCGCGCACTCCTGCACAACGTGACATCTTACTCATACTGCTTATATTATAAACGCGAAAGTTTCTAATAATGTATGCACGTTTGTTACTGTTTCACGCCTAAACGGGTGGATCGATGCTAAAATTTGACATAGAGATAGCTTAGATCCTGGATTTAGGCTACAATACAGCGGGTAAAACCGCTGAACGCAGCTAGTACCGAATATTTTATTTATTGTTCCACCAACTAAACATCACAACTTATTAAGTATTATCATGATCTGTGATATGTACTGTCAACTTCAACTGTCCCACTGCTGGGCAAGACCTCCCCAAGTCTTTCCATAACATTTCACGATCTTGTGCCGCATCTTGCCAGCTCGCGTTGTATGTGTAGTGGGGGACTTTAGTGCAAAACCTGTTTTTTTCTTGCAGAAGCATGAAACTTGGCACATTGATTCCTTATGTCAAAATAAGCTGATTTCGATCGGTAGCCTAATGGAAGGGACCCTCTGGTAGCGGGGAGGGGGGGTGGAGGGTGCGCTCCACCCGGCTTTGTTTTAAAAATTCTGGAAGACCACGCATAGCTAATACGTCAAGTTTGGTATCAATTTCGGATAAATCGAGGACGTAGATATCATTTCTAGTATAAAAAAATTACATTTGTGATGATTTGTTTAACAAAAAAATTAAAAATTAGAATTACGTAACTTCGTTTTTATTGTTCAAATTACTGTAAATTCAAAAATACTAGTTTTTTTAATTAACAAAAAATATGTTAATAAAGTCTAGTTTATGTGGATTAAAAAATATATAATTTTATATTACTTTTCTTAATAACAAACCGCATAAAAAAATCTTTTGCTGTCCCGGGCCGCAATTTTCTTTTAACCGCCATGAAAAGGGTTGTTAGTAAAAAACTTACTATTTCATGCAGAAGTTTAAAACTTGCCACAATTACAATTCCTTACGTTAAAATAAGCTGTTTAGAATCAGTAGCCGTCGGTAACCAGCCTTCTGACAGCGGGGAGGGGGGGGTGAAAGGGGCGCACCACCCAGCTTCACTTAAAAAAATCTGGAAGACCACGTATAGCTAATACGTCAAGTTTGGTATCGATTTCGAATAAATCAAAGACGTAGATTTCATTTCTGATATTAAAAAAACGCATTTTATTGGGTTTTAACCAAATTATTACACAAAAATAATACTTAGTTTTTTTTTATTTAGAGGCACTTTAATTCTAAATTATAGTAATATTTTGTGATAAACATAAATATTTTTTAAAAGTTTATTTCAAGTAGATTAAATAAAATAGAACATTTTAATTAATTTTATTAAAATTAACTCGTACATTTTTTTAAGATAAAATAAGTCACTATTTTCTTCTCACCGCTGCGATGCGTTGTAAACCCCCATTAACTGCAAAATACGACTATGTACATTCATTTAACATGTTATTGATATAAGAACTTGATATTGTCAAACATAAAATACAGAAAAATCCTATGGCACATCATAATTTACTCTCCCTGAGACAAACTTTTAAAAAATAGGTGCGATAAAACACGATCAAATCGCGGAACGGAAACTGCTAAACATTGTTATGAATCAAACTGTTTCAACAAAATGTTATCTAGCAAAATTATAAATACTCCAGGCTTAAAGCTTTTTTATATCAGTATGTTACATTCCAAGACTGATTCTTTCAAAGATAATATTGTTATTATAGCTCATTACATTTTAAGACCGTCTTCATGCAGTTTTGCATCAATCTCAGCAATCCGCCCTTTATTTATAAATAAAATCAGTTTCGTGCATAATATACTGGCCACCAAAACGGTGTTAGATGAATAAGGTGTCCCTTTGTTTGCTTATTCCTTCTAAAACCAAGCAGGAGGCTGGAAAATAGCAAGACTCGTATCCTTCGACTAGCATAAAAGTACCGCACACAAACTTAACTCTACCTATATGGTTTTGATATGATGTTTTGCGGTCAATGAAACTGCAGATCAAGCAGTAATTACTACTGGACAATCAATAACTATGTAGGAAAAACCTTATCACAAAAAAACACTATTTGAAAAATATACTTCTACTTCCATGATATGTCTGTATACCAGCATTTGTTACACGCATTTTACAAGGAACTTTGTTTGAGAGAGGCTAGGCATAATTTCTTGGTTTAGTCTAACCCATCCTCTCTTTTGGTTTAGGAAGCAAGAAGCAGACCATTCCTTTGTCTGAAAACCTTTCAGTTGTCAGAATATTGTGCATGGGACTGATTAAATAAATAAGTGCAATTCTTATCATAATTCGTCATAAAATGTTTTGAACTATATTATTATTATATTATATATTATGGAGCATCCGTCTTGGAAAACAATATAACGATATAAATAAGCTGTAGGTAGGTGCCAGTAGTATTTATAATTTTGCCACATTACATTTAATTGAAAAATAGATGCATAACTTTGGTTAGCCGTTTATTATTAAAGAGATACGACTTTCGGGCCTATTGATGTGCCATAGGATTTTTCTGTATTATATGTTTAACAATATCAAGTTCTTATATCAATAACATGTTAAATGAATGTACATAGTCGTATTTTACAGTTGATGGGGGTTTACAACGCAGCGCAGCGGTGAGAAGAAAATAGCGACTCTAGTGTCTTAAAAAAAATTGTACGAGTAAAAGTTTATAAAAATAATATCAAAGTTCTATTTTATTTAATCTACTTGAAATAAACTTTTAAAAAATATTTATGTTTATCACAAAATATTACTATAATTTAGAATTAAAGTGCCTCTAAATAAAAAAAAAACTAAGAACTAATTTTGTGTTATAATTTGGTTAAAAACCCATAAAATGCGTTTTTTATTATCAGAAATGAAATCTACGTTCTTGATTTATTCGAAATCGATACCAAACATGACGTATTAGCTATACGTGGTCTTCCAGATTTTTTTAAGTGAAGCTGTGCGCCCCTTTCACCCCCCCTCCCCGCTGTCAGAAGGCTGGTTACCGACGGCTACTGATTCTAAACGGCTTATTTTAACGTAAGGAATTGTAATTGTGGCAAGTTTTATATGCATGCTTCAGCATGAAATAGTAAGTTTTTTACTAACAACCCTTTTCATGGCGGTTAAAAGAAAATTGCGGCCCAGGACAGCAAAAGATTTTTTTATGCGGTTTGTTATTAAGAAAAGTAATATAAAATTATATATTTTTTAATCTACATAAACTAGACTTTATTAACATATTTTTTGTTTATTAAAAAAAACTAGTATTTTTGAATTTACAGTAATTTGAACAATAAAAACGAAGTTACGTAATTCTAATTTTTAATTTTTTTGTTAAACAAATCATCACAAATGTCATTTTTTTATTCCAGAAATGAAATCTACGTCCTCGATTTATCCGAAATTGATACCAAACTTGACCTATTAGCTATGTGTGGTCTCCCAGAATTTTTATAATGAAGCCGGGTGGAGCGCCCCTTCCAACCCCCCTCCTCGCTGCCAGAGGGGGTGCTACCGAGGGCTACCGATCGAAATCAGCCTATTTTTACATTAGAAATCAATGTGCCAAGTTTCATGCTTCTGCATGAAAAAAACAGGTTTGACCCATTTTTGTCGCTTAGTGACTCCACTAGTGAGTAAGTCATCACACCAGGCGTCTTCCATTTTCCGATACCCATTTTCTGGTGACCTTTGCCAGCGATCAGGATGCTTTCGGATGGTATGACCCAAGCTTTACTTTAGCTTGGCAGCCATGATGCCAGCTATGCCCGTTTTTGAGCTCGTGTAGAGTTACGCATTAATAAATTGGTAAATGTTACTAAAATATACAATATACAACATCCATATTACATTAGGATAACCCTCTAAGGGTGACCACGACATGCTTTTCTAGAAATGTGAATGGAATGTTAGAAAAAAAGCATTTGCTACAATGAAATAATTAACACTGGTAAGGTAGTTATAAAGTATGAGACTCACTTGGCCGCCTCGGTGGCTCTGAAGTAGAGATCGTCAGGCGCGTCCATCCACGAAATGACGTGGCGACGTCCGCCGCGACCGGTTATGTTTGTCGGTTTGCCGTTCACCTACAACACACAACACCGTCATTATATTATTGCAACCAAAAGTGACATTATCATCATCAGCCGTCAATTGCCCTCTGCTGAGCCTTGGCTTTCGTTGATTCTGGCATAGCTCATGTCTCTGGCTGATGAGAACAAGTTTGTATTACCGAAATAATTGTAATGGCATAGGTCCAGCTAGGACATTCTGGTGGTACGTTATATAATCGTTTGATGGCTTGCCGGGTACGGGATATAAATGTAGGTGATACGAAGATCACCTGGTAAATAAAACTAAAATATTTTATTTCTGACTTCTTACACCAATGATTGCACCAAGTGTAAAGCATTGTACACACATCTGTCGAAATTTTGAACATTTTAAAATGTGGAGCAATTCAATCGATGGACCTCCAATGTCCTAGCTGCCCTCTCAAAGGTTCGATGCAGGATCTCATTGAAGCCAATGACACAGTTTAAGCTGTCCACCTACTGGTCCATGCAGCTATAAATTTTCAAAAAAAAAAGCTAATTGACTCGAAAAGAACACTGAATTATAATGAACTGAACTGTAATTTGCCATAAATAAAGCTATTTTCTTTCAAAAGAAGGAGACTGTATTAAAATGTAACCAAGTGTTTGTGTATAGTGTATAGGTACTAACGTGTGCGAATACGTGCGCGGGCAGCGGCTCGCCGGTGGCCTGCGCGCGCGCACACATGGCTGCGTACTGCTCGCGCGAGGGCCGCTGCATGGGCGCCGGGTGCTTGTTGGGACGCTTCGCCGGCGGCCGTCCGCCTCCTGCCGGCCCGTCTGTATTGTACATTATGGATATTCTGCTCTATACACTATCATAATATGACTATCAGATGCGTCGCTAAATCATGAAGATCTCAATGATGAAGGTGAACTCTAGCGCTACCACTACGAGTCAATCTCACCATAATACGGCGATCATAATAGGCCAAGCATGGCCGCAGTGATACCACAGTCGCACCGTATAAATAAAAAAAATACCCTTAATGATATTGTGTTAGTTTTAAACATTTTCTATTTCCTAGATAAGTTGTGAATTCATATCGAATAGAGATGATAAGGTCAAATTAGTTAAGGTCTTTAATTTAAAGAATAGAAAATATTAGATGATACGATATAAGAGCAAAGTGGAGAGGAAAAAGTTGGAGAACCGACCCTGGCTATTGGCCGGGATATACGCTAAGAAGAAGAAAACATAAGATACTTTTTTGTGTTTTGTGAATAAAATAAATGGCTGAGATATAACGCTTATAAGTTTTTAGATGGGACGCGCTACGTCACTGACCCAAGTCGGTCAGTGACGTCATTAACTCCCGCCAAGCAACTAAAGTGTGTTGTATCTCTCACAAATTTACAAAGAAAAAAATACGTTTTGATAAACTACTTCATGGAGAAAAAAAAATCTAAATCTCTAGGGAACTGATAAACAGCTTTGACCTCTAAGAATGCTATTTATTTATTTAGGGACGCATCTGATAGTATCTCTAGCTTAGATCTAAATAAGTATGCCTTACCTGTGTCTGTATCCAGGTAGCAATGGGAAACAGAAATGTGATTATTATTTTAATTATGAACTTAAACGATCTTGTCAATATAGCCCAGTCAATGAGTGTCCAAAAAGAGTATGTGGATCGAAAAGTCGAAAGCAGAAAAACCAACTTAAGAACTTTATTTGGACTAGTTAGGAGATAAACATACTAAAAGTCCCCACCCCTCCGAGGTGAGCCCGAAGGGGGGGAGGCCGAAGAAGGTCCTATTTTTAGGTTTTTTGCTTATATGTCAAAAATTGTGCGTTGTACGATATTTTGTTGTACTACATTATTAAACCTTATAAAATTTTCTACAACTTCGGCCTTGACATTTTTTATCTATCTCCAATCGTTGTCCAGCTATGAGCTTCCAAACATGGTCTATTTTTAAGCCGCTCAAATTAGTTTTCTATACAAAGTCAGTAAAAAAATCTTGCAAATAAAATTTCACCAACTTCTGGTTGTCGTATCATAATGAAATTTTGCAAATGTCTAGAAATCTGATGACATTTCAATAATCTGGTACCACTGAGCTGATCTGATGATGGAGCTAGAAGTTGTCTAATGAAACTCTTCAATGGCAAAAGACATTTCTAGAATACCAGATCTAATAGACTTTGCTGTGTACAGAGGGATACCAGCAACTAAAATCACAGCGAAGTGTCTAACAGACCTATCGTCGGACCATTCGCCAGTATTAATTACTATTAATAATAATATTGTACCAAGGGCTCTTCGCTGTGTTCTGCATAATAGTAAAACAGACTGGAACATGTATCAGGATCAACTCGAAACCACTCTGAAAAATGATATCAGCTTAAAGACTGTAGAAGAAATAATACTAGCCGTAGAACATTTCAACACTTGTATTCAGAGTGCTTCGTGGAGTTCGACGCCTATAACCAACAGACATGATGATATATCTAAAAAGGTACCCCTGTCATTAAAAGAACTGATCAGAAGGAAAAGAAATCATCGGAAATTATGGCAAAAACACAGATCGCCACAGCATAAAAATATTCTTAATAACGCAATAAAAAAACTTTAAATATCACTGAAGGAACATGATGATACCATCACACAAAATCGTCTGCAGAACCTCGACACCACAGCAGCGACAGAATATTCTCTCTGGAAAGCAACCTCAAAAATCAATAAAGCCATAAAAAATAATCCTCCCATAAGAACTAGCAGTGGAAGCTGGGCGAAAAGTGATAAAGAGAAAGCTGAGACATTCGCCATCCATCTCAGCAAAGTCTTTACACCAAATAGCAGAGAAATCACTGAAGAAGCAGAGAAATTCATTAACGAAATGCTTGCGGCTACACACCAGTTAGACCTGCCCATTCAACCCTTTACCAAAGGAGAAGTAGCAAATATGATCAAGATGCTGCATAATAAAAAATCGCCAGGGTATGACCTAATAACAGGGAGATGCTTAAAAGAACTTCCAAAAACTGGTGTTACTTTTCTAACACAACTTATGAATGCTGTACTAAGATAAAGCTTCTTTCCGCCACAATGGAAAGTAGCTACTATAATAATGCTGAACAAACCTGGAAAGGCTCCACAAGAAGTGTCCTCGTACAGACCAATAAGCCTCTTGCCCATTACATCTAAGCTGTTTAAAAGGCTTTTTCTTAAACGGTTACTACCTATCATAACGGAAAGGCAGCTTATACCATCACACCAGTTTGGATTTCGGCAACGTCATTCAACCATAGAACAAGTTCACCGTTTAGTGGAAAAGATACGTGATGACTTAGAAAATAAAAAATACTGCTCAGCTGTGTTCTTGGACGTAACCCAAGCTTTCGACAGGGTATGGCATGACGGCCTACTTTATAAAATCAAATCAACACTTCCAACAACTATATACACTCTAATCAAATCATATCTAACCGATAGACATTTCATGGTGAGACAGGGAGAGCACACAACTAATCTAAATATGGTCAAGTCTGGTGTCCCACAGGGAAGTGTGTTGGGACCCATCTTATACACACTATTCACGGCTGACTTACCAGTGAACAAGCATTCAACTGTAGCTACTTATGCAGATGACACTGCTATTATGACATCTCATACGGATCCCATCAAAGCGTCGCAGTTGCTGCAATGTGACTTAAACTCAGTGGAGAGCTGGTTAAACGTATGGCGCATTAAAGTAAATGAAACTAAGTCTGCCCATGTTACGTTTACATTAAGACGTGATACATGTCCGCCAGTACAAATGAATGGAAATCCAATACCACAAAGTGAGGTAATAAAATACCTAGGACTACACCTGGATAGAAGGCTCACATGGCAGAAGCACATCATGTCAAAAAGGAAACAACTCAGTCTCAAGGTACGCCAATACCAATGGCTACTTGGTGAGAAGTCAAAATTGAGTCTAGAAAATAAACTGCTTATATACAAAGCAATCTTAAAACCAGTTTGGACCTATGGCATCCAACTTTGGGGAACAGCATCAAAAACCAACCTCAGCATCTTACAACGATTCCAATCCAAAGTGTTGAGAATGATCGCAAATGCTCCCTGGTATGTCAAAAATGAGAGACTACACAAGGACCTAAACATACCAACAGTAGAAGCAGAAATAAAAGAAAATGCCACCAAGTACCAAAAAAGGTATGTCTTGTCACCCAAATGATCTAGCAAAAACATTAATGTCAAGAGAACCTCTTAGAAGACTCAAACGAAAAATCCCTCAAGACCTAACAAAATAAATGACCATGAAAAGGATGGGCCAATGGGCACATTCCTTACAAGACGTGCTATACTGCAACAGCTACAAACAAAGCTCATTGTCTCCAAGAGACAGATTGCCTTGGAAAATAATAAAAAAAAAAGTAAGAAAGACTACTACAACAAACTAAGTATTTTAATACAGTGTAGGCCCATTATAATATAATCACAGGCTGATCACCAGTATAAATTAAATTCTATTTGTTTATTTATGCCGAGTGGTGGTCATCAAGTTTCCAGGCACTTTTGCATTCAAACAACTTTGTTTCACATTTTTTTTATGATAATACAAGACAAGCAAATCAGTAAGCGTCACAATTGGCCATATCAGACAAAGTGTGGGTGGTATCTACTTCTTCAGGCAGCCTGTGCAATAAAGGTCTTCTACAACAAAAATAAATGTGTGATCAAGTGACTCTGCACTGCGGCGACCTAACCACTGTTTTAACCGCGGACGAGTACATCGAATTACTCTCTGACGGCACTATGGCGTCCCGCAGAAACACTCCAGGTTTTTAGTATATACCCCCGCCGCGCCCATTTTCGGCAGGGGACGTCATACATATCGTGGCCTATTGACGATGCGAGACGCATTTATCTATACTACGTTTCAAAAACAAAGATATTTTTTTAGCTAATTTGCAGGGTTCAAAGGATCAATTTTTCAATTAATTAGATATATATGGTATATTTTTCATAATATATCTGATATATAATATCATAAGATATATCGGATGTAACAGTTTTTGTGAATATATTATCTATGATATTTTCATAGATATATAACCTTTGAACCCCGCAAAAATTATCTTTGTTTTTGAAACGAAGTATAGTGTTAAATAAGGGTATAGTATAGTATGTGTATACTGACTGTCGAGTCCGTTAATGTCATCGTAGGCGCGTCGTTTGAGCGCGTGCGGCGTGGGCTCGGGCGCCGCGCGCCGCGCTTCCATCTCTGCACGAGACACCACGCGCTCGTATAGCAGGCTGCCGTCTGCAACGTGATAATACTTGTTAGCTCTACTTAATTAATATTGATTCTATTACCATCTATTCTATAATTATCATCATTCTATTCTATTGTTTTCTATTTTTACCGGGGGTAGACTTCCTTTGCAGGAGGTCGTCTAGGTGGGTACCCCAACAGTGCCAGTTATTCTACCGCCTGAACAGTGATGTGCAAACACTTCTGTGCTCCGATAGGAGGATGTAGCTTACTAGGCTAAAGAGTCTTTACATCTTATGACTCTTGAGTAAGAAGCGTTGGAGCAGTACACCTAGAATTTCACATCATTGTGAAATTCTAAGTAGCACTGTACTGATTATGGGGAGCGTTATCTCTTAACATCAGGAGAGCGTCTTGCTCGTCTTATACTTCATCACATAAAAAAAATCATATTACGGCAAAGACTCTTTGGTACATCTGTGTTACTATGTTAGATTAAAAATAAATTATAATAATGTAACATTAATAAATATTAATAGAGCAAGTACATAATAGGGATGTTGCAAGGTCAAAAGACATTTTAAAAATATAATTAGTTCGTAATTTAATTAATAAAAAACATATTCAACACGTACGTTTTTGCTTACAAATAAAATGAAAAATGGCTGAGATATAACGCTTATAAGATTCTGTGTTGGGACACGCGACGTGACTACACTAAAGGCAAATGTACTAGATTTAGCGGAGTGACGTCACGATCAAGCAACTTTAGTGTGTTGTGTCTTTCACGTTTTTTTATCAGAATCACAAATCAAAAAATATGTGTCTAATATTTTATAATAATCTACATAATGGACAAAAAAATTTTGTCAACATCCCCATTAATTAAATTATTTTATATTAGATGTAAAAACTAAATAACAAATTTAAATTAAATTCACAATACTTAAACTCACTTCAACTTCTCACTGCACCAACGCTTCTTACTCAAGAGTAAGAAGCGTTGGTGCAGTGCTCCTAGTATTTCACGTCATTGTGAAATCCTAAGTAGCACTGTACTGACTATGGGCAGCGTTATCTCTTAACATCAGGAGAGCGTCTTGCTCGTCTTCTACTTAATCATATAAAAAAAAAATTAAAAAAAACTTGAGAGGTGTCAAGGGACACCCGGATGGAACGAAGTTCCTATAGAAATGAAAATATCTGGCTTGCTTTCTATAAGAGAGAGATAGACAGACAGAGAAACATGCGCACGCCGCACAGCTTACAATAGCTCACTATAGCAAAAAGTGTCGTGACAACTTTTCGTAAGGATTTTTTCCGTCTAGCCCCCTTTCACAAAGCGCGATAAGGAACTTCGTTCCAAAAATCACACATAGACATGTAAGTATACGATGCAAATGTGTTCTGGGCCACATAATATGTAAAGAAGCGTACCTGGCGCCTTGGGTGGCTTGGGGAATGCCTGCACTAGGGGCGTGGGCAGCTGGTGTTTCGGCGTGAGCAGCAGCCAGTCGTGCGTGCGCGCCTGCAGCGGGACCCCGCGCGCCGCCGCCAGCCGCGCCGCCACGCCGCCGACCGCGCCGCGCACGCGAGCCACGCCGCCACTCGCGCCCGCGCGCATCTCCGCGCCGCCCAGCCCTGCCATCGCCACTGAACCTGGAAATAAACAAATAAATAACTAATAATAAATTACCATTTGTTGCCCAATTTAAAGATAAATATACACTAGAGCTTAACATTGATATTATTAACACAACAAAAAGGCAGATTCGCATGGCGCGAGTCGCCGAGTAGATACATAAAAAAAAAAGACGTGTGGCACTCGGAGACTGCCGCGGTAAAGCTATTGCATAGCATTTTTATCTATAGATGGAAAAACTAAAAAGTATCACCGCTGTGCCGGTCGGAGTGGGGGGTGTTAGGTTTTTTTCGTTACGGAATTTCTGAATTTGGTCCCCACGCTCAAGGCCCGCGATAGAAGCTATATAATAGCTTAAAAAAACTTAATTAAAAATACATAATTTAGGCAATATAGTGCATTCAGCGTGTGCTGGGAGAATATCCAACAGTTTAGATGTGTTTGATGTTCCCCCAGCGCTGATTTTCAATGTACCCCTTGCTCGGTCTAAGGTGTACACTCGTATACACTCGTACTTTCATACTGATACAAACGTTACCTCGTCCTCGGAAGGCCTTTGTTTTGACCAGGAAAAATGCGTTACGCATCAACCCACGCCGAGAGGCGCGGGGCGGTATGTGCGACTCCCCCGCCGAAGATGGGCGCGGATCCTCGGAAGGCCAGACTTGACCGCAGTCAGTACGGTTTGGCACAGACCAACTGGCGTTTTAGTAGGGCAACTGAGCATTTGCCCTTCAGGACTAGAGGCAAGTACACTTGCGGATTCATTCTGTACGCCGAAAAGCAAGAAAAAAGCATGGAAGGTACAGGGAAGTATCGTCCTTGCCCTCGCGCTCGCGTCGCGTCTCCGATGACTTTCGTCACCCTCTCGGAAGTACTTGTCGTCAAATCGGGTACATAATGTGTACTGTGTACTCACATTCGTGTTTAACTTGCGCGAGGTTGATGGGCGAGAAGGGCGAGCGCGCGAAGTGTCGGGGACGGCGGAGGGCGCGCGCGAGGCGGCGGGCGAGGCGTGTGAAGGGCGAGGCGCGCAGGTAGAAGGCGGCGCGGGTCTTCATGACGGGGCGCGCGCCCTCGCCCGTGCCGTGCGCCGTCGCCACGTGCCGCGCCAGGTGCGCACGCAACTTGAACTCCTGCAACACCAACACGCATGCCTTGATTTTGTCACGGAATAACTGAGAGAAATTAAAAAAAAACACAAACACATGTTTTAACAACCGTTTATGATTTAGCTAGTCAGATTGTAAACTGCCGATACATTGTAAAGTGAAAATTTAATTAAAGAGACTGCAAACCAGTCTGACAGAGAGTGCTCGGTTGACTTAATTGAAGTATGAGTTTGTGCTTTAAAAGTTCAATGTATTTGTCACAAGAAAATTGTTAGAAATTGTTTATGAAAATCTAGAAAGATACTGAACTGTTTATAATATATGTTTCATTGTAAACGGAAAATGCAATACAATGTTCGATTTACAACATAATATTATAAAAAAAAAAACAAATTAATAAACTTACCGTCCTTAGCAGATAATTTACCATCTTGCTGTCATCATCGCTACAAGCTTTATTAACATAATATGTACCCACGATAAATGAAGTCAGATGGATATAACGCCCATAATGAAAGAGACAACAGTTACACGATCATTTCACGAACAAGATGGGTCTGAACTCTGAACTAAGGTACGTGGTACAGCAAGTATAGTATAACGTTACCTTAGCGCAGTTGAGCACGGTGCAGCGATGCGGGCGGTGCGACACTGAGAGCGCGGTGTCGTCGGGCGCGGGCTTGGTTGTCTCTGCCTCGGTCTCGCCGAACAAGGCACGTGGTACAGCAAGTATAGTATAACGTTACCTTAGCGCAGTTGAGCACGGTGCAGCGATGCGGGCGGTGCGACACTGAGAGCGCGGTGTCGTCGGGCGCGGGCTTGGTTGTCTCGGCCTCGGTCTCGCCGAACAAGGCACGTGGTACAGTGAGTACAGTATAACGTTACCTTAGCGCAGTTGAGCACGGTGCAGCGATGCGGGCGGTGCGACACTGAGAGCGCGGTGTCGTCGGGCGCGGGCTTGGTTGTCTCTGCCTCGGTCTCGCCGAACAAGGCACGTGGTACAGCAAGTATAGTATAACGTTACCTTAGCGCAGTTGAGCACGGTGCAGCGATGCGGGCGGTGCGACACTGAGAGCGCGGTGTCGTCGGGCGCGGGCTTGGTTGTCTCTGCCTCGGTTTCGCCGAACACTCCCGCAGTCTGCGACAGAGCCGACTAAGGTACGTGATACAGGTACTGATTACAATCAAATCTGATGTCTTAAAACTATACTAATAATTGCCATGTTATATATTTACTCAAATTACAACTTGTTATTGGCTATATCAAAATGCTATGTTGGTTAGGATCACAAGGGCTTGTATTATGACAGACATAATGTAAAAGATATACAATAGTAAAAGATATGAAATGTCCAAAGTAGTTGATGTTGAAATATACGACAGTGAATGCCTGAGAGCTTAATGAAATAAATTTATGGTAATTAATATGAAATAATGTTACACAAGTATTATAGAATTAGCAACCACTAAAAGATCGTAACAAAAATTTACTGAGTACATGAAAAATATAAGTTGACAGTGGGTAACTTACTTTGAGTCCGCCATATTTCTTCCAATATTGCCAACAGGATCCGCACAGTCTGTACTGTAAATGCTGCGGTCCCCATGTATACCACTGGTTCGAGTTTGTCACTGGAAAATAATAAAGCTTATTGATTTTTGTACAGAACATTTTACATTTTTGTTATTAGATCTTAGAAAAATACATAGAGTACATTTATTGTATGATCTTATTCTTCTTTCTAATATCAACAGAGAAATTACAATGACATAATTATCCTTTTTTTTTTAATGTTAGAGACAGATAATCAAGCAAACGGCCCACATGATGGTGAGCGGTTACCGTCGCCAATGGACGTATGCAACACCAGTGGCATAAGTTGCAGTGGTAGTGGTATTATAAATTGTTTGGTCAATCTATATGTTTTAGTATCTGGACGCAAGGAGGCCTATGTGGCTAACAGGATAACATTTATGCCGGAGCAAATGAGGTTATCATACCTTGACAAGAAGCGCAGAGCATAGCGGCCGACGCCTTGCTGCCCGTGTTGATGTGCTTGTGATGAGGGCCGGGTTCTGCTTGTTGCTGCAAGCGTACACTGTTGAGAGCTGGTGGGATCATACCTTGACATGAAGCGCAGAGCATAGCGCCGGACATGGCGGAGGTGCCGTTGGTGCCGCCGTTGAGCACGGCCGGCGCCTTGCCGCCCGTGTTGTTGTTGCTTGTGATGAGGGCCGGGTTCTGCTTGTTGCTGCAAGCGTACACTGCTGAGAGCTGGTGGGATCATACCTTGACATGAAGCGCAGAGCATAGCGCCGGACATGGCGGAGGTGCCGTTGGTGCCGCCGTTGAGCACGGCCGGCGCCTTGCCGCCCGTGTTGTTGTTGCTTGTGATGAGGGCCGGGTTCTGCTTGTTGCTGCAAGCGTACACTGCTGAGAGCTGGTGGGATCATACCTTGACATGAAGCGCAGAGCATAGCGCCGGACATGGCGGAGGTGCCGTTGGTGCCGCCGTTGAGCACGGCCGGCGCCTTGCCGCCCGTGTTGTTGTTGCTTGTGATGAGGGCCGGGTTCTGCTTGTTGCTGCAAGCGTACACTGCTGAGAGCTGGTGGGATCATACCTTGACATGAAGCGCAGAGCATAGCGCCGGACATGGCGGAGGTGCCGTTGGTGCCGCCGTTGAGCACGGCCGGCGCCTTGCCGCCCGTGTTGTTGTTGCTTGTGATGAGGGCCGGGTTCGGCTTGTTGCTGCAAGTTTACCATACTATTAGATAGGTACTCTATTGCAACTTTTATATTAGATATACTTAACTGGCCATCACACAGAAGATCTTATAAATACACTAGCTTACCCGGCAAACGTTGTTTTGCCATATAAATAATTTCCTAGTAATTTCTAGTGTAGACAAAAAATAGCTTACTTATAGGAAGTATGTATGTATTTTAGAATGTGTATATTGTATTTATGTAAGAATGTGGTATATGCGTGAAATAAGCATTATTTTATGGAAAAAAATTTCAAACAAAAGTAAAAAATTAAATTTTATGAAAACATTGTCTCTTATAATTTTTTCATACAACCAATATTTCCATTGACATTTCAAAATAAAGATTCATAATGATTGATTTTTTGGAAACTATGAAAATCTTAATTGTTCAATTACATTTTTTTAATAAAATTAAATTAAAATTATTACTACTACACTTGATGCATAAACAATAATGATGACCGACAACTATGTAGGGAGTGAGAAAGAAAGCAGACCGGCTTCGTTCTCATCCCTACTCCGTGCTGTTTACTGGGTCAGAAAGTCAGAAGTGACACCTGTAGACATCTGGCGGGCGACATAACTAATTAAATGACGATTGATCAGTTTTCGACCGGAGAGGAAAAATGATTAAATTACTAAAATGGCTATTAAAAAATAAGGGTTGATCGTAGAAGGGTGAAAATTGAGGATTGTATGTATTTTTGTATGTTGTATCATAAAAAAAAAATAGAAATTAAAAATTTTGTCTTAAAAATAAAAAATAAAAATTTAGGGGTGGACTACCCCTTACATTTAGGGGGATGAAAAATAGATGTTGGCCGATTCTCATAGATACCGGATAAGCACAAAAAATTTCATCAAAATCGGTCAAGCCGTTTCGGAGGAGTATGGCAACGAAAACTGTGACACGAGAATTTTATATATAAATACATAACTCAAATTTATAACTTATAAAGAAATCAATTTCTGTTTGTTTGTCTCGCTAAAACTCGAAAATATGTGGGCCGGTTTAGTTAATTTTGTTTTAAATGGTTGTCATAGTCTAAAGAAGGTTTAAACGGTGTGAAAATATGGAAAAAATGTGAGGAAAATAGGCGGTACGCAGTTCGAACATTACATTAACATTTTAATTGTTGAAGGGTGCACAGAAGATTCTGTGTCTTTTTTACTGCTAGAAGGTGGAATAAATAGCACTTTGTCTCCACTAAACATAATGCCGAAACATAGTCATAATGGCCGCTTGGTACAGTTATGTAAAAGAATCCCATCAATCAATAACCACAACATATTATTACAAGTATTTAGAGCCAAGCGTCCAATTAAAGTTCGAAGGTTAGCTCAAAATTACAAAGCTTAGATAGTGAGAGTGGTGTGGGGCGATCATAAAATATTGATTAGTCTATTTATATCCACGGTCGTGGGAAGCCAATCTTCTAAGCTCACAAATGAAATGTATAGAAAGGTGACTATTTTTAGACTGGCTTCCTTATACATTCCAGATACTGTACGACTGTGAAGTCAGTTATAGATTGAGCACGTGTGGTGCGGAATGATGGACAATAACCACTTTTAAATTTATAATTCTTTTAAATGTATGTTTTTTTTTATGTCTTTTCTAATTATTTTGTGAAAATAATATTATTACTGAGACTAATAATAGTAACAAAGACATTTGTAATTTATACATTAAAAACAACTACATTGCTAATGGCCTTGCTTTAAGCTTTTTTTTTTGGTTCATTAATTTTATTTCTGAATTTTGGAGAAGAATGGCGGAGGGCCGAATTGAGCAGTGTTCCATAGGCCTAATGCCCAGCACTGGACGTACTTAGGATGGTGATTACATTACATCTTTTGATATTATAATTGGTCTTTGATTATAGTTCACCTTTGTAAATAAACAAAGATGAAGAAACAAGAATGACTCATGAGTCCTTTAGTGTAAAAATTGATTATAGTTATTATTTAATCTATGACAAATCTTAACCTAAAATAACATAGTAAGTAATAGAATGTAGTAACATTCGGTACAAACACTCACTAGTTGGGAATGTACACTTGTTTCAGCTTGGACTCGGCCTCGACAGCCTTGACGCGTTTCTGCTGCACGTAGCGGTCCGTTGTCTTCCACATGTAGTAGTACTCTACGAGGTTCTTTAGCGTCTTCCACGGCAACTGTTACATCAAACATTTCATACATTATTACCTAATTTTATCTTTGTATAGTCGATGACATTGCATATAAGACCAGCAGGGCTATTCACTTAACCGTTAGGGAACCAAACCGAAGACCGAATTGTCAAAAATGTATGAAATGAAGTGAAATGTCACGTCAAGTCGATACGACTTAATACGTTATTTCATACATTTTTGATAATTCGGTCTTCAGTTCGATTCCCTGACGGATAAGTGAATAGCCCTGCAGGAATTAGGGACGTTAGACAAGCGCCAATAGCTTCGGAAAACGCCAAAAAAATGTGACTGTGTGTGTGAAAAACGTGTGTGTGTGAGCCGAGATGACATTCGTTACCCCAGTTTTTTTTTACAACGGTCATCTCAGTACATTTTGTTAGCGTTAGCCACATGTGATTGGTGCTTGTCTAAGCCAGCTCAAGGTTGAAGGCGCACTGGTGACTATGGCTACTGGTGACAATGGTGACCCGCAAAAAAAAATCGGTTCAATAGTGATAGTTACCAGTTCGCTATAGCCAATAGATCTTCAGCAGGACTATGCGCAAGACGACAAGATTTTATCTCGCGATTTTACGACTTGTTATACATATGTAAGTCTCGCATAGACAGAAACATAAAATCATAGAAATTAAATGACATTTCACGCGAGATCCATGTCGTCTCGCTCTGACAGAATGCATACCAAGGTAAGGAGGTATTTTCCCAGCAGTGGGAAGATATAGATTAACCATGATGATGATGAATATTAATTTTTGAATATAATCTATACAACTATTTAGTACCTGAAAGCTCATCTTGACTCCATGACTGAAACGTAATCAGTTTCCTCAAATTGCTTCAAACTTTCAGATACTTACTCTACTTCATATTCGGACTAACTGAGGGAAACAGTACAGGTTTCATTAAAATTAGTTCTATTCCATTCTTTTGCGTCAAAATAAAGTACTTTAAAGTGAGCATGAACCCGTATTGTTATTTAAAAATAGACTTGAAGTTATTCAGCTTCAGTTCTTCCTTAGTAAACTTTAATTAGTCAAAATTAAGCAATTTTTTTGTAAGAGCTAACTTAACGTATATTTTTGTTAGATCACTTCACTAAAAGTGGCCAATGGCGAATGTTTTCACTCGTAAAAACAAAACGTACCTTCAAAATTTGAAAAGTTTTGCCTTATTTCAATGATGTTAACAATGTCTACGTGGGTCTAAGCGTTATTCATATCAACTATGTAAAATTTAGACAAAACTTGCGAATATAAAACTCGAAGCTACGCTGGCTAAATGTAGTCAAGCATAGTATTTTATTGGATTTGTTTTTTATAATACATACTCAGATTAATTAAAATTTGTATTTTGGATAACATTTTTTAATATTGTCACCGGAGTTGAGCGTTGGTGTCTGTAACACAGTCTCACGACTACAACAGGCATAGGGATGAAAATTTCCGGAAATATTCCGAAAGTTTCCATTACTTCCATGAAACTTTCCAAATTTGACAGAAACAATGGGGAATAAACCCCAAATCAGAAATCTGATTTTTTAAATGAAAATGCTAAGTAAAGTAAAATTACTGCTGCTAGGATAGTAGGCTTAGTGCCTGTCTACAATACTCAATCAAGAATTTTGACTATAAAATTAAATTTCTAACTGATATACCAAGGAAAAGAAATACGCTGTTCATTGATGGAAAAATCATACCAATTACCAAAAAAACATTGTATTTTTGTTTTACTTTGTTAAATAGACTTATTCTTGTGCATATGAAAGTATATACACGTGTCTGTATGTAAAGGGTGAAACAGTGCAATGACTGATTCACAAGTAATAACCTGGCTGCTTGGTGAGCTAATATTAAAACAGAATTATATGAATTATGTTTATATAAGTCGGTATCAATGCCCTCTTTGGTTGTTTATAATCTTTATAATTGTAAGTCAAAAAAAATGATGGGTTCAGCTATCATAAGTTACCAGTATCATAGTTTTCACTTTTTCTTTGTATATTTCCATCGTCAATTAAATATTCATGGCAATTACCATCATTTATTATAGTTTTGAGATAGATAAGTATAATAACAAAACAAAAATAAACCCAGAAGGCCGTAGTAGTCAAAAAAACGCATTCAAAAATTCAGTGTTAATCTGGAAATTTTGGAAAGTTTCCTGCAATGTTTCCCTATATTTCCGGAAACATTGTAAGTATTCCTGGAAAGTTTCGGAAACATTCGGACATTTTCATCCCTAAACAGGCAACATCGTCCCTTGAGTTTGTTTTATTGTACTCTTTTCCAAAATAAAGAATTTGTATTTGTATAGTAGTAGACTTTTATATTCGTGAGTCGGTATTTTTACATAGTTAATATATTATATGAAATTAGTTTAAGTGTTACTTACAAAATCTTGCCGTATGTCAGCGAAGTCCTTGCCGTACTTGTCGAGCGCCTCCTCGAATAGGTTGGCCTCGGAGGCGGACCACTCCTCCATCTCGTCGCGGCAGAGCACCGGCCCGGACGCAGGCACCAGCGACGACAGCGCCGACTCTATGCTGTACCCGGACTTGTGCAGGGTGTCCATTGCGTGGAACTGGAACACGTACATCATACTCATCAATACAATACAATTATTACTCTTTATTGAGACCATAAATACACAAAAACAATTTACATAAAATTAGACAATTACAATACAACTTTGAATACTTTTTTGATTGTATTGGTATATAATGTATTGTTATATAGTGTCCACATAGTCGCCACGACGCAAGCTGAAAATCAGCGTTGAGGACATGTCCCCAACATTTGAGCTGAGTTTGAGTCAATTTACAACGACACTTTTTTGTATTTATACCTATTTTTGTACACCCTTTTTACTCGTATGATAAATTGTATCAAAATGTGTTGCTGTAAATAAATGCTTTTTTCTTTATTACAATATAAATTTAAACTAAAAGTACAACACTATGATCCACAATGGGCGGCCTTATCGCTTAGATCTCTTCCAGGAAACCAACTCTGTATGGAAAGGTTGATTAAAAAGATAAGGGTGAGACATGATACAGAATATGTAAAACTATGAATAGGTCTACTTAATGTAATACTTTTTTTTAATAAATATTTTCAGGACATTTTACACACAATTACTGGGCTATAACGTCTTAATATCTTATGACTCTTGACGTTGGTGCAGTGCTCCCAGAATTTTACATCATTGTGAAATCCTAAGTAGCACTGTGCTGATTATGGACAGCGTTATCTCTTAACATCAGGAGAATGTCTTGCTCGTCTTCTACTTCATCACATAAAAAAAACACAGCGCCACCTGACCCCAAGCTAAGCAACTTAATGCTTGTGTAATGGTGTTTAGGATAACGGATATAATACGCTTATATACTTTTCTTTTGTAAACAATACTCATCAAGCCCTGTAGTCATCTCGGCGACATGAAATTGCAACATATAGGTTAGCCACACAATCTATACATTGTGCTACTCTGACAGTGTAGGTAGGGTAACCTGTTCTGTTGGAGTATAAACCCCAATTATTAATAGAGGTAAGGTAGAGTATTAAAATAGAAAAATCGTAAAATTGACTTGCACAAGTGCTCTATTGTAGCCTATTTGAATAAATGAATTTTGAGTTTGAGTTTGAATATAGATAAACATGTACATAATTATAACTTCTTCTTTTCGAGTCGTAATGTTTTTCTTGGTTATTCTATAACTGCATGGCACAGTGACTAAGACAATTGGTCTCAGTGAGATCCAGAATTGCGAATATGGCAGTTTGGAGATGGTGGCCAATTGATTGTCCATAGTCCATACATTATAATAACTATACTATCGCATTGGAACCCTGTAATTATTATATAAGTTTTGTTTAAATTAATAAATAACTCATTATGGAAAAACCATACCTACAACTTACAACTGGACGCAGTTAAGCGAAAATGTTCCAATCCACAGGCGTGTCAATTTGAGATAAATGCACTTTTGTGTTTTAGCCGTACTCCGTAAATGAAATAAATATTTTGTTTTCTTACAATAAAACTCACAGTTTTTAATTATACAGTTTAAAACAAAAAAGTGTACGGCTAAAACACACAAAAGTGCGTTTTTCTCAAATTGACCCCCCTGTGGATTGGAACATTTTCGTTTAACTACGTCCAACTATGAACAGGAAACTTACGAATTGAATACAATACTAAAAGCATATTATCAGTATTTTACTAAAATATGAAACATTATGACGTAACTATTGAATAATATTAGGCCAGGAGTTGAGCACATTTGACTCAGAAGGAAGGTGCACTTTATATCGTTATAAGAGTGGAAATGTAGGAGTGATGACGTGTGGAAGACAGCTGGCAGAAGCTGGATGAGGAGAGCTCATGAACGGGCTCAGTGGTGAGCTTGGGAGAGGGCTATGTCCTGCAGTGAACGACTATGAGCTGGTTATGATGATGAGGGTATCAGAGTTCTAACAGTTATTGTTATAAGGTGTTCACAGAAACTCAACGCAGCAGTAATAACGAAATCAAAGAAAGCCATCGTCAGGGTCGTTTGATTTATTATACCAATTTACGTTCTATCGACTCCGCGCTTCAGTCGTAAAAACCCACTTTTGCATCAATAATAATAGTGTACACATGGATAGTAATTATGAAAGACATAACTCTAGTACAATAGATCTAGATTGGAAAGGTGTAGACATGAAAAAGCAATTTGTTTCATTGCATACGCGTTTATAGAAAGAGGCCAGATCATCACCAAAGCGGTATTGTTTCATGTACGAAATAATAACTTATCACGTATTGCATAAAGAATTTCAAGGGTAACCAACCGATTGTTGTAGTGAAAGCAAAGTTTTTGCCGTCGCCGCCGCGAATACGATCTTGATTCGAGAGACCATTATTATTTATTGGTACTCATAATAACTGATGAGCCTCGGTAATATCCGATTAAACTAAGCACTTTAGGTTTACGAAATTAATTTGAAATTCTAATTTTTATTCACTACAGATTTTTTGCAAATCGTATTCACGTGACGAGACGCACTGATGATAAAATGCGAAAACAGTGGGAAATATAACAATGATTAATTAAGTCGATGTTAACTGCTATTTTCCGATTGTTTTATTAAGTAAATAGTACATGTAACATCAGATAGTAAATCATAAGAAGATATTAGTAATAGAAATGAACATCCATAGCATAATGAACACAACACTATTTGACCTATCATAGATGTTTTCATCCATGATTGTCTGGTAGTAGAGAGCCCCTTTAAGCGATAAAAAGTCAATGATTTCAAGGCTTTTTATCACTAAAACTCATAGGGTTGGTCTCACAAACTATACAGACAGCCATAGGCGGATTTAGGGGCGGAGGGCAGGGGGCCAAGGAACCCCCCCCGGAAGTATTGTAGAGTTACGAATTTTGCACATATTTCATGGTCAATATTATAATTTTTTTCTCGGCGCTCCCAGCAAGCTGCTGGCGCACTTATTATTAATGATATTTGAACTTTCTGACTGTTCAGACTGTTCTAAACACACACTTTTCGTAGTAAAAATTATCATATTTTTGCTTTTCTACACCTTGGCCCCCCCCCAGAACCAAATCCTGGATCCGCCCTTGCAGACAGCGGTAAGCGACATTGCTTTATACTCTATAGTGAAGAGAGTAACATTACCAGTGTGATGTCCCGGCTGGCGGCCGCTGCGGACATGTGCAGCGAGGGTTGCTTGACGCTGGAGGAGCAGTCGAGCGCGCGCGCGAACGTACCCACAGACCGCGACACCACCAGAAACTGATCGATCTGCCGGTCCGTCAGACCGTGCTCCGGCGTCCACACCACCGTCTCCAACTCTTCACTGCTCCGCGGGTCTTCCTCGCCTACAAAAACACACTCACTTAACACTTTTCCACTTTTTAACACTTGTACTTGTTTGCACTGAACATTACCTTCTTTTAATAAATTAGTTACTTCAGTCTGATATCTACTTCCAACTCTGATTTCTCCCTTATCTGCTAATAAAGTCTTTTGTGAAGGATCAAATACTAAACAATAAAAAAATGCGTCCTGAAACAAAGAGAAAACATAATATTAGACGGTGGATATAATAATTATTATGTTCAAACGCTAAACGCGCATTACGACAAAAAAACGTTGCCAAAAGTTTTTGAAAACAGCAGAAATACACACACATTGCAAAAAAAACCTTTTATAGATATAATAGCAACGAATAATTATGTAAGTGTGCGCTTAGCCTAAGAGGGACAAACAAGTTATAAACAATAAACAGTTAACTATGGGCTTTGGGCATTGGAGCATCTATGAAATTAGTTCATTGCGTATTCTTCATTTACTAAATATTTCCCATTTTTTTTAAATAATTTTAGCAATCAAAAATAAAAACAAAACAGCTTATTGCCAGCAAAGCTTTTAAAAAACGCTATAAACTATTAAATCAATTGCCAAGGAAAAAGAAGAACTTCGTTTATATGATGTATGAATATAAAACCCTAAATGCATGTAAGGTTGACCTTGCTATATACCTCATGATAAATACTTTATTGCTTTTAATTACTCGATCTTCAAATGATTAATAGCATAGTATTATAGCATCACGTGTCACACGTAACTACATACATTTCAAAGTATAGTCATAAAAATACAATTTTATAGCACATTTTATAAAGTACACCAAAGGCTTTGCCTTTATAAATCTTTGTCGTGGTTTTAATAGGCTCACAATAAATCCTTTCTGAAATAACTAACATGGATCTTGATTTTTTAATTTTCGTCAGATTTAGTTATTTAATAGACTTTTTAACCCTAGAGTACTAATCATCGCCTGAGAGGCCGCGCACGGTCAGTTTTTTCCGATTATTTCAAAAACGCGACTGCGAATCAATTTCGGCTTTCGAGCCAATTCAGCATACACCATTCCGAAAACGTGAGCGCGCGGGAGTCCAGCGGGGACGCTTTGTTTTCGAAATATAAGCTACTGGATCGCCTGGGAGGCGATCATTAGTATTAAGCGGTAAGTTTTATTTTTAGTCACTAATTTTGATTTGCGTTTTTTTAGCATGTAGCCATGTTATAACTTCGCAATTGTTTATTTTCCTATTAGATTAATCTCAAAGAAGAATAATTAACCGCTTTTTTACTAAATGAGAACTCTGACAGCGGAACTGAGGACCATTTGGAAGTCGACCCTTATGGCACTGACGTTAGTGCGGCAGATGCTTTTTTCGTGCCATTCCGACTGAAATAAGATATCTTTGAATCCCCGACATTTCAGTACCACATCAAGCCACAAGTAATTCGTCAGGTTCACCAGTTCCAGAAAACGCGTCAAAAGAAAACAACCAGCGGAAAAATGTATTATTTTGCCCTGACTTCAAATTAGTTTGTAGACAAAAAATTAGATATTACTATAAGTTTGATATATTGTTTTATAAAATTTATATATCGGATAATAATATTAATGCCAAAAAAATAAAAAAATATATAGAAGTTTTTTTTTTACCAGACTTGAAACATTGTTGTGTTCTGATAAAAAATGATCATAATTGTATGTTTTAAGTCTTATTTTAAGACTAATGTTAATTTAAAAGACGAATATTCGTATCAGTTTTTGAAAGGGTAGATGTTTACCTATTAATTTATGTTATTTTATTAACAATATAATAAATAACTAACACAATAAATTGGGTTTATTTAAAAAGTAGCCTCCCAAGCGATCATTAGTATTAAGCGAAGGTAAATTTACATTAGTACTCTAGGGTTAAGTATCTAATATGCAAAACGTTGATGCCTTAAAAATATTTTGGTTTATTAAGTAATCAAAAAATTATTCAGGACATTAAATTGCCCCAGGTTATTTGCTTTGTTTATGTGAGCAACTGATATTTTCTAAAACGAGCATCCTGCAAGAAACAAAAATGCTATATGACCTTTTTTTATACAACGAAGTAAGAAGGCGAGCAAGACGCTCTCCTGAAGGTAAGAGATAACGCTGCCCATAATTAGTACAGTGCTACCCAGTGCACTGCCCCAACGCTTCCTACTTGAGAGTCATAAGATGTTAAGACTCCTCAGCCCAGTAATTTCACTAGCTACAGTGCCCTCCTACCGAAGCACAGACCTGTCAAAGAATCCAATCGCTATCAAACGTTTGATGGTAAAACAAAATATTATTTTGAAAAATCTACGATTTTCTTCTACTTTACGGAAATGCATAGCTCGATATCATCGCAGATTGGATTCAATAATCTAGTAGCACGCTGCAATCAGCGTACTCGTTTTAGACCTGACTAACTGTGCCCAGCGGTTATACCCGCTGTACTGTAGCCTATGTGTAATAAGAGTCTAAGCTATCTCTATACAAAATTTCAGCTCAATCGGTCCACCCGTTTAGGCGGGAAGAAGTAACAAACATACGCACTCACAAACTTTCGCCTTTATAATATTAGTGTGATTTGTATTGTATATGTGAGCAACCGATGTTGTCTAAAACGAGCACATGCTGCAAAAAACAAAAATGCTTTGATAGCCATAATATTATGAGCTGTCAAAGAATCAATCGCTATCAAGTGTAATGGTATTTTTTTTTTAAATCTACAATTTTCTTCATCGCAGATTGGATTCCCAGTAGCCACTGCCAGTGTACTCGTTTTAGACCTGATTAGATTTACAACTAATTGATATCAGTGGTCGTATATAATGCATCGTCCGTGGCCGGTACATACTCACATCCTTATTGAGATAGCTGAGCAAGGATTCCGTCTCGTTGAGTAGCGTGACGGAACACTTGCCGCGTATGTGTGTGGCCGGCAACGTCTCCACGTGCCGAGAGAGGAACAGCTCACGATGCTTGGCCTGGTGTCGCTGCTTCGGCGCCAGACCGTCTGTGCCCGGCAGGTCGGTAGATTCCTCCTCCATCGCCACTGGAAATTATAACGTACTTGTTATTGCAAGGTAGAGCATTCATGTTTTGTCTCTGCGACAGAGGTTAATATTTACAAGCTTTTATTTACTTTCACCTGTCTGTTGTTTGTCTGTGTATCAAATCTTGCAAGTTTAATTTGACCCACTTCCCGGTTTCCGATTGAGCTGAAATTTTGCATGCATGCATAAATCGGATGAATATTATTATGACACCGAGCTGATCTGATGATGGAGCTGAAAGGTGGCCATAGGAACTCCGTAATTAAATGACGCAACCCCATCGAGTTTTAGAAGCATTGTAGAAGCAAAACGCTCGGTACGGATTACGGGTAGTTTATTCATCATCATACAAATCAAATCTTGTAGCAAATTGACTCCGATTTTGGAATCATTTTATCCTCAACAGGGCTCTGATTAGGCATTAAGTCATGTCCAGAAGCCAGAAACCCAGCTGCATTACGTAAATGTGACAAACCTATGAAATGTGGCACCCCACCCAACATGACCTGTGATTTGACTCTGACAGTGTAAGTAGGGTAACCTGTTCTGTTGGAGTATAAACCCCAATTATTACTATATTAGGTATTATATATATTATCTTTTTCCAACCGTTTGAAAACCAAATTGTGGACATGTGCACCTCATTATGAGTATTTTTTTCTCTAAGGCTCCTTTGTGCCATCATTCTGTATTATATTCTAAAACAAATTGATTACCTACTACACCATTACATATAACTACGAGTAAATATTTACTATTGCCCCAATAACTCGGAAACCAACAGTTCTATAATTATTATTTTCTATTATCCAAATGGTTTAAAATAGGAACCATATAAGTACAATTAAAAGGAAGTCGCACAGTCGTCAACTCCACAATGAGTTTCGAAACCGTTGAACACTTGCGTGTTGGGCACGTGGCAGCGGCAGCTGTTACGTCTCAGGTAAGTCTTCAAGGTTTCAGCTTTGTGACAACAACGAGTGGGTTGTTGCCCGTTACATCATTAACAAAAACAAGTTAATTTTTTACGTCTATTGAGTAGGTGCAATAGTAAAGACACAATGCTATTGTTAAAGAAGACTATCTACTAATGTCCTTTAGATCAAGGACATATATTTAAACTATAGCACGACGAGACAGGAAAATATTCCACATTATCAACAAACACGTAATTCTAATCATTTCTAACCAATTAAATTATGTATTACTACGGTTTTCCTGTAATGAAGACCAAGCAGTAACAAATTAACAAGATGTTGATAATGACAATACCTAGTTTTTTTTAAATAAATTAAAATGTAAATGGCTACTGGTAATCTTGCAAGTAGCGAGTGCAAGCATCAGAACGTCGGTCATTGATACTCATTACCCACTAAAGATAAATAGATTAAATTGAGCGCAAAAATGGCGTTGTTAGTGATCTAGTCGCCGAGTGGCGGTTCAGTGAGAGCAAACAAGCTCACGAGACCTATTTACAAGTACCTATCGCAATCAACGATATAGTTTCGCAAGACATCATCTCGCGTATGGTGCTGCGAGCCTTGCACATCGCTGGTGAATCATTCTGGTTCCATAGACGAGTGTGGGGCGGTCGAACGAGTAAACCGATTTGCGTAACAGCGGAAATATTATGGTCGTCGCGCGGACCACTGCACCCGATTCGACTTACGAGCGGGGGCCAGACCATCATCATCTGGCAGTAAACCTTTACAATTTCATTAGATAAGCCCTGAGGTTAACAGATAGTACAGGATACCAAGTGTTTTATGGGTCGTAAAATTTAAATGGTGCTTCAGCTCACTATGGGTCCGGAGAATAATAAATGATCGAGGTGGTCGACACGGGGTGCAGTAGCCGCGCCCGCGGCAGGTGCGTTGCAAATCTTGCGAAACATGCCCACGTCAACTTATGATTTTTATGCGACGATGTGCCGTTCGCCATTACGACACGCCACACGCGTGTGTACTTATGTATCACAACATGTCGGCTGTTCCGTTTTGTCCATATCTGAACGTTACCCAGTCACCGCTAAATGCACATTGTCATTCAATAAGAAGCCACTTTCAATTGGTTATTTCGAATGAAGTTTACGGCGTAAATGCATAATTCGAATTTCTTTATTCATGCAGCAAAATGCACCTGCTTCTTGGAAAGAGATAAAATGCATTTTTATGATTTTTATATTATTATTTATAGCGCATTATGTAAAACTGCCAATTAACTACTGACTTAACATGTATGTGACTTTTGATTAAAATTAATTAAAACATGGTGAGTATTCTTTTACCACTTATCCAAATGTCATTAACGTCGTATAGTGTAAAAAACTATGTCTATGCACTGTATAATTAATAATTTTTAAAAAAGGTCAGATTCTTAGCAACAAACAATAACAAAAGCAGTAACCTCAATTTGCCAGTATTATAACGTCATCAGTAATAACAAGTGAAATTTTAAAAATACTTTTTAAAAACAAGCTTTAATTATCATTACCATCTTGCATCATATAGTACTCGTCAAGACGAATCAAATGAGCCCAAACTCGATGGGGTTGCGTTGTTTAATGACAGAGTTCCTATAGCCACCTTCCAGCTCCATCATCAGATCAGCTCCATGTCATTATAATATTGCATTGTCATCCGATTTACACACGAATGCAAATTTTCAGCTCAATTGGAAACCGGGAAGTGGGTCAAATCAAACTTGCAAGATTTGATTACAGACAGACAGACAGACAGACAGACAGACAGACAGACAGACAGACAGACAACAGACAGGTGAAAGTAATATAAAGCTTGTAAAATAGCCAGTGATTCTGTTTGTATGGCATTGATGTCGGCAGGGTCGCGCCGACGAATAGGTAAACATAAGGGACGCGTCCCCGAGGGCTGACAAAGGCGAGACTCACGCAGGGCGAAGGCCTGCCTTGTGGCGCGTCATGCACCTCACTACATCTCAAACCTCAGATTAACACCATCATAATCAAATAGGCCTGATTGTTGGCATTTAAGTTTTGTTTAAACCTGGCCTGAATTGTAAGTTGTAACGCGTTTATTTAACAAGAGGGGCAAAGTGGGGTCGTTACGCTTTGCTTATTATACCACGCCCTCATCTAATTCTAATGGAGCGGTAATAATAATTTGATTGTTTGTTATTTGTTGGTAGACAGAGTTTAGAGGCAGATGTTACATCTATATTGTAAAAAAACACCATTCAGAACCTTTAGCGTGGTATTTTGTTTGTTGGCACAGAATGCTAAGTTCGGAATTAGCCAGTTTAGTTTTTATAAGATTAAGGATGTGAACAAAAAGGGGAAAGATATTAAAACAAGCTGGAGACTTTAATTCCATTGGCAATATTGAAATGAGAGGAGGCGAAGAGACAAAAACTGAAAATGCGATTGTTGAGTTCCCTCGCCGCGCCCCGCAAGCTCCCAAGTTAGTGTTTCGTGATGTGATCACATTCCTTAGGGGGACATCGATACTTTTACAATGTTTTACTAATTCAAATTGATACACGTATAATAAATAGTCGATAAAATATTTCATACAGTATTCCATTAATATTTTAGTAAGTAAATTGAGGTTAAAAGATATTTTCACCAATTAATGTCCAAACCTGCAAAATAGAGCGGGCACTATGCCAGAAATTCATTGATACATCTCATCTTTAAGATAAACGAAATGGACTATGCGAGAATTAACAGAGAACTGTAGCTGTGAATATGTTCAATTTCAACGCACATAATAGATTCTATAAAATGTAAATAGTACAGAGACAACGTAGGAGATACTTGACCACTTAAAGCCAGGCCAAAGCTATAGTAGTGTAGTTTGTGCATTGATAAATTAAGCTACAATTAAGTTAGCCAAGCAACTTATCGGGCATTATCAGTCCATCATGGGTCATGTTTGGCAAAGAGGATGACAATGTGATTTATCGATATGAGAGCGAGTACGATAACATCACTAGAGCGTCGCGGCGGCGGCGGCGAGGGCCTGCCATTTACCGCGACGCCTAGCCTGGGGCCGGGGGCGGCCGCCGAATTGCGGGGGATTTACTTTATGATAATTATTTCGATTGCCATCGCAAAAGAAGCCGGGTCGCACTTCAACCGATATTGAGATCCACCGTCGCCGTAAAAATCACAGCTCTTACATTTTTTAACGCCGAAGAGCAATTTGCACCGCGATTGGCTGAAATTAGAAAGCAATCTAGTGATTCCAATTAAGTGCCTCTTAGAGGGTTGTTTCGATTAAAAAAAGCTTCTTTATTATCTTAATGAAGCTCGTTTCGAGCTCGGTGAGATAGCATAAAAACTTTATCGTCTTTCAACGGAAAACATTCGTGCTTTTGAACGAGGATTCAGAATAATATGGGTGTCAGTCGGTTAATTTTAGTTAGTTTATAGCGTACTCTGAAGATATTTAACCTGATTTTTCCTATAATGTACAAAATTGTAGGGGGCGATACATTACCTATACAGGTGGTAATATGAAATTGGTTGACAAGAACACATAAAGCAATGCATTTAGAGTTGACAGAACATTCCCAGAACCAAATTGAATGCGGAATGACGACACAACCAACATACGAGGCGGATGAATACTAAACAGTTATAATATTCATAGTGTAATCAGACCTGCCACTGATATTTTTTAAGATAAACCTTACGTGTATGGTGCTCCGAAGTGCTTGACATGAGACGACGATGAGATCAAAGAAGAGACGATGGAATCCAAACATTTTCATAATTTCATGTGTACCTACCAGATTTTTAAATGCTGTCTAGAATGGCTCTATGTATGTAAAAGCACCATGGGCTATGGTTCAAGATAGTTTTTGCGCGTAAGGACTTGTCTGATGGGAAAACTTTAAGTCAAATTTCTGTAGTAGGTATCTGAGCTATCTACATTTTACATATTATACCTAGTCAGGTCATAAATTCTGTCACATGTTTAATATAAAATTATTGGAACAAGTTTATTTATTATGTAACCATTTATATACCAAAATGAACTTAACAAAACATAGATTCTTATGACAATAAAGTTTATTCAAAATGACCTCCGTGATTTTGAATACAGGCCTTCAATCTGCGCGGCCAGTCGTCTATCGCAGCACGAACGAGGTCCATGTCAATATCGGCTGCTGCCTTAATCAAGGATGTCTTGAGTGACTCCAAATTGGGATGAGGCTTTGAGCACGCCTTTTCCTCCAAGTGTTGCCATATCTTGTAATCTAACGGACTCAAATCTGGACTGGAGGAGGGCCAGTCTTCGTGCCGGATGAAGTCGATTTCACGCGCCGCCAGCCAGTCTTGTGTGCTCTTCGCTCTATGAGCTGGCGCCGAATCTTGTTGGAATACCCAGTGCCTGATATTGAACATGGTATGAGAAACAGGTTCCACAAGGTTCGTCAGGACTGTATTTTGATACACAACTGCATTCGTTTTTACACCTTTCTCACAAAAATGTACCTCTGTTAAGCCCCAATAAGAAACTCCCAACCATACCATGAGCGAGGATGGAAAATGACCTCGTTGGACACGCGGAATACGGTTGCTCGCTTCTTCACTACTGTGTGCGTACACCTTATCATTTTGTTTGTTGTAGCTCTCTTCTACGGTAAAAATTTTTTCATCCGAAAAAAGAATTTCTCGATATTTTTTTCTCGCGTACCGCTTCAACAAAGCGCGGCATCTCTTCAGTCTCAGGTCCATTAGACGAGCATTTAAACGATGTCCTGTTTTTCTTCGATATGCCCGAAGCCCTAAGTCTTCATTTAACACCCTTTTCACCGTGGTTCTGCTTAACCCCATCTGAAGGGCCAACAGTTTCTGCTTACGTTTGGGATTTCTTTGAATTCGCGCCTTCACAGCTTTTATCACTGCTGGAGTCCTAACAGACCGAGGGCGACCACTTCTTGACCTGTCATCTACACTAGAGTCTTCATTGTATCGTTTGATGGTACGATAAACGAATCTTTTGGTTATATTCAAATTTTTCAGTATGTCAAAAATTTGAATTGGCGCGTAACCGCAACGATGCAACGCAATAACTGCAACACGGTCTTCTTTAAGCGTCCACTTCATATTTAAAAATGAGTAAAATTCTAAAAAGTATACATTTTTATTTTCATGAACAATTCGAAATTCGAATTCAATAAACTTTTTTGTTTTTGTGGCCAGCATTCTAAAAGAAAAGTTTTTACTGTGTGACAATACTTATGACCTGACTAGGTATATAAAGATTCTAGAGTTCGTTGACAATGTTCATGTGTCTCATTGAAAATAAAATATGTATGGTTCTAGCTGTACTACAATATATTTTTGAAATCTAGTCTGGAGTTTACTTGATCATGGAGCTTTTTATCTTAAGGATTCTTAATTTTCGAAGAATATAATTCTCAATATAGATGAATAACATATTGTATAAGGCTTTAACGTCAACATAGATAACAACATTTGATGCGTAAATTATTGTTTCTGGCTGGTTGCTGCTAGTTGCCGGGCAGTGTTTAGTGTTTACAATGATTATCTGTACAGGTTTTATCTTATCAGACATCCTTGGTGGCAGTTTGAGTGAAATATTGAAGACCAAGGTGCTCTTTTTATAGGTTTATGATGTTGAGAGTTATATAATGATGGTGGTATTATGGATCAAAAACCTTTTCACTTTCAAAATATTCGTTCAAAATGTTGTTAGTACGAGTCGTGAGCAGTAGAAGAGCAAGAGGGCAAGAGCACTCGTGTTTTGTTTGTCTCAAGTGGACACGGCCGGTTTGGCAATTTAATAACCTGGGATTATGGATGTACATGCGTTACTACGCAACTAATTAAAGCGTAGGCAAAGAGAAAATGGCAATCTGTGGAGTCCTCCCTCCCCCCGTTAGTGGGGGGTGTCGGTTACGTATGCCCCCTTGGGGTGGTCGGGTGTATGGTTTTTCTGCTCGGGCATCCTTTGCTTACTTATTGATCCAGTCAAATGTGTGGAGGTGGCGCGGTGGGTGGTGGCCCGGCCCCGCACCCCGTCGAAGGGGGTACGTCCAAATAAATCTGCCGCCCGCGAAACACCGCAGTGACAACAGCGGCGGCCGGTAAGATGCGCCCGCAATCGCAATGTTACCATTACATATTCAGCGCAATCCGACCTCCTCACTTATCTCGAGCATCGAGATCCTCGCCGGGTAGATCCACTCGGAAAAAATGGCGTGTGCCATTTTAATTGGAATGATTTCCATCGGAAAGCAAGAGCGTCGGGCACGACCTTAGAAACAGGCATGCGCGCAGCCGATGAAGGTACCTAAGCCGCGACGCTTCTTTTCATAGAGGTCAATGACGTTCGCTGAACTAAACAACAGAGATCATCTCATATTCACATAGAAATAAGATCTTTTTACTTATTTAACGATAACACAAGTGACCAATAGTCACAAATGAGGACAAACAACATCTAATGATAAGTGGTAAATCTTTACCATTTCTACCACTATTTATACAAAAACATGGCCATCAGCATTCAGCATAATCCATGAATAAAATAATAATGTAAATGGGTCTACCATCACCTGTCTATAGTAACATTAATAACAATATCGTCGAGTCTCAATTATTCGATTTTAAAACTACCGCAAGTGTTCTCCATGATGATGTGTTCAGTGTTGTCTAAAACAACAAAACGGCAAAACTCACGTCTAATATCAACTAACAACTATTGCATGTACGAGAAAGTGGTTTTTAGTTAGCACATGGCAAAGGCTAGTAACTCATCTGAAGCTGGATGATAAGTCTCCAACCCACTCCGTTTTTTTTTAAATCGAACTAATTATTAAAGTGAAGCAGCAGCACAGTCTCCTCATTAATGTTGTTATGGGACAACATTAATGAGGAGACAATCCACACCTATGTTTATCCTGGTAACGTTCAGGTAAGACCTATAAAGAAATCAGTCGATATGAGGAGAGGTAGAACCGAGAACCTACCATTTTAAATTTCCTTTCAAATTCAAATTACGCATTCATTCAAATAGGATATTAGCTATTTACTAGTCAATGTTAAAATCATTTAGTTCTATATCAGACTCTCTCTACTCTCTACCATACTTTCGGAAAACACCTCTATGAGAAGAGCGGACAAGAAACTTATAGCAATAGTTATATTTGTGTTAATGTTTATCCCGGTCCCCGGTTATACACATGTAATAATGTATAGTTCGTTTAAATAGAATCAGCTGGTTTATCATGCATGTATTTCGAGGATTTTACCAGAACATTTGTATAGGACCCTTCTCCTCCTAAAACTTATTTCCTAAAATATAACTTATTTTTAAACAACTGTTCATTCGGTCATGGCTAATGGCTACACAGAAGATAGCAGAACAGAGTACATCGGCAGTAGGGACAAACCCACTTCACCTTGCTAATCCGCTATGTTCTATCGGCTAATCTTGGAAATAATCTGCATGGTCTTCTATCATATCATTATCTTTCAATTACCGACAGCTTGACATAGGCCTCTCTTGATTATTGTGCCATTCTCCCCTGTCTCTTGCCGTTCTCTATCAATATCCCGCCATCCACTTGACTTTGTCTGTTCATGTTGCTGGCTATAGGTCGATGCGGATTCCTACGTCCTAATCTGGACCACCATTCTGTAACTGAGCGACAACACCTGTCATCACCACGTCTAGCCAAAATATTCTATAGAAGAATATAATATCTAACCCTAGCGGAGGTCAACATCATAAAAGGTATCTCTGTTCCAAATTTCAACACATTCCGTTCAGGGGTTTAATATTATATAACACATTGGCCCATAATGGGCGGCCTTATCGCTCAAAGCGATCTCTTCCAGGCAACCAACCTTTGGAGTTTTGTATGTAGCTTAGACTATACTTTTAACACATAATAATACGCTACTTTTTAGATGGTAAGCCGCTGAACACAACTTTGTTCTGCATACTATTTCAAGGAAAACAATTTCTATGAATTAAAGTTGTTACGAGTTACGGAAACTTATTTTGATACACATGATATTATGAACTATAAGGCTTCCTTGTTTACTACGGAAGCCTAAAAACTAGCAAATGATATGAGACATTACGACTGACTCGAGAATAATGACCGGGAAAACGTATTCTTTAGCCTAGATTTTTTACGTAGTAATGTTTTCTATTCTTTGATTTAGCGCTGCAAAATTTTTGTATTGGGGTGCGGAATCTGACTTTATCACTATAGTCTGTATCATATATTTTGTTAATATGATATTATTTAATGAAAATATATGTAAGTTGGTATATTAACCAATTTAGTAAATAAAATATTATTGTATACCTAATACTAGTACTGTCAAAACTAAGTGCTGCATACTGTCCGCTGTTGTATTCTGACGAAAAGTAGGTGTTACGAATACAGGAATTTCCTTTTCAGCGACCTTAAAATATTGACAGACCATGCTCGCAACGCTGGACGTCCTTTCGCTTTCGCAGTTCGGTTTCAATGTCTCTCCAACTTTACTCAAAATAATATTTGAAAAACATATTTTTTTTGCTTTAAGTTACAGAGGTCTATAATTTATACTGTTAGCAAGTGTATACTATATAAAATATTTAGGTGTGTAGTATTTTACTGGTTTCTAGGTAAAAGGCAGAAGTAGAATAAGCAGATATTGGAAACAAGAGCAGGTCAGGAAGTCTGTGCCAGTGAACCGAGAATGCAAATTACACAACATTGTGCTCGTCGACCGTCGCGTCGCATCGCCCGTCGCCGTCCCGTCGCATCGAGAGTCGAGAGCGTTGGTGTAAGAGTACCACTACTACGGCTAGACGAGCTTGTAATACTATGGCATGCTACGTAACGCCTCAATAATGTTGCATTTCAACGATATTTTTATTTGCAAATACCACTTTATTCCACCTGTCAAGCCATATTTTGCGGAGTAGATACTTGTGCAAGTTTAAACTTTATAACTCCCGTTTCAAGGCTCATTTTTATCCAGCGAGGATAATCTTCAGCGTAAAGTTGAATGAATATGGATTATCCCGGCGTACAATTTGTTATGGATAGATTAATGACAGGCTTATGGCGCTTCATCGATATGATGACATCATTCAAGTTGATTGACTACATCCCGTTGACCACCGCTGTCGAGCTGGACACCCAGCATGAGGTACAGGTTGGTTACATGAGTGACAGAGGGCCGGAGGAGCGGCAAGTGGTAAGTGTAATGAGAGGGCCGGCGTGTCCTGTGGCGGCGCGTGGTGAGGCGCGCGGCCGGCCGGGCAGCGGGGGGCGGGAGGGCGCGGAAGGAATGCGTCGTTTTCGCATCGGGAGAAACGAATGCGTTTAAGCGTCGCGGGTATACAATGGCGGCGTGACGAGATCCGGTTCGCGGGCGGCACGGGGGCAGGGGACGGGGGCTCTAATCGATAGCCGGCGAGCGACGGCCGGGCGACTGTGGCGCATAGGTGACAGCTCGGGCCCAATCAAATTACCGGCCGTCGAGGAGTACTGCAGTGGCTCGCACGCCGGACTCCGGAGAAACACACGCCACCGCCCGCGCCGCGACCGCCCCGCGCCCCGACGCTGAATCTGTACCGGCGTTCTCCTATTGTCAGATTCCGATACATTGCCGAACATCGGCTCACATACTCAGCCTATGCAACACATTGACGAATAGTCGTCACTTATCATGCCACCCGATACGCGAGACCTACCTTCCTAACATCCCCCTTCCACCGATCCCACCCTTGTCGATGCAATTTGTATGTTGGTTAGGATTAATACCCAAGAACTTAACATACCAGTAATAAGTAGGTATCATATTATATAAAGTCCCAATATTATCACAACCAAACTGTACCTATGTTTTACCGTATAACACCTCAAAGAAGAATATTTACCTATACATTACCTATACACATTGCACTCGTGAATCGTGAAAAGCATGCGAAACATCCAACATGAATATGGTAAAATGTAATCAACAAGAATAGGTACCCATGTAGTTGCTAGATTAGAATTTAAAAGATTCCAGTAGGCAATCGTGAAGCTTCCGTGCCAAAAGCCAACGACTAACGACATGGACAAAGCGTGCGAAAGTGTAGCGACTAGCGACTATAAAACTTGTCTTACCACTTACAACTACTACATACATGAATAAACTGTGAGAATGTGACAGAATTTAACGTAACCAATGAATAGAATGACTGAATTAGCTTTGATTCAGTATGTTCTTTAAAAAAACATACATATTAGTAGAGAAACTTGGAATATACCTACTCCCTATTCGATATTTCAATACATATTCAGTTATGCATAATGAAGATATAGATAAAAGCGAATTTATCAAGTAATGACGCTAAATGTGTCAGCGGATGTAGAATAAACGAGACATCTACGAGTTTCACGGCAGAGGATTGGTGTACGCGCATCTAATTATAGGTTATTCCACCCGCGTACCGCACAACAGATCCACGTTGTACCATTAACGACCCGTGCACGAATGTCTACCCTCTACCTATACTAAACGTGCCTCTACCGCCTTACATCACGCGCAGACAACGCATATGGTGCACTTGTGATGTAACACATCAACCATATCTACTCAAAACTGGTCATAACTCAGTGGCTACATATGTACACAACTGTTAAGGAGACAATAAACATACAAGAAATGTTAACAGGGAACTTGACTTTGAAGAGTATCAAAATAAAAACTATAACGACGCCGTAAACTTTCCACATCGATCGACCGCATGTATTGTAGAAGCTTATATCGATGAGACTGAAATAAATGTCGCTTTTATAGGTATGTAATGAAGTGGCCGTCGCAATTAAATCGATGACATCATAGCTTCGATGCGTGGTGCGATGGGAAATAAAAGCACAATTCAATCAACAGTCGCAACACGCCGACTCATACCAACCCGAGTACAAGTCAAATGTAATAACATTATGGAATGCATGTCCTATCTGAACTGTTGCATTTCAACTAGCTTATTATAACTTTCATACTGTTTTGCACAAGTTCTGCAGGAACTTGTAGATTGCCACAAACATCAGAAAACTTTCATAACAATGGTACTGATTGTTAAATTTTCGGCATGTATAAAATGTAAAGGGTTAAGATGAAATCATAAGAAGGTACGAACTTTGTAGGAACAAACAGCATAAGAAAGAACTACTACAGAAACTCAAGATGGAACATACAAACATCGCTAAAAGTTTTAAAACTATACTTTCGATTGCGCTATTTTGTATATTACATGACTTAAGGTAAAGAATAAGAAACCAAAGGATTTCTAGCAACATTTGAAAAACATAGCATTAGAAAGAACCACGTTAACAGGCACGCGGGGTGAAGCATGACTTCGCAATCATGAGCAATGAGCATGAGGTATGTTGACGAGCACGGGCACACTTTGGCGGTACCAACTCGCAAAATTACAGATCTAATTCTGTTCTATTCCTGTTCTGTAATAGTCATCAGCAACTTAGAGTTACTTGCTTGTTAATGACCCAGTGGTCACAATGATTAAAAAGTTAGAAGCAATCATGTGACGCAAGTTGTTCATCCTTGTTTTGAGGACGTCCAAAAAGCGCTAGTCATTACGAAATATACTTTCATCAAGAACAAACTTACCTATCGCAGGGTCTAGAACTGCTTGTGCCGCCTGTTCCTCGCCAACTGGCGTTTTTAGGCATATTTTTTTGAGTTTCATTGCGACCGGTGAGTCTTCTGACTGGGCCACTGTAACAAAAATATTGTTTTAAGATATAATCGATAATAATCATCACACGTCGAAAAAATTAATAATTCGTACAATATGTGCGCTGCAACGACACAATTAATAAAACCGCTCGCAGAGCTATACTCTTTCATACACATACTTGCTCTATGTTAGTTGATAAAACATACAAAAGTGTTGGTGCAATTTGTAAGTGAAACATTAAGTCGTAAATAAGCTTCTTTTGGTGTCTGAAAAAGGCAAAAAGGAGTTTACATTTGCAATTTTTAAATTATTAATTAAAACGGGCGTTTCGCCATAGCTTAATGAAAGCGTCCTCGAAATCGTTTTAAAGGTTTTTATTCAATTGTTGACCAAGCATATCAGATCATACATAGAAATTTAATCAAGGTGTAAATCAGTTACAAATAAGATGAAACTAAATCATTACTCCTTTTAAAAATCTTACCAAAAGCTATAGTAAAGGTTGCCCTAACTATAATGTATTATCATCATAGTGTTTCGTATACTCTAGCGCTGCGTTGTTAACGTGATCGATCTACTCCTAGCTGTGGGCTCTTTGTTAGAATAGCTAAGGACGTTACTGCAGTCAACTATAAATTAGAAGTTGCAGTATTAGAAATAGGTGCAGGGCATATAGCTGATCTAGGTATCTCTTTAGCAACTGCACAGTCAACTGTGCTCCTTTCCAGACAGTATCAACACTGCGTCAGGTGGGATATAGTTAAAGTAAGCTAGTAGGTTACTGGAAGCTTGATTTCAAAAAGGGCAAGAGGCACGTTAACTCATTTTATTTTGAATTCTACAAAACCGATTTTCGAGAAACTTACACTGTACCCTAAGTTGGAGAAATTTAAACCAATAAAAAAGAATGGTCAACATTTACCCAAAGGTTGCAATAGTTCTTATATTGCTTGGAATGACTGTATAATGTATTACGTACATATCTACAGTTAACAATAGTTAAGCTCCTTTTTGAAGTCTGTTAAAAATACAAATTCATTTGAATTTTTCCAGGAATTTCTAAACTAATCTTCAGCTTGGAGAGTTTACACCTTGAACGCAAGATGCAAAAAGCTCTGAAATTCATAATAATACATTAAGGTGTCGATATTAGTGGATAATATTGATAAAACTGTATCATCCATAATATATTATGTCAAGTGACAATGTTCGTAAGTAGAAGCAGAAACTTTAGACGGTAAAAGCCCGAGAACTTATGTTTCATATGGAGATAGGTATAGAATAATAAAACCAGCTCTGATGTCATTGGGTTAAGCCTTGCACTTCACCATGGATCAGGTGCTTTTACCGGAGGTAAACTTCTTTTACAGGAGGTCGTCTAGGTGGGTACCACAACAGTTCTTCCGCCTGAGCAGTGATGTTCAATCATTACAGTGCTTCGGTAGGAGGGTACTGTAGCTAGTGAAATTACTGGGCTAAAGAGTCTTAACATCCTATGACTTTCGAGTAATAATAATAATTGGGGTTACTCCAACTGCACAAAGTTACCCTTCTTACACTGTCAGAGTCAAAACACAATTTTTAGGTCGTGAGGCCAACCTATATGTTGCAGTTTCAGGTCGCCGAGATTACTACAGGGCCTGCAACACGACTGCTTCCTACATATTTTATAGGAAACAGCCGGGACCCACAGTTTGACGTGCCTTCCGAAACACGGAAGCGTCCAAGCGAAAAGTTTTTGCCACACCGATATTTGAACCCAGGGCCTCCGGATCACAAGCCGGACGAACGACCACTGGGCCACGGACGGTAGTTTGTGCAGCGTTGGTGCAGTGCACCTAGAATTTCACATTATTGTGAAATCCTAGGTAGCACTGTACTGATTATGAGCAGCGCTATCTCTAAACATCAGGAAAGCGTCTTGCTCGCCTTTTTACATCTTCACATTTTAAAAAATGTGTGTAGGGCGTAGGGAGAAAAATATTGTCTCTCCACGTTGAATAAAAGCGGAGAATGTAAATAAACAATGATTTTTTTACTAGTTATTTAAATATCACTCAACTTGGTACATTTCCGTTCTGATGGAATCCGAATCTAAAAAATCGCGAATCAGACTGAAGACTTCCTATTGGCCGACGGTTATGACGGTGACCAGCAGTACGATGCAAGTATGCACACATAATGTATAATCCACAGATAGTTCGATCCATATTATTAATTAAGATACCAACAAAACTCTCGACTGATAGCAAGTCTTTAGTCTTTACAGGGACTAATGGTTGACTATGCTGATTGACGTTAGAAATAATGCATGACAACAGGTAGGTATAATCGCAATAGAAAACGCTTCTAATTTTGTTATCAAAGCTAATGATGATAAGATAATGAAAACCCAAAATGCAGGAGCAGAGCTATAAAAGTGTTATGCGCGCGTAAAATGATTGAACAAACAGTAAAAGAATCGCAACAGGTTTTACAGAACGCGACCTCAACTAATAGAATAAAAATATTATGCCCCGTAACATTTTAGGAGAATCGGCAACTTCTCTCGCCTTGCAGGGTGTTGCAAGATTTTGAAGGGTCGTAATGCCATTGCAAGTGCAAGCAAATTCGATTGAATTCAGTCATTTTCACGATGATTTTAATAATATACGAGTACCTATGGTATTTAATATGGATTATAGACTTTACGACTAGGCACTAGGCATACCATTGACCTTATGTAAAGTTAGGTATTCCTTCGAGCTTCTGGTCTCTCATGATGTTTCTTCGACAAAGAAGTTCTCCTAACACAGAACAGGGTTAAAAGTCTCCAGATACAGGAACGCTTTTACTATTTGAGTGAGGAATTAAACCGACCTATGACAACATTTTTGTTTATGCATTCAGAATGATGTAATAGGGGCTAAATAACAAGTTTCACATTGGAACAAGAAAATTTACTCAAGTAGTTGCTTGATGCCAATTTTACGTTTATTGCAATATTTGCGATTTAGTGGTTTCTACAGATTTTTGTCTATGGTAAAGAATTTCAAGAAGTGAAAACTAGATTATCTAAGTGGTTTAGATATTTCCACGTATTCTTATTTTATGTATTTAATTAAAAAGTTAACGATTAGCATCGCATTTCTAACTGGTTTTTCAAACCTGATTCCAAGCACAGAATATAGGTACGTTATAGACATACGTATGTTAGAAGCGTTGCTCGTATGTAGTGTAAAGTGTGTGTATGCTTAATCCTCTCATAATATAGATTTAATTTGTGGTTGCAGTTGAAATTAAAGTTTAGATGATATTCACTGTTTATATAGGTAAAACAGGTGGTTGGGACCTATGTATTCTGTAATCTATGTTGTTTGTCAAGGCTTATTCATATTTGAGCAGAATGGCAAATGACCGTCGGGGTTGCAACAAATGTGTCGTGCATGTGAGATGTTGAGAGTAGTGTGTTCGGTACGCAGTGTGGGCATACATTAGGTGCGATGTCGCTAGTGTGTCGCGGCGGTTACGGCTCGGCACGGGCAGGTGCAAGCAGGCTGCACGCTGCGGCGCGGAGGCTGCGGCCACCCTCGTCCCCGTCACCCTCACATCTACCACCCCGCCCCGCTATCCACCCGCACCCGCCATCTTAACAAATCGATAGGATATGACTGTTCTCCACTTCGCGGGTGCGACTTTTGGGCGCGGACAGAGTGACCCCTCTTGATTGCGTAACGCAAACTGGTGCTGAACAATGGGGCTGAGACACACGATATTACCAGAAACCTAGCGACGCGCCGTGTAAACGAATTACTGTTCCGAGAAAGTGGACACGTTCTTGACATAATCGACTAACATAACGTGGTAGTCAGTGGTGCACCTATCTAAAACTTATCTTCGAGTTGCAACTGACCAAAGTTGCTAGTTTTGGGGTTCCGTATATGATATCAGAACTTTTATCCAGTACTTGAACGAAACCCTCTCCCTCTTTATTATACGAGAGTTCAGCTCGCACTTAATCCGATTACATTGTGATTGAACAAAGAAAAATCCACATAGCGGATGATCAGCGACGTATATCATTCCAGATGTTAAAAAAATAACGCGGCTACAGGTACTATCATATTAATTAGATTCTAAGAATTAAGATGTTTAATCTCAAACAATAGTTCCGAGGAACTTCCGAGGTAAATTTTAGCTTTACTTTTAAAATTTGACGAAGCAAGACTGGTCATTCAACACTTTCGCTCACTTGAAATAGTCTCATTATACTAAAACACAGTTCGGCTGGTTGCGCCTTTTTCATCAGCAAACAGAATTAATTCAATGAGAAGGTAATCCCAACCGTCCTATAACCCAAGCGGGAATGGGAGTAAACCGCGGCTCGCTCTCGCCATCTCCACTTAAATATTCACGCCCTCTAATGACACGATGTCGGCTCACTTTAACAGGGTTCTAGGTGTCCAAGTTGTGGGCTTGAAGTTAAAACCTTGTCGCGGACATAAGAACGGTTGTTAGGTATAAAAAGCATAACGTAGCTATTTAAATGTCCTCTTCGTAATCGAAATGATACACAATACATAGGGTGTTCAGTGCGTGAACTATTATAAAAGTGACCGTAACTTGTAACTTACTAAGGGTTTTAGGACACGTGTATTGTTAATTTAATATGATAAATATACGGCATCTAAAAGTCTCTTTAAGATATTAATATATAATATCTTAAATATATAATATCTAAAAGCCTCTTTAAGATATTAATATACACATATAATATCATAAAGAGGCTTTTAGATACTGTCCACGTCTTTTTTAGCACTCAAAATACGAGACCACAAAAATAAACCAACATTACGATTATGCCACCCTTTGTATGCGGTGGTTCGTACTTTAGCTGAAATTATTGCAGAGATCACAATGTTATACATAAAGTAATAATAAAAAAAAAACAATAATAATTATAGGTAAGTGTTCATAGCGTACGGAACCCATCCACAATTTGAATTTGCACTTGGCCAACTTTTTTTTACCGCCTTGGTTTTCTTTAGACAAACAATCGAAATAATAGTCTGGAATATATGGGAAACACACCTAATAACATTATTATGGTAACGGAGCAACTTTCCAGGTAAAGTTATCCATATTGGCATCATATCAGTTTCCATGTAAGTGTGTAAACGGTTCTAATGATTATGTATTTCTGCAATGACTTCTGAGAACCAACAGTTTTCTAGTTGAGTTGCATCTGGTCGTGCGAAGCGTTGCTGAGGTGGTTATTTCACCACAGCGCGTTGCATAATTGCACACATTATAATATTTTGGTCCAATCTTTGTACAGTCAAGAATTTAACCATACTCTACATATCATCATCGAATATCATCGAATTTTATACGAGTAGCTTACGTTGCGATGGCGTGCTAGGTAGCGATTAGTGAGTCTGTGATAATATGCTAAATTAAAAGGATAGATCCAAATAAAGTTGAATAAAGATAAGACAATTCAGTGTAGCTAAGTGGTCTGTTTGGAAGAGCTGGGGAGGTCGCAGTTTAACCCAAACTAGTTTCAAGAGTACCTACGTTCATTCAAGAGCATAGTGTGAATTCGACAGGCACTCGAGTGTGTGGAGCGGTTATTGGCTGGCACCTGCAGAGCCTCAAGCGCACGACCTTGACGTCATAACCAATACCTACTCGAACGGTCACCACGGTACTACTTTTATAGACTAATTAAACGTGTGAACAAAAAAAATATCATTTTATTTGTGTACTCTTTGTTTGTTCAAAACTTTACACCACTGTGACATAATATGTCATGATTAGTGCGTTATGCATCAGACGCGACGCGGAGAAACTTGATATCACAGGAAATGAGCGTGAATATAATTGAAAGGAACCTCACGCAAAGGTCATAAAAACAGCAATAATTATATTTTCACCTTCCAGCAAACGATGTCAACGCGCTATAGCGCCGTATGACCGTAACCAGGCAACAGTGCGCCGAAACGGATGCTCGCTTCACCTGCTCGCTTCCGCTGGATAATTGCAAGAACTGTAACTGCTCTAGATTTTAATGAATATTCGTATTCTTTATTGCGCCTTTATCATAGTCGACTGTCGACGTATCCAACAATAGCCTCAGTTCGGCACACGTCAGTCTCTTCGAGCGTTAACGTTCCGACGTCTACAACGTTACCAGTTACCACGTCAATTAGACCTCGGAGTCAAGCTGAAATTGCAAGTATTCATGAGGAATAGAGCAATTTCAAATTCTTTGGCCTCGAGTGTTGAATTAGTTTCAATGAGACGTTAGACTTTAGTTGTAAGATATGAGATGTAGAAACAATACGAGTATCTTGTACAAGTGCGGATCGGTCGGATGAGCAAAGTTCGTTGACCCCTACCCCCCCTGCTCAGCGCTCTGTGGTCTCACTTTCAATGCGCCCGAGGCCTCCGTGAGTCCACGTGCCCGTGCGCAGCCATCGCCGCCGCTGTCGATGACGTCACTACCTTCAGGACTACGCGCAACGGTGAGAAGCGGTAGAGCGTGAACTTGTTTGGGATTTTCATTAAGGCATTTATGGGAATCGTTTTACTGCTCTCTTTTCCTCATAACACAACTTACCACCTCTAAGAACCCTTTGTGCAGTGTGCACTTACACATTAGGTATATTAGTGTGTTAAGCAATAAAAGGAGAGTACTCTCTTTTTAAGTGTCTAGGAAATACTTAATTTGTCTAAATTATAGGTTTCACAACATTGAAAACATTTCAACATGCCATATTTGAAATCCTAGAACACCTAGTGTGTTGAAGAAAGTGCGAAATATCACGCATTGGTGCAAATGTAAGGCAAACGAACCCGTAAACGTAGTCGAAGTGCTTACGTAGTTTCAGCTAACAGCTAGATGAGTTGATCTATGACGTCTGGCGTTTCTAAATTGGTCTAAAATGGTTTTAATTTACGGATCTTTTCTACGTGTACTATTTATTACGTCAAAATACGCAGATCCTTAGTAAAAACAAAATTGGTAATGAATAGACTTCATTAGACGAGTTGGCTGTCTTTCCATAGAAGGCCGTCTGCATGTTAACCGTGCCGCGATCATCTATATATACTATTATATAAAGAGGTAATCTGACTGACTGACTCATCATCGTACAGACCGCTGGACCGATTGAGCTGAAATTGGGCCAGCGTATTTTTTAGATAACGAAGGCTACCGATAAGAACCGATTTTGAAAAATTCCCACGGGAACGGGAATTATTCACAAAAAACGTTTGTATGCAAATCCGTAACCGCTGAACCGATTTGGCTGAAATTTTGTAAAACGATAGTTTCAACTATGTTTAGGAATTTTTATGTCAAAAAATACCTTTTAAGAGGGAAAAGAGAGGGGGTTCAAAGTTTGTGAGGGAAATTTGGCACCGCTGAATTTATTGACCTAAAATTTGGTACAAAGGTCTTGATGCCTAAAAAAGGACATGAGATAGTTTAAATTCCTCAAAATCAACGTCTAAGGTGGGAAAATGGGGGTTCAAGTTTCTGAACAAAATCGCTGACCATTAAACTTTTTTAGCTGGAATTTGAACAGCGTGTTTTTTAGGTAACTTAGGCGACCGATAAAAAAGGAATTTGCGAAATTTCCACGGGAACGGGAATTATTCCTGAAAAACGTTCGTATGCAAATCCGTAACCGCTGAACCGATGGAGTTGAAATTTTGTAAAACAATTGTTTGAGTTGTGGTTAGGAACGATATAGTTTTTGTCAAAAATTTACTTTTGAGGGGGAAAAAGGGGGTCAAAGTATGTTTGGGAAATTTAGAACCGCTGACTTTATTGAGCTAAAATTTGGTATGGATGTAGCTTAAATGTCAAGAAAGAACATTAAATAGTTTTTATCCCAGAAATAAGCCCTTAAAGGGGAAAATGGAGAGTTAGGCAGCCTTTTTGAGTCTTCAAAAAGGGCATGCAATAGTTTTTATCCCAAAAATGAGTCTTTGAAACGGAAAAACTCTGACCCCCCGTTAGAGTTTGTATGGGATAGACGTATTTTGAGTATCCGACAATGACATAAAAAACATTTAATCACAAAAATCAGCTTTTAAAGGAGTAGAAAGAGAGAGAGAGGGGGAGGGGTCAGAGTTTATATGACGAATCAGTAACCACTGCTCCTATTTAGCTGAAATTTGATATAGATTTATATTGAGTCTCCAAATAGGTCATGGAATAGTTATGGGTCAGGGTTTTATCCTAGAAGCCTTTGAGTGGAAAAAAGGGGATCAGAATTTGTATTGGAAATATTAGTACCTAACTGCCAAATAGCTGTAATTTAGTACAAAGACACCAAAAAGTTTAATTTTAAGAAATCAATATTTAAGAGGGGAAAGGTGGCGGCGGAAGTTTTTACGGGAAATCAGTAACCGCTGACCTTATTTAGCAAAATTTTGGAGTAGGTAAAATATAGCTTGAGACTCAAAAAAAGGATTTGGGATTCCCGGGAAATTATTAAATAATTTAATAGGTATATTAATTAACTGTAACGCGCTACGAAGTGCGCGCAGGTCCGCTAGTAATAAATAAAACCGGACAAGTGCAAGTTGGACTTGCCACCGAGGGTTTCGTCCAAAAAAGTCAGCAAAAAGTTGAGGTCACTAACCCACCCATCTAAATACGTATCTACGCACATAACATTGCTTAACTTCAATGATTACATACTTAAAATAAAGTTTTTTTTTATATGAATTAATTACATAATAGTAAGTATGTAAGTATAGTTTTTAGTTCTTTTTTCTGAACTTAAAATATATGTACCTAAAAATCTGCCGAATTTCATAAACATAGGGTAACACGGCAAGTATCCTATGAATTTTGATTTATTCAGAGGGTCGAAATGTACGTTTTTTGGAGTATAAAGGTCTGTATAGGTATTTTTTAACTTAGAACTTATATTTTTCATGGACATCCAGCGGCTACGTGTATGGTAAAAAATTCAACTCGATAACTCTACGGGTTCTGGAGTAAATGGGTCTTGTCTTGACAGACAGACAGACGGACGTCCGAATGATTCTATAACGGTGCCTTTCCACCATAGATGGGCTATGCTACGTTGCTATGGATTAATTACAAGCTTTATATTACTTTCACCTGTCTGTTGTCTGTCTGTCTGTAATCAAATCTTGCAAGTTTAATTTGACCCACTTCCCGGTTTCCAATTGAGCTGAAAATTTGCATGCGTGTGTAAATCGGATGACAATGCAATATTTTTATGACATCGAGCTGATCTGATGATGGAGCTGGAAGGTGGCCATAGGAACTCCGTCATAAAACAACGTAACCCCATCGAGTTTGGGCTAATTTGATTGGTCTTGACGAGTACTTTATGATACAAGACGATAATAATAATTAAAGCTTGTTTTTAAAAAGTATTTTTAAAATTTCACTTGTTATGAATGCGTTTGAAATCCGCCAATCATATTCATTGGTGCACATAGCTTAGCACTGGTGGAAACGGTTTCAGCTACGCTATGTTTTTGTATGGAAGGATGCGAGCTACGAATGCGTGCTACGAATACATGCTACGATGGATTATGGATGCGTGCTGTTTCGCTGCCGCCTTCGTAGCATAGCTGCATAGCACATCTCTAGTGGAAAGGCACCTTAAGGGTTTCCCTTAGAGGTATACGAAACCCTAAAAATAGACAAAACTAGAGAATTTTAGAAATAATATATAATGGTAATAGGCCTCCCTCCCTACTGGGTCTTCGGTCATTCTTCTCTTCCTCTTGTGCTTGATCAGTATCTATATTTATATGTAGTAAATAAGATTCAACAAGTAGGACAGATGTATAATATAAACAGGATTGTTAACTATTGACATAAACTTTGACGTCGTGGCTGTAATGCAACCATTTCTTGATAACGTCCATTGCATAATCGAATGCGCAAGTGAAAGTTGTGATTCCTTATCAACTACTTTCCAAATTACGAGAAATACAAATGATTTATACTGATCTTAAAACAAAGTAACTATGAAAACTTATTAGAACAAACAGTTTTACAATATTCAGATTTGTTATTATTTGGCTGTATTTGGAAGTATTTATATTCTGTGTTCATGTTAAAATCTCCAGGCAATACGAATTTCTATTTCAAAAATTTGCTAATCATAAACGGCACGTGAATCTCAACTGAAAACCAATTTTCTTTCAGAATGTTATAGCAAAATATAAAATAAGTGATAGTTGAGTTGCTAAAGTTTGAATTTGTGAAGTTTTTTCATGAGTCGCGCCGCGAGTCACTTCTTCCCAGGCTTATGTGGATCAGCACTCTGAGCTTTGATGCTTCCCTCGACAGTTTAGGGTTCGTTTAAGGCATCTTAGCACATTACGAATTTTCCTTGAGATTGGTTTCGGCGTAAGTCATATAGGTACTTAGTGAAAAACGTTTTATTGAAATGCCTAAAATGGCGAAACTCCTCGGGTTCGTTCATAACCACTGACTAAGTATATTATGCTTTCTATATACATATACCTAGCTACCAGTTAACCTTAATAAACTTTTAACTCAAATTGGGCTTTACCTAAATAGCATACGACATCATAGTTTCATATCTCATACATTTGTGGTTAGCTCATCAACAGATATTTTAATTATTTTTACATCAGAATAGGCAGGTGTATGATCAACTCTAGATGTACATAGATGGTAACTTAGCAGTGGGCGATTAAGAAATTGTTCAAATTTTAATTTATTGCATTGGGAGAATAATATCGACGTAATGCTAGAGATGAGGTATGTACAGTGGTCTGTCGGTCATCGGCGCGTGGCGACAATTAAAACCGGGATAAGTGTTGCGTGTACCTGCGAGATGAGAGCGCCACGGTCGATACGAGGGGGTTAGCCCGTGGAGGCGCGGGGCAGGCATCCAATTAAGGAGTTTAGAATACAAGTCACGGAGTATTGATGTCTCCCTGTTTTTATTGCGCAAAAAGTGCATGCGCTTCGGCCTAGTAACGACTACCAGGGAACCATGAACTGGTCTAATTGAGGATGTGTTATACTACCTATAAACATTAACGATCGACTTCAAAATGTCTCGAACACGAAGGTGAATCGAAGTGTAACACCGTAATTAGGTTCTATTTTTATATGTTGACGCGACATTCTGAGAAAAGAGTGGTGTGTGTTTCTTTGTAGGATTTAACATTTGCGGTGTATAAGACGTGTGGGCGACGAGGCGGCAGACAGCACGAGGAGTGTGAGAGGGGGTGGGGCGAGCCAACTCTTCATTCCCATTTAGCTACTGAATTGTACGACGGGAGGAGGCCACGATTATGTTTACTAAACCCGGCCCCGCGCTCCCCGCGCTACGGGCTACGCGGTCCGAATTAACACACGATCTTTGTCCCAAAGCTGGCTAGCTCTTTACACCGCCACGCCATGCTCTAGCCACCCCACCGATGCCGATCGGTGTTGCCATGTCACATTTGTACCTATTTAGATTTTAGTTAAGCAGGTAATATTTGAAATTGGTTTGTTTATGTTAGAAATATATAAGGACGTGAAAGTAACTAATGATACTCTACCTAAAGGGGATGATGGATGAAAGCGAATAGGAGAAAATCCATGCAGGTGCATTGAACATAATTTCAAAGTGCACCTCACTTTCAAATTCTCAAATAAGCTGACCTAGTGATCCTGTGGAGAACTCATTGCGGGCGTCGCGTCGGTAATCGCTTAAAAACCCGCTCCGGACGCTCACCGCCCTACCCTCAAGCCGCCGTACGGGCTGCGATACTATATGTATACGTCACTTTTATGTTTCTGTTCGATAAGTGCAACATTGATTACACATAGTTACACTTGAACTAGGGCTGACCCAGTGATCCTGTGCGAGAAACACCGCAGGCGTCGGTAATCGGACTCTAAAAACTCTCCCTAGTTGACGCCAGCCCCTGACCACCGGTAGCGCGGAGGTATGTAACCGTCCCATATTATTCCCAATTACTCGATTTTTAAAAAAAGTTGCGTTCAAATGATGGGATTAATTGATTAGATAATACATAGGTACTTACGTAGTACGTATATGAAATTTCCGTCAAAATAAATTTGGTAATGACTACCTGCACCCAGTGCTTTTAACCGCTGTACAATGTGTTATTCCAGGGTCTAAGCTATTTCTATACCAAATTTCAGCTCAATCGGTCCACCCGTTTAGTCGTGAAGAAATAACAAACGTACACACTTACAAACTTTCCCCTTTATAATATTAGCGTGAAGTGATTTTTAGCAGGTCAAAATTTATTATAATAGACCGATCAGTGGTTAATAAAAGTGTTCTTTACTGCTGTAGTATTGTTAGTTTGTTTTTCTCAATAAAAGGCATTTGCTTTTAATAAAAGTGTAAATGTGGCATCTACATACCACAGCGGGACGAGGGTCATTACCACGCGGCTGGGGGCGCGTTCCCGCTAGCTCGGCACTGTTCGCTCCCGACTGCGTTTATGTAACGTCGACTTTATGACACCTCTGATTAATTTCTTGACCTGTCCTTGGTACTAGTTCCCAGAATATGCTTTCAAGTCGAAGGGATGGCTGTTTTATATCTCTAGCAGGGCACTTTATTACTTGAACAATACCGATAAAGTTCGTGTTTACAATGCAGGAAAATGATGTAGGAATAGCGTTTTTTCTTGATTCAAAACGTTAAATATCTCAGAGCATGTAAGGGCCCTATTTTATTATTTAACTATGTTGCCAACATTAGCTGCCCTAAAGTTTTATTTTCATTGTAATTTCCAATGCAAATGCAATGAGTTTCGGAGTCATTTATTTAAAACATCTTCAAAGTCGAAAACTTATCGTAATAGCCGAATCTCTTAGTTGTGATTCAGTTGTGCATCTTGAGGGGTGAGCCTCACAGCAATAAAAATAAATTACAAACACTACCGAAAAAATGTAGAGAAGAGGGGAAATGGAGAGCGCAGCAAGGCGGTCGGATTCTGAGTACTGTAATGAAAATGAGTTGCGAATGAATTAAGGAGTGCTTTTTCAATGGCAAGAGGTCCTAGTAGACCTAAAAATACGTAGTTTTATGACAACATTCCTTACCGCATCAATGTGAAAGCTAAAATCCACATAAAGGAATGTGAATTAGTTCTTTAAGTCTAAAGTTCTAGAGTCTTTGAGGAATAATCTCTAACACACAATATATTTTGCATCTTCATGGTCGATATTTGACGGGAATATTATTGTATGTCACATTAAATCATCATCCCTTTTTGAATGCAAGCCAATCCCCTGTTATTAGGAACATTTTGATTGGGGGACAGATGTAATTTAAAACTAAACGTAATGTACCTGAATTATTCGTACACATGACTTGACTCTATTCAGATATGGACCATGATATCATTTTCACTTTAGAAAAACATCATCATTCTCCAGTCCGATTTATATTCCTACTTAAAGCTGTGACCGGTGACTTGATGAGACAAACAACGCGAGACTTAGGAAAGAATATGATCATGGATTTCAAAATTGAAAATACATGCAGGAGATACAGCCGCGATCGCATAAATACAAAAGGCAGTGCACACACACACAAACATTATAGAATGTAATCATATAAAGTAGCGCGAGTCTGCGAAGTTAGTAGGCAAGCGGAAAGCACACAACAACGCTATTCAGGTAGAGGGTCGCCTAATGAAAGTCGATGAGATGAATGTTTCGGGTTTAATTAGAATCGACTAAGTCGTCCGCTAGCGTACATAATATTGTATTGTGGAGGAGAGCTTTTATTTGTGTCGATTGGTTTGAGATGGGGGTTGTGATACCATGCTTTGGTTTGCATTGATTTCATATTCTTCGTGATTAATATCATAACAATGACATAGTTGTAGTGATATTAATAGTTTTACTTATAGCCTACTGCAGTTATTTTATGGACTTTTAAAACTGCTGCTTCTACCCTATATTTTATCAAGTGATTTCTAGCAAAGCGCATCATAGTTCAATTAGGAATTTCCATGAAAACCTTGGTATTGTTGTGTCGATATGTCGCCAATATTAAAGGCGTTGCCCAAGGACTGAAGCTTCGGACTTAGCGATCGTTGTCACAACGTATCGAGGCGAGTGCATAATCGCGTGAGCCCTTGCTTTTCGTCGTTCACCTTCAACAGCATGAGATCGATTTTCTAGTGAGTTTACGAGCCCGATCATTGTGCTCGTAAACATTCCTCTGCAGCAGTATCGGACTATGCGAGACTGCGGTATAGGATTGATAGATATCTACCGTCAAATACATCTTAAAAGTCATGAACTTACTAGTACTACTGATTTGAACTGTATAATAAGTCACAAGTATTATATTAGAAAAAGTAATACGCGTTGGTGCGTTTCAGTGTCTGGCTTTATTCAAACAGGGTTTTCAATAGTGAGATTCGCGAATCGAAGGCTTGCCCCGAGACACCCGCGGAGTAATCCTAGTAACAGACGTTATTTGACTATTTATAGATTGATATCAAGCACGCGTCTATTCTCATGGGACCACGTGACGCAAGCACATTGCAGAATTATTAATAAACAAGGCACCTAATACTTACCTAACCGCTGTCTTCAACGGTTAGATGTGCGTGACCGACTGGTGTGTTACGAAAATCAATAGAAAAACATTGTCCCATTATAAAGTCCACAAGGATAGTGTCCTATGTCAGCATTTTACGTGAATAACTTCCACAAAATAAATCATCTTTAGGATCAACCATTATTAAATAAGTAAAATGTGTGTAAACATTCAAAACATGATAACCCCTTAGATACTGTTCCAGTTCCAGTAGACTGAATCTGGCACATGCTTGGGAAACAACCCATTGATTGGGGTGATCCTCACGTACCTAATTATTACTCGAGCGAAAAGAACCGAAGTTACTTACTTTGATGCTTATCTGCTAACTGTATAAGAGGGTTGGGCAAGTCCCTCCGCCTGTAAAAGCACATGACTTTTGCTTCCACATTGCCCGACGACGTTTTGTTCAACTCTTCTATCCGCCGGATTTGGTACGGAGACGTCGACGACGTCTCGAAATAGACGCAGTCTGTTGACAAAGAAAATATTGGTTAGATAAAGTGACAATTTCAAAATCATGATAAGTTTTAGGTGTAATGCTGAGCAGATATTGGAAGATATTACTAGCTTTTGTGTCATGCATTTTATAGAGCATTTTCTAAGGGACAGGTTATATTATGATGTGCTCTATTCATTTGCGACATAAATTATAATAGTATGAGTTCCGTCGTCTATACTATGAGAACCGATCAGCGTACTAGAACTATTAGACTAGGAGTATCGTGACGAATCTCATCGAACATTGCGATGGTGTGTTTCAATAATCAATATGTGAAGTCAACCTTGTTGAAGTGAATCGACGATAATATCACAGCGATCTTCTTCGAAAAGAATCTCTATAAAACAAAGACCGTGACGTAGAGTCAGCATAATGCGCCTAAATTAAAATGAATGCCAAAACAAAGAGCACATTTTGGTAAACTCGTTCCACGGACGCCACCAGTCGCGGTAAGGTGTGGACAGTGGTAGTTGGTGCGGAACACACCGGCATCTCTGTCAAACTAATGTACCACATGGACAACTACCTAATGTAAATGGCGCTCTTTACCGTTATACCACGCAACACAACTAAATGACTCGCGCGCATAATGTCACGCTCAAAACCATTCTTTTTTAAACGGCGAGTTAGTTTTGGACGATTAATCTTGATGACAATGCTTGAATATCATGGTTTCACCTACGAGCTTGAAAATAAAAATGAATAAGGAATAATTGAATAGGAAAGCACCGTAGGTACAGAATCAGTTTTATTTTTCTTGAAAATAAATCTTACACCAAATTTGTATGAATAATTAGAAATGGTTTATGAGCTATCAAAACTACTGGTAATCGATCTCGTATTAGGGTCAAAGTGGGTAAATGTAAACACTTTTGAAAAAAAATGGAGGTAGCAGTACTTTTATCATCGTGAAAAAAAATTGTGACGACTTATTATACTATTTCTTTTTTCTAAGGACTCAGAGTGAAGTAACATGCGAAGTAATACATAACAAAACCTCCTAGCACATTTATTTTGTTTTTTATTACAAGTTTACATTTACCCCAACGCAAAATTTCAAAAACTACTATTTTGGGGTAATTGTAAACACGCAATTCTTAAATGTTACTACATAGCACAGAAGAAAAGATTATTTAGTGCAAGGTTTGATCTCTCTAATGAGTATATTATGGTAAAAAGTCCTTATCTATAACAGGAGGTAAATTATTTATTTTGGGGAAAATGTAAACATAATGATATTTCCGTACATAATTATAACTAATAAAAGGAGGTAAATGTAAACAGTCTCTGTCAGTACATCAATAACTCAATAACATTTGAAAACATTAAGAAATACTACTACTGAACAAATTATAAACAAATTATACTACTACTGGACATAAATATGTACATAAACTCTTAATTTCATCTTATGCTAACTTAAACTTGATCTTAGTGGCATGAATTTCCTTTGTTATTTATAATTTCTTCACTCCTCTTATCAGTTTTATCATTTATTCTCTGAAGCATTTTCCCTTTTTCCATTCTGATGCAAGTTAGAGATTTTATTTTCTTTTGAAATATTTTTTTCTACTCAGAATTTTATATAACCGTAGTAGAAAATACATAAAACTCGCAGGCTTCTTGAAATGCATTTTTTTATAAATCATATCATCTATATCTTACGGAGAGTAACGTAGTAGTTTTTTCTTTCATACATTTGTCCTCCGCATATGACATTAGCCTTGAAATTAAATGTTTACAATCCCCCCCTCATTATCACTAAACATATTGAAAGCAAAAAGTATTGTGTTTCCAATTACCTCACTCGTTTACATTTACCCCAAATTATGTTTACATTTTCCCCAAGGCTCTAAATATTGAGGTAATTGTAAACGCAGATTTAAAAAATTGCAGATATCATATAGAGAGAAAACAACACCTAAAACGTGCCGCTTAATTCAATTTCATCTCTCTAGCTAATAAACATTATAGCTTACCTCAATAGTTTTCGTACTAAAGTAAGTACTGTTCACCACTTGAAAACTGTATTTTAATGGATTTTGCCGAAAAGTATTAAACACATCAAAATAATATTTTTTGACATCTAACACTTAAATTTTGAAATGCATTTCTTAGATAAAATACTATTAATGTATTCTGATGGACTCAGAATCCTATGAAAGTAAAAATGAAGAAATTATGGCCAGCGTTACCATTTACCTCTGTTTACATTTACCCACTTTGACCCTATAAAACTTTCCATGCTGGGTGCGATCGCAAGGTGAGCTAAAATTAAACCACGATGAGACGTTATTCCGCGTTTACATGGTAAAGTTAATAAACGTTTTTATTTCTCCCTGAATGATCTGGCGCCACTCAGAATTTTCTTATTGAATTGCCATTGTACATTTTAGATCCAGTTACTAAATTAATCAAATTCTAAGTCTTTCTAACTATTCGCTGTGTTTCTGATACTTTCTTTTCACGGGGTTACTTTGCGAAATTGTGCAGGAGTACCAAATTACTAATTACACGAGTGCTCTACTGAACCTATTTCAATTTTGAATAAATAGATTTAGATTTTTTTTATTCTATTCGAATCATTTAGTGTAAAAAAGTAGGTTCACTATACGGGGCTTGTGCGATTAAACGTATTTTTATATTTCATATCGAAAGTGTTGTGCGAGCGGATGGCCGATGGGGTCGAAAAGTGCTCGAGTGGAGACCACGGACTAGCAAACGCAGCGTAGGACGTCCACCCACAAGGTGGACAGTAGACCTTATAAAGGTCGCCGGAAGCAGCTGGATGCAGGTCGCTTCCAACCAGTACATATGGAAGTCCAAAGGGGAGGCCTATGTTCAGCAGTGGACGTCTTACGGCTGAGATGATGATGATGATGTACCTAGTCAGGTCATAAATTCTGTCACATGTTTAATATAAAATTATTGGAACAAGTTTATTTATTATGTAACCATTTATATACCAAAATGAACTTCACAAAACATAGATTCTTATGACAATAAAGTTTATTCAAAATGACCTCCATGATTTTGAATACAGGCCTTCAATCTGCGCGGCCAGTCGTCTATCGCAGCACGAACGAGGTCCATGTCAATATCGGCTGCTGCCTTAATCAAGGATGTCTTGAGTGACTCCAAATTGGGATGAGGCTTTGAGCACGCCTTTTCCTCCAAGTGTTGCCATATCTTGTAATCTAACGGACTCAAATCTGGACTGGAGGAGGGCCAGTCTTCGTGCCGGATGAAGTCGATTTCACGCGCCGCCAGCCAGTCTTGTGTGCTCTTCGCTCTATGAGCTGGCGCCGAATCTTGTTGGAATACCCAGTGCCTGTTATTGAACATGGTATGAGAAACAGGTTCCACAAGGTTCGTCAGGACTGTATTTTGATACACAACTGCATTCGTTTTTACACCTTTCTCACAAAAATGTACCTCTGTTAAGCCTCAATAAGAAACTCCCAACCATACCATGAGCGAGGATGGAAAATGACCTCGTTGGACACGCGGAATACGGTTGCTCGCTTCTTCACTACTGTGTGCGTACACCTTATCATTTTGTTTGTTGTAGCTCTCTTCTACGGTAAAAATTTTTTCATCCGAAAAAAGAATTTCTCGATATTTTTTTCTCGCGTACCCCTTCAACAAAGCGCGGCATCTCTTCAGTCTCAGGTCCATTAGACGAGCATTTAAACGATGTCCTGTTTTTCTTCGATATGCCCGAAGCCCTAAGTCTTCATTTAACACCCTTTTCACCGTGGTTCTGCTTAACCCCAGCTGAAGGGCCAACCGTTTCTGCTTACGTTTGGGATTTCTTTGAATTCGCGCCTTCACAGCTTTTATCACTGCTGGAGTCCTAACAGACCGAGGGCGACCACTTCTTGACCTGTCATCTACACTAGAGTCTTCATTGTATCGTTTGATGGTACGATAAACGAATCTTTTGGTTATATTCAAATTTTTCAGTATGTCAAAAATTTGAATTGGCGCGTAACCGCAACGATGCAACGCAATAACTGCAACACGGTCTTCTTTAAGCGTCCACTCCATATTTAAAAATGAGTAAAATTCTAAAAAGTATACATTTTTATTTTCATGAACAATTCGAAATTCGAATTCAATAAACTTTTTTGTGGCCAGCAATCTAAAAGAAAAGTTTTTACTGTGTGACAATACTTATGACCTGACTAGGTATATGTAAAAAGCTGTCATTCATCAGTCTTCGTTGTTTCAAAAAGATTGAACCTATTCGGTTATTCCGATTAAGCTTTAGGTAAATTCTTCGGAAATGTTTTGATCTAGATTCAGTTCTGTTTCATGAAAATCAGTTCAGTCGTTTATATTATCACCTTTCCCAACCTATAAACGATATTATACCTAGACTTCTACTGGTCAAATCGTTTTAAGGTTTGGTTATGATTTTAGTACAATAAAATATCACGTATGATAAAATTGATAGCAAATTACGTACCTATTTGGAATCTACATAATTATAATTGGGGTTATACTCCAACAGAACAGGTTACCCTACTTACACTGTCAGAGTTAAATCACAATTACAAGGATAACCAAATGATTTCCAATTCGTCTGGTTAAACTATTGTTTTACGATTTATAATGTTCGGGATTCGGGTGTATTGTAAATTGTAGCGGTCTATTTAGAGCAGTTATGCTTATAATATTATGACCATGATCTTCTTGATCAGTCCTCCTTGATCCTTTAGTAATTTGTAGAAAATTTCAAAATGCAGTTTTGCTATGGATTGTAGAGATAAAGCTTGAAGGGTTATCATGTGTAACATCAAACGTTTCCAAATTTAGTTTTTTTCCTGGTAGAATGCCTTCTTTTGCAGATATTGTATGATTTGTGCATACAGTGAAAGAGATAACTTCAATTATAAAACTGCCGATTCAGGTCTGTTTAAAGCAGCCACGCTTTATATGACCATGTTCAAGAACCCTTAAGTAATCTGTAGAAAATCCCAGAAAGCAGCTTTGCTATGGATTGTAGAGTTAAAGATTGAAGAGTATCACGTGTAACATCAAACAATTCCAAATTTAGTTCAGTGTGATTAATTTAGGTTTTTTCCTGGTAGAATGTCTTTTTTTTGCAGATATTGTATGATTTGTGATACAGTGAAAGAGATAACTTCAATTATAATACTGCCGATTCATCGTAGTGTATAGGTAGTATGATTGCGTTTATCACACACGTGTTACGTGACTTCGAGGAAGTAGGTACGTACATCACCGAAATGGAGGTCATTTTATGAATTTTTGGCTTTCGATTGTCTTGCTTAGCTCAGCGTAATTTAGGAAGCAAAAATTATACATGATCAGCTTGAATTATTTGTAGATTTGCAAAACGTGATTATTGTGAATGCAATCAGTCATCATATTATCAGATTTGCGAAGTTATCTTTTGACACGATAATCCCATAGGTAGGTACCTATATCCTTTGGTCTGTGGTTGTGCCAATGGTTCTAAGTCCGGCGATATGCTTTGTGTAGAGTGACGCTACCTGGCATTTACGAGAGCATGAGGCATCACCAATGGGCTCGACCGCCGCGCAACGCCGCGCCGTGCCGACCGCGCCGCCGCGCCAAGCCATGGTTAAACGTACCAGACGCAGTGTCGCAGATTAGGCAATAGTCACTAGGTACATGTACTGGTTCTTATAAATATGTGTGCGTTGCGGATACGTCTATATAATATTACCTAGCGACTGTAGCTATAGATGTGTGTAAGTTGGGGCATTATGCGGCTGATAGCGATGTTAACGCCCGTTCAGTTTTGCCAAGAAGTGTATTTTTGGAACGTGTCAATAAGTAAGTGTATTGTAAATTTAGCCTGGACACGTCATCTGAGGAGGGCGTCGAATGATTGAATACAATCTTTAACCAGATTTAACGAGTCGATTCCTAAAAGCTCTAAGATCGAAATTTGCTCCAACTCTCCAACATTGTGAATTATTAATTATTATAATATTATATAACTTTAGCCACTGATTAATTAGTACGTTCCGCTGATGAAAACTGCAAACGAAGAATAACAGATTAAACAGGCTAGTAGGAAAGCTTTTTCCAGAGGTAATAAAATTGCTCTCTAGCTTTGACATAGAAATTAGAGTTTATGGGACCACAGGGGTTGGTACACATTGTTGTGAATATTATATTACGTGATACCTAACAGTATTCACATTTCTATGAGATATGATTTCTAGGGTGAAAGCTCATTAAAAAATGGTTACACTGTCAGAGTCAAAACACAATTTAGGTTAAGATCAGAGTCAAATCACAATATAGGTTGTGTGGCCAACCTAATGTTGCAGTTCCAGATCACCAAAATTCTACAAGGTCCAAAAAAACAAACGGGACCAACAGTTTTATGTGCGTTTCCAAACAGAGTAGGAGATTTATACACGACATAAGGATCATAGGTCCATAGTTCATAGACGCTAAAGGTGGTTGTTTCAGTCATCGACACTGACTCAATCAAAACCATCTATCAAAATTTCGGAATCTAACACCAAGGAAGTCGAAGGATTTCTACTGTAAAATCTATTCATTACATTAGTCTCCAATTACATGGAAAACCCTTTATGGATAATGAAAATACCCGTTACTCGGCATTTCCAGATCGCCAAAGATTTTAACAAGATCTAAAGATTCTCCTACATCTTATGATTCCTATATGGGATTAAACTAGGAAGGAAGCCCAGAAGTATATTCTCTTAAATGTGTAATCATAACCTCGTGATATTCGCAGCCAGGGCTCCTCCAGCAACGTATCTACCGTACGGATCTATAGTTGGAGACATTCTCGCAATATCACGAAACGTACTTCTCTGCATAAGTTTACAATAATATACTAAGAACACATACCTAGGTACTTTCTACCCCTATACTGTATCTATACGTGCCACGTGCATATTGGAATGCAACAAATAAAAAATAAAAGCCTGATTTTAAACTATGTAGAAGATTCAAGAATCACGTTAATTTTTATACCTCGCTAATTTCCAACATGTTTAGTTAACTTCTACGTAATAATTTATTTAAATCCTAAAGTGTTATGATAGTAATCGGTTCTGTCTAGTAAATTTTAATTTAGGATTGGTTAGTCATTGATTTTATCGTCTACACTTGTGACTCAAAAACTGCACTGGTAACCATGACCATAAGTTATTTTACTATTATTTACCTTTTTCGAGGCGTGTGTTCATTCATAGCTCTAAGAGTTCAAACATTTTTAGTGCTTGTTAAATAATATGATAAAAAGCCAACGAGATGAGGTCCACGGATCGTCGACCGCTAGAATTCGAGTCTCGTAATGATGTCACTCTACAAATGGTATACTTTGTTTTGTAGTAGTTCAATACAATGTTGGTTGCAGTTTAGCTTGTAAACAAACATTTTGAATGTTGAGGTCAATCATCGTGTGGGATGTTTTTAGTTTATTATGCATTAGATTTTTATGCGAGTGAGCGAGACGAACGAAACTACCCATCGTCGCGTCGTCTCATTTATTTAAAGTCCACTAACTTCAATATAGGATTTCTTATTCATTGTTGATTAAACGGTTATTGTAGTTCAGCGCCAGCGGTAAAAACAATAGTCTTCGTATTAACACAATTAACGGAAGACGTAGGCTGTATGAAGATTAAAAAGGTTGATTTTCTATTTGCAGAATTATGCACATATAAAACAGTCCGCAAAGCTTTTTTTTTTAAGGATGTTCTAGAATAGAATACGTCATAAATAATTCGTAACCAATTGTGGGGTTGAGCCCTGAGGAGCAGTGGGGATTGTTCGAAGGTACCCATTTAACCACTGGTCCGCTTTCACCGTCAGGATTGCAATCGCTTTTGCCATTAAATGAAACTGTCAGTTTGGCCATAGTTATGTTAAATTTTGTATCAGTTAGGTGCAAAGTAATTTTTCGTTTATAGCACAAGTTGTAAAAGTCCCTCGTAACGTTCGCTTTTTACTCTTCGTTTTGGGGTTACGAGAAAATGAGAGTCAAAGCATGTACTTACAATGTAACCTAAATAGCACCACGGTAAAGAGATATACAGTAGTTCGACTCCATAGAAAAAGTCGGAATGTGGGAGTAGGTAGATGTCGGTAGATGTGGGTAGAAGTGGGTATATAATCCAGAAGCGGGTGCCACGCAGCGACGGGCGGACGTCGCGATAGTTTTTTGCAAGTATTTAGTGTAATTTACGTTATTTACTTTTGATGTATGTATACATAATATAATAAATTATATAAAATGGCACAAAAATAGCATGCGATATTATGCTGTTTTTGAGGCAAGTTAGTAAGAAGTTATTTTTTATTTTATTTTTAAAAGTATACTGCTGAAGTAAGAGTGCGAGTAAGAGACCGAGTAAGAGTCCAAGTAAGAGTGCGAATAAGAGTAAGAGTCCGAGTAAGAGTTCGAGTAAGAGTTTGAGTAAGAGTCCGAGTAGGAGTTCGAGTAAGAGTGCAAGTAAGAGTTCGAGTAAGAGTTTGAGTAAGAGTTTGAGTAAGAGTTCGAGTAAGAGTCAGAGTAAGAATCTGAGTAAGAGTACGAGTAAGAGTCCAAGTCTTGTCTCTTGTCTTGTCTCTTGTCTTGTATCTTGTCTTGTCTTGTCTCTTGTCTTGTCTCTTGTCTTGTCTCTTGTCTTGTCTTGTCTCTTGTCTTGTCTTGTCTCTTGTCTTGAAGGGTGTACTAAGTTTGATACAATACATTTTCAAATCTCATTCGACTGTTGCATTTTTGTAACGGACATTCAGTGGTATCTAAGCGGACATAAGTAGGTAGGTAATTTGAAAATGAAATAAAAGCTTGTAATAAAAATATCAATAAATGTACAAAAATAATATAATTAATTTACAATAACTCATCTAGATAGTAGCTCAAGTAAGTAGATGATATGAAATAGGTAGGTACCTACTGTATGCGGGCAGCGGCTGCCCGGCAGCCCTATGACTTGCGCATGTACCGCGAGACTGTAGGTATTTATGTTCAAAAATCACGCTCAGTCAAACTACTGTATATCTCTTTACCGTGATAGCACACAGGTGTAAGCAAAGATTTAGGAAAGGAAATATATTGACGAATAATAAATATCCAAGGATTTAGGTGTGTTGAAACCAGTTTTTAGAAATAATTAATTTTCAGTGGTAGGTACTTCTCATTGTCCTTTTAAACTGAACTCGCAAGATATCTGACTAGACTATGACTACTATTTTAACTTTGTCCAATTGTCAATTTAATCTTTGTCTCTTTCAAGTGTTAACAATTACCATCATTGGAAATTACATTCATTGCTCTCGTCTCTACTGAAAATATTATATCAATTTTATTTACTAGCTGCGCCCAGCGGTTTTACCCGCTTTTTTATAGCCTATGTATTATTCTAGGGTCTCAGCTATCTGTATACCAAATTTCAGCTCAATCGGTCCACCCGTTTAGGCGTGAAAGAGTAACAAACATCCAGACATCTTGACATCCAGACATCCATTCTTACAAACTTTCATGTTTATAATATTAGTAAGATTATTTTTTCTACATTTAGTAGGTACCCACTTAATGATAGTTTAAGACTGCCTCCTAATCTGGAAAACTATAACATGTTTCATACTAAAACTAGTCTTAACCAGAATGATGGTGTCGTAGTTTACGTGCGTAATGAAATCGAAGCGTCCGCTAGTGAACCGGTGGTTTTGGAAGGCAATTGTCTTGTTTTAAATATTACTAAGGGATATACAATTATTTGCTGTTATCGTCCACCAAGCTTTCGTAATGCTACGCGTTACGTTGAGTCTTTGGATAATATCCTAAGCAGTATAGAGACTAATAATGTTATACTGACGGGTGACATTAATATAGATATTTTGCCGGACCACCTTACGACCCTTTCACATGATTACCTGAATATTATGGCTATGCATGGACTTAAGACCAGTATTAACATTCCTACTAGAATGACAACTTGTATTGACCACTTCATGGTTAAGTCAATTTTTGAATGGAAAACATTTGTTTTTGAGGAACAGCTGACTGATCATTCTCCCATACTTCTTTATATTCATAAGACCGATGTAACAAAAACCACAAGCCTACACACTAAAGCTATATTAAATTACATCGGAATGAAAGAGTCTCTTGAGGGGGAGTCATGGCAAGATATTTATATGTGTTCTGATGTAAATATTGCCACAGAGTTGTTTACCTTAAGGATAATTAAAATAATTAATGATAATACGCAAATTAAAAACATATCAAAAAGATATCGACCACTAAAACCCTGGATAACTAGAGGAGTAGTTAAGGCTATCAGGAAAAGAAATACATTACATATGAAAGTAAAAAAGTATCCTAATAATAATGAAATAAAAGAAAAATACCTAAAATATAGAAATGTATGTAATAAAATTATTAAATACCTTAAAAGGCAATATTATAAAGATAAACTTTTGAAAAATAAAGGTAATATAAGAGAAAGTTGGAAGATAATCAAAGAGGTATGTAATATACAAAAAGCTCATGAACCCTCGAGTGAACTTTTGAACATTAAATCAGATACTACAGAGTCCCTTAACATCGTTAATAAATATTTTACTACTATTGGGTGTACACTTGCTGACAAAACCATTGAACTGTTAAGCACCTCAGAAAATTCTTTAGCTAATGCAGCAAAGTCATGTGAAGCACCAGTAAAATCAATGGCTCTTTATCTTACGGATCATGATGAAATAAGAAATGTAATTCTCGGGCTTAAAAGCCACAGTGCACCAGGTTGGGACACAATTACACCGAACGTACTTAAAACGTTTATTGAAAATCTAGCCCAGCCCATAGCGTATATTTGTAATCTAAGCTTTGAGACAGGTTGTTTCCCTAGCTTGTTTAAAAAAGCCATTGTGTGCCCCATTTACAAAGACGGTGACAAAAATTGCCCTTCCAACTACAGACCGATCTCCCTTCTTTCATGTCTTTCTAAAGTGCTAGAAAAACTGGTTAAACGAAGGGTGATGCGGTACTTAGAATCAAATAATCTTATAAGTAAAAATCAATACGGATTTCGAGAAAGAAGGTCTACTGAAGATGCAGTTCTTGGGCTTACATCTCTTATCACGACGTACTTGGATAGAGGACACAAGTGTCTTGGAGTATTTCTAGACTTGCAGAAAGCCTTTGATACTGTGTCTATTCCAATTTTACTTACAAAACTAGAGAACGTCGGAATAAGGGGAGTAGCCCTTGACTGGTTTACAGATTACCTTAAGAATAGGTCACAGAAGGTACGAGTGGAAGGACATGATAGTGAAGCAGCTATATGCCCTTACGGTGTCCCTCAGGGAAGCACATTAGGGCCTACACTTTTTCTGGTGTACATAAATGATCTGTGCACAACTGCTAGGCCAGGAATGGATCTGATCATGTTTGCTGATGATACTGTACTGCTGATCAACGATAAAACATGGGCTAGAGTTAGACAAGCTGCGGAAGATTACCTTTCTGAAACCACTAAATGGCTGGAGAACAATCTCCTTACCCTAAATACCTCCAAAACAAAATATCTTTGCTTTAGTAAAACTAGTGTCGGAGGTCCCCCTGTAGATTTTAACGTTAGAATACACACATTTCCATGCAACCGATTAAATCCTCGTCCCTCCCAATGTAAATGCACAATGCTATCGAAAGTAGACTGCATCAAGTACTTAGGTGTTCAAATTGATGACAAGTTAAACTGGAAGACGCATTTGATGACACTAGCAGGTAGAATTAGAAGACTTATATTCCCATTTAAAAGTCTAAGAGCAGTCGCTGACCAAAATATAGCTATACAAACGTACAGAGCACTTGGAGAGTGCCTGATTCGCTATTGTATCTGTGCTTGGGGGCATGCATCCAAAACTGATTTTCTCATTCTCGAACGAGCACAGCGAGCGATTCTGAAAGTGTTACAATTTCTACCCTACAGACATCCCACAACTGCTCTGTACGAAAAAGCAAATGTCCTCTCGGTCAGAAAATTATTTATATATGAGAGTTTACGACGCTACCACAAAACAATCGTTCCAACTCTACCGGTGTCTAAGAAAAGGGTAGATCGGTGTCCGGTCCCTCAAGTGAGGTCAGTTTTTGCTCACAAACAGTTTAATGTGGTAGCCCCGCTTATATATAATAAAATAAATAAAGAATTAGCTCTAAAAAAGAAAAGTAATAATGAATTTAAAAAACAAATTTTGCCTTGGTTGGCACAATTCGATTATGAGGGTATTGAGAATATGCTTTCAAACTTTAGAATTTAGTATTATATCAGGACAAAAACACACACACACACACACACACACACACACACACACACACACATACACACACACACACTCACACATACATAAACTCAACATAGACGTCATGCATGCTTTGTTTTGCTTGTTTTACTTCTTATTACCTAAAACTTTATTGTATAGTTTTTAAATTTAAATACCAGAATGAATAATTATTGTAACTAGTAATAGAATATAACCTACAATAGACATAAATGCTGAAACAAAAATGGGAGAAGCCACTGGCTCCTGACACACAGTGTTTAACTAGTTTAGGAGCCTCTGGATTCAATAAATATTATGTACATGCTATGTCAAATAAATAAACGTTAAATAAATAAACGTTATATGTATGTAATAGGATAAGGATAGGTAGGCAATCGTCGATGCCAATTATTAACCCCGCAAAATCAAGTATATATAATTTCAAGTTTAATAGAACTATCAGTTATTATAATGTGACAGAGGCCAACAATTTCGAGAACAAAACATGTTTTGGGGCAGTTTCTACTGGTCAGTGGTCATGGTAATTAAAGTGGTTAACTGATTTCCCACATTGACAGGTCACTGACCTCGTATACCTGCACAAACGACGTTTTATCACAATCGAATCTGAACTACATTTTTTATATTATATTATTTAGGAATTTACGTAAATGTCATAAATTACAATAAATTATTTCGTAATACATAAAATATCAAGCATATTAATATTGAGAATTATTTAATGTGCTATAATTTAGTCAATTAATTCAGAATCTATTGCAATAGCTTTTAGTTGTTAGGTATGTTTCAAAAACTAGATATATTATAATAATAAAGGTATGTTACTACTAGGCTAAGTAACAGGTCATTGAACTCATACTTTCACATTGTTGAAGGTTAAACCACAGGACATATAAATTACGTGTCTTAATTTTTTAAACTGTGTTTTTCTGACTCCTGGTTTTCTCTTAGCAGTTTATCTTACACCTAAACGGCTGAACCAAAGAAAATTTTGGATGTAGCTTGGACCCTGGAATAATACTAGGGCTACTTTCTTAGGTTCCTTCTAGGTTATACTTTTCAGAGAAGATATTACCCTAGTGATCTGAATTATTTACCATTTGAGATTTTAATTGATGTTAGAAAAATGTTTTTAAATGACTTGGCTTGCAATTACTTTAGTTTTCTGCCCATATCAACAAAAAAATTTGGTAGGTAAAATGCAGTTACACATAAAAAGAAAATAACAATAAACATTATTCAAGACTTGTGTGGCACATCACCTCCGAATGGGAATTCTCCTAACTTTGTGCTGAGTATTTACCATAGTGCGCTGGTTAGATCAGTGAAATTTGAATAACTTTTTTTCAATTAACTCCTATTAGGTTTTATAATATTTAAACTATGCAATTGTACACACTACAGTTTGTTCTATTTTTAGTGGTCTGATCATAGGAAACTCAAGAGATATGTTTTTTAATTAGGTGATAAAATTTAAATTGTAAATAAGCTTTATCTATGTGTGAATATTAGACATTCTAAGACTTTTAATAGTGACAAATATCTTTAACATGACATGATCAAAAGAAAATACCTTGAAAATTGAATATTTTAAAAGCAGATTGATTTTTATTTACCTATATTAAATGATATTTTTTAGGTTTCAGATAATGTTACAGTGGCCTAGAGTTGTAACCTACTGATCTAAAATGTAAATAATTTTATGACATCCAGGTATTAAAGCAAAGCTTTGAGAAGATAAGACATTATGTTTAGTGCCACCAAATATCATACTAATATTATAAAGGCGAAAGTCTGTGTGTACGTTTGTTACTTCTTTAAGCCTAAACAGGACGTGAACCGATTGAGCTGAAATTGGTTATGGAGATTTAGACTCTAGAATAACACATATGCTACAGTACAGCAGGTAAAACTCATTCTGCAGGGCACAGAATAGAATAGACTGCTAATAGCTTAATAACCAAGAATGTTTGTAAGCATAATGTCTGGTGTAAAGATATATTTGAAAAGGTTACCCTGTTACACTTCAGGTTAAAACAATTTAATAATAATAATTATTCCTATGTAGTGTAGCCAGTGGCACATCTATATGTTTCAGTTTGAGGTCACCAAGACTTCTACAAGGTCATGACCTATTAACAATTTTTTATATCTTATAGAAAATAGCAGTGCTCCATAATTTTATGTGATTTTGGGATACTGGCGAAAATATTTCTACACTAAGAAAAGAGACATATGGCTTCTTTTATTACAAGATGGATGTACAAACTTCTTCCTGCCCTTATCCCACACTAGGTAGGGTCAGCACAACAGGTTTTTCTCCTCCATTCTGCTCTATCATCCGTCATATCTTCATCCACTCCCCTAGCACGCATATCCTTTCACACAGTTCATCCAAACCATTTTCGGGCGTCCCCTTCCCGGATTACCACTTATTAAGATTATAAGATATTTATATATATATATATATATATATAATATATAAAATTCTCGTGTCACAGTTTTCGTTGCCATACTCCTCCGAAACGGCTTGACCGATTTTGATGAAATTTTTTGTGCTTATCCGGTATCTATGAGAATCGGCCAACATCTATTTTTCAACCCCATAAATGTTAGGGGTAGTCCACCCCTAATTTTTTTTTTTTATTTATATGGCAAAACAACGTTTGCCGGGTCAGCTAGTATATATATATATATATATATAGATTAAAAGATGGATGTACAAACACTTGACACTAATAATTTACAATATTCCTTAATACCTAAAGGCTCAACAATAGTCCATCTAGACTCTCATTCTAACTCTAATGACATTATGCATAACATGAACAAGATATTGAATGATATTAAGAACAACATACATCCTATCCGCATTAGGTACATGCAGATGAACAATAAATATGAAAATTGTGGATTGCCAAGGCCGAGTATATTGGAGGACAAGGACTTCAAATCAGGCAGGCATAGGCCATAGCCAAAATGGAATGCAATCAATATAATATTTTGGGACAATATAAAATTTATAAACTTAATCATAGTAAATGATAATTATTATTATTTCTACGAGTCTATACTGTCCCACTGCTGGGCAAAGGCCTCCCCCAAGTCACTCCATATTTCTCGATCCAGTGCCGCTTCTTGCCAGCATACGTGGCATGTGACTAAATCATCACACCATCACTTTCGAGGCTGGCCGGGCAGGCCAAGTAAATAATAAACAATACAGAATTAGTAGTGTGGTGGTTTTAGAATGAGTTGGCTTAGTTATCATCCAATTTTTGGTGGTTGTCAAGTAACAAAACAAAAACATTGTAAAAAATCTAGCCTAGTTATTTCACTGATAGCAGAGTCAAAGCCTTAGCTTTGGTTGAAGGGTGGGGGGCTTTCCAGATGCCAGACAATGCATACCTAATATTGTTTTTTATTTTTGTTTACAATACAATACAAGAACATTTTATTGCATACCAGATTACAAGAAATACCTAGTTTAATTTTTTTTAGTTGTTTAAATATTATTAAAAATTAAAAAATAAATAAATTAAGTAAATATTCATTTATTCCAGATAACTATTGAGTATACTCCTATTGACTTTTTATTATAAGCCACCCCGTTGTTATACGCAGTAAGTGAAAAGCTGTGATGGTGGGAAATTAAACTTTAGTGTAATAACTAGTGTAACTAAGTGTAATAACTAAGTTTCAACTTACTGTGATTATATCAGGGGCAGTAGAGGTGTAAGTATGGTTAAATTATAGTCAGAAGGAAGCCTAGGTCAAGTATGTGAATAAATTTATATATAACTGAGGATCTAACCCACAAGTTTGGGGATCGAAGAACAGTATAATTATAAAATATCTCGAATTTATAAATATAATGACTGTATTAGCACATTCGAACCTAAGACTATCAAAACTAAAACAATGCCACTTTAGGATGGAAGGATGTGGGGATAGCCTTCTTAACCTTAGACGTAACTGTATAGGTAATTTAATAAGACTAATCTTCATCAAACTTTTGAAAATAATTTTTAATTAACCCATTTACGCCCAAATGAAACTGAGCAAGTAAAATAACGATATTTTTTAAATTATTGGTAGAAAAGGACATTATTAAAACATAAATATAAAGAAAATAAAAAAAATGTTTTCTTTTCTTGAAAATAAATTGCCGTCCTTAAATGGGTCCGCTGGGCATAAGCAGGGTAAAAATTTCCGAAACATTTTCTTTCAATGCAGCAAGTTTTTATACACTTCTTGCATTGCCAACGTGCCTTCTTACGACACACAGTGCATCACAGTTGTTTTGTAAGTTTTTCTGGACAATGTCCTTTTCCATCATGCTGAAAACTTGCCACCACAGAAGCTGTCAGGTGCAAATTTTCTCTACCAATATGTTTTAAATAGTGAATCGGCGTCAAAATTGAAGCTGATCTAACTTGATATCATTAGTTAGAAGGTAAAGGCGCCATTACTTTTCTACAGCTAGATCCAGCATGTAGGTGTATACCTAACACCCACCACTAATTTTTGCCACGTATAGCAGTGCGGTACAAAGGAATGTATTGATCAGCTTGATGTACAACGCCCATACCTTTATTGTAGGTTTAGAAAACATGGGTATTCCAAACGTCTACTTTTTTATTCTCGACAGTACACTCTCTTTTTGCAGCCAACGAACTAATAAAATTTCGTTGAGTTTGTCAAAACGGTAGTCGAATTCAGCACGGTATTTCTTCTTTATATCCTTGACTGTTTTGTATATTATAGTCTTCATCATCTTTTTATTCTTCTTCTTTGGTATGCACACTTGGTTCTGGTGGAAGTGCAACGAATTATATGTCGGTAGCATAATCTTCTTCAACCATCATAGCAACGTTTGTGTCAAGTGTCAAGTGCTTTTCCAAGCCCCAGGAACTAGTCATGACTCTTAAATGTTTGTTTTGCCACTTGTAAAGACTTGACCTATACATTTTTCGACGAATCATATAGTCTGTAACAGCAGAAGTGCTTCAATTCACCACAGATCGGTTGTTGCAAAAAACTCGGAAAGTTTAAAGAGTGTTTCTCGTTACCACGTTACTTTGACATCAGCTGTCAGCTTGGACGTTGCCAGCATCGCAATGACATGGTTGATAATCGGTGGTTGGGCTTCTATACAACCGACCCTTTTTTCAGTCAGTGTAAACGGTAACTTTCATGTGCCCTGTCTTAACAGGACAGAGAGAAAGAGAGAGGCTATGCACTTAGGTACACTATATCACTCAAGCGGTGTACAGTTATCTACCCTGGAGAAAGTTCCCAGCCTAATCCGAGTTCCCATAGTATATTCATAAGATACCTACAACAATAGATTTTACGGTGGCTGCTATTATTTATCTTAAGGCTGTTCTAAAAATGCATATATTTTTAACAGTTGGCTATTTCTATAGTAAAAAACATTGTTTTTATAGGTTTATGACTTAAACGGAATGACTTTTTTTTCTATTATTTATATTGTTCGCTTATAATTATCGTCTAAATAATAGTTATACTAACTATTATGTTATCGGTCATCCAAAACAGCTTTTTCAGAGCAAATATTTTTTGCCAAGAAAAAAAGATTTATTTACCTTTGATGTACCCATTGGCCCCAATCGGGGACATCGTTGTAAAACAACAAATTTTGAAAATAATATTAACTTTTTTTAAAGGTATTTTATTTTGACTTATTGTCAATAGTATAATTATGAGTTTTATGTAAGAAAACCAGCGCACTTGAAGGAAAAAGTTGCAAATAAAAAATACTTAATTTGTGCAATTTCTAATTCCTTAAACAGCTTTACAAAATGCGTCATAAAATCACTTTAAAATGTATTTTAACAAAATTATATTCAAAAACACATAAATAGCTTCATTAACATCAAAATTGTATTGCAGATATGAGAAAAAATAGATAAATATTGCAATTGTGGGTACTTTTATATGTGGCCCTGTTTGGGGACGGCGGACGTATATGGGTTAAGGCCACAATTATTAACTTAATATATCTATGAGCCAATACACCTTATTTACGTTTATAAAACTGTTTTAAAATAAAAAAAACTGAAGGCGTATAATGTAGGTCAAGAAGTCTTTGTTCAATATAGTCTTTGCAATAAAATATGCGAGCATTTTGAGGTCAATAAAAAATTGTGCTTGATTTAACAAATTAGAAAAATACCTGAATATTTACAAATATTAATATTGTGTACATTTTACATAGTATGCTTTAATTGTACGCTAAACAAAAGATGTGGCTACAATATGAATGGATAGTATGAGTAGGTACTTAAATAGGAAGCTATGTAGGAAGAGCTAATTAGCATTCGACGCGACAACCGAGTGCCGAGTGCGCCACATGAGGCGTTCATCAGAATCGCGCCAACTATCCATTCCATACTCCATCATCAACATTTTGACAACAAATAATAAAGTTGTACCATGACCCAAAACACATCATCCCTGCTCTTACTACAGTAGGTAAATGGTAAATAAAACCATTCACGTCCCACCAACTCAAACTTGCATCAAAATATTTTGACAACATTGGATATAACCTAAAATCTCACGTCAAAACCATCATATTCATACCAAACAACCCAATATTTATTCCCCAGTTATCCTTCCAACCGATAGCGCTTCATGTGAAGCCATCCGAACACAGATACGCGAGCCGATACAATGATACCTAGACACAAATGCTAATGTCCTATTTGACAAAATTTGGTAAGATACATTTATTTTTTCCACAATATATTAGGGGACGGCATGTGTTAAACCTTCATTCCCTCCAAAATATAGGGATTAGAATAACAATATATTATTGAACTAATTAACGTGAACAATTAACGAAGGTACGACAATCAAAGCAAAGCACCGCTAGTCGGCTGGCGGTGAACCGGCGAAGCTACAACAAAAATAACCAACTATTGCCACTTACCGCCGACTCTGTACATATTCGCAGCCATTTTTATACACAATCACTATTCATTAACACTTAATTAATCTACATCTGACACAATTAATAACTATAACACTATGTAATTGAGCTTATAACAATGTTTTTCATCACGTTAACTCCGGACGCCTTTCGCTGATCGCCATTTTCTTTCACACTACTAATTTGGCCAGTGCGCAGTCGCACTTTTTGGCGTAAACTTCCTGCTTTTAAAACAAAGTAATGACATGTCATTAATTTTGTATTCACTAATTCTTCCCGAAAACTCCGTTGTTTTAGCATAAAATGTGAAATATTTTACAAATAATGTCCATATTTGAAATAATTTACAATGTCTAGGAGTGGGCGTTAATTCAACGAACGGCTTTTTTTAACTGTTAATCTAATGTTAACGAATTAACAGTTTTTTGTTTACTACAAAACCCGTTAAATCTATCAACTGTTACATTCAACGATTTTGGCAATGCGTTTTTTTATTATCTCAAGGAAAAGGTATTCAAAAGTCGCTAACGTTATCTGAAGCTGTTAACGCAAAACCAGTTAAAATTATCTATTTCTTCTGCGTTGAAAGAACGAATAGAAACGGAATATGCCGAGTGGACGCGAGGGCGCCTATGTGAGCGAGCGAGACGCCGCTAGCTTAAAATTGTACGAGCGAGAGTGAGAGATATCTATGTTTCCAAGTTCGCTTGCTACTATTAACTGCTACGTTGCCGTAGGTACAAATCTGTTACATTAATGAAAACCTGTTAATAATGTTAACGGCTTTTTTAACAGGTTAACATAATGAATTTAACGGCTTCGTTGCGTTAACCCAAAAATCGTTAACGACCCACCACTACAATGTCCTAAAAATAAAAAAAAATAATTCATTCAATTAACGTTTCATTACCCACATGACACTCACTTTACTATTCAGTATAATTTCACTTTTTTTACTTTTTGATGATAAAAGGTTTATTGGTTGCATTTTCGTTACACCGTTAATTATTTCTGGCAAAAAGATATACAAAGCTTGTGGTTCGGTACGAAATTAACATTTAATAACCCAAAAAATGGACATAAGATTTCATAAAATATCATGGTAGTGCGTGAGTTGGAACGTATTTCCATAGACAAAGACGCTATTCTACTTTTTTTATTTACCATAGAGCTCAGATAAGTTGTCTATGGAAATGCCAGAAATTGCCTAAGAAATTACAAATTAAATTTTAAATGTATTATGAATTCGATTATTTTTTGTGATTTCATAATATTATTTTCTTAAAAATATTTAATATTCCACTTTATTTATAAATTTGTTGTTCAAAATGACGTGGCCGCAGTGACAGCTGTTTTGTCTATGATTTTGACGTTTGCCAAATCAGCCAGCCTCTCCCGTCTGGTAAAATTGGATTTTCTCAATAAATACATATTTTCTGAATGAATTCACAGTGAGGCCTGGAGAATAATCCTATGTGGTTAATTGGTAGTAACCGCATTCGTTTTTGGTACGTATACTATCAGTGAAAAGGCTGAAATTCTTCGGATATTTAAGTGTTTTTGTGGTCGGTGTTTTATCGTTATTTCGTGTTTAGATTGGCGATATGGCCACGTACGAGGAGTTCATTCAGCAGAATGAAGATCGGGACGGGATACGGTGCACATGGAACGTGTGGCCGTCGAGCAGAATAGAGACGACACGGCTTGTCGTGCCGCTGGCCTGTCTCTACCAGCCGTTGAAGGAACGTCCTGATCTGCCACCGATACAGTATGAGCCCGTCCTCTGCACCCGCAATACTTGCAGAGCCATCCTGAATCCGATGTGCCAAGTTGATTACAGAGCTAAATTATGGGTGTGCAATTTCTGCTTCCAAAGAAATCCTGTAAGTATACTCAGTGTACTAGCTGAAGTCTATTTAAGTAAGTAGTATTTAATGTTTACATCTATATGTATTGTATAATAAAAAATAGAGATATATAACATAAAGATATTAAAAACAATATAGAAACATACTGGACCTAATATCAATACGTATGTTATTATAAATTGAAGAAAAGTCCCTGAGCTAAAAATCATTAGTACCTACTTAAATCTCAAAGAAGGCCTTGTAACCCAATAATGACTTATTAAAATGTGACATTTCAGTTCCCACCCCAGTATGCAGCAATATCTGAGCAGCACCAGCCAGCAGAATTGATCCCTAACTTCTCAACAATAGAGTACACAATCACTCGAGCACAGACCATGCCACCAATCTTCCTACTCGTAGTTGACACTTGCATGGACGGAGAGGAACTGGAAGCATTGAAGGACTCACTTCAGACTTCTCTCAGCTTGATGCCACAGAATGCACTGGTCGGTCTGATTACTTTTGGACGGATGGTTCAAATTCATGAGCTTGGTAAGCCACATTTGTCAAACTTTGAAAAGTTTGTTCCTATAGCATTTCTGTTTTGTTTATCAGAAAGATACCAAAATGAATGTGTCTGCCAGTAAGCTAATGTCCTAGCCAGAGTCTGTGACATAGAAAGTATTATTGCCAATTAATTTAATAGGTCATTTCAATTTATATGATCACTAAGTTAGGCTTGTAGAATATAATACTTTGTTGTCATAATGTTATTATTTTTCAGGGACTGAAGGCATATCAAAGTGCTACGTATTCAAAGGCACGAAAGACCTAACAGGCAAGCAGATTCAAGAGCAACTAGCTGTTGGTCGCGTCAATGCTCCTAACCCTCAAGCTCGGCCAGGCCAGCCCACTCCTCAGCCACCAGCCCACCGTTTCCTGCAACCTGTGAAACAGTGTGACATGGCACTTACTGATTTACTCGGAGAACTTGGCAGAGATCCGTGGCCTTTGGGAGTAGGGAAGAGGGCATTACGTAGCAGCGGTGTTGCTTTGTCACTGGCTGTTGGGATGCTTGAAGTGACTTACCCGAATACTGGAGCAAGAATCATGATGTTCCTTGGAGGCCCATGCTCCCAAGGTCCAGGTCAAGTGGTCAACGATGAGCTGAAACAGCCTATTCGGTCCCATCATGACATCCACAAAGATAATGCCAAGTACATGAAGAAGGCTATCAAGCATTACGAGGCTTTAGCTCTCCGAGCGGCCACAAATGGTCACGCTATTGATATTTACTCATGTGCCTTAGATCAGACTGGTTTGATGGAAATGAAGCAGTGTTGTAATTCTACTGGGTAAGGGATTTTACACCTTATTACTTTAATCACATAACTCAATTTGTGATAACTTGCCGCAATAATAATTATTATCTTTGTTCCAGTGGTCATATGGTGATGGGTGATTCCTTTAACTCGTCCCTGTTCAAGCAGACATTCCAAAGGGTCTTTTCTAAAGATCAGAAAGGAGATTATAAGATGGCATTCAATGGTACTTTGGAGGTCAAATGCAGTCGGGAACTCAAAAGTAAGACTAAGAACTTTAAATAATCAAAATTTAATCTTCACTACCAGCAGGTATTTATTTATTTATTTGCAACAAACATGGTACATATAATGATCTTATAAAACATATTATAAAAAAGGACATGCATGTTTGGCCAGGATCAACTGGCATACAAATTTTAAAATATTTCCAAAAATTATTACAATTAAATGGCGCGAATTACTTTTATAATATAGGGTACAATAATAAATCATGTCATAGAAAAAAAAAAAAAAAAAACAATACAATAAAAAGGTATAACAACATTAAAATAATATTATCTAGTTTACAATATGCCCTTTATATTATTATTGAATTCTGTTATAGAATAAAAGCATTTATCTATTAGCCAGACTTTCAGTTTTTTAACAAACTTTTGTTGTGTTAGCACCCTGATTTCGCGTGGGACGGCATTATATATTCGTCCACACATTACGTAACAATTTCTATTATATAATGCCGTAACGGAAATGAGGGTTGATCAATGCAAGATCTTGTCTGGTTTAGTTACGACGTAATTCGCTTCGAATTCGGATGACCTTACATAATTTTCTGCCGTGACTCATTTGAGTCGAAAGGGTAAGGTGGGCAAAGAATTTACTGGACTAAAGGGGACTTTACATCTTGTCTCTGGAAGGCGAGGGGAGCATTGCTTTGTGTCGTGTAGTAGTTATTAGTATAGATTGATGTCATTAAATACTACACAAGTAAGCATGGGGCTTACTCGTTATTGGTATTTTGGTATTGATATGCGGGCTGTTTTCCACAACTAGGCCACTGGGCCCATTTTACGTGCGGGTGAAAAGGCTAGAATTGTTAAGTAACTTGCTAAAATATTAAGGAATAATGTTTATTTTTCAGTTTCTGGTGCAATTGGTTCATGTGTATCATTGAATGTGAAAGGGCCATGTGTATCAGACCAGGAAGTTGGTATGGGGAACACTTGTCAATGGAAAATGTGCACATTCACACCTAGCACTACTATGGCTATATTCTTTGACGTAAGTTATAAACATCTTCTAAATGAAAAGGAAAGCATGACTGAGTGACTGACTGATCCAACAACACATAACTTATACTGCTCTCATGGGGTTGGGTTAAAATTTTGTTAATAGATAAAGTTTATTATGCAGACATCCATTATGCACATGGGTTTACCCATCTGAAGTAATCCTTTCTGAGTAGTTTTTGTTGTAAAACCTGAGTGCAAAATTTCAACCCAATCCAAACATCCAGTTAGAGCTAAGTTTAAAGTTGATAGATTAGTCAGACACTGTCTAACAAAGCAATTTTTTGCTTTTCTTTGTGTTCTGTTCCTATTTGTTATCTGTCTCAGATTATAACTAGATTTGCTGAAGGTTTTCTGTCTCTTTTTGAGGAAATGTACCAGCTATTATTTCCCTCTAAATTTTAATCATTTGTTGTACTCTATGCTGTTTTTAATCCTTTTTTGATAACTCAAAAGTGTTATTTAAACTTATTCAAATAGTAAAGGTAATTTAATCCTTTTGTGATAGTTTACAGTATACAAGTATAATATAATTAATCTTCAGGTGGTGAATCAACACGCGGCAGTGCCTCAAGGCGGGCGCGGATGCGTGCAGCTCATCACTCAGTACCAGCACTCTAGCGGGCAACGCCGCGTGCGCGTTACTACTATAGCGCGCAAGTGAGTACATTATTATGCTAAGTTTACATGAAATTACTGTAATTTTGCAGTTTCCATTTTCCACTCGCTATACTAGTAGGCATACGTAGGTAGTAGGTAGACGTAGGCTTCGGCCGTGGCTAGTTACCACCCACTGGACAAAACCGTGTCGCCAAGCTGTCATAATGACCGTGTTTCGCTATGATGTTCAGTGGAACCTAGGCCATTAAGAGCCATGTACTATTATAATTTTTCTAATTTCAACAATACAAAGAGTGTTTTACATAAAAACTGCCTATATCCCTTTCAGGCCCAATTTTTTTCTTTGATTACGTTATATTGAGACGTTACGTTACGTTGTTACGTTGTTTTGTTCGGAGTTGGGATGGGTGATAGGGGAAGAGAATTAAGAATTTTTTCATAAATATCACTCGTGCTAGACTGACCTGAGTGGGATGAACTCTATTTGACATTTATTATGTTAACTTTACTGTACGAGAATAAATAAAGACGCTTTAATGGACTTCTTTTATACATACCTTAATTTTTACCGGGGGTAAACTTCCTTTGCAGGAGGTCGTCTAGGTGGGTACCCCAACAGTGCCAGTTATTCTACCGCCTGAGCAGTGATGTGCAAACATTACTGTGCTTCGTGAGGAGGGCACTGTAGCTAGTGAAATTACTGGGCTAAAGAGTCTTAACATCTTATGACTCTTGAGTAAGAAGCGTTGCTGCAGTGTTCCTAGAATTTCACATTGTGAAATCCTAAGTAGCACTGTACTGGGCAGCGTTATCTCTTAACATCAGGAGAACGTCTAGCTCGTCTTCTACTTTACACATAAAAAAAAATACATAAAACTGGCAAGATAAATAAACACTTCTTTCCCTTCCAGCTGGGGAGACGCAGCGCAGCATTTACACCACATATCTGCAGGTTTCGACCAGGAGGCCGGCGCCGTCGTCATGGCGCGGCTGGTCGTGTACCGCGCCGAGATTGAAGACTCGCCTGATGTGCTGCGGTGGCTTGATCGCATGCTTATACGACTGGTAAGAACCTTATTATAATAAGAAGCATTTATTGCTGCAAAACTCAATTTCATACAGCTAAAATGAAGAATCATCACCAAAGCTTGGCATTAAGTTTATAGTCTACAAGATTATTCCACTGGCTTCCCGCTTAAAAGTATTTCTCGTTATTCTAGGATTATTGTAGATCACCGGGGGTAGACTTCCTTTGCAGGAGGTCAACTAGGTGGGTACCCCAACAGTGCCTGTTATTCTATCGCCTGAGCAGTGATGTGCAAACATTACTGTGCTTCGGTAGAAGGGCACTGTAGCTAGTGAAATTACTGGGCTGAGGAGTCTTAAGTCTTAACATCTTATGACTCTCAAGTAAGAAGCGTTGGCGCAGTGCACCCAGAATTGTACCTTTGTAAAATACTGAGTAGCACTGTACTAATAATGGACAGCGTTATCTCTTATCATCAGGAGAGCGTCTTGCTCGTCTTCTTACTTGGTTGTATAAAAAAAAAAAGATCAATGTAGAATAGCCTTCCATTTTCCAAATTCGTTCGTTATAATATGGTATATGCACGTGCAAAATGGACAAAATATTGTTATTTGTCATGCCTATATTGCAAAAAAACAGTCAATAAACATTATAATATGGTTTTATTGCTGAATTATTTGGATATGAATAAGAAAACACAGGGACCACTCTACAAGAACAAAACTGGATCAGCCGGTGGCTCTTTTTGCTGTCGATCAAAAGTTTTAATATAGATTATTTTATTATACAGTGTCAGAAATTCGGCGAGTACGGCAAGGACGACCCGAACAGTTTCCGCCTCTCAGAGAACTTCAGCCTCTACCCGCAGTTCATGTACCACCTGCGCCGCTCGCAGTTCCTGCAGGTCTTCAACAACTCTCCTGATGAAACTACTTTCTATAGGTAACTATATTATATCTTAGTGGTTTGTCAAATATTCTGCAGGTCTTCATTAACTCTCCTGATGGGACCATCTTCTATAGGTAATATACTATAACTGTGTTTTTTTTTGGTACGCCAATATACATAATTAAGTTTGCGTATTTTTGGTTGACTTGTTTTATACAGAAAATCTGTATCAATAATAAACATAAATGTACTATACAAAAATCTACGCTGAATGGCGAGGAAATGGCCCACTGCTCGGCAGAGGCCGAATTCTGTCACTTTACAATTTAATTTTTACGGAATGACCGAAAATCTCAAAGAATTGAGAAACATAACAGAAAATGTAATAAAGCAGTTAATTTATAATCTTTTCTCTTCTAGACACATGTTGATGCGCGAAGACCTGACGCAATCCCTCATAATGATCCAGCCGATCCTGTACTCGTACAGTTTCGGCGGCCCGCCCGAGCCCGTGCTGCTCGATACATCGTCCATACAGCCCGATAGGATCCTTCTCATGGACACCTTCTTCCAGATATTGATTTATCATGGAGAGGTCAGTATGAACTATATTTTGATTACCTCTTTATTGAACACCAAATTTCCAAAAAAATATCATGGTTATTTATAATGTATTTATTATTCAGCACAAAGCTAGGACTAACTTAAATGTAATAGCAATTTCTACCAGTTGCCCTTGTAAGTTAATACTTATTTAATGACCCCTTTCATAGTAAGAAGATAGATCCTTTCGATTAACAATTTTATCTCAGGAGTTTTCTGCAAGGGCTCAAATAAATAAAATAAAATAATGTCATGTTAAGAAAGCCCATATCGCAATTAAATGGTCTTTGAATTTTATTATCTAAAACAACCCATCTGCTTCGGTTCTTGATCTAAACGAGTTCAGTAAGCGCTTATGGGGTGGGCAGTTTTTAGAGTGTCGCTAATACAGATAGATATTGCTGTAACAACGAAAAATTTGTAATACAAATCGATATATTTGTATCATTTCGACTACGGAAATTGTTTAGAATTGAGACCTGATTAATTAAAATAGTGATTTATTATTTTAATTAGTCGAAAATACTTGTTTCATTATTAATTTCAACAGACAATAGCGCAATGGCGCGCCCTCCGCTACCAAGACATGCAAGAGTACGAGAGCTTCGCGCAGCTGCTGCGGGCGCCCATCGACGACGCGCAGGAGATACTGCAGAGCCGCTTCCCGGTGCCCAGATACATTGACACCGAGCATGGAGGGTCGCAGGTCTGTTGGTCTTCATTCACTATAGCTCAAGATAACCAGGAGTAAGAAAGTTTCGCGCAGCTGTTGCGGGCGCCCATCGACGACGCGCAGGAGATACTGCAGAGCCGCTTCCCGGTGCCCAGATACATTGACACCGAGCATGGAGGGTCGCAGGTCTGTTGGTCTTCATTCACTATAGCTCAAGATAACCAGGAGTAAGAAAGTTTCGCGCAGCTGTTGCGGGCGCCCATCGACGACGCGCAGGAGATACTGCAGAGCCGCTTCCCGGTGCCCAGATACATTGACACCGAGCATGGAGGGTCGCAGGTCTGTTGGTCTTCATTCACTATAGCTCAAGATAACCAGGAGTAAGAAAGTTTCGCGCAGCTGTTGCGGGCGCCCATCGACGACGCGCAGGAGATACTGCAGAGCCGCTTCCCGGTGCCCAGATACATTGACACCGAGCATGGAGGGTCGCAGGTCTGTTGGTCTTCATTCACTATAGCTCAAGATAACCAGGAGTAAGAAAGTTTCGCGCAGCTGTTGCGGGCGCCCATCGACGACGCGCAGGAGATACTGCAGAGCCGCTTCCCGGTGCCCAGATACATTGACACCGAGCATGGAGGGTCGCAGGTCTGTTGGTCTTCATTCACTATAGCTCAAGATAACCAGGAGTAAGAAAGTTTCGCGCAGCTGTTGCGGGCGCCCATCGACGACGCGCAGGAGATACTGCAGAGCCGCTTCCCGGTGCCCAGATACATTGGATTGAGGGAGGCTTTTGTCCTGTAGTGGGACAATATATTATAATGGTTAATTTATGCTTGGGAGGATTTGGCTTTGCCGATCAGTGTTACTAGCAAAAACACAGGTCAGAAAGAACTGAATGGGACCGGGAACTGGTCGATGTTATACCCTTGTTAAGTTTAAAAAAATCCAAGACATTTAAAGAATGTCCATCATCTTATTTGGCAAAATAATATTTTGGGGTTTGGCATTGATACAAAATTGATTTTGACCCTTTTTATTTAGTTAGAGTTAAACAGTTAGTTTATAATACATCACGAAATCTCCACGCTACGAGTGTCACTTTTCGCCAATAACCTCTCTAGCATATCGTTAACTTTCTGCTGAGTTTTTAGAAAGTTTTTAAAGTGATCATCTTCAATTCGCGGCAGCCTCTTCAAGTCATGCAACGCCAGCTGTTGTCTCGACGATACTTTCAACCGCGGTTTAGGACCTATGTCTTGTTTGAAGTCTGGATATCCTTCAGGCCTCTCTAATAATTCATGGAATCTATCATAGTTTCTGGAATCGCGTCCAACGTGGTAATGTTTTTCACCTTGACCGTGCAAATTCTTCAAATGCTCTTTGTAAAATTCGTCATAATTGCTATATTTATTGCTTGGTGAGAGTTCCGGTTCTCTCTCAGATTTATCCTGCCGATGTGGGTGCTTGTTAATCCTGGACAAATCGTAGAAATTAGTGCCGCTTTCAGGCCCGTTGAAATCTCTAGATTTATATCTGTTTGCGTAATTGCTGTACTCGGAATAGGGCCGTTTCGTCGTCACTATAATGTTCTGACTGATGCTCATTGTGTTTGGCATTTTAACCAATAATGGCGGGATTTGGCCGACTTCTGATTGTATAGTCTGAACGTCTACAGATTTCATCGGAATCGGGATCTGATGATTTTGAGCCGGGCCTAAATTAAAAGCGGAGAGCGACTCGAAGCTAGTTTTGTATGGACCTTCATTTGGCTTCGGAGACGACTGCTCTTGTGACGCGGGCTTATTAATAAAAGTGAATTGGTTATACGGATAAGCCATCATTGGTATCGGGCTGATCGTTTCAGTTTTAGTACCAATGTAATCAATAGGTACTACAGGTGGGTATACAACATTAATGGGTCCGTGGAATTCGTTCTTGGGCTCTAACTTCTTCTGGGTGAGTGATAATGTCTTGTCTAAAGTGTTTCCTAATTTCAACTGTTGGAAAATCTCGACTAATCTTTCTAACACATTCGATGTGTCTGTCGTGTTTATAATATTGTCACTTGTTCTATGACTTATTTTGATCATGGTTTTCACTGTACTGGTGTTCTCTGGAACTAAAGACAAAATATAACTTGTATTTTCAATAAAGAGTTATCTAATCATGTATTCACACTAAATATATGCATTATGCATCTATTAAAATTTAATTTAAAGTTTTACCTGCGGTTGTAGTATCACTTATAATAGCAGATATAATATGTGTCTGCAAATCTCTCAGAACCGATGCTCTCACTTTTTCTGTAATTTCATTTATCACATCATCTGATAAATGTTTCGATTCTATCTTTACATTATTCTCTACTTTTGGCATATTATCAGATTTTTTCATTTGATCTTCATTTTGATTATTATCAAGATCAAGCTTTTTCATTTTATCTGTCAATTTTATGTATTCATCGATATATTTTAATGTTAAACTATAAGTCGATTTGTTATCGGTTTTAGATTCAAATTTAACACTTGCTTTTGTAGTCGTTTTTAACTGTGTTGTAATTTTTATGCTACGAGTTTGTTCTAACAATTCTTTTATTTTTTGCGATATAATATCGATGTGCAATTTCGGTGTGGTGGTTACTTCCGTTGTAGTCGACGGTATTACAGTTGTAGAAGTTAGTTTAGCTGCGATGTAACTCAGTAACATATGGTTTATGTATTCGAGATTGTTTGTAGAGGAACTTATATTATCTTTTAAAGTAATTGTGGGTTTAGCAGGTTCGATGGTCGTAGTTACAATCTCAGATTTTTTCTCCATCATCTCCCAATATAAGTTAACGAAATTTTGCAAAACGATGGCAGTAGTTGTATTATTAGATACGTTTCTTTCATCTCGAACTTGTCGTCTCGTTTCCTCAGTAACGACAGGCTTTTGCAGTAATACTTGCCGGGTTTGATTATACGAATTGCCTGGAAATGTGTTATGTTTATAAAATGCAATATTTACGTAAATTGAAATTAATTATAAGAAATACGCATACTTATAGGAGAGAGGCTATCTTCAGTAGTCGATCCACTTTCTTTAATAGTTTCAACGTCAGTTCTCGCAGTACATTTCTCACGGATCGATCTATAAACATAATAACTGTAATCAGCAAGAATACAATGGAATAGGGAAACATTTGGAGTTTTGATTGGATAGATGCTTACTCATTGTTCATATCATCGATGTTTACATTTCGCCGCTGCAGTTTCTCCAGCACGCCCACGTCAAGGTCTTCTTTTTGCAAACCATTCAACAATAGCACACATATGACATCTGAAAACAATCTACATATAATGTACTGCTGCGATTTTTTAAACGGGGGCAAATACACAAATTCTAGGAGTGACCTTTCACTTTGTACCCTTTATCTGGTCTATTCGTTGTGTGGAGTGGCCGTCAGGGTGTGCGATAATTTCTCTTATGAACGTACATGTTAGTGGTATTGCGACGAGTAGTACGTGTAGAACGCGGCACCACATTCTCGCGCGTTATCGGTTTACGACTCCGAATGTACATTGTTTTGTACTTATAACATTCGGACATTTGGCACAAGTCGCGTCGTGGCGGTACCACAATTAAGACACGCTACTGTAATTCCAAACCTTGTGATAGTTTCTACGTAGTTGTAGGCTTTTTATTCAGCTGCAGTTTTGTTGGAAATCTTAACACTAGCAGCTGTTGATTTTCAAGGTTGACAACACTATTGTCTTGAAACTCTAAACATATTAAGCCGAGTTTTTCTGCGTATATTGTTATGTTTTCAACGCCAGTATAAAATTAATTTATTTACCTAGGTACTGAATTTATAAACACTATCTTAAAATAGTTTTTTAGTGAATTTAGATAAATTTTAAGCAACTCATTGAGTTTTGTATTGTTTTCAGGCTCGGTTCCTGCTGTCTAAGGTGAACCCGTCGCAGACACATAACAACATGTATGCATACGGCGGGGTAAGTTACCACTTACTAATATACATACATATTTTCCGTTTAAAGTAATGTCATCTTTAATAATAAAATAAATAAACAAAATATCTCTGACTGGTCTGATCCTAAACGAAGAACGAAGTAACAGGCGATGGGACCCTAATCTGTAGCCCTTTTGGATAATTAAAGATAGAAATATACTATACTTCCTTCATATAAAATGATTGTTTTAGTCATTCATTTAAATATTTGAACCGAAGGGTTTTGTAGTTGATAAATAAATGAAATATTATAACAATATACTTACTTATCTTATTCATAAAATGTCTCTTTGTTTAACATGTTGAGTTTTTTGCATGGTGTGAATCTTCACAAATATTTTTTTCAGTATAATAGAGATATTTTATGTAAATTAGAACCCGTTTTTTGTACTTCACGCTTCTAAATTACTCTTGATGATAATGATACCAAGCATGGTGTGATCTATGATTTTTTTTGTTTCATCATTGTTATGGCGAAAACCAGGCGATGCCGATACCATCTGCGGTAGAGATTTTATTTTATTTTTAAACATTTGGTGTTGGTGTCTAACGCATATTTCATGGCATTATTTCATTACTAACCCTGAATCATGTTCTTTAACTTCATTTTAACGCTTTACTGCTTTTGATATGAATTAATTGTTAATATTATCAATTATTCTAAAACTTGTTCTGAATAATCATCATGATATTTAATCCTAAAGCATGTTAACATTTCTGGAACAAGTATGTTGGGTATAAATAAGTGGCGCTATCTTGATTTTTGAGGGATTCAGTATTCATCATTAGGTTCATCAGTTATTTTTCTTGAGATTGTCGATACACCCCATGTGTTCAAAATGTGTATTGGTTTCAGACGAAAAAAGCTGATTGAATACTTGAAAATTTTAAATGAAATTTGTTTAAGCGGCTAATAGTCGCTGAACCTCTGTCTCGCTCGCACGATATAACAAATTGTAAAAATAACAATTGATAAATTTTACTTTTTGGAAATGTGTTAAATTGAAAATTTAGCTCATATTTTTATACAATTTTTTTACCAGTTTGATACTTTATAAAATGGTTGAGGCATGTTTAAAGATAGATTTTTCATATAATTGAGAATGCCATTGTTGTTATTTAAGGTAGCAAACTGGGAATACTTATAAAAATAGTATAAAAATATGAGCAAAATTTTCAATTTAAAACATTTTCAAAAAGTAAATTTTATCAATTGTTATTTGACAATAATAAATAATTGTTATATGATATCGTGTGAGCGAGACAGAGGCTCAGCGACTATTAACCCCTAAATATAAAATGCTCCTATCCACATCTATTAGAGGCCAGCTACACTTCGTGCAAACGTTCGCAGGTAGCGTCAAATTCTCAAACAAACAAGTGTCAAAATCACTTTATGGTTGGGATTTGACACTTGTACGCACATTTGAACGAAGTAGAGCGCCGGCTTTCTATATCGTAATATCATTTCTTGCTTTGGTCATGTGGTGAGGGTACCCTTATTTTTAAAAACAGTGTGTATAATGACCATTTTCGTACAGGACGGTGGCGCCCCCGTTCTCACAGACGACGTCTCGCTGCAAGTCTTCATGGAGCATTTGAAAAAACTGGCAGTTTCTTCCACTGCTTAGAAAAAACATTTTTTTATTGGACCGGAAGCATGTAGTTTGTATATCCAATGTTTCAAGATAAGATTTACGTTTTGTATGTAAATTAATTATTGGTATGATGTTTATTATAATTTAATTGTCGGTATGTTATACTAATGAGAAATAAATATTATGTAATGATTTATATAGTGTTGTTGTTATATGTTTTATCCACTACCACCAATATTAATAATTAGGGTTTATATTCGAACAGAACAGGTCACCCTATTTGCGACCATGAGATCTAGACTACGAATAAATAATAAATCTAGAGTAGTTTGTCTACGAATAGCAACGATAGCTTTTGCAGTAAAGAAAAAACAAGTACTGATTAAAATTCTTAAAAGGTAGTCATTTCCAACAAGATCAATAATGAAAAAGTAACTCTTGTTCTCGTGGCCTTTATTGTATTACCTACTCAAGTGAAATCACAATTATAGGTTGAACTATAAAATACTAGCCCTGAATTATATGAGAGTTTGTCGAGATCACAGAGTACTTCACAGTGGCACCCATAAGCATCGCGTGATACTTTAGGGGGTAATGTCCAAATACGCGCGAATTAATTCCTTTCTCGACAAGGTATGATATTCTATAAGCATGTAAGGTGTAAGGGCTCTTTCAGTTAAGTACTTCATATTATCTACACATCCATGTCAGCCTCTTTTTATAAAAAGTTAAATTATAGTCACTGGGCCTTCATTCTCCTTTATCATAATAGGGATGTTGACACATGTTACGAATTCATATAAAGTTATGTTTTTCACATAAAATACAGTATTTAAAAACCTACAATCACATTTTAAGGATCTATGTATTTACAAGCCAAAATGGAATAAAATCGATTTTAATTTCAATAATTTTTACTTATTATTACGCGAATGCGAACGCCAATCAGGGCGCGTGACGTCACACCACTGGCCTGTACTTACGCTTCCTAAGCAATGTTCCTGATTTCGACACATTTTAATTATTCATAACTTAAAAACTACTGAACCGATTTTGATGCAACTTATACTGTGCTCTAAGTTGGCCTAAATTTAAGCAAAAAAAAGTCAATAACCAAAATGGATCTTATATTTTCAGAGAGACATTTTAGTCATTGACTTTATTTTTGGCTTAAATATTGACCAACTAAGGGCACAGTGATAAGTTACATAAAATCGGTTCAGTGGTTTTTAAGTTATGAATAATTAAAATGTGTCGAAATCAGGAACATTGCTTAGGAAGCGTAAGTACAGGCCAGTGGTGTGACGTCACGCGCTGTCAGATGACTGTTCGGAACGTTTTAGCCAGAATTCAAAAAATCATTTTTATTTACGTATTTTTATATTGAAATATGATATAATTTTGCATAAAAATATGATATTCGTGTATGAAATGGGTCTATCTATCATATAAAAGCAATTCCAAAAATAAGTCAACATCCCTATTGTGTTAATAGGTAGTCAGTAGTCAGATAGATTAAAATAATCTCAATCATAATGTAAATGAAGGTGCAGAGTAATAAAAAACATTTTATTTAAATAAAATATATTTTATTAACAACATATCTACATAAATTACAATAAATTAAATTCGCAGTGCAAATAACATACCTAACAACATTGTTATGTGATTCAACTTGCTTTGTGATTCGCTAATTCATATTAAATAGAAAATGCAAAGAAATAAGGAAAAAAATCATCGGAATGTTATACATTTGCCAATTTACACAAATAGGTATAAAAACTGGAGAACATAAATACATACTACACCAGGAAAATACACTATACATTTCGAATACTTATTTAGAAAAATAGGTGATATTTATAGAGTAGTAGCACATCATTTCCAAACCCAATCAGCAATATGTCTGTAGAAAAAGTTCCAAATTCCTAATCTATTTCAGTTTTAGTTCGTTTGTCCTTTTTTAGATTTTCTGGGCTTTCAATATGTTAGGTCAAAGACTTTTGTGCCAAACTTTAATTCTAGCCAGCCTAGAAGGAAAATGGAAGATACACTTTCAAGTCATGGTAGAACTTAGCTGCTTATGGTTTCCAAAAGGTGATATTATACTAAATGCCTAACTAATTTACACATACAAAAAACAAAAATACTAGTCTATAAATTGATGTCCCAAAGTATTTCTTATATTATATTAGTTATTACTCCACCAACCTAAATATTTGCTACTATTTTAGGCTACATTTTCTAGGTTAATTGCTGCTAAGATGCTAACGAAAAATACTAGTTGCAACTAAAATATAAAATCACATTTATATCCTAACTACTTAAGTTATAGTTCATAGAAATTGGGGTTTATACTTCAACAGAACAGGTTACACACTGTTAGTCAAATCAAAATTATAGGTTGCATAGGAGTTAAAAGTCACCAAGATTACTAATCCATAGGTGTGTGTGTGTGTGTACTTCCGAAACTTGGTAGCATCCTTATGAAGACATTTATGTATGAGTACAGTTGCCAATTTTGGCTATTTAAATTTTGTGGCCTTGGTATCACTGCACCCATAGTTTTGATTTCATGGTTCTTTATTGTGATTGTCACTATGTAAGGGGCTTTCATTTCTAATATATGTGAGAGGTTCAAAGGGTTAAGAAACTGTGACGTCACAGTAACAGCCAGTAAATCATAAATCCTTATTTCTATGAACTAACTACATTCTACCACCATTCTACTTATCTTCCCATCACTTAACAACAGTCCCAATTATTTTTTATTATACAACTCATATAACAACACCACCAGTACAATCGTCAACAAGTAAGTAAGACAATTGGTTCAGGAGCGTGGAGGTCAGTTGAGGAAACGAATGGACATCTTCTGTTCAACATCGGTCCTTTCTAAAGCACGGCAGAACTCTTCGAATGATATCATCTGGTCATTGTTGGTGTCTGCTTCGAGGATTGTTCGTTCTGCTATGCTTGACAGCTGTTCTTCACTGGAATATGAAAAAATCAAGCATAAGTATAGTGAGAAAACCAGTAACAGTATTACAATTTGACCAGCTTGAAGGACCATAATAACTTATATTGGGAAAGTTTGATGGAGGAAGAATAGTAAAAGCAAATTTGAGAGAAGAATAAAAAAGGTAGTGTTGATTTATTCTTGTAGAAAAACTTGGTGAATATTATGGTAAATAGCACATGATTGCCGAGCTAGCATAATGAATGCTCTCTTGGTGGATAATATAAATTATGCTTGATAGTTAAAAAATAGGAATTATTTCTATTATCACATTACATTCTGCTTAGTACTGACTACTTCTAAATCAACTGTGACTCACATCTTCTATAAGGTCTGTGTTTTATGTACCTGATATTAGCTCCAACCATCATGTGTAGGATAGCCAGCAACTCATCCCTGGAGATCTTGCCGTCACTGTCCAGGTCATACATTGAGAATGCAACTGAAACACAAAAGCCCTTGTTATTATCATCTTCTTTTCTGTATTTTCTCAATCATTACTCATATCCATTAACCTGCTAACTGATTTGTCACCATGTCACAGCCTACATTGTTACAGAGTTAGTTCCAAGTTAGATTTCTTGACTAATTACTTATTCATTGCTTGAAGCCCAGACTGCTGAGTTACTAGATGTTATACCTACAGTTTGCTTCCCAAGAGCTATGGGAAAATTGCTTATATCATTTTATATACTCACATTGAAGTTTCTCCTCTCTGCTATTCAGTTTATTATCCCTATTCTTCCTGATAGGCCTGAAGTGTGCAAGAACCCTCATAAACTGCAGGAAGTTGACTCTGTCATCGTGGCTCTCAGTGAAGAAGGACTGTACTATGCGCTCACTTAGAGGGTTGATAGCGAGCTCCGGAATCCGCAGGAAGTCTTCCCGCGACAGCGTGCCGCAGTCATTCTTGTCGAGCGACGTAAACCGAGAGTACAGACGCTCGATTTGGTTTGGTGTGACTATAAACAGATTTATTTTTATCACAAGGTTGTATTGATTTCTCAAGCAATTTACCTCATACACTACGCAGAATTTCACGGATTATAATTGAAATAGATTAGAATTAATACTCTTTGTTCAAACCAGCTTTTTATTGCAGTTAAGTCATTATTATTATTGTACTTACATCCAGTTTCTTCCTGAATTTGTGCGATTTCCTCTTCTTGCAATAACAATGACGATTTGTTTCCCATATTGTTAGTAAGCCAATACCATGCACTCCGTACGACCTGTGGAGCGACCTTTGTATTGTAAACTCCTGATAAAGGCAGAATTACTAAGTTCAAGATAATGTGCGTCGGAACTAATCGATTTCTTGCAGTAAATTAACAAAGGCTTAGACTCAATATTATGCTCAGTAACTAAAGAAGAATGTTTTGTGGGTTAAACAAATACCTTGGTGTATTAATTACTTTCTTTCTTATCTATTTTCTTGCGCAAATCACAAACAAAAAAACCATGCACAAAGTCGTATACTTTTATTGCAAAATTCAATTTTTCATTTTGACAACAACTGTGGCCTGTGACTTTGACAATAACTTTAACTGTCAACTGAAATAAAATTTGACATAAAATCTATAGTGTTAAGCCGGGTTTCCAGCTCTTATTTTGTCTACACAAACAACAAAAACACGACAGCACACAGCAAAATTCCCCTACACAAAAAAAAATAGCACTCCGGGAGTGCCGGCAGAAGTGAAAACTTCAATATTAACGTTGTGTTTAATTATAAGTATAAAAATACTATCATTTATGAGGTAGAATACAATGTTTATTTATTGCGCTATCGTACACAAATATGACAATTTATATGTTGTTATTTATAATATTATATCGTTATTTATATATAACATTAAATTTTATCTCTCAGAAAAATCAACTTCCATCCATAATTTCGACGACTTTTACACCATCGTTATTATCAGAATCATCATCGCAAATTTTTACAACTGATACAATTGGTTTATGATAACTTAAGTAAGAAACAAACAGTTTTGATTCGAACCTATTTAAGTGTCTAATAAAAATATAAATATAAAATATAAAAAAAAAAATATCGGGCGCGCGCTTGTCTAAGCCCCCTCTGCCGCCTAAACAGAGCAGCACACTCAGGCACGTTAGAAAGAGTGGGAGATACTAGTTCCTCTCCCTTCCCCTCGATCTTACGCTTTTTCGATCAGCATCACGTGACCCTGACGCGATTTTGAAAGTTTTTACCCATACAAAAAAGTGCTCAGCGCCGCTATAGAAGTTTTCACTTCAAAAAATAATAATGTGTATGCTTCAACAAATGTTTTTGCTTTGCATCGGCTATGGAAAGCAAAAATATTTGTTGGAGCTTAGCGCCGGGCTCAGCTAGTAAATAAATAAATGAATAAATAAAGCAAAAACATTTGTTGAAGCTTGAAGCATAGACATTATTAATTTTTTTTGTGTAGGGGAATTTTGCTGTGTGCTTGTCGTGTTTTTGTTGTTTGTGTAGACAAAATAAGAGCTGGAGACCCAGGGGGCCTAGACAACGGCGCCATCGATAAAGTCGATAGCGATTGGCCGCTCCTGCGATTTCGCTAAAAAAATGGTAGCCAACGACTTTTGGAATCGATATCGCACTCTCGACAAAGGGCTGTCGATCAATCGCTAGATTTTGTCGTATTATCTGTGGTATAATGTGTATCAACTGTCAAATTAAATGTCAAAATATCGTCGAGTTTGTTTTTCGTTGGTTTTTTTTTGTAAATTACACTTAATTATAAGCTTTTTTGTAATAAATAAGCTTCTGCGAATCCCGCCGATATGTAATATGAGTTAGAGTTTCTTCAAATATTATAAATATTACTTGTATCCGAGATGTGACTGGCCAAAAGCTGGTCCAAAGTGAATGGTGTTGAAAAGTAAGATTTTTCATGAAAAACTCTTTAAAAACATTAAGGAAATCTGTGAAACGATGTAACATTTCATTGGAGCACTTGCAACAGTAAGCTTAATACTTATTAAGGCTAAAAACTTAGTCATAATAACATAACCTATGTGACATTTGTTTTAGTTAAATAGGTAAATAATTGTGAAGCCCTCGCAGCTCCAATCTCCGAAAACTAAACATTATTGGTATGTGTTATTAACCATCAACTTAATATATTTTAGCTCAATTGGTTCTATATACTATTATGTCATCTAACATGAAATATCAAAGACTATATATAATATTACTAGCTGTGCCCAGCGGTTTTACCCGCAGTACTTATGTCTATGTGTTTTTTAAGGGTCTAAGCAATCTCTATACCAAATTTCAGCTCAATCGGTCCACCTGTATAGGTGTGAAAGAGTAACAAACATACATCCATTCTTACAAACTCACGTTTATAATATTAGTAAGATATATAAGGTTTCTATAATGTATTTTCTATTTTTAGAGATGGGAAGATCTTTTGCGACAGTACCAAATTAAGTCCTTATGGAGGTAGAAACAAAGGACACTCAATTTTAGGTGTTTGAACATCCATGCTGCTATGTACTGGTAAACAGGTAATTAAATATTTATATTTAATTAAATTAAAGAAAACAATAAACACAAGTGCAGTGCACATGCACACATTAGGTCACAGAGCTGCTTGTGCATTATTAAATAATAATAATTATGTTGGACTTTTTGTCTCCGTATACGCCTATAAAAAGGCCCGGGCTTAGCCCGTGTTTAAGAGCGACATAATAAAAAAATTATTAACTTATAGCATACACACACATACCTAGCTATACCTATTAAAGCTATAAATGTTATAGTCTGTAGAAGTATTGATGGGTGTGCGAGCAGTGTGTGTTTATTTAAATGTTAAATTTATAACAAAGAGAAATTTAAGGAAAAAATAATCTAAGGGTTGGACACATACCATGATTATTATCTAGTAAACTACTGAACTGATTTTGATGAAACTTGCACTTGTTCAAGGACTTAAAAGTATGAAATAAAATAATTACTAATGTACATTATTTAATGCATAATATTTATTTTGATTTATAGGTATGGACTATGAAGAAATCCTGTGACATGCATTTATTGGTCCCGATGACAAGGCAGAGAAGAGAAATCGTTGGAGAATATGACAAACACCCATAACTCTGATTGAAGAACTTCCAATTCAAACCGCTGGCTGCTAGCTGTTGGTCAAATCCAATTGGCTGATCATTAAAGTATTTAGCATACCTCCAACATCCAATTTGTTCCTGAAAATATAATATAGCTTACTATCACATACATAGGTGACCATACAAGAAAGTACTTAATCAATATTGTCTCTATCTTGCCTACCTCTGTTTGAAATAAACTTGTTAAATTGATTTGTAAAATTTACAATTGTGTTTTATTCATCCTACTACTTAATCAGTTTTTATAATTACATTTTGTTATACCAACTGCTGAGCCGAATGAGTATAAATTAAGCATTAGGTAGCTTAGGACATAATATAATCATACTAATATTATAAATGTGAAAGTTTGTAAGAAAGGATGTGTGTTTGTTACTCTTTCACGCCTAAATGAGTGCACAGATTGAGCTGAAATATGGTATAGTGATAGCTTAGACCCTGCAATAACACAAAGGCTATAGTACAGCGGGTAAAACCGCTGGGCGCAGCTAGTAAACAATATGATACAAGAGAATACATCTAGTCAGTATAAAAGTATCCTACCGCCAAGGAATTCCCTACATGGACATGAATTGAGGATTCCTACTTATTAGACTAATTTTCAATGGCAAAAATTTGGGTCTTGATTGCTAATAAGTGTGTATTGTGTATAGGTTCTTACACATTTGCACCTAGAGAGAAGCAATGTTTGGTATTTGTCTATATTGATCTAGCGGGCGCGATATAGGTATGCTAGGAACACCTTTTACCTTCCTACTAGTTATCATCTCAAGTATTCATGGTTTACCTACATTCTACGACCGCGAGCTCGATGTGCAGAAACAATAAAGTGTATAAAATTATTATAAAAAGAATAGGTTAGGTACACCAAAAATTTGTTCTTCACTTTCACAATTTTCAAGGTGAATCCATCGATATTTAGCTCAATATAATGTTTTTTGCTGTGAAGCTGAGCCATAAAAGTAGCAAAATTTGCCGTATTTAATGATAAACTTTAATAAATATACAAGCACCATTGAAACTTCTTCACGATTTAGCGATAGCGGCGAGGTGAAGGCGCACGCTAAAGTTTCGATTTGTCGAATGGAAAAAGTTGCGTTTTCGGTTGTCAAATGCGGCTTTTGGCTACCGATTTGTATGGAAAAACGTAAAGGGTTCATCGCTAATCGAAAAGTTAGCGGTTGTTCGTTCTCGTTCAGTGTCGTTGTCTACCAAATTTTAGCGAAAATCGCTAAGGTCACGTGACAAGCGGTATAGATGTGAGGCCGGTATATAACCAATCTTACCTATCGGTTAGTTACCAAAAAACCCATTTAATACCCAAAAACACCGTAAAACACCATTTAAAACCTTTGGAATTAAAAAACATTTTTTTGTAATTATAACTACATTTCTTGATTTTTTCAAAACGCAATAGGTGTCTTATGTCCATATTAGCTGCCCCCAGCGGTTTTACCCGCTGTTCTATATAATATTATAGTCTATGTGTTCTAAGCTATCTCTATACGAAATTTGAGCTCAATCAGTCCACCAAGAGCAGAGATTACCTAATGTATTTATAAAAACAAAGGAGTAATAAGTTTAAAAGCTCCTTCTTTGAAAAAAATAATATTATCATAAAGAAAATTATAAAACCCTTTAATAAAAACAATCTATTATTACTCTTTCAGACAAATCAAATGAACCCAAACTCGTTTGAGCTGAGTCAGCAAGTGGCAAGGTGCAAAAATATTATAATGTTTGCTACGAAAGTGTGAGTTGAGCTCGCTCTGAACAGTTAAAAAATTCCAATATCTTTAATAACATAAGAGCGAGAAGCTTGCTGAGACTGCAAAAAAAAATTGCAAAATTCATAACTCTAATGTCAAATAAAAGCTTGTAATAATTTAATTCGATTTCTAACCAATCTAACAAAATTCACACACTCACATTCTCACCTAAACTACACGCACACAAACGAAAAAGATTTGATTACAGATAGACAGACAACAGATCCTACACCTATCAGTTGTCTGTCAAATAAAAGCTTGTAATAATTTAATTCGGTTTCTAACTAACAATAAAATAATAATGAAATTCACACACATAAAAATAAAAATTCACACATTCTCACCTCGCACACACACACAAACGTTAAAAATTTGATTACAGATAGACAACAGACCTTTCACCTGTCTGTTGTCTGTCAAATAAAAGCTTGTTATAATTTAGTTCGATTTCTAACTAACAATAAAAAAAGAATTGTATACTACGAAGTAAGAAGACGAGCAAGACGCTCTCCTGTTGGTAAGAGATAACGCTGCCCATTATTAGTACAGTGCTACTCAGTATTTTACAAAGGTACGAGTCTGGGTGCACTGCGCCAACGCTTCTTACTTGAGAGTCATGAGATGATAAGACTCCTCAGCCCAGTAATTTCATTAGCTACAGTGCCCTTCTACCGAAGCACAGTAATGTTTGCACATCACTGCTCAGGCGGTAGAATAACCGGCACTGTTGGGGTACCCACCTAGTCGACCTCCTGCAAAGGAAGTTTACCCCGGTAAAATTAATAATAATATTCACACACTCACCAAAGCTACACGCACACACACAAACGTTTAAGATTTGATTACAGATAGACAGACAACAGACCATTCACCTGTCTGTTCTGTCAAATAAAAGCTTGTTATAATTTAATTCAGTTTGTAACTAAACCAATCTAACAAAATTCACACAATCGCAATCTACCTATATTACGTACACTCACACACATACACAAAGAGCAATGCGGGCGCCGCACCAAACGGCAACGGCATTTATACGCAGCTGACAACGTCGCATTTCTGCGACGTTGCCAGCTTCATATTCTACACAAAATAGACTAGGGCGGATCCAGGATTGGGTCCTGGGGGAAATGTGCAAAAATATTATAATGTTAACTACGAAAATATTCTTAAAAGAAATATGCACAATTCATAACTCTATAGTCAAATAAAAGCTTGTAATAATTTAATTCGATTTCTAACTAACAATAAAATAATAATAATATTCACACACTCTCACCTCAACTACACACACATACGTAAAAGATTTGATTGCCGCCACTGGTGAATTACGTATTGCGTTGGGTTTTTTTTTAAATTTTTTATTTAATTCACTTGTTCAAACATTCAATATGAGCATAACAACATCAAAAAAAACTCGGCGATTTTGACTTCTTGTTTGCTCCAACAATATATTTGCTTTCTGTATCAGATGGAAAGCACGTGCAATAAAACAATATCAATATTTATCATAATCGCCGAATTTTTTTTTATGTTGTCATACTCATTTTGAATGTTTGAAACAAAACAGGAGCTGAAGACGCTGGTTTACTCTTTCACGCCTAAACGGGTGGACCGATTGAGCTGAAATTTGGTACCTTTAGTTTAGACCCTGGAATAACACATGGGCTATATTACGTAAAACGTGGTAAAACTTTTGGGCGCAGCTACTTCGTTTCAAAAACAAAGATAATTTTTGCCGGGTTCGAAGGTTATATATCTATGAAAATATCATAGATATATTCACAAAAACTGTTATATCCGATATATCTTATGATATATATTATACATATCTGATCTATTATGAAAAATATCCGATATATATCCAATTTATTAAGTTATTGATCCTTTGAACCCTGCAAATTATCTAAAAAATTACCTTTGTTTTTGAAACGTAGTTTAGTTTGTTATAAATTTACGAATGTTTTAATCAGCGTACACTGTAAATATCTATTTAATATTCATTTAGACTGTAGATACAAGTGTAGATAGCTAGGTAGGTATATCTATTAATCTATTCATAAAAACCACTTTAGTAACGTTTACGTATTTATCTAATAATCAACATGACAAAACTAGCAAATTCACATCTTTTTACATCACAGATATTATTAAGGTACTGTTTCCATGATACCAGTAACTACTTCGTAATATTTAGGTATTTATCTAATAATCAACATGACAAAACTAGCAAATTCACATCTTTTTACATCACAGATATTATTAAGGTACTGATTCCATGATACCAGTAACTACTTCGTAATATTTAGGTATTTATCTAATAATCAACATGACAAAACTAGCAAATTCACATCTTTTTACATCACAGATATTATTAAGGTACTGTTTCCATGATACCAGTAACTACTTCGTAATATTTATGCCAATAATCAAGACATTTGGTTGGTGCCGTTTGGTGCTGCGCCCGCACTGCTCTTTAAGTATGTGTGTGAGTGTACGTAGTATAGGATGATTGCGAATGTGTGCATTTGGTTAGATTTGTTAAGTTACAAACCGAATTAAATTAAAACAAGCTTTTATTTGACAGAAAACAGACAGATGAAGGGTCTGTTGTCTGTCTATCTGTAATCAAATTTTTTACGTATGTGTGTGTAGTTGAGGTGAGAGTGTGTGAATATTTTTTTTTTTTTGTTAGTTAAAAATTGAATTAAATTATTACAAGCTTTTATTTGAGTTACGAATTTTGCATATTTCTTTTATGAATATTTGAACTTTTTAACTGTTCAGAGCGAGCAAAACTCACACATTTTGTAGTTAACGTTATAATAATATTTTTGCACCTTCCCCCCCAGGGCCCAATCCTGGATCCGCCCTAGTCGTGCGACGTTGCCGTATTGTGCGGCGTCGGCACTGCTCTTTATGTATGTGTGTGAGTGTACGTAGTATAGGTAGATTCCGAGTGTGTATGTAATGCGACGTTGCCGTATTGTGCGGGCCCGCACTGCTCTTTATGTATGTGTGTGAGTGTACGTAGTATAGGTAGATTGCGAATGTGTAAATTTGGTTAGATTGGTTAAGTTACAAACCGAATTAAATTAAAAGAAGCTTTTATTTGACTGACAACAGACAGGTGAATGGTCTGTTGTCTGTCTATCTGTAATCAAATCTTAAACGTTTGTGTGTGTGCGTGTAGCTTTGGTGAGTGTGTGAATATTATTATTACTTTTACCGGGGTAAACTTCCTTTGCAGGAGGTCGACTAGGTGGGTACCCCAACAGTGCCGGTTATTCTACCGCCTGAGCAGTGATGTGCAAACATTACTGTGCTTCGGTAGAAGGGCACTGTAGCTAATGAAATTACTGGGCTGAGGAGTCTTATCATCTTATGACTCTCAAGTAAGAAGCGTTGGCGCAGTGCACCCAGAATCGTACGTTTGTAAAATACTGAGTAGCACTGTACTAATAATGGGCAGCGTTATCTCTTACCAACAGGAGAGCGTCTTGCTCGTCTTCTTACTTCGTAGTATAAAATTCTTTTTTATTGTTAGTTAGAAATCGAACTAAATTATAACAAGCTTTTATTTGACAGACAACAGACAGGTGAAAGGTCTGTTGTCTATCTATTTGTAATCATGTCTTTTACGTATGTGTGTGTAGTTGAGGTGAGAGTGTGTGAATATTATTATGATTTTATCGTTAGTTAGAAATTGAATTAAATTATTACAAGCTTTAATTTGAGTTACGAATTTTGCATATATCTTTTAAGAATATTTGAATTTTTTAACTGTTCAGAGCGAGCAAAACTCACACATTTTGTAGTTAACGTTATAATAATATTTTTGCACCTTCCCCCCCAGGGCCCAATCCTGGATCCGCCCTAGCCGTGCGACGTTGCCGTATTGTGCGGCGTCGGCACTGCTCTTTATGTATGTGTGTGAGTGTACGTAGTATAGGTAGATTGCGAATGTGTAAATTTGGTTAGATTGGTTAAGTTACAAACCGAATTAAATTATAAGAAGCTTTTATTTGACTGACAACAGACAGGTGAATGGTCTGTTGTCTGTCTATCTGTAATCAAATCTTAAACGTTTGTGTGTGTGCGTGTAGCTTTGGTGAGTGTGTGAATATTATTATTACTTTTACCGGGGTAAACTTCCTTTGCAGGAGGTCGACTAGGTGGGTACCCCAACAGTGCCGGTTATTCTACCGCCTGAGCAGTGATGTGCAAACATTACTGTGCTTCGGTAGAAGGGCACTGTAGCTAATGAAATGTCATTTCGCTGGTTTGCGACCAATTAGTGGAGTTTCCCACTTTAGGTTAGCTTATTAATATGAAAAATCTTCTTGACAGTTATGAAAAATTTTTCTTGCGGTCTATACATGATCAAGTTTTATTAAAAAAATTAAAAAGTAGTAGTAATAGTATTAAAATTTGAAGAAAAAAAATGTTTTCTCCAAAAGTAGCTATTTCACTAGTTTGCGGCCACTTTTGTTAATATGCGACCACCCTCATCTTAGTTTACGGCCACTAAAATTCTAACAAAATGTCGATAATTATTTTATTTAATAAAATAAAATGAATAACATCTTCATTTATAAACTCCCCCCTCTCCTCTCCCTTCTTTTTGAAATGTTCTGTTGTATTTTTTTCCATATTATTCAAAATATTTTATTTTAAAAACCATGCTTTAAATCGAGGAACCTCATCATGATTGTCAAGCCATATCGTCCCACTGCTGGGCAAAGGCCTCCTCCCCTTCGTGCCATGCAACTCTATCCTGAGCAGTTCGCATCCAAGTCTTTTCTCCGATCGCTGTGATGTCATCAACCCAGTGTCGCCAGACTGTAAAATCCAGCAACGCGTCGGCGCATTGGGATCTATGGTGTTTACCCCTGCTTTATCATTTCTTACTCTTCGAAGAAGTCGATAATTAAAGCGGTGACCCCACTAAGTTCTACTTCTCTCTCTTACTATGCTGGCTATTGATAGTGCATGCTGACAGACCCTAACTTGGTCGTTTGCTGATCCTCTTCTGAGAAGTCCATCACCCTTCTCATTATCTTATATACCAACATGGCCTGGTACCCAAACTTGTACTCTGTTGCTGCAGCCTTCTTTGTTCAGAGCCTTCGCAGCATCCAAGACTAGTTTTGAGCTGAGGAACGAGGAGTCTGCAGAAACTTAAGGCCTTGACTGTTACTGAGAATATAGATATGATCTTATCTTTCACATTCCTCTTTATGTTTTCTTCAGCGCATGCTATAATGGCATACATCTCCGACCAAAAAACGGTAGAGTATAGACCCAGACTGTTATATAGTTTCCAAGTAGATACCTGATGCTGTACCGGATCCCGTTTTTCAACCATCTGTATACCAAATGCGACCTGCGGCAGTCTGCATCTGGTAGCACTTGGAGTATGTAAAACGCTTTCATCTCCTGTTGTATGTAAGTTTGGTTCTTAGCCAGCATGACACGCTGCCGTAGGAAAGATTGGGCGTATCATTGAAGTGTAGATGAAGACGGAGTCCCCGGGTATGGCATACGCTGACCAACACATAGTAAAACCCTTATAGCTTTTTCTGTCACCTTCTGGGCGTGCAGATTCCATGTGAGCTCCTTCTCTAACGTACTGGGATATTTCACGTCTTGTCGTTACCCATAGATCATTCCAACTATGCTATATATAATAAAACATACAATGGAAGAATGGTGAATGGTGACCATTCTTCCATTATCTTTAGAGCCTGTAGCAAAATTCTGGATACAATATCTAGAAATTCGTCATTGATCATTACCACTATAATATAATCTGCGTATCCCACAGCATATCATGTTCCACTGTTTAATTTTGTAAGAAGGAAGGAACCATTCACTTTTTTTATACAAAATAGGCCTACGTTTGACCACATCCCACCTGATTTAAAGTGAAAATGCGGTCGACGATGGATCACGTATGATGCCTAGAAAGGTACCTATTCACTCGTGCCTTGAAGATACCCAAGTTGTACCGCGAGCAAACATGGATGACGGCAAAGTGTTCCAAATGCGACCGTTCTCATCAGAAACGACGAAGCAAAACGCTTGGTGCGGGCTGTTGGTAGCGCGACTAAGTAGGGATGCCGCATTGCCGTCTGCCGTGACGTCCGTCGATAGAATGGGCGTGGAGGAATTAGTGCGTGTAATTCCTGCTCACACTCTCCAAAATGAATCCTATAGAAGACCGATAGCGAAGCGACCATTCTACGACGTTCAAGGCTCTGCAGCCGAGATTCCGTAAGCTTTTGGTCACCTACTAGCTTTTTGGCACGTCTCTCAATTGACTCCAGTGCCTTGCAGCACCATCCAAATGATGAGAACAGTACTCCAAACACGACCGGACTTGTGCTTGGTACAGCGTTAGCAGCTGTCCCGGTGTGAAGTATTGCCTCACCTTTGCTAGAATACCCAGCTTCCTGGCGGCCAATTGAGCCTTAGATTCGATGTATCTCCCAAAATTAAGGTCAGGCGTGAGAGTAACTCTTAGTAACTCAAGCTGGTTAGTTATCGGTAAAGAAACATTTTGGAAAGAAGGAGCTTCAATGAATCGACTTCTTTTAGCGGTAAATAGACACGCCTGGGTTTTTGTAGCATTAAACTTAACCAAATTAGCTGCTCCCCAATCGGAAACAACGCGGCAACTCGGCCGCGGTACAACTTGGATATCTTCAAGGCACGAGTGAATAGGTACCTTTCTAGGCATCTTACGTGATCCATCGTCGACTGCATTTTCACTTTCCATCAGGTGGGATGTGGTCAAACGTAGGCCTATCTTGTATATAAAAAAAAAAACAGCTTCTAAGGCCAAGCTCATACGCTCAACCATGGCTTCCCTGCATGACTGGACTTCATCTCCGTTGGCCTCCCTACCTATCACCACCAACCCTCCCTACCTATTCACCTATTAGTTTCTCCCCGTCTTTTCCTAGTCCTCTTATATTTAAATTCGTCAACTCTTTTAACCTTCTACATATTTTTTCTTATACCGAATTCTCCTGCACGGTTATCTCTCAGTGCTAATTCGTATTTCAACTCAGTCTCCTTTTTCTTAAGTGTTGAGCACATTCTTTAACACAAACTGCAATAATATGAACTTAATTCAAGTGGTCGTATAATGTAGGCATCAAATGACCACATTCAGTAAGCGGTCATTAATTCCCATACATTTTGAGGCGGTCGCAAAATGACGTTCATCCAAGTTGCAAACTAACGTCTTTTTAGATGGCCGCAAACTAATGAAACCAAAGAAGCCATTTAGCAAATGTGAAAAAGGTTAACTGAATTATAATACCTTCAATATTATGGAAACCAGAAGGAAATAAAAAAGTAAACCGAGTAGTCCGTTTGCGACCATATGGCCGCAAACTAAAATTTCATCAAAATTATATTTTAGTTCGCGACCACTCATTATTTTACCTATTTTTAAATAATTTTGTTTAAAAAATTGTTAAAATACGTTAAAAAACTATTATTAAAGCAATTTAAACATTATCACTCAGTAATACATGGATAAATCATGATATACTTACTCCGAATGCATCACGTGCTCACTATTTTTTTTGTAATTTTGTACGAAACTAAACACGCTTAGTGTAGACACAAAAATCAACAGTAATTTGTTAAAATTCTGATAATGCTATACGATCGTGATATGTTGACAAGGATTAGCCGTCTATCCCTCTCTGTCAAGGACTAAATTTTATTTGAAAAATAGAGATAGACGTCTTGTTTTCTAAGAATTTCTGAAGCCAAGTCTCCGATTGGCCGCAAACTAACGCTGGCCGGAAAACCGGCGAAATTACCCTACTGGGCTGAGGAGTCTTATCATCTTATGACTCTCAAGTAAGAAGCGTTGGCGCAGTGCACCCAGAATCGTACGTTTGTAAAATACTGAGTAGCACTGTACTAATAATGGGCAGCGTTATCTCTTACCAACAGGAGAGCGTCTTGCTCGTCTTCTTACTTCGTAGTATAAAATTCTTTTTTATTGTTAGTTAGAAATCGAACTAAATTATAACAAGCTTTTATTTGACAGACAACAGACAGGTGAAAGGTCTGTTGTCTATCTATTTGTAATCATATCTTTTACGTATGTGTGTGTAGTTGAGGTGAGAGTGTGTGAATATTATTATTATTTTATCGTTAGTTAGAAATTGAATTAAATTATTACAAGCTTTTTTTTGAGTTACAAATTTTGCATATATCTTTTAAGAATATTTGAATTTTTTAACTGTTCAGAGCGAGCAAAACTCACACATTTTGTAGTTAACGTTATAATAATATTTTTGCACCTTCCCCCCCAGGGCCCAATCCTGGATCCGCCCTAGTCGTGCGACGTTGCCGTATTGTGCGGGCCCGCACTGCTCTTTATGTATGTGTGCGAGTGTACGTAGTATAGGTAGATTCCGAGTGTGTATGTAATGCGACGTTGCCGTATTGTGCGGGCCCGCACTGCTCTTTATGTATGTGTGTGAGTGTACGTAGTATAGGTAGATTGCGAATGTGTGCATTTGGTTAGATTGGTTAAGTTACAAACCGAATTAAATTATAACAAGCTTTTATTTGACAGAAAACAGACAGGTGAAGGGTCTGTTGTCTGTCTATCTGTAATCAAATCATTTACGTATGTGTGTGTAGTTGAGGTGAGAGTGTGTGAATATTTTTTTTTTTATTGTTAGTTAAAAATTGAATTAAATTATTACAAGCTTTTATTTGAGTTACGAATTTTGCATATAGTACGGTCCCCAATACAAAAAAATAAAATTTCCGTGGGACACATCTCCGCCATACAGATTATTGGTATGTACTTATTTGTCATATTTTCCTGAACACGAAAAGTGCGGTAGTCACTTCCTAAGTGTATAGAGGGGGTAGTTATGACGTCACAAAGATGGCCGCCAGCCTATTCTATTGTGCGGGTTATTTCAATATCTACTAAACCGATTTACTTAAGTAGGGTGTCAAATGAAAGGTTATTAAATAAGCATCATTTTATTTCTAAGAACTATTAATGTGAAGTAAGTAAGAAAGGAAATAATTCCAAAAAACATAATTTCTAAAAAAAAAATTTCTTCTTGTGTATATAACTTGGTAACCGTTAGGATAATGCAAATATAGGTTATTATAAAATATTTAGTTTCTTTCATCAGCTTTCTAAAAAACCTTTAATCATTACAATAAAGCTATATACACGGAACTGCAGCCGTTTGAATGAGCGTTCGGTAGCGCTGAACTCATAGCGGTAGCTAAGCGATTAGACGGATTTTCTATAGAATGATCATAGAATTTTGAATAAAAAGCATGTGCGATAGTAATGAAAATATATAATAAAATTTAAGTAAGCTGGTACGTATTCATAAGTTGTATTTACAAGTTTTTTTCTGATGTGATCAGCATAATAATAGGTAGGTGTATGTGTTGTACTAAACTTACTGATAAAATTATTAAAAAAAAAACTTATTTTTATCTAATTAATGTCCTCAACGTAATCTGTATGTTCTGAATAATTATACTGGTTGTAACATTTGTTACCGACATGATGTATCCCTTCTAAGCACTTTTGTTTTTTGTCATTACATCCACAACGGGATGAACACTTTCTTCACATTTTCACCTAATTCACACATTCTCACCTAAGCTACACGCGCGCAAACAAACGTTTAGGATTTGAATACAGATAGACAGACAACAGACCATTCACCTGTCTGTTTTCTGTCAAATAAAAGCTTGTTATAATTTAATTCGGTTTGTAACTTAACCAATCTAACCAAATGCACACATTCGCAATCTACCTATACTACGTACACTCACACACATACATAAAGAGCAGTGCGGGCGCAGCACCAAACGGCAACGTCGCATTTTCACACACTCGCAATCTACCTATAACTACGTACACTCACACACATACATAAAGAGCAGTGCCGGTGCCGCACCACGGTAAAGAGATACTCTTTACCGTGTATGTAGAGTTGAAAGCTGGCAACGTCGCATCGAGATTGAGTACTTACTGATATTAAATATAGGCGTTACAAGTAGGTACCGTAAGTTCAGTTAGTTTGGTCCGTCCGACCAAGTGGAGAGATAGGAATTAGTTATAAAAACTACATTGATACGGTGAAAGCTCTGTGTTCGTAATAAAAAACTATAGGTTGAATAGAATTAAAAACTTTTTTGATAACCACATAATAAATATACCTACTTTAGGTATACCTAATAATTTTAATTCGGTTTTAACTAAACTCACACTCTTGCCTCGTTACGATATCGTAATCAGTTGTAGGTATCTCGACAATATTGTAGGAAATAGGTACCTACTTACTCTCTATTGATATTCTATAAACTTTTATTAAAATTCTATTAACTAATATTTTGCTATTGTTGTTTTGAGGGTGATTTATTATATTAGTTTTGCTTCTTTTTTATTAATGTTGTATAATATTTTTACTATAGGTAGGTTACTTACCTACTTATTGCAGGGGTATAGGATTTTTTTACTTTGGCGACATGGCATTGCTGTAATGTTAACGTAGTAGGTTTTAACTCAATAATTGCTCAAAATAACGAAGAATAAAATATTTTTTTTTATATTTGTAGGAGAGTTTTAAACTGTTTGAAATTGTGTATTTGGAGTATTATACCACAAGATTTGGAATATAACGTTTTAAATCGGTGTATTTACATCTGTAGACAAGCGACGAGAGCTGTCATCTCCATACATTTTTTTAGCGATTGCGAATGGTCGCTACGGGCGGGCGCGCGCTTGTCTAAGCCCCCAGCTTTACCCAAACACAGTTAAGCGAGCGTTCACACGTACTGCCAAGTTTTCCTCTGGCGCCTTTCATCTGAGATGGCGCCAGGTTTGCCTCTCTTGCATTATTTTAATGGTATTTTTCAATGGTCCCACTCTGATAGGTTTTATATATTTGTAAAAAGATCAAATGGAGGCCTCCATATATCCAGGGATAGTAGATAATAACGGTACGAGTACGAGTGCAAAATTCTACCTCCCATTGAAGCTAATTCTACCTCCATTACAAAAGTGGTCAATTTTCACCACACTATTATTATTGTTATTCAACGTTGCCTAGTTACAAACCTTACAGTTTGTGTGTTGAAGTTTTCATCTAACACCTGAAAAATATTTTCAAAAATAATGACTAAGAAACATTTGCCTTGCCTTATATATTGTAATCAATAGACATGAGTGCCCCCAAGTTGGCACCTGAGGGATTTTCCAAAAACGAGATAGAGCCTTTAGATACATTGTTAGAAGTAAACGAAAATGTTCCAAGCGAGATATTTGACAGGCCTCACGAAGAGGGCGATTACGTGGAGATTTCGCCGAGAATTTTCAGCCTCAAGGACGTTTACGAGAAAGCGTTAACAATACCAGCTCTTAACAATTCCATCTACGAGAATGGAGTCATTAATTTATGTTGGCCGAAGTTGGAAATTCCGGAAGAACCAGTCTTCGAGTATCGTCCTAATTTCCCTAAAAGTTACTACATTAATTCGACGAAGGAAAGATTGTTGTTGGCTTACGCTGAGAATTTCAGACGCCAGTACCATTTCCATTTTAGAATGACCAAGCCGTTGCTGCTGCAAGCGCCTAACGATTGTGGTTTGCAGGTATCATTATTCATTCAGGCGTTGTAATAGTGTTTCACTTTATTCATAGATGGCGCTACTTGTTTCTATTTTTGCACTTTATCAATTTAATTAAAATATTTTGTCTTAATAAATATAGGCATAGTTTGTCACAAAAAAAAAACTAGAGATAACTAAGATAATTTATTTTTCAGAAAATGGTGTGTACGACGGTTCGGCCCACGAAGCTATGTTTTGCAGGCACGATAACGTGGCAAGGTATTGCATCTCTAGTCGGAGATTACTTCAACTATGAGCCCCTTACGAAGCCGATGCTGCACGTGAGTACATTTCATATTATGGCTTCAGGAGATTTTGTGTTGTAGCTAAATAAGGAAATAAAAATAATTCGGTAACATGTGAGGAGGTAGGTCGATGTAATATAATGTTTAAAAAACAACATTTTATATCTATTTAATATTATATGCCTACCTATATCTCAAGGGCACGAATATATTATAGGCTTTAAAGCAGTTTTTTCGTGCATACTAATGAATATGTTGGTAGGTTTTGTTATAAGCTGCATAAAAAATCGCACGCATTTGCGCGGTAAGTTCTGATAATAATGATATCTTTGACAATGAAGTAAAACCACACATTTTAAGATTTTAATGAAGTTTAATTGTTCAACATTGTCGAGATCACAAACCGTGATAAGAGAATCATTTTATATTCAAAATTTTAATTTTGTACAAAATATCATCTCTCGAATAATTTTTCTGGTGGAGCTTATATAATTAACATGAAATGCGAATCAATAATTCTATCTTCAAATCGAAGGAGATACAATTTTTGAACTCTGCTAGTGTAAATATTAATTATATTTAAAAAGTCGAGTGACGGCCGATCACCTCGACTATATAATATCCTAAACACCATTGGACAATCTCTTAACTTTAACATAATACGCTCTATTCATTAGGAATGTACTTACAATAGTAATAATCTCTCAATAATTTATAATTTTAATCACAGTGTCCTTAACTGTTAATTTTAACGTATAATACAATTCCGAGTCGAGAACATCGTCGACATATAAAATACTGAGCAATAGAAAAACAATTATACAACGAGTGCCTAGCGCTAACTCAATAGATTCATCTATAATCTTAACAATATTACCTTGTTCGAACGATTGGCACAACTTAGGTCGCGTCCCTTCGATATTTGGTATTAGAAGCGGCGACGCCGAGCCGACCGACGCGACGGCCGGCGCGCCGCTCTCAGGTAGGTACTTCAGCGAGGACGCACGCCTGACTTAGCATTAGGTTTGACTTGAGGTAGAACATAGGGATCCGACTATAAACTATACGTAATAAGGGTACAACTAGGAATGTAATCGTCAAATGGCAACATACAGCAGCGGTACTATACTTAACTCTAAATAGCTTGTAACAGTTTGTGTGCATCGGAAGCCGACCGGCTCCGTTTAGACTGCGAATATATTCATATAACACTCAATATCTGTACACTATCCTAAGTTTGACAATATAATATAGACTCAGAAACAGATCAACCGGAGACGCCGCGGACAAAAATTCGAAATAGCACGCACGATGAGCTAAAATCTAACGAAACTGGATCCACAGCTTAAATGTACAGTCCGCTTATCCTAAAAACTAAAGAAAAATAATGCATAGCTTTCCTTTTAGAACAAAGAAATTACGCAAATTTGGCTACACATATCACAAGTGAACGCTTACTGGCGACGACGTAACTATGTACATAATTGAAGAATTCCCTGTAGCGAGCGCGTGGAGTGGCGCGGGGCGGCTCTACTTGCGGCGCGCGACGTGGTCGGGCGAGTGCGCCGGCGCGGCGTGGGTGGCGCGCCGCGAGCGCAGGTTGAGCAGCAGCGCGCGCAGCTGGTGCACGTGCATGCGCGTCACGCTGGGGTCGCCGCTCGCCTCCAGCCACGCCAGGAACTTGTCGCCGTGCTGCAGCGCCTCCGCCGCGCCCTCCTCCCACTCGCCGCTCGCCGCCACCGGGCTCGCCGACTCCGGCCCGCCGCTCTGGTTGTTGTTGTTGAACAGCAGGTTGTCGAGCACCGTCCGAGCTTTGGTCTGGCTCCTCGCGGAGTCGTGGTGCCTCTCCGTCGGCGGCTCCTTGTTCTCGGTGCTCATGTCGGGGCTGGTGGCCGGCTCCGCGAGCCGGGGCTCGGCCACTCGTGGTTCCGCCACGCGAGACTCTGCCGCTCGCGGCTCCACGACGCGAGGCTCCTCGAGACTCAGATTACGTGGCTCGATGCGGCTCATATCTCGCGGCTCGACTCGACTCTGGTGAGAATGCACCAACGGCAGGGGACTGGTCGCGGTGATCCTGTCCTCTTCTATTTTTCCTTTCGTTAGATGCGAGTAAAGAATATTTTCTGCAGTTTTGTCCTTCGGCACCTGAGCGGCCGACTTGTGCTTGTCTTCCGGGAGCGGCATCGCGCCTCCGAACTGTTTGTAGTATTGCCAGAGCCACGAGTTCCTGTTGTAGTCGAGATGCGGGTTTATGGGAGCGACGGCAGGTGGCACCGGCTTCGGATGCACGGTGGGCTCGGCCGCTTTGCCCAGCTGCAGCGGGTGCGCCGCCGTCGTCTGCGCGGTCAGGTCCAGCATTGCCTGCTGCGTCTTCAGCCAGTACCACAGCGTGTCGTCCACCGGCTGGTTGGCCGCGGACACCGGGGTGCCGTGGTGACTTGACTTCGAGCTGTGCCGGTACGGATCCGAGTGGTGAGATTTGCTCCTGTGATGTTTGGGTTCGTTGAGATTGAGCACGCCGTTGTGGGCCGGTTTCGGCGAGCGCACCGAGCGCAGCGCCCGGCTCGCGGGCTGCGCCGACAGCGCCGTGATGCTCGGGTTGAGCTGCGCAAGGAGGGTGAGGTTGGTCGCGATCTCGTTGAAGCTGAGGCCGAGGTGGGAGTGTGAAAGCGGAGGCAGGTGCGCGAGGCCCGACAGCGGGCTGATGGCACTCATGGAGACGCTTGCCCCGGGGTCGGGGCGGCGCTCGCGGGGCGGGTGCGGCACCGGCGCGGGCTCGGCGCGGCGGGTGGTCAGCTCCACGGGAGCCTCGGCGGGCGGTGCGGGTTGCGGCGGCGGGACGACGGCGGCGGAGGACAGGTCGAGGCCGGAGGGCGCGGGCGAGGAGGGCGCGGCCGGGGACTCGGTGCGCGCGCGCTTCTCCGCCGGCTCGCCGTCGTTGCTTTTGTCGGTGTCGGGCGAGGAGAGGCGCGAGGTCATGTAGCGCAGCTTGTCCTCGTTCTTGCACCAGCCGCGCAGCGTGGACTCGGGCACGCCGATGTCTCGCGCGACGGACGCCTTGGACTCGCCGTCGTTCACGCGCTGGATGGCCTCGATCTTGTCGCCGGGCGTCAGTGCGCGCATCGGACGCTTGCCTTTCGTCGCCATTTTGCCTCCTCGCTTACTGCAAACAATAGCATAAAGTATTATTACACACATACATAAATATATTACGAGCATATTGGAGAGTCTTTGATACATTCATAACATCTAAAATGTTTTCAGTCAAACCGACATAAATTAAATTATTATTAATTGTCAATGTTATGCAAGTATATTGGCTTTAAAGGTGAAGTTAAATACGATTCGATGTATTTTAAATCCGTAATTACCACATTATTATCGGCCTAACGTTATTATGATAACATGGACAGACGCGAGTAGGTAAACAACTGCACCGAGCCAGTCAGATATTACATTTATATTAGTATGAACTTGAACGCGGAGGATAAAGATAGGCAGGTCACATGAGGGCTCAATGAACCTGCCAAATCAATACGCAATTAAATATATTGCATATCTCTTTTCGACGATACATTATTGCTAACAAATATATCGAACGAGGGCCGTAAAGCGTCAACTATAAAACATTTAGGCGGCAAGCTATAAAGTTACGAAAAGATAAACAAAAAGAAGACATAAAATTATGACCTACGACAACAGTAGGCGGCAAAAGTTGGCGGGTCGTTGACCCGGTGACCTTGCAAACTGTTTTCGTTTACGCCCGCCGCCGACAGATGGCGGTACTAGTCTGAATGTTTATTACAACAATTTTACTTTGCGGTGTTTTGACCACTTTTTACACGGATCTAGCGACATTTCTAACCTGTTTTTAATAAAAATATATGACTCATATCACCGTCAATAATGACATAGTTTTTGGTATGAATTACTTAATTAAATGTTTTGATATATTACAATAACTTAAAAAATATATAAACGGGTTTCTTACTAACAATATGCATTTTTCTAATAATACAAGTTTCTATAGTTTTAAGCGAGGTATTTAACGAGGTATTTTATTTTAAAGGTATTTTTGTAAAAAATATTAGTTTATAGACATAAAAATATAACTGGTACTTATTTGCTACGCATTTATAAAGCGGTGCTACGAAGACCCCTTGCTACGCGACTACGTTGAGGTCTACGGGCTACGAAAAGATTTCAACGCGTTTAGGAATTTTAAACTTTTGTAAAATTTTCATAGATGTATTTAATTGTTATTTATTTTACAAGCTTTTGTTATGAATAAATATGAAATATGTATCAATGTATTAAGCATCACAGTTTTCTACCTTTTTGGCTACGCAAAATGTATTTTAATGTAAAATATATTAATAATTTAGTTTTAAAATCGATTCCGCGCTTAAACCATCGCGCGATTATTGGACAGATTGCAGGTTATTCTAATAAATATATTTTTATATTGCAATTATTTACGTGCAGTTTTACGGGTATGAGTGTAAAATTTATAAAACAATTTTCCACAGAAAATCTTATCATGAAAGTTGATCTTAATATTACAGGTTAATCAATTTAAAGAAAACTTCAACGTTTTCTCAGAATTTACGTTAAACATAAGTTTACATCACTAAAAAAGTTTAGAATAATAATTATGCCTATGCTCCCTTTAACATTAACTTATACTTGTAACAGCACCTAAAAGCGAAATACAAAACAAAACTTACTTGCGAGCGGGCACGTGGGTTCTGTTTACAATTTTTGACAGTCCTTTATGTTGAGCGGTTGAATGAAATTGTGACACTGTTACACTGAGATGCGCAGTGCGCGCCACTGGAGGTAAACAGAATCACAGTCACAAGTGTCGCGAGAGTGGAAGCGCGGGCTCGCGGGACGTGCGCCGTGGTTCGCGGCTCGCGGCTGTATGGCTGCAAGCCCGGTGATAAGGCCGCGGCCCGCGTCCGCGACCGGCCCTCTCCTTTGTGTCCGTCCGCTACACCCCCTCCCCGCTTCCCCTCGCCGCGACGCAAACCCCGCGCCACCTCTCTCTCTCACCCCCCATCGCGTAATTAAAAAACCAAAACTTCGCGAAACTTTCTTAGTAAGTAAGCAAGTTTTCTAAGTCGTCTCGCGACCGTCTACAGATAGTTTTCTTCGCCCTACAAACATATACGTAGCTTCTACATAAATAAAATTTAGATAAAAGTTTAGTTTTCAAACACGGTTATAGCTCATTTATATGCTACGGAGTTTCGTAGCGGTTGCTACGATTGATTTATGTTTTAGTTAGTGTTGTTAAGTGGCGTAGCATTGAGATGTTTTACGGCTCTATACACTATACCTACCCACTGTGTGTACTTAGTACTTATTCTATGTTTTTATTTAATGGAAAGTAGACTAAGTGGTGTTACAGGATCTACGTTCTATAACGCATATAATTTTATTATTTTAGCGTGATGGGTTACGTACATTAAATTTATATAGTATAGTGAGAGCGCGAAGTTGTAAATAGTAGCGAGTGGGGTGGAAATTATTGATTTTATATTAACTACACAAAGGTAAACCGAACTAAACTAGGAATATATTATTATTCAAAACGTGCATATACCTAATTTAAATGATTAATAAAACATGAACAAGACAGGTGTAAATCCTAACATCACCTGCATTATTTGCATTGCATACGAATATGGGGTAATTATCTGACGTAATGTGTTTAATGCAGTCCTTTGTTTTAATTGCCATTAATTTAATGAGTTCACGGGAAACAAAGAGTTGTAAGATTTACGGCTGCGTAAATAGTTGATTTTATTTGTTTTTATTGTATTTTTATAATCTAATGAAAGAAATGTGATTCCAAGGTCTTTTGTTCAGTTAAGATTTGGTGTAAATCGGTAGCTAGGTAGCACGCGAACTACATATTAATTTCTTAAGAAGATGTGACTTGTTGCATCATATTTCGGCGATTTGTACCTCAAATACTTTGATATCTCATCAATCATTCGTGGCACATACTTTTCGTCATTAAAAGAGTCAATCTATTAATTATAATTGTTATACAGTGACTAAGGTAGCTTAAGCAGATGAATCCGCGAAATTCAGTAATATGTAATAGTTTGTCGTTCAAATACGCTAATATTTCATATCTTTTATCTAGATAATAAAAATCATTGGGTTTTATACAATACAATACTCTTTATTGGGACAAAAAATAACAAAATAGACTTAAAACTAAATTAAAGTACTAATATTAATGTCCACAATGGGCGGCCTTATCGCTTAGAGCGATCTCTACCAGGCAACCCACTCCAACAGGTTACCCTACTTATACTGTCAGAGTCAAATCACAATTTATAGGTTGTGTGGCTAACCTATATGAACACCACCTACCCAACCTAGACCCATTGTATGGCCGTAGGGCTCATAGTTCAAGTATCCAATAATAACAGAACGTGCATCTGCTCAACTCTTTTTACCTGGAACCACAGAATATCAAATAGTACCAAGATCCTGGAACCGCGTGATCGGTCGTGACGATGCAACCATTATTATGACGTTATGAAAGCAAAGGGTGTAGAACTGGCTTATTATTGTTGTGCTATTTACTCGCGCACCTTTTAACTTTGAGACTTAATTCATAAAAAAAATATATATTTGCTGTTCTTGCGAGAATTTTTATTATTTACGAGTATGTAGAACTTTTAGTTTTAAATGTAATCGTAGCACATGTGTCTCGAACTTCGAAAACTCATGTTAGTTTCAACGGTATAAGAAAATTATTGAGGTGATATAATCTGTTTTACTTCTTAGAGTCAAATGTCTATGAAAACTATTTATTGGTTTTCGACATCGTTAATCGTTGACCGCATCTGTATTTTCTATCAGGTGCGATGGGGACAATCGCAGGCCTGTTTACTATACAAAAATTGAAATCAATGAACATTTGAAGTAATAGTAACAAAGACAATAGACATTAGATATTAAATAAATAAAAAAATAATAATAGATAGACGTATATAGTTCGTAAAGCTAGGCCTAATATCGGAGGCGTCGTGTACGCCAGTGGACGTGTGTCACCCACTCATCTGGTTTAGACTGTCCACTGTCCAGCATGCACTGGCGTGATGGCTTTGATATAGCTTATACGTTATAGATTATACTGTGAGGAAAGAGCAATAAGTTATGACAGTAATGAAGTAAATAAATTATTACTTTTTTATGTCTTATCTCTTTTAATTTGCACATGAGCATATGTATGCGTGTGCTTTATGGGTATAATGATTTAGATTTAAATTTGGTGTGCAGGTAGATTCTGAAACTATAACTTCGTTATTAATTGACACGACATAATTAATACATAATTTTAATATTATTAGATATGATTAGATGTTGGTGCCAGGTAGGTTAGATGTTGGCCCATATAATGATAATAGAGGTAGATTTTGTTTCGACTTCTTGTTAAGACTTTGTTTGAAGCGTTCAGATCCGTTTTCACCTCATCCTTCCAGCGGTATCGGGGACGTTTGACCGGTCAGTAGCCTACCGCTCGTCCTAGATACCCTAGACCATTGATTTAATAAACTATGGCCCTAAAAGATAACAGTATACGAGTTTACTTACATTACAGAGGTATATAATGTGTTTAGTTACCTACTCTAAAAGCTCAAGAAGTAAGGTGACTGTAACTGACGCCACTAAGATTCAATACATAGACGTATAACATATATGTATACGATAATATAGAGGCAAGTAATACCCTACACAGGTAGGTTTATATAGCGTATAGGAGTGGGTAGTGTAGTAGGTACCTATATGCTTCGTCGAGGCCACACAAAGCCCGCCGCCGCGGCGCGCGATTTACGACGCGTCGCCAGCACAGTATTTCGGGCAATGTCGATTACCAACACGCGACTACTAATGGATACGGCAATATTACATTACGTAATTAGAATTGGAACTATCTGTGACGTACACACCACTTCCCCCATAAAATGGCAAAGTTTGGATATGTGAATAAACACTGCTGAAACTTAGGGTAGATACGAGTATATATTATTTTAACGCGTGCGCGTGCACATGCTGTGTTCACTGTACTTAGGATGAGCCTATGTATAGGTATATCTTACTAATATTATAAACGTGAAAGTTTGTAAGAATGGATGTCTGGATGTTAGGATCTCTGGATGTGTGTTTGTTACTCTTTCACGCCTTAACGGGTGGACCGATTGAGCTGAAATTTGGTATAGAGATAGCTTAGACTCAGGAATAATACATATGCTATAGGACAGTGGGTAAAACCGCTGGGCACAGCTAGTACTTTATATATTTTATGTAAAATACTTTTTGCAAATCGTGTTCTGGGCTACACCAAATTTGAAACGAATAATTTAAAAAAAAAACGTGAATATGTATGTACTGAGTACTTACTACATAAGAATAAATGCGGAAGATAGGACAGATGCGTTAATGTGTGTTACCTCTTTACCAAAGCGTATAAACTAGATGGGTTTTATATAAATTAATTAGATTTTAGAATAGTTTTCATTGCGTAAAACCGCGGAAAGTGTTTTTATATAGGTAAAATGACGCGTTTCGCGGTCAACACACACGTCAAAGTGTTTCCTGATTCATTCGAGCGAAATTTTGTTAAGAATTCCACGACGCGACGCATCGGTTGCGATAACGTCTGACGTCACAATATCACTATTGTCCCTTTGGTTTGTTCAAAGGTATTTCAATTATCAGTAAATAATAACCGCACAAAAGAAAACAAAATATTGTTATTATAGAGTTTTTCATGCGAGTCTAACGAAGCGAGTTATCTGTTTTATTCGGAGTAAACGTGGGTAAATTAGTATTTTACTTTTGAATATAAATAATAATTATGTAATGTTAATTGTTATTTATTTATATTTGAAAAAGTGAAAGAAAAATACATATAAAATATACATATAGTTATAAAATACTCGTATGCACCTGCTAATAATGAGTTCACTTAATATCTGTATTTCCTTTTCCATTTTATACTTGTGTAAATCTTTGGTGAATAAATGATTTATTTATTTACATACCTACTTAATTAGTTTTATTAATAAAAGGTGTAAACACCTTTTATTAATCTTCTTATATCCTATATTATATTTTTAGCTAGGTATATTTTCAAAACCATGGGAATTATTTCCTAATGAATTTCATAGAGGATCCTATTAAATCACTGGTCCAGTTCATTTTCAATAACTAATCTTACATTCGTCCATTGTTTCAAATTAGTCACTCGTCCAGTTTACCTTCCAGTCTATTGTAATTTGGATAATCTTTGCGCTCCAGGTAGTTTCCTTATCAGACGTTAGATTAGTTAAATAAGTAAGAAAGGTTATTTTTATATTATAGGTATTTTGCCTTTTATTCTTTTTCTAGTAGTATAGACATTCATGCTGTGGAGAATACTTGTTTATATTAATGCATGAAAATTTTATTTTCTCTTTTTTCTTTCTTGTTATTTGTGGCGTAAAGTTGTATTCTCGTAGCAATTCAACAAGTTTTCAAACAAGTGAAGCAAAATCTGACATGACGGTCTGAAGTTTAAGCATGTCTATAATAAGTTCGCTAGTAGTGTGGTTTACTGTTTTTTTTTCATTCGTTATACTCCATACATACCATTATTTGCTTCCTTAGAATTAGGTAGCCTTTGACGACTATCTCGCGTGTTAGGCGACGATGCGATGGTTAAAGCACGAGTTAAAGTCATTATTGGGTTTGTTGTTTCACATCACACATCCTAAGCTAAATTATCGCTTCGCACATCGTTGTACGTCTCTAGTGATTTTGTTATCGGCGCGGGGCGCACGGGGCGACATCCGACGCTCGCGACATTACCGTCCGCCCCCCTGAGTGTGCACGCTACTGCGAAACATCGGAGGCTTGTATGCCGCGTGTTATACCCAACATCATACCTAAGAAACAAGGATATTTATACAAAACAGTAAGAAGACTAGACTAGTGCTAAGCGGGGCGCGGACGCCGGCGCGTAACCGCAGCTACTCCCTGAAAAAGATCCTCGTGCAGGATCGAAACGGTCGGCACGAAGCCGAAGTAAATACAAGTGAGTTTATGCCGTTTATTTACAAAGATGAAGTAAGAAGACGAGCAAGACGCTCTCCTGATAGTAGGAGATGTCATCATCACTGGCTTCTTACATCTATAAAAGATCAAGCAGCGTCCGTAATTGTGGTTCGGCACATCCGTGAATGGCTAGTAAGGCCAATGCGTAGTGATAACTCTACCTATATATAATTATTAGTACAATGATGTAAAATTCTAGGTGCACTGCGCAAACGCTTCTTAGCTTAAAAGTCAAAATGTTAACTCTTCAGCCCAGTAATTTCACTAGCCAGAATTGATTATCTTGATTTTAATGCTGCAGTGAGACGACGCATATCGTTCTGAATGGAACTTAATATAGGTACATCTAAACATATAAAAGGAAAGAGTGACTGACTGACTGATCTATCAACGCACAGCTTAAACCGCTTAACAGATTTGCTTGAAATTTGGAATATAGATAAGTGTTATTATGTAGACCTCTGCTAAGAAAGGATTTTACCACGCGGGCAAAGCCGCGAGCACAATAAAGGTTTATTGTCTATCTACGTAGGTACCGCTACTTACCGATATGTACCGAGTACCGATATACCTATTCAAACGCTAAAAGTAAAACTCGTTCTTTGATTATATACCTACAAAAGTAAACCAAACTATACATATCATTTAAACCTCTGTAAATACAAGTTCGTTTTGAAGCTCACAGTATTAAGGTGGTTCTCAGAAGGTATAGCTGAAGAGTGAAGTGTCGTGTTCGCAGTAGCCCCTCTCCCCTCGCCCCACACTCATTAGCTCGATGGCGCGCGGCCTGCACTCGATGATGGCGCGACTTGAATTTTTACATCCTGCAAGTAGTATAGAATAATGACTACCTATAGGTATATAGGTATTTATAAGACTGTCTTACGCTCGCGGCTTTGTCCGAGTCGAGAAATCCTTTCTTAGTGATTAAGGCACTCCAAGGACAAAACAGAGGTCTCATTGATGCAAAAAATAAGTGTTTCAAGCGACTCTTATATTCTGATCAAAGGCTATTTATTATAAATGTATTATGTGTCGTACACATAATTCATTTTATAAACTTTTCAGTTCATTAAGTACTATTTGCGCCCACACGCATCCATACGTACTTAATTTATAATACTTATTGGTAGTTGGTAGGTTTGACGGAATTTCACCTTTGGTTTAGTAGATATCCTTGCAAGTATACCTATATGTATACCTATGCGATGTGATGCGGCGCGCATCAAATGGAGGCATTGAGACGTCGCGAGTCGCGATATCGCTTGACAGTTTACGGGTCTGGCGCTGTATTGAACTTATACTATACCTACCTACCTACTCGTCGTATACGTCGTATATTATGAGTAAAGGCATTTCTGTTCTAGATATAATACTATATAGATGTTAAGGTGGATTTTCGAGCGAATGCGCTAAATCTATGTTAAAAAACTTTGTTGTTATTTAAGAAAGAACTGGAAATACTCAATAAAACAAAATTAAAGTAACACCAACATAACATTTCAAAAAGTAAATTCTACGAGTTTATATTTCAAAGTACGTACCTATGTTTATCATACAAGCGACAGGGTCTCGCACCGAGAAAGAGCCTTAATTACCCATGATAAGCATGTCATTTACATATGTATCTATTAATAATTATAATTATGATGACATCATCAAACCGATCACCTATCTGTGACATGTAGTGAAGCACTGATATCGGTCAGTGGTTTAATACCACAAGCTGGGGTTTACCAGGAAAATAGATTAAATATTTACATGAGAAATTCAAAGAGTGAAATAAACAATGTAATTTGAAAGCTGCTGGGAGTTTGCTGTAGTTTTACTTACTGTATACTCTGTAATATATCAAATCGCTTGAGAGGTCAGAAAACTAGTTACTAGCTATGGATATCGTTTTTCAGAGATATATCTTTCTAAATGATCCTTGTATACCTATCATTCTATAATAGGTAAAACTATGGTAAATCGAAGTAAGCTATCAGTTACCTAAGTTTTTAAAGCGCCCCTAGGAATACTAGCGACCGAGCAAAGTTTAGGAATAGCGAGTCTGGATATCTCATATTTCAATGTGGGCACTTTGAATATCCCCATATTTTCATGGAATGCAGCAAACATGATTAATTAATACCATGCAATAATATGACATTGATTAATACCATATTGGTTTATATATAATATGGGTTTTTTAGCTTGCCCATTAGTTTATTTGGATTTTCCTGAATCTTGTGAAAATAAAATACATCCAATATCCATACTGTGATGATTCCTTACAATTATTCAATTAAATATTAAATATCCTGGAAGAGCACATAGGATACTTTTTATCATATAAAACCTCTGGACTCAGCCAGTTTTTGTTCGCCTATATTGATCAATTTATTGGGTTTGCATTATTAAGTATATGACGTTAGCATTGGTTTTAGTTACCTACCTCTTCTTTTCAGCGGTAAAAAACACTTAGAACAATAATATAATAACTTCCTAAAACCAGTAGAGACAAATGGTAAGGATTAATGTTTTTACACAAAGCTTTCTTATATATTCGAAATTTACTAAACATAGTGATAAGTCCTTGAACTTTGAGCCATATTTATCGAAATACTTTCAACTCCCAACCATATTGTAGCTACTTATATGTCATACGTGCGTAGTATAGTTTCTGTATATACGAGACGATCGTCTGACCGCTACTACCTACTCGAGCATCACTCCAATACCTATGCCTTATCTCAAGGCAATAAGGTATCGTATAGAATGTTTTGTCGTAAACAACACAATAACTTTTCTCTGTAATTGTTATCGCTACACCGCGAATGCAACGCAACGCGTATGTAGGGTTGACGAATAAGTTTTTTCTGGTATTTGATTGATTGTTTCGCAAATTCATACTGATTGACTGACTGACTGATCTATCAACGCACAGCCTAAACCGCTGGACGGATTGGGTTGAAATTTGGAACATAGATAGGTTTTATGACGTATACTTCCGCTAAGAAAGGATTTTGCCATGCGAGCAATGCCGCGAGCATATAAGTACGAGTAAGCTAGTTTGTGATATGACAACAGTGTGGTTTTGTATGTTACAAGGTTAAGTTTGATTCCTTAAAGATTGGCACAAGCATTAGGAATTAGGAGCTTTACTGTGTTCAAAAATTGATCCTCCTCTTGAAGAGCCCATGTGCTGACACACTTGCGCTATCCGACTCTTTTCAAATCTCTGATTCAAATCTTTGTAGACGATAGCAAATCGGCGGCGTATGAGCTATTCAAATAAACTGTCTGCTCACATACGATACGAGTCATTAGGGAGCAACTCATAATTAATAGGCAGCATTCAAAGCACATTAAGTTGTATTTAACATTTGAGTGTCAACCCTAGAGTGGTCGCGCCGCCGCGGCGAGGTCACACGTCTGACGCATAGATAACGTGGCCCAACCCTATAACCTTCAATCGCGACACGAGCTCGCTTTATCGACTGAGCTGTTCGGATGAATTTCACATTTTCGGATCGTTACTTTCAGCCAGAAAAACAATAACTGGGCCTCGCTCTGGTGTTTTATGTAACTTAATATACTCGTGTATTCGCTCTTTGTTCTTCGTGAATTTTGGGAATCACTATTATATGAAAATATAAGGATTATAATGAAGGTTCCTATATATTCGTCGCTATATTATGTCAGTGGTTGCCTTTTGCTCTGGCCTGACAAGGCAATGAACAAAACCATCTAAGCTGTTATGACGACAGCGATCCTGGCACGGCGGTCAGTAAAAAATATGAGCGGCAGGGAGGACCTGCTAAGTCTCGCCTGTTCTCTTCTACAATCGCTCTGTTACTTTTCCTAAAGTGATTATAAAATGTACAAAATGTTCATTATTGATGTAATGAATAAAAGATTTCGATTCGTAATGATTAAGATAATATAATAAATACTAAGATTTAGTAGATTAGATAAGTAGTATATAACAGATTTTTCGCTATCCACAATACTTACGCCTTGCATTTTCAAAAAGCCATTTCAATAAATAAGCATAAAATCCCATAATTGTACAAAACCCCATGAACACCACAAAGTTATCAGTTAAAGCACCTAATTAATAATCGCTGAAAGTCCGGAAGCACTCTCGGCTAAGCAACTCCGTAAACAAACTCTCATAAACGGTTTTAATTAGTTGAATCTCCCCTTTATTACGTACAATACACAGGGGCGGCGCAACAGGTCGACTGCCATCATATTCCGATCATAACTTATCAACATGTACAACACTTACACTGTACAACTTGATACAAAAATAGGTTAACATTTCCGGGTGTTCAGTTTCTGATACACTATTACTTGTATAATAACTTGTAGAAAAAAGTAAAGGTGTATGATGATGATTTTTATCGCGAAAGCGTTGATTAGGTGATAGAGAAAAAGTCGAATAAGCTTCCGCGAATTTTACATATATTTTCAACTCTTTTTTGTTTGTGGGTTAAGTGCATGATTTAATAGGAAAAGATATAATCCTGCTCGTAGTTTCAAAACTTTTTGTTGCTTAAAGGACTGAAATTTTTTTCTCAAATGGTCTTGGAGTGGGTCACCGATCATGAGGAAAGTTTTACATATATATGTAAAACTTTCCTCTTTGTTTTGTTACCTACTTTGATTTTTACCTACTTGAAATACGATTAGACGAGACGATCTTTACTAAGTTGATAATTATTAAGCTGTTTTATATTCAAAACCAACTTATGTCCGCGCCATTGCCCACAGGAATTTTTTTTTCTTAGTGGAGATCTACGTCACAAAACTTATCTGTTCCAGATTTCAAACAAACTATTCCGTACAGCAGTTTGGTAGTGTGTGTTGATAGATCAGTCAGTCACTCTTTCCTTTTATATGTTTACTTATGTAAGGCTTCTAATTATCTTACTAATTAATTATTAACGTGAAAGTTTATAAGAATGTATGGATGTATGTTTGTTACTCTTTCACGCCTAAACGGGTGGACAGATTGAGCTGAAAATTGGTATAGGGATAGCTTAGATCCTGGAATAACACATAGGCTACAGCAAAGCGGAAAAAAACCGCTGGGCGCAGCTAGTTGTCCATACATTTCCAAAGCTCACTAGGATTCAATTGAACGGATGTTATCGTAAAATCTTCTCAAACGGCCGGTTTTATGGACGCTTTATTGCTTTTATTATAATGGCTATTGTTCAAAAACCAATGTAAATATTGAGTCGATGTGTGAAATTAAATTATTTATATATTTAATTTTATGAGATCAACTATATTGCGTACGCTAATTATATATTTTATGTATTTAGTATTTAATAACACTTTTGTGTCATGTTATATTTAACAACTACCAACTAGGTAGTCTGTGGTACTAATTATGTATTGTATAAAATATGATCTGGGAGTTTTTGGCGGCAAGCCTTGATCATATCATTAGCTCCACGTCTTTTGCTTAATAATCGTGTAGAATTTGAATGTTAGCGTGTAATAATGGTGGAATATTGCGTGTTAAGTGTTTTTGAATGTGCACAGATGTAGGCAAGTGATATGGTGCTGAAATATGAATTTTGGTGCCCCCTCCAAAACTCCTCCGAACTTTCAGTAAAATTCCACCCATTTTACTGGAAGACACGTGACTAGACGAGCTATTAAGCTCACTCTGACTCTGACCTGACTAACTAACTTATTACTTAAAAAATAACATTTAACTTGACACTGGCAAAACACGAAAGTGGAGACCATAATTTAATATCCCGTGAACATTCACGAATTTTACTCGACACTGGCAAAATGCACATGTTGCCATATTATTAAAAAAAAAAAAAAAAAAAAAAAAAAACTACCAACTATGTATTTTTGTTTACATATGGGGGGAAAATTGCCATTTCTGGAGTAGATCTTATGTGTATGACAGTGTATGAGTGGATAATACATAATAGTCACACTATTATAAATGCGAATGTTAATGAGTGTGTGAGTGTGTATGCTTGTTACTTCTTCACGCCTAAACGCGTGGACCGATTGAGCTGAAATTTGGTATAGAGAGATAGCTTAGACCCCGAAATAACATATCGGCTAAAGTACAGCGGGTAAAACCGCTGAGCGCAGCTAGTAAAGCATAAAGGGACACTAAAGGAGATTGATGCATGTGTTGGAGCACGTACAATTTTGTCTTAAAAAGAAGGAGCCTTAAATTTAACGCATCACCATAAAAAACTTGTTCTTATTCATAACGCTATGCGCTTTCGTGTTGCTATTGTCAAACGCGTAACACAAAGAGGTAGCTTTCTGAGCGACATTATGAAAAGAAACAATATCTTCAAGACGCGAGTTTCCAACAATTAAACAATAGATGAAGGGTCAAGTCGAACCTTTCGCGGGATTGAGATGTGAACGCGCTTTTGTCTCGAGTTGGTGACAAAAAATTGGAATGGGTGCAACGAATAACATATCGGATTTCATTCGTTATCAACAGATGTTAATTTTAGACCATTCTTTTTCCGATTGAAGTATTTTAAGGGTAGGGACTGAAAGCCAAATCGAAAATTAGAATTTAACTTTATAACGACGTTTGCCCTTTTGAGGGTTAATATAACATCGATTTTGAACAGAGGACAATCTTTATCATTGTGAATACCACTATATTATTAGTATGTGTATGTCCAACGCAGAGCTTAGCTTAATGAAGTTGTTTTTCGTATGGTCCGTCGCTTAGAACGATCCTCTGATCTCACTCCCAACGACCTTGCATACCTAAATATTATAAGCTCTATAACACCAAGTCAAAATGGACTTGATTACATCGCCACGTCATCCCTAAACTATGTCGCTCCAACAGGGTAATAATTTAGTAACTGATTTTTAAAACCTTACTTTAGTCACAGAATAAACACAAGTTAGTATGATTGCAGTCACAGATTACGTAGAAGTTGGTATGAAAGTGTTCACAGATTAAGTAGCAGTCAGTACGTAAATGTCGGCTCGCGATTATACCCTTCCCTTCGAGGAAGAACAATCAAATGGTCGTTTTCGGAGCGATTACAGCGGCGACGGACACGCCGATAATTATGGTGATTTTTGAAACAGAACCGCGCCGCGCTCTCCGTTTTTGAGTTATGATGGACCTTAATGTTAAACAGTAGAAAAAAGGGAATTGGTACAATCGAGGCGTTTTGACCTATTTTTTTGAGTAGTTAAGATAAAATGATAAATAGCTGATAGGTTCCCGTACATACATAGATATAAATGTAGTTTTTATAAATTTCTTAGTATTTTTTCTTGTTTATCATATTATGGTAATTTTAGTTGATAGGTGATTTACATCTGTAATTCAATAAATCACATAGGCATGAGGAAATAAGGGTCTGCGAAATAACTTCAGTCTCAACAGCCGAGCCTACGACTCATACATATACATATAGGTATAGCTATAAGTAGGCCGCGGATGCCGTGTATTTTTTATATTATTGTTAATTTAATAATACCTGGAAATCCTTTGAAAACAACACATAAATTAAATATTCTACGTAAACATCGTCTTAGGCAGCTTAAGATATACCTAATTAGTTATTATCTTCATAAAATCAAGCGCGATAAAATTCGGTGGAACAAGTTATTAAAACCTGAGCCGTGAAACAAAGAAAAAATAATATAATTGCATACAAATGTGCAACATAATTAATTCCACGGTTAATTTGCATTATTTTAAGGACAGTGGGCATCAATCATGTCCGCTGTAGGCAATAAATACGTTGAATTTGAACAATAAACATGAGTTTTGTTTATCTTGCGAGCGGCTCCGTTCACCGCGGGCCACATCCTGGGCCCGTCGATGTTTCGCAGCCGTCTTTCAACGTACTTAGTTAATAACAATGGCGGGCCCGCGTCCCTTTCAATTAGTTTTTACGCGTAGAGATAATTTACAACGGTCGGGCGCGGAGGCCGGTGCCGAACGCATCGCATCGGTAATCGCGGCCGGCCATCTTTTCCCGGAAAGAGCGACAATGAATAAACACGTTTGCGGTATTTCGTTTCGCTCCCCCGCGTTCTATCCTACGCTGGTTCTACCCGTGTTTGCCAGAAATACAATATTTCCGACAACCTTCAGTCCATTTCGAGAAAACCGTGGTTTCGGCGCCTTTCGTTCGCAGTAAATACATATGTAACTACTTAAATGTAATACGTATAGGCTTTGCTCGGAAAATTTTCATCGTGTATTCTTACACGTGAGATGAAAATTTTGCAACAATTTAAATTTTAAATTAAATAAATGTGACTCACAGTTCAAAATGATTTTCACAAGTACACGTATCCCTATATTTAGAGAACAGTTAAATTTTTTCGAGTGTTTATCGTCAACCGTCAGTAGTCCCCTATCCATAGTTACACGTGAAAGCTCTCATACTCGTAGTTCGGTGATGTTCGCGGCAAACAACGCGAGGCAGGAAGCACTAACAACTCGGACACTAAAGTTTTACCTACTTCAGTTATTACTTTCATACGTTCTCTCCTCAATGGACCATCCACTCTCAACTGCAGTCTTCCTGTTATTTTACTTTATAATAAAGTAGATAGCTCTTTGTACTTGTGTACGTATGAGGTTATGCAAACCACTTTGGTTAATTTTTGGTGATTAACGACGTTACTCAAAGAGTTATTTTATTTATTTATTTATTCGAACACATGTTATTCCCTCTATAGTGTTGTTGAAAAGCGTCACGAATTTTCAAAGTTTCATTTTCTAAATCATGTAAAAAGTCGATAGGTACCAAAAAGTAATACTGCGTAAACTGCCGTGTTTACGGATAAAAAAAATCGTGTATGACATTCGTTGTTTTCGAATCGGCCATGAGACGGATAATTACTAATTACATGCAGTGGCAACGTCGCGATCATAAAAAAGGTAATGGCGGACGCGAAGCCTCAGGTAATGCTGAATGCTACATACCGACTACCGACGGATAATAATGAGAAGGCAGGTACGAACCGCGCCGCGCCGTGCCGTGCGATACCCGCGGAAACAATGCACGACTGCCTTATTGGGGGCTATTCGAACCCGTGGCGAAATCGCTAAATGCGCCCCTGCATTTTTTGTAGCACATAATGAGCGATTAGTCAGCGTCGCAGGAATCGAGGCAGATAACACTCCGTGGAAATGTGAAAGTTAACTAATGATCCCCACAGGTAGTTTCAAGAAATCATACGAGTTAATAACAACGGCTAACGGCATCGAATACCCCTAATTCGCAATTTAAAAACGGTGGCAAGTGGCAATGTTACTCGTGTTATAAAATTCATATTGCTCGAATTTTTGCAAACGAGAAAGAACTAAATAGTGGAGTAACATTGGCCGTGACCTTGGAGTGGCGCGGTCTGTCTGCATTGCTAATGTCGATGTGAGTGTACCCCCGCTCCGCGCTCGTCTCTCCCGCTGCCATTTACTAATGTTTGAGCTTTTATTAATGTTGAAGAGCATTTTTCGTTTCTAATTACATATGTAAGTATTTGACAATAAGTAAAATTTATAAGACAAAACCGTATCCTGATATGACTCACAAATAGAATGAATTTAGGTACCAAAGTAGTTATAGAAGTCGCGTAGCTAGATGACGACATAGAAATAGGAGTCTGAGGGTGCAGCGGCGAGCGGGCACTCGACTCACAAATGGCGATCGCGCAACATGTCGTTCGGGCCGACGATTGATGGCAGCAATCTTCGCGGCGCGGCCGTGCCCCTTCAAGTTATAGCCTACACGTATCTGTGTCGCGCTAATGGCGGCGCGGAGGCGGCTCGCGGCTCGCCGATCGCCGGTGACGACCGCATGAAATGCGTAAATGTAAATGCGAGCGAGGAACGCCATCCGGCGCGGCCGTCGCCTCGTGATAATAATTTAGCCGACCCGCCGTCGCCGCCCGCTGCGAGACCGCTGCGCTCTCGTTACGTAAAAACTCGTACTGTGCGCTTTATATTATGCTTATACGGTATACACCCACGGCTGTAGTCTGTAGCAATATCACCGTATTAGCTTTCACCCATAACTCCCGGCGCGACGTTACTTGTTTACCCTCGACAACAGTTATGTGTGGATGCGCACCATAATGTACGAGATTTGTAACATTAGCATTGCTTAGGAATGCCGCTTCGCCTCTAGGTGCGGGGACACGATTTATGACCTAGGTGGAGAAAGATTTACTACTTGAGCCTCATTCTTTTGAGGAGCACTTGGTCTGTTTATTTGTAAGATTAATTACTGAGATAGCTTGTACAATCAACACAATTTTCTGATCATCACGTATTGGTTGGGGTTTCGAAAGATTGTTTACATTTATTACTACAACATGATGCATGGAAATGTCATTACAGCATGTAAGTAATTTGTAATCTAGTCAGCAAATCTATTATCACAAACTGCTTATTCTTCCCACATGGTCTCTATGCATGTGGTGAGCGATGTATTTAGGAATGGTGTAGGTCGTAGGAATGAATTAAAAACCAACTTCTGTTTTTAAAATAGGTTATAAGTAGGTATTGATTTCATTCGTATTGTGTAAGCATATCACATCATGTCACCAGACAATCTCGTGTTATCGCTGCGTCATGTCAATAGTCGCTAGTTTCTCAAACGCAGTGGTCGATGACTTATGCTAATAGCATTCGCTTCCATCCTATCAGCTTAACGTGGCCATTGGCCATATACTCGTAGAATGTTGTAGTGCTGATTACTGATAAACTCTATGTTAGTTGGTAGGTGGAAGTGGTAATGTCAGCAGTGATTTAAGTTTTTATACATTGGCGAGTTGAGCAGTTTCACTGTGGTCAAAGAATTTGAAATAATGTATTCGTATATCAAGAGATCGCTATTAACGATAAGACCGCCAGTTGTATCACTTTTTCAAGTGTATTTATTTAATGTTGGATATTGTTTGTTTTGTAACTTTGGTGTTTAATAATAATATAGGGATATCTATCTATCTAAATAAACGGCTCATGAGTGTGGTATAATATAGCCCAGATAGGTATGTTAAATTCATTATACCTAAAGTAGGTATGTAATCAGAACAGTGATAAACGCGGCGGAATATTACGAAGTCATAGCCAGTAGTCACGAGCGTTGCTCAAAGGCATGCCGGGACGTGCCTTATCGAAAGGGTGGCGCGGCGGTGGATTTTTTTGTCGTGGCGCGGCCGTCACTGTCGCACCCGTCCGCCCGTCGCCGAGTCGCCGAGTCGTCGGGAGAACTATTATACTATTAAAATACACCAGGACACGCGGATATTCGTGAGAATAGTTACCGCTCTCGTGAAGGGTTGCTCGCGGATCTCATAAAAAATGTCATACAATTTATTATTCGTGCGACGCGGCGACGGTGTTCGCGTGAGACTGCTCGCTAATTCCACCTTCGGTTAATTGGATCCTTTCAATTTTTTACTGTCCATCCGATACGAGTTTACGAGTGGCATTGCGATTACGTAAAACACGTTGCATTTCCAGCGGATCGTTATCGCGGTGATGTGAACGCACACGGCGCACAGCCGTCCATGATCTGTTATCAGCGGACAGGTTCGCCTTGCGACATTACTATTCATTGCACATGTGGTGGTGATTATACGGAGTAATTACCTCGATGTGGAACGGTATCCGCTCCGCGGGGACCGAGCGTGAGGTCCGCCTCTGAATAATGTAGCCGCCAGCCGCCGCCCGCCGCTGCTGCCAACACCGCTAGGACCTTGTTCAAACCTCTGACTGTTTTAATAAAGACTATGTCGTACTTTAGCTTTAGCATTGTAGGATATGATATTAACTCTGAATAGTAATTATTATTTTTGGAGTAGTGTATGGAACTTTTGACCTTAGGCCGATTCAACATAAAGTAAAAGAATTGAAATAACGATTCGATAAAACCCGTGAGTAAGTCGTCATACTTCAGAGGCGGTCTCTTCCTATCGAATTATAAAGTTTGAACCGAGGCCGACGCGACGTGAGCGGGTCACATCAAAGTTTTAATTCTGTAAGCGCGGAGTTGTTGCGTGGGTACACAAACCTGAGGCGCGGCTAACGAGCGTCGCCGCGCGCCGCCGCCTGACTTTCTGGACGATTATCTCCGCGACTAATTATTTCCGCCGTCCGCAGCCGTGCTGACACATCGGCTGTGGCGGCGACGCGTGTATAAATCGAACTTTCAAAATGGTACATCTGCGCGGCGTTCGATAGACGGCCGCGTGCGTAAATGGGTTTCACGCGGCTTCGTCTATACCTGACATGAAGGCGTCGTTCGCGATCTTATTACCAAGAGAGGAAAAAAAACAAAGGAAGCGGCGCGGCGACGGCGAGCGGTGCGGCCCTCGAGATTTATGGAGGCGCGGCGCCGGGGGCCGCGTGTCCCCGGATCGCGGCCGCGTTTCCTGGAAGCGCGATGCGGGCGAGGGTTGGTCTGCAGCGAATATTGATTACCCGCTGCTCGTACTATTAATAGGAGGTCGGTTGACGACGCCCGCCGGGAGCCACGGCCGCGACCCACGCGGACATGTGCGAGTACGTTCGCCTTTCCGGACTCCATTTCGCTAATTGCCCCGGGCGCGGTGCGGCGCGGAACAACTCCTTATTATACCGACCGAAACTTTTAGAGCCCCGAAGCTAAATTAATTTGACGCTACAAACATTTGTAGCATCTATCGGCTCAGCGCTTGGATCTAAAATCTATTAACCGGAGACTATGTTTCAAAAACCTATAAAAACGACGAGTTATGTTTATGTTGAGAGTAATATTCGCTCAACAGGAAGCTGCTTTAACGCTGATAGGCTTTCGTGGTGCGAGACACAACAATGACTCATTCACGAAATAGTGTCTTTGTAAACAGATTAGATTTTGTATAACTTGTAACGGACTGGGAACTCATATAAGAAGTTGCCTGACATTATTATCCTTGCCTTCTGGACGGATATACTTTTTGCGTAATATGAAAATCGAGGATGAGATGCAGATGTTCTTAGACTCCATAGAACGATTTATTCATTCAAGAGACAGACAAATATACAGACGGAGGTGATGGTTTACCATTGTTTATGGACGTCTGCAATACCAGTTGTCGACGCATCGTCGGACTGTTATCACCTTACCCTCTTCTTGAAGAGCCCCATGCTGTATCTAAATATGGGGTGGGAAGGATCACCAGGGAGGTCTTTTCACCGTCTGCACTCTGCACGGATAGTTTCAGTTCTTTGCTGGGTGTGAGTGTGTAAGTGTAATGATTTGACTATATTAACTTTATAGTACCTCTACACATAAGAAAATCATAAGAACTAAGAGATCCCATAGCAATTTCAATAATTTGGTTGTTAAACTCGCAACCGAAGTGTACCAGGCAGTCGCGGTTCTAGCTCGGGGCAATGAGGGAAAGCGATCGTTATTCACGTGTGGAGCTTCTAGAAAGTTCTCCAGTCGAACAATGCGTTAATCGTCCAGACGTTGGGTGACGGGTGACGGGTGCGCAGACACTGACCCGCGGCTCACAGATTAGCTACCAGTGCACACGGATACTGTCACGCAAGTGACGCGTGAGCCGCGACTTGGATATACCTACATACCTACTACATTATACCTATACTCACCTCTTCATATTATAGTGCTCACTGCTCACATATAGGTTAGATTATAGGTGCAACATATAGGTGCGTTACATACATATTTTGCCATATTATAAATATGTATAGGCTACACCTATGTGTTATTCCAGGGTCTAGGATATTTCGATACCAAATTTCAGCTCTATCGGTCTACTCGTTTAGGCGTGAAAGAGTAACAAACATAGGTACATCCAGACATTATAAAATTATTTCAAGTTTTCACATTTATAATATTAGCAGGATACCCCTATGCCTATGCCCTAAACATTCCCGATCAGTCGTTTAGAAACAGTATTTTTTGGTATTAAACTAGAGACAATTCTAATGGTAAACGCTTACCCTTGAACTATTAGCTATAGAGATAATTTCAATACAAATGGGTTTGCGTTTCTACAGGGTATTTTACCACAATCTCATGCGGCTGAAGACAGTAGCAGAGTAGCAGGTAAATGCCTCCCTGGCTGGTTAGATCAGCTAAAACCCTAATATTGCATTCGATCAGTTGTTAATGAGTCATTCGACATTCAGAGTTGTTATTATTCAAAGTTGAGTGAACGTGAATGTCGTTCGGGGAGCGTACTCGCGGACACTCGCGCCTCGCCGTGTGACCTCGCGTCGCGACTCGCGCCCGCGCATCAGTTTACTATACCACTCTATAGTATAAGTGAATAGTGTACAAAGAGACTAATGATGTATATAATCTTATATTTTTTTTATAAAATTATTTTTAAAATGTTTTTAACATTTTGTTTGTTACACATAAAGCTCTATATAATCAATTATATATGTTTCTATTCTATGGAGTATAGAAGCAAAGGCATAGTTAAACAAACTGAGCCCTTCGGTAATTAATTGGATTAGTACTTTGAACTTTGAATATTTATTACACTGCCACTGCACTGAAACAAAGTGCAAATGTACTAGTGTATATGAATTTACAAGACATGTAAAGACTATAATATTTTAAATAAACAAGTCCTTTAAAAATACAGCAGCTACTGATAAAGATCCAAGCATTTGGAGAGGTTCCGAGACGGGAATAATAAAAGGCGATAGAAATAAAGCCGTCAGTGGGAATATAAAGTGAATCAGCGGCGGCCGCGGACGTTATCGAGTCACATCGCAATGCATCGCATGCGCATATAAGCGGCCGGAGCGTCACAGATTAACAAACTGACAAATATACTCGTACGTAGACTTTATAAATAATGGACATGGTTTCATGACATACAACTATGTTGTACCTTTTTTATCTCAGAGAAAATGCGCTACGCATCGTCACCCGGAAAGCACAGGGCGGGAGGACTCCCCGCTAAAGATGTGCGCTGCGGGATACCCACTAAAATATTGGGGGTGTTCCTATGGGAACCCATAATGTCGGGGCAGCGGGTGCGCCGAAGCATTTATCCGCGGCCCCGACGGCTACTAAATTATACCTGGTCTAAGTCAGCAATAAAATAAAATAAATAAAAATAAAACATTTTTCAGTAAACGTTTCAACTTCAATAGGTAGTTATTTTTGGCCATAGGACACATGGACTATAGTTAATATTATGTACATTACATATTTTGGTACTACCCTCGGTAAGGTTTTGAAAACAAGTAATCTGCTGCGTTTGCTTCAATTAGTGCGAAATCGAACTTTTCGCTAACTGCTGTTAACTGTAGGAAGAAATGAATACTATTCATACTTACTACTAATTACTAATTTAATGTCAATATGTAATAAAAAAATCCATTTTTGTTGTTCGACGTGACAACCGAGATTGCAATTTCCATATTATGGACCTTTGTTCTATATACTTTAGACAGGTAAAGATAAACTCAGCATCTATCCTGATACTACATACCCATAGGTGTCACAGTACATAAAGTGGTATTATATAGTAGGTATATAGGTATACTAAGTAGTCGGTGGTCGCGCTTCGCGTCGCGTCGTTGCGTCACCGCACTGAACGGATATAGCCGGTATCGAGTATCGATGTGCAGTGTCCTTTATTTTTGCTACTCGATGCGGATAGCGGTTCTGGAAAGGCCATTCTACACACCGAAGACCTTTCCCAGTATCCTATTTTACTGTAAATACGTAAACTGGCATAGGTACTTTTTACATAACTGAATTAGGCTAACTGCGCTGTACTTATCATTCTGAAAATAAAAAATGTTTATTGAAAAATCATCACATTTTTTTACCAATATAATGAGAAAGCCGCGTTTTGTTACTCTGAACTCTGGACCGTATGGTTTATTACACGTTTTATGACGAAGTCTGTTCCTATCCAATCACTGTAAATATTCGCAATAGTTAGTTAACTACTAATTGGTCTATCAGCTAAAGTTGAAAATGTCAGCACATAAACTTAACTTCCGCGTGGGTGCATCATTGCACTTTTTACCTTCACAACTTAATCTAACAGCGATTAATATAAGTTGATGCACATCCATTGCTATATCACTGGCCTAGTTCCTAAGGGAACATTTCAAAAAGCTTCGATGGTTGGTAAAGTTTGCGAAGTTGTGGGTACAGTCTTTGTGATAATAATGTAGGTGAAGTGGTAGGTGGTGAGTGGCGACTCTTCGGCCGTAAGTTTGAGCGTTTTATTTTACAGCCACGTGTACCGCTGTCCGGCTGACTCGCCTCTCGCCGGCAAACGACGGTAACTGTACAAATGGCTCGAAATAATTGGGTGGAGAATCTTTATAGGCCAAGCGGCCGACTCGACTTAAATAATTTTTCCGGGGTTATTGCGGCCTGTGGATATCGCGTGTCCCATATTATTATATACCTACATACTGCGTATATCTACTGCCTATGTGAAATTACTTTTCGTAAATGGGAGGGCTATGTTAATTTATGGTAGTTTTTGGTGAGCCAAGCGTTGGTAACGAATGAAATAGAGTTACGTAGTGGGTTAGACAAGCGTCAATCGCTTGTCTTTCTTCAGCTTTGGCTAACACCAAAAAGATGCATTGAGATAACATCCTTGTGGAAAAATGAAAGAATACAACACGGGTCATCTAAGTAAATTTTATAGCGTTAGCCACAAAGGTGGCTCTCGTCTAAGCCTGTAGATACTTTAATAGCTTCTCAAGTTAACGAATTATTTCGCAACAGCGTCCAAAATTCTACACGGCTAGAGTTCAACCTCATTTGACCGCGCTTACTAGGAGCTGGTTTCAAAAGTTAAGGTTCTGACGCTTTGTCTTCACAAACAAAAACTCTGTTAAAGCTGTTTGGAGCGGTAACGAGGCTCGCACCCGCTCCCGGGAGTCGAGAGTTCGCTACTCCGCGCTCCTTGTTCATAATTTAGTTTCCACAGTTGCGTGGTAAAGGATAGCTTTACCTAGCAATTTGGCGCAAATCCCCGCCGGTATCATACGTTAAAAGCCACTTCTGAGAATCGGTGGCGGAGACCCGTGGGTGCGTCGAGGATTACCGACGTCGCCCGGCGCTCGGACGCCATCAAACAATTCGCGACTTTGATAAATATTATCCAACCTATCGCCGGGAGGAATGGTCAGTCAACAGTAATTAATTTTGGTCGGATCTTAGAAATATACGTTTACAGAAGAATACTAGAATAAGCGCCACTCATACCTTCGGAAAGGCTCTACACTTCTAGTTAAGGTCCAAGGTGCATTGTGCGTGAATACAATATTAGTGAACTAAATATTTGCTTGACTTTATCTTGAGCGCGGCAATTTTGCTGTTCTATCTAAACTCTCAAAAAAAAAAAACATTAAAACGCAGTTTATGTGCCCTAGTGTGTTTCGAAATTTGCACCAATAGTTCTTGCAATGAGTTGAAGTGTGCAGGTATAACTTTCTTCCTCACGGTAATCTCTAAAAAAATACCGTCTAATAAGACAAATAAATTATTGTGAAATAAATAATATGTATATGTATGATTCTCTGTGCGATAGTAAATTTATCTTGTAGGCAAAAATGAGTCAAAGCATACTAGTTCTTTTCTGTTTATTTTTGTAATCTTTAGTGAATTTTAGATAAAATGGGACAACACTTGAGCTTGGCGTGCTTTTTTTATACGTATTTATAGCTCTGATGGGTTTGATACAAATTACAGTTTATTTTCTTTGCCTGTAAAATGTAAATCCGTCTCAAAAGCTCTTTGTTATTTGTAGGAATATACGTTTAAAACAATTTTCGTCTAGTACATAATGGTCGTAGTAGAGTATATCCCATCAAAAACATAAATGTGAAAAGAGAGCCAAGTTCAATATTACGATGTATGTACTCATAGTTTACCTATGATTTGGTAGTTGACTTCAACGACAAAAGAAGTGATATCTAAATGGGTGCCAAGTTCAATGGTCAGTCCTGAAAAATATTTACAACAACATAAAATATTTTATTACAACTCAAAAGATTATTTCTTCTTATCACTTAGAATTAATATTATTTTGAAGCCTAAAAACTGACTTGGCCAGTTCTCATAATATACTAAGTAGGTACTCTCTTAACTTTAGCTTGATCACTATTAAACGCACTTAATGCTAATTAGTGCGCCACCGTCTTTAATCGTGTAAATTAGTCCCCTCCATCCATTGGTTGTCTGGAAGAAATCGCTCTTTAACGATAAGACCGCCCCTTGTACATTGTAATTTTTAATTTTAATTATGTACTTATGTATTTTCTGTAACATTATGTGGTGTACAATAAAGTATCTATTATCTTATCTTAATGATACTTCGTCGTATGGTACCCATGAGAACTAGCCAAGTCAAACTTTGGGCTTCAAAATAATATTAATTCTAAGTGATAAGAAGAAATAATCTTTTGAGTTGTAATAAAATATTTTATGTTGTTGTAAATATTTTTCAGGACTGACCATTGAACTTGGCACCCATTTAGATATCACTTCTTTTGTCGTTGAAGTCAACTACCAAATCATAGGTAAACTATGAGTACATACATCGTAATATTGAACTTGGCTCTCTTTTCACATTTATGTTTTTGATGGGATATCATTGCTTTTTGTACAGTACTTTTTAGTATGTAATAGGTTTAAGACACCCAGTCATAATAAGATTAATACCAAATGATTATTTTATTGCACCTCCCCCCACCCCACTGCTCCATGGCACGGCCGTCGCACCGCGCACCGCGGCCCGTGAGCCTCGCCGTGCTTCGATATACCTACACCTATAATTAATTTAGTACTTATTTATAATATAGCATTTATGTGCACTATTGATTTGAATATTGTACCTAATCAATTGATTTTTAAACAATACTAGTTACTGATACCCAGCTATCTTATACCTACCGCCTTCCTGGATGGAAATTTAACTTTTTAGATCATCTGGAACTGGATTAGAATTTCGATCAAAAGAAACCTAAGCCGACAAGACTTGTAATGACGACGACTTGGCGGGGGCACTGCCGTGCCCCCAGATACCGCCACATACCTATAATATTATGACTATACGTTACAGGTACGTAGGTATCTAAAATGTTTGCACCAACTAGCACCTAAGGCGATATACATACATTATTTTTATTGTAAACAATGTTAATATTATTACCTCTATGTTACTGAGCCGCCTTGTGCTGGTGAGTCGATATATTGATAGGTATTTACATAGGATATACAATTGTTACGTAGGTACCATGAACCTATTTTTATTAGTGACTAGCTGTGCCTAGCTGTTTTACCCGCTGTACAGTTTGGTACAGTAGTGTATATTATGTTATTCCAGGGGTCTAAGCTATATTTTTTATTATACCAAATTTAAATTCAATCGGCCCACCCGTTTAGGCGTGAAAAAGTAAAAAACATATATCCATACGTACAGTAGGTATAAAGTTTGTATTTATATTTATAATTATATTAGTAGGAATAGTGGACTCACGCGCACTTCGTAGTATCTAACAGAAAATAGCCGCCTACACAAAAATTATAGCAACATGCAACATGTATTGCTTTATGCGTTCCTAGGCGTCCCAAACTTTAATATCATACATTTTTAAAAAAATAATAATAATTTAAAATGATAAAAAATACTAGTTTCTGATTTTTCCCTTTGTTACTACGACATTACCTATCGGGATGCCAAATTTCAGCTTTCTAGGTCATCTGGAACTGGGATATTACTTTTGATCTATCCCTCAGTATGTATTAACTTCACCGATTACTGGATGTTTATATCTAAATAACCGTTTGAGCTGTGTTATTGGAATTTGGAACAGAGATATAGTTCGTATATTTAAGTATATGTGCCAAATTTGACTTGTCTATGTGTAATAGTTTTTGTATAACGAGGGTGTAAAAAGTCGTCAAAACGCGCTTTGGACGGTTCGTGTAATATAACACACGGCGCGGTCGCCAGTTCCTTTGCTTGAACTTGGCTTGACTCGCTGCCGCGTGTCTAGATAAATGATTGTAGCTGTCAGACAGAGGCGAAAATCTGAATGATTATATATAGCTACGCCCAGAGGTTTTACCAGCTGTACTGTAGCCTATGTGTTATCCAGAGTCTAAGCTATTTCTATACCAAATTTCAGCTTAATCGGTCCACCCGTTTAGGCGTGAAAGAGTAACAAACATACATACAGACATCCATACATTCTTACAAACTTTCACGTTGATAATATTAGTAAGATCATCATCATTATCACTGGCTTTTTGTATCTATAAATGATGATTTAACCAGCTTTGATACATAACTCTAAAACGCTACAAACCTTATTAAATTTAATTTATTCGATTTATATGGCCTTTCGTATAATTCTCCGCGTAATTATCACACAATATGCGAATCTCCTCGGGACAAAATTCATTGCATTAATTATATTATAGTAGTACAGTATTAAGCTATAGTTCATGGACGCGGTGGCGATCTGGGCGCGTGATGTGTGTGGGCATTGGGCGTTAATGTTGCGACGGCAGCTTCCGCGTTGCGTTGCGTCGCATCGCGTCGCATCGCGTCGAGTCGCCTCTCACCGCCGCGAGCTGCTTCTGGTGTCCTTTTGTTAACGAATATTCGTGGATGCGAAATCTACTACATATTATGCTTAAATTGAACATAGGGCCTATTAACTATCGCCAAACGACATGTAAAGTACTAAAATCCATAGACAATATTGCGTACATTACTTGCTTAAACCTCCTCATTATGAGAGGAACAGCACGCGCGGAAGAAACGAAAGAAGATGAACGAAAATAGAATGCGTGAGAGACACGCAAGGTGAAGAAAGAAAGACCGAGAGGAAAATGCGTACCGAACGCCAATGTCCCTGTCACCACACACGGGGGACTAAGCATAGGAAAAAAAAAAAAAAAAAAAAAACCTCCTCATTAATATGAGTAAAATAACAAACGCAGCAATGAAGTTGTCATCAATCGTAGTGGGTGAGCCAAAAGGCCCTCAGTATGTAGGCGAAATCGTAGCTCCAATCACAGGGGTTGTTAAAACATTTATCATAAGAAAATGTTTAATAAAGTACATTAGGAAACAAGAAATTGTTTGAATTTTGTCTTAACAGTATGATCCGAGTGGTTTTCAGTACCTGTAGGGTAGGTACTATAATAATATTAAAAAAAACGGCATTGGAACTTCTGATATCATTATTACTGAAGGTTCCCTAAAATATTATAGTTTTAACTGCGGGTATGACGGGATGGGATTTGGGATACAAAGAATAGAGAGAGCAAAGCGAGAGAGTATAAATAATATAATATAAAGAAAGTAGACATAATAGAGGAAGATATATTATAATTATAAGAGAATAGAGAGAAAATAGAATAGATAAGAGAATAGAGATAGAATAGCGAGAGAAAAGAGAGTCCACACAGATTTAGGGAAACACATGGATACGCTTTTTGTCATTTCTAGTCTAGTAATCAAGCGTGGGCGGCTCTTGATATTTTCCCCGGAGGCGCCTCAAAGGCGCCCTCTTCATTCGCGTTTTGTTTTTTATCAACGCACAGATGGTTGCCGGTTGCGGTTGCGTAGCGGTGGACAATGCCAATTTTGCATAGATACATATTATTGGGGAATTATTGCACAAAAGAGTACAGTTTTTATAAATATTTCTACTATTTAATAATACAAGCATTAAGTTTGAGGTTAGGTGGCGCTGTGTGAAATGTCCTGAAATATTTATTATTTATTCATTGTAGGTGTATCGACCATAAAATAATTGAAAAATCTAACTTCGTGCCTTTGAAATAGTAGTACAAATATGTATATATTACAGACAAGTATGTCCTTTTAATAAATGGTTAGGTTTTAGGATGGTACGTATTACGTATATATAGTACTAGCTTATGCTCGCGGCTTCGCCCGCATGGCAAAATCCTTTCTGACGCGGAGGTCTACGTCATAAAACCTATCTATGTTCCAAATTTCAACTTAATCCGTCCAGCGGTTAAGACTGTCAGTCAGTCAATCAGTCACTCTTTCCTTTAATATATTTAGATTAATAACTCCGCGGGTCCACCGCCCGCACTTTATAGCGACTAATAGAAAATTATCGATGCTTCTCTACTATTATTATGCATGTATTAGTTACATAATACACATAAACTTTCCTCTTGAATCACTCTAATTGCTAAAAAACCGCATCAAAGTCCATTTTTATCCGTATTTTTAATGATATCTAAGCATGGGACAAATGTTTGTGTGATCCACAGGTATTTGTTTCTGGTCTGGGTGGTTTTCAATATCTATTATAAGTATGTATTTACAAAAATATATATACATATGTATAAGTATTATATCCGTTATCCTAACCACCATAATAAAAGCATTAAGTTACTTAGTTTGGGTTAAGGTGGCGCTGTGTGAAACGTCCTGAAATATTATATATTATACATGACAGGCAGACAAACGGGAAGCGACTTTGTTTTATGCTAAATATTATAGACTGTAGATAAACACTTTGTCTTCTATGTAGGCTAACTTTTTAAAAACTCATTGTCACCAAGTTCATTAGCAATCTCATGAGGACACTAAAGTAACCTCTATGAAAATATGTGAAGAGGTACATAAGATACTAAATATGTATGCTCTGTCGCTCTCTGGCCGTGACATTGAGATGTTGCATCGATCAGAACAACGCATCGCCGACCGCGGACGATTTATTTTTAGCGGCAAACACGTTCTTATAACACCTTTAATAAATGCAGTAAGTGCTATAGCATACATTTAATCAGATGTGGAGTAATGCTCTATTATGCATAAATTAAACAAAAAATGCACCAATTATTGTTTTTCATTTATTAAATTATTTTTTGTCATGGATATATAGGTAACATAAGTGGACACAAACGCACTTCGTTGCGTCTAATACGAGTAGAAAATAAACAGTGTTCCTCAACTATTATATATTATGCAAGTATTATACATATAAATAAACCTTCCTCTTGAATCACTCTATCTATTAAAAAAAATCATCAAAAATTCGCTTTGTAGTTTTAAAGATTTAGGCATGCATAGGGACAGAGACGCGGGATGCGATTTTGTTTTCGATAGCTAATGGCCCAGTATAATTGCGAATGTACCTACTATCCAAAAATAATGGAACGAAGCACAAAAATAATGAAAAAACATGAGGAGACGTGGACACAGGAGAGTGTCACAAGCTAAATAAAACGTGTACTCTCATTACAAACAGCTGATCTCAACGACTAACATCTCTATAAAACCTTTGTAACACGAAACGTCTTACTAAACTGCTGAGCACTACAATTGCCTCCAAAATACACAACAAAACAATCTTTGTTACAATTAAATAAAGCTCAAATTGGCACGAAACTTTGAGGTCGATGATAATAACAACAGGGCAAAGAAAGACCACTTTAAACTGAACCCCCTCGCTTCTCCTTCGCTTTGACGTTTCAGGAGTTTTGAGTGGAATCGATGGTGTGACTGTGGGTCGACTGAATCTGGTCGATTTATTGAGTTGCGTCGGAAAGTTTTGCAGATATTGAAACGAATACCGCCACCTGTTGAACTCGGTTTGTAACTTCGTTAATGGCCCTTTCTATTGGTCCAATGAAGAACTGTATTTGATAGACATCGTCGCTTATCTACCTTCGTGCGCGGTAAGTGCTAATCTTGATCTATCGGGTGGGTGATCTTGTAATGTCTTTTATATTCGTTTGTTGGTATTTGGTACTTAGCGGTTTTCTTATCTGTTTTGAAAATTATCTGAGTTTGGAGAGTTTTTTATTTATTTTCCCTGCTGTAAAGACAAACAATGCGCTTCGGACCAGCGCAATTTGAAAATATTAGGAGATTGAAACTTGCCCATGTTTTTCTTTAAGGCTTGTTCAAACCTGAGTGATATTCGCAACTGCGGTATCGAATATCGCCCAAGTTTGAACAGGCATTTGTTTTGGATACGAAACTTCTAACGTGGAATCTATTGCAACATTCTCCTTTGAGTCAGTTAGTTTAATTCTATGTAAAAAGGAAATGTGTACATTTGACCCACATATTATACAGTTCGTCTCGTGTTTGGCACATTCTCCGCGGGGCAGCGGATCGATACGGCGCGATCATTCCATTCGAAATTAGAGGCGAGTACGTGCGTTCAAAGGAGCGTTGGAGCAACGCAAGCAAAGGGGAGCTGGGGAGCTTATTACGGGTCCGGAGCGCTTTATGGCAGGCGGTCCGGTGCGCGGGCCCCGCTGAGCCACGTCGCCTCGCTCCGGTCAGCGAATGGTTTTTTGTCGTGGCACGTACTCTGCCACCCCCTCTGTCATGTATAGGAGTATTATCGCAGTTAATAAGCTTCGTACTTTTAATAGAGAAAACTTTTTCAAATGTTTGGGTACTGAACTGTGCTTGGACATAAAATAATTCCACGTCGTAAACTCTGACTGACATATTATACTAGCTGCGCCAAGCGTTTTAACCTGCTAGAGAGTAAAACGCAAAGCTTAAATTACTGAATGAATTGGCCTAAATTAGAGAGATTGAAATAAATCGGAAAGACAGATTTAATATTATGGACATTCGCCAAAGGCATATCGCGAGCGATGAGTGAGCCCGCAATCTCTATCGACTTCTAAATAACAATTTGTACGGTCAAGCTGTGTTTAAGTTTTAATTAAAACGTACCACAGTAAGGAATTGAGGTACTGTCAGCCAGTATATAATATGTTAGTAACAGCCGCGAGTAACGCGACTCTAGACAGGGGAGGCGCGGGCGCTATGCGGCAATGTGACCGCTGGCCTCAGCACCCACCTAGCTAGTGCAGCTTTTGTTCACTGAATACATATATAGGTACTACATGTTATAGAAACATCACTCTTCAAGAAAATGTTCGAATGAGCTGACGCGGTTACAAGCCGTAGAGCATAGCTTGAGGGTTACGTCGATGTACAATATTGAGTCCAAAAGCTAACAAAACAAGTGAATTAAATTAAAAACTTAAAAAAACCCCCAACGCAATACGTAATTCACCATTTTTGATGGCGGCCATCTTGGATTTTAAATTTTATATAGTGGGCTGTATTCTACTTGTTAAGCCCTTTCATTTGATACCCATATTGAGGGGGTCGTGGAAGAAAAAAGTAATCCGCCATTTTGTAGCGGCGGCCATCTTGGACCGATTTTCACCAAACATGGCTAAGAACACTCTCGACTAACTCTACTTTCAAACAAAAAAACTAAATCAAAATCCGTTCATCCGTTTGGGCGCTACGATGCCACAGACAGACACATACACACACACACACACAGACAGACAGACAGACAGACAGACAGACAGACAGACACGTCAAACTTATAACACCCCGTCGTTTTTGCGTCGGGGGTTAAAAAGACTTAAAACAAAAATTTATTAAAGTCTACAATGGGAGATGGAGAGATAACTCTTCCAGGCAACCAGCTTAATGCCACCAGCTTAATCTAACGTTAGATATAAGTTAGGGTTGACAATTCTTCTACCTACCAAAAATTCGCACGAAGTGTTCGATATTTAAACTGTTGAACATGCTACAGTAATTAGTTCTCCCTCCATTGAAGCACTCACAACGGATACACCGTCAAATTACTCCGCGCGTCAACTCGTGCGTTAAATCAGCCTTGAAATCGCTCACGTACCAGGTACAAGCTTTTCGCTCGAGATAACACGAGACATGTTTTTTTTCTGTTATCCTAAATACATTGTTTTGGAATAAACATCGTCTCCGAAGATCTGTGATCGTGGAATAGGCGCTGGAGGCCGCGTCGCGTTGCCATGGCGACGCCTCCTCGCCTCCATCGCCTCCCCGGGCCGCACCTACCTGCTCTCATTAATAAGTACCCGACCGGACACCGTCTTGCGCCAGATAACTTGGACCTACAAACTTTAGATATCGACCGATGAAAATTTTATTAAGTGGAAACCCTACCACACACCATTTGCCTATTCCGCCGCGTATTGCTTTTTTATAAGGCGTAAAAATGGACCCGTGGAAGTTTGGACCAAACTTTATGCCGGGGGTGTGACATCATTTTGTGATAGTTTTACATTTTATTGGTTGACGCAATGTAGTAACTAGTAACACATGTTTCCAATTGGAGTAATTGAAAGTTAGAATTTGTCTTTATTATGAAAACACTGCGCTACTATTATTGATGAAAAATCAAATTAATACCTTCGTATACGGCATCTCAAAGGCTCTTCTAGCAAAAGATACAACTAGCAGCACATCTAGCAGCTTATGAGTAGAAATCACACTAATATTATGTGAAAATGTATTCGGTGTACGAAGAACTTTCTTCTTCACGCCTAAACACACACACACACACACACACACACACACACACATAAAACTACGTTTAGCCTAGTCGTGGCTTTTCACATTGTTGGACAAAAGACTCCCCAAATTTCGATATTACAATTATAATATAATTAATAATAATATTCCTCCAAAGTAACAGTAAATAAGTCTGAATTCGCGAGGTTTACCGCCCAGCCTCGGGACTCGGGAGTAAAGCTCCTAATACAGGCCACGCTGCAATAAACCCCTCAGTTTATAGAGTTAGGTTCATACACTATTGTATTAGAGGTGGATACCGCACACCCGAAACAAAAGTTCTTCTTGTCGATTATTATCTATGGAGGATATAGAATAGAATAGAATAGAAAATACTTTATTGTGACACCACAGAAACATAAACACAGAAACAGATACAGAAACTTAGAACTAAAACAACTTATAATATAAAAGTGTAACAATTGGCGGTCTTGTCGCTAAAAGCGATCTCTTCCAGACAATTATTATTATTCTGTACTTCCATTCCGACTAGTTATGCCGAATGGAACTCGATGAATGTTTTCATTATTTTTGTTCCGCCATATTACGTAAACTCTACAACTGCTTCGACTAATGCGATATAAGGCTATTAGAACAAAAATACTCAAGTTATGTGTGTAGAAAACTAGTATCTTAACAAATGAGTATGTGAAAACTGTTTGGAGCACACATCATAGTTTTTTTTTAATTTCTTACCGTTATGCAAGATCGTATTAATGACTAATAACTAATATATGTCACAGAATACCTAATAAGTATAGCGTATGTACTTTTAGTCATAACAAGTGAATTAAATAAAAAAATTAAAAAACCCACCAACGCAACGCTTTCAAAATATGTAATTCGCGGTTTTGTGGCGGCGGCCATCTTGGATTTTAAATTTGTTATAGTGCGTTGTATTCTACTAGTCAAGCCCTTTCATTTGATACCCATATTGATGGGGTTGTGGAAGAAAAAAGTTATCCGCCATTTTGTAGCGGCGGCCATCTTGAACTAATTTTCACCAAACATGGCTAAGAACACTCTCGACTAACTCTACTTTCATACAAAAAAAACTAAATCAAAATCCGTTCATCCGTTCGGGAGCTACGATGCCACAGACAGACACACACACACACAGTAGACAGACACGTCAAACTTATAACATCCCGTCGTTTTTGCGTCGGGGGTTAAAAAGAGCGCGGTGTTTGCTTGTATTACAATAATCTGCAGTATAGGCCGTCGGCCTCGTCGACATCGCTGACATTCGCACACTGACTGCAAGTATTTACAGATTAATTATAATACACATATGTGCTCTGCCGTCCTAGTGTGTTAAATCTGTGCATATAGTAACTGTATAATATTTTTCGTCAAAAATCGCTTTCAAACTTCATCAGATCCAAATCTGATTTCGTCCGGCGTAATCGTAGATCTATTTGTGTGTTTACGCACAACACAACTGTAGTTGTAATAAACACATAAGTATATATCTAGAAAACTTTAAAACAATTTTAGTCATCTACTAACTATTACAACGATTTCCATCAGTCTTCGAATTGTTAAAGATGGACCGATGACGGACGAATAACGGATCGAAGATGCCATAATACCACCTTTTTGTAAGAAAATCGGATCGGATCGGTTTCGTACTGAAGGTTCGTCGAAAAGCAATTTCTGAATTTGTTCCGTTATCTGTCATAATGACTTGGGCCAGAATCGTGGCCCTTAAAATTTAGAAATATTAAATTATTAAAAAAAAAAATAGATCAGCGGACGTGGGTACCTCAAAAATTTTAGGAGTCGAGTGCGGGTAAAGGTCACGAATTTCCGGGGACTAGTGGGCTCTGTCCTCTCCCCAAATATACAAACAAAAAATCTTAATCTACTATCAGTTTATAAAAATATGTATTTATTGTAAAAACATACTAAAATAATTGTGCCAACGGTCGAACAGAAAACTTTAAATAACATTTTGAGTCAATAACATAATAGATAGATAGATAGATAACGCTTTATTGATACAACATAAAAGAACTTGAACTTAATACAATTACAATACTTATTTACAATTTATAAACATTATTGTTGTTAATATATTTTCTTGAAATTGTGTTACGAATGTACTGTAAAGACAATAATATTTTAAAATAACATAATTTATATTAATTTTAATATTTCTCTCGCGTTGATGTCTTTTACAAAAGAAAAACCGCACGGTCTTCACTGGAGAGCTACACTTACGTAGTTAAAATATAGGTACCTATAATTATAATGATATTACGTTTTACTATTTATCTAATATCATATTTTAATAGTTTTATAAGGCTTATAGTAATAAATATTATATTATGGAAGAATGTCTATGTATGCTCGTAAATGTAAAGAAACATTCCTTATCTACATGTGTAAAAAGGAAAGCGAGACCGACTAATCTATTAATGCACAGCTCAGATATCTGAACGAATTGGGTTGAACTTTGGTACACAGATAGGTTTAATGACGTAGACCTCCGCTAATAAAGGATTTCTCTGCGCTGGCAAAGCCGAGCGAGCATAAGCTAGTTTTATATATTTTAACATTAGCCATTTGCACGAGTAATTAAATTTAAAAGCTTATTTGAATTTATTTTTCAATTCAATCGGATTCTACGTAGTAAGCACCAATGATTAGCTACATGATTTCAATTGCACTTCATAAAGCTGCCGACTACTTCACAAGTGGTTTAATTTGCCGGTGTTTAAGTTAACGCGAATTCCAGATTTACTGCAAATAGGTCTTAAGCGGCTTCTTAATTAGATCTATAGGTAATGTAGAATATAAGTACCTAGATATATAATATTCTTACAAATATTACTATACAAATAAAATTCTATAGCGGTAAGCCTCTATTGAAGGGGCTATCAATTAATCTAAATTTTGATACATAGGTAGCTTATAGATAGATAGATAAACCATTATAGTACATCAATGTTACAAAAAAACAGTATCCAACATGAAATACATTTGATATTAGCAAGTGTTACAATTGGCGGTCTTCTATCTATCTCTTCTAGACAACCAAGCAGGAAAGGAAAAAAAACGTTCATAGGACCAAGAGCAGGAAAGGAAAAAAAACACATAGGCTACCACTCAGCCCAGCTAGAGATGGTCTGTTACAAGTCACAGATGACTACTTCCTATTGATATCTACCATACAGGGCACAGGGAAACCAAAGCGCGCCAAACATCTATAATGTTGTACTAATATGAACTAAACACCAATGCATCACTTTGTGTTACAAGTAAACGCTCATTATAGTCTATAGTCGCCTTATCGAGGCTAGGCGCGGACCACACGTGGTGATTTCGCAGCGGCATTGAAGCGGTGTGGCATAAGATGAGAACACATGTGCACGACTGGTGCGTCTGTGTGAGTGGCGCTGGGCTTAGGGCTGTCAATCCGGTAGCTTTGAACATGGTGCCTCCATGGGCAGTAATCTATAAACCTATTGGCTGGCGGAGTTTTAGGTGCGTATGAGTATACTCTACTAATCAAGTAAGACTCTAAATTATGTGGTTACTGCTCTATCGGCCTCTGCAATATTTAGTGACTTAGTATGTGATAAAAACTCATTATATCCCAAGTCCGCGCCTCATTGCTCCCGAATATTTGCGTCAAATTCTAATTGGAAAAGGGCTTTGGATAATTTGTTTTGTTTGAGAATTACTGAGATACAAAGTGGCTTAATTAGACATTCGTCAAGAACGTGTGTAACAACTTTTAAACTATATTTCAGCATCTAAATAAAATTAGTGGTATTTGATACAGTAATTTAATAAAAGCATGAAGTTCTTAAATCACAAGCAAATGGAAATGATTGTCTCGATCCCAATAACACAACCGTTTTATTGTCGCGGCCCGCCAGTCGACAGGTCAATAATAAAGATAAGATGTAACCCTACGTGTATCGGAGTATCGGGGTGTCCAAACAGCGTCGTGCTAGTGTAACAAGGTACGTGCCACATCTGGCACAGAATGCGCCGCGCGCCTGCTCCGCGCTTCGCCTCGCAATACCTAATCCGACGTAATTTGTGAAGATTGGACATTAAACTGTTGCCATCTGCAAAGACAGTCGCCTTTAACGCAACACTTGCGAATGAGCGATATTACTAACAATGAGATCTTTCCGACAGCCGCGCTTTTATCTGATTAAAATATTTTGCAGGTGGCGATTTGTGCAGGGTAAGATAGGTATATTTCGCAAAAATTATATATTAATTATAATAGGTATATTATGTTATTTATTGCTGACGTAGGTAAAATGCATTAAGAGCATAAAGAGGAGAGAAATAATGGTTACCACAGCCAGTTCCAAATGCTATAATTTTTTCATGTTACAAAATGTAATTATAAAATATTCACAATTCGTCATCATATCATCTACATGAAATTGAGCCTAACATAATGCGTAAACCTTAAAATACATTTTAATATTTTAATTCTTTCTAGCATTAGCCCAAACTATAGTCAATATCAAGTTTTTAGGGTCTGTTTTTATTCCCATTTTCCGGTCTTTACATTCTCAGAACTAAGTTGAATTACAACACTTTTTATTAGAAAGAATTCAGAAGAAGTTAAACCATGAAGTATTTTCGGCCTTGGCGCCAAAACCCCAAGCAAAAGTAAGAACATTTTGACGGACAAATACATTCTAGGAAAAAGATACATGAGACAACTAGTAGCTACTGGAATCGAGATTAATCCGGGACAATCTAATTTGGTCTCCACGAGTATACATGAATTTGATGCCATACGAATTCCAGCGGTTCTTTCTTATAAGGATGTAATGGTAGACTATTCTTAATCGGAATATTATTCTAATAGGAGCCGCCCACTTGTAGCGAAAGCCAAGAAAAATTGTGCTGTCATTTAATAAAGAATGTCGTCTTAGTATCACTTTTAAATCTTCAAACAGTTAGTAAATTAGACGATGATATTACATTTAACACGTTATCTGCGTTATGGGGTCAAATAGTCACAAGCGAAAAAAGCCGGTCAAAAGATTTTCTGCTGGAAGTCTAAACTGCGCCCTCGATTTGTGTAAATTATGTTCCAAGAAGACCCCCATATGCCACGAATGAAAGTCTTTATAATAAGGCTTCAAATTCAACGAGCTAAACGTGCAATTTTTTTACAAACTATCCAAATAGTCATGAAAAGCGTATTATTGAGTTTTTGGTATATTTTGAAAGAGAATTTTGTAACTCACGCATTTTTACTCAAAATCACTTGTGCTTAGAACATTTATATTCACATAATGGGCATCATTTGGGCCAAACTACTCACAGCCACATCCGTGTTCCAATTCAGGCAGCTTTAGTTAACTCTTGAAATCATGAAAAAAACAATATATTATTAGAACTATCAATTATTAACTTCTCATTTTATAGTCTAGTGTTTAAGGTTCTTCACAATTATTAAAGCTTAATTATCAGCAGATATTATTACAAATTAATTGTTCTATCTTCATGTCTTAAAGGATTACTCTTATTGGATGAATCGACAGGAGACTCATAGCCTAATTTATTTCTCCGTTATCTGTTTTACATTGTTTAAGTTTGCATATTCTTAACCTAATACGGATTTCTTGTAAGTCTATAATGGCTCACTGCTTAGCAAAGATCTTTACCAAATCCACGTTCCTGGGCGCCATCTTTACCTGTTTATTTAATGTTAGATACATAGATATGCAAGCAAACTGCCCGCCTGATGGTGAGCTGTATCCTTACCTACTCTGCAGCATCAGTTGTATTCCCTACGTCATGTTGATTGTTGGTGAAGTAGGTGGGGTAAAGTCCCTTAGACATCGATGGATATAGTCTTTTAGTATGCGTCTTCTAAATAATCTCGTCAAGTTTTCTTGCCATCCTCGTCCTATTAAAATAATGATAATGAAAGTCCTGCTTATCATCGCGTATGACCACGTCAGCGTCACAGATGTACCAATAGTATGTTCAGTTAATTATGCTCCCGCCTGTTTACGACCGGGTAGATTACGTAACAGTCTCTGTGCTGGAGTCGCCGGTTATTAGCAAAAGCCTGGTTCTGTAGCGAGCGTCAGTCGTCTTACTGTAATGCACGTCTTAATTTACTTGGCTTATTATCCGTTGAAATACCGCCGGGTGACTTTCGGGCTAAAGATTGTGTCGAACGGTCACCATCGATTTAACTAAGACATTTTACTGTTCCATTGATATCATAGAGGTAACTCTATATTGAGAAACAAAGCCTATAAATAACAAGATAGAAAAGAAACGCAAATTGATTGTTACTATGACCGTTTTTGGTTCAAAATTGGTCACGCGTTTTTGGAATGTTAGTACTGTTTCTTTGACATCGTATTAAAAGATGTTGCTTTCATTCAAAATTGAGTCTAGAAATGTATTGGGTCTAACAATTTGGTAAGTTTTATAAAATGTAGATTTCCTTAACGTCCCATCCCCAAGACTTTACAAAGTCCAATCATTTCTAAATGAATTTCTTCACCGCCTAGACTTTTTCGGTGTTAAAACGGGTTTTTTCGCACGTCAGCGTTCATTAGCGGGACATCCCGGGGGAGATGTGGAGCTCTGAGTTAGAGTTTGTGAACTTGGCACACAGAATCTTCGCTCCCGAAAATAGCCTGAGCGTTACTGAAAATATGCAGGGTCTTGACGGCGTAATACTATATATGCTTTATTCGACCTCAAAAAAGGAGGTTGCCAATTCGGCATAAAGAATTTTTTTGCAAATTTTTATTTAAACTTTGAACACATATTTAAAGTTTCGTGCCACACATAGTGATTAAGCAAGTAAGTGTTCAAACAAGTGAAGTGGAGTCTGGCGCCCGCTTTACTTATAAATGTCAATAAAGTATGTATCAAAGACCTATAGCTTGGTAAAAATAGACAAAATTCGATTTAAATTTTAACCAAAAACGCAAAACTTTAGGAACCAGTGGCCACCATTTTTATAGCGTCCTTGTGATGTCCCATGCCAGAAAACTTTATAATATGAAACTTTGGTAAACAATCAATGAGGTTTAAAACTTATTTCACCGATTAAAACTTTTCGAAACGAGTTGTGCAAATGTTTTACATACAGTCACGGATGTACAAACAGCTGGACTAAGCTGGTTAAAAAATGAGGCACCACTAATAAGCCCACTTGCATTCTCGCATGTACCAACCACACTCGCATACACTGTGTGTGTGTGTGTGACAAACGGCGGTACACTACATCATTATTACGGTGTGTTTTTGTTTTCGGTTAATAGGAATTACTACGTCAGGCAATAGTTTCAAGTTTCACCTGTTGATAAGTGAAGACGTAGCCGAAGATCTTCAAACGCAGGCTTGTAAAGAAACCTGCTCAAGTCGATGGTCAGACTAGCAGACGCCGATGTTATATCATTCCAGGGAGCTACTTTATTGAATTAATGAAAGTTGTAGCAATTTTAGTATTCTTTGCATAGAGTTAGTACGGCCGCAGCCAAAAGCCATTGTATAGGTTGAGTACGGCCTGGATCCGGCAATTATTGTCCGTCAGCAGAGCGGGCGGGGTGGTCGAGGGTGGCTCGGGCTAAGATGGCCTCCGTAATTAATTGGCACGACGCGAGGGGCCGACCGCGGCGCGTCTCGCTCGCTACGCGGCGTACAACCCGCGTGTTACGTTACCATCATTTTGTTCAATTTTAGGACATTTTATTGTATTTGTTTAGATGTTCGTACTTTTATTAATTTCACGCATCTTTGACTATTTAAAAGTATGGTATTTTAATGTTGATTTCATGCATGCTTATCAAATTTCTCTAAAATAAATTTAAAAAATCTGTGAGGTTGCGTGGATTTAGTTTTTTTAACTTTTTTTCAATAATTACGTATCTACATACTGGCTGTTATTAAATTGAGCATCCTTTCGTTCAGAGTTCAGGAACATTTTGTTTATTCAACTTTACTTAAATAGTCCTTAGTCCAGTAAAAGAAGAAATGTGGATCGAAAGTCGAGAGCAGAAAAACTAACTTAGGAACTTTGTTTGGACTAGTTAGGAGACAAATATACTAAAAGTCCCCACCCCTCCGAGGTGAGCCCGAGGGGGGGAGGCCGAAGAAGGTCCTACTTTTATGTTTTTTGCTTATATGTCAAAAACTGTGCGTTGAATGATATTTTGTTGTACTACATTATGAAACCTTATAAAATTTTGTACAACTTTGGCCTTTAGACTTTTTATCTATCTCCAATCGTTGTTCAGCTATAAGCTTCCAAACATGGTCAATTTTTAAGACGCTTAAATTAGTTTTCCATACAAAGTCGGTAAAAAAGTCTTGCAAATGAAATTTGACCAACTTCTGGTTGTCGTACCATAATGAAACTTTGCAAATGTTTAGCCATTTAATGACAGTTCAATAATCTGGTACCACTGAGCTGATCTGATGATGGAGCCAGAAGGTCTCTACTGAAACTTTTCAATGGCTATTAGAAAACCCGTCGAGTTTGGGCATATTACATTCGAATTGATGAGACACTTTCATAACACTTGCTGATAAGGGTCTGATAATGGACCAGGAGGTGCCTACGTCTCATCAATTCGAATGTAATGAACCTAAACTCGCCGGTTTTACTAATAGCCATTGAAGAGTTCCAGTAGACACCTCCCGGCTCCATCATCAGTTCAGTTCAGTGGTACCAGATTATTGAACTGTCATCAAAAGAGATGGCGCTGCTGTCTAAGTAATACTAGCTCCGTAAAGTTTTATTGTTAAAAAATATTATAGAGAAGAAATTGCGTTAAAAGTGAGTTACAAGTGATCTAGATAGTGAGATAATTAAGTGACAGTGTTTGTGACAACATACCATGGGTAACTTTTAAACTATAACCCGAATATCGAAATCCCCTAACGATTTTCAAATCTGTACAAACTGTTAAAAACTCACCCGTAAATCCTATGATCAGTGATATATCCTACGAAATCTTTATGCAGAAAAACTATAACTATGAAGTGATCTTTAACAATAACTCTGATTTTTGTGGTCTTATAAAACATTAATTACACCAAAACAAACAATTTAACACTCATTCACGACTCACGACTGATAACTGTGACTACGGACACTGTGCTACTAACGACAAAAACTATTACTTTAAAGTGTAAATAAACCTGTGACATAATTATTCATCGAATTGTTTTATGAACTTATATAATAAATACTAAACACATATGACAAAAATACCTACTTTTTAAAATTATTTGAATTAATAGCATTTAAAGTGTGACATAAACTCAAGTGTTGCAATGCAAAATAATTATAAACATTTAAAAGAGTGCCATCTAGCGTAATCTATGTGCAACTTTGCAGCAATGATCCATAATATATACACGTAACTAAGACGAACATCAGCCGTTCCTTAGATTCAGAGCATTGTTACTAAGCTCGCATAGCAAGTGCGTAGAAGCGTGGACTTTGAATCTTAAATAACCGTGTTCGAATCCCACTGCGATAGTAGGATTTTTGCGCATCTACTTGGTATTTTCGTTTAAAATAAAATGAATAACGAAAATATAACTTTGAGAACACGACAATATGAAAGAGCAAATTCGCTAAGCAATCTATCCGATATGTCATTGTATAAATCTACTAGCGTAATCAGTCTGCCAAATACCATACACGACTCTTGCACACCTGAGGTTATTGAACTAAATCAAAAAATATATAACCTAGAGTCAAACCTTCAGTCCGCCAATAATGAAATTGATAATTTACTTCTAGAGAACAATCGCTTAAAAGCAGAGAAAGATAGAGACAAGAAAATAATTGAATTTTATAAAATACTTGAATATCCAGATGGAACCCCAATAGCCGGGCGCAAACGAAAAAAACCGAGAAATATGCTTACAGAAAATTTAGACCCTGACAGTACTCCTAATAAACGAACACAGGATATGCTGAAAGAAATCACAATACGAGATCTTCAAGAAGAAATACAAAAAATATCAAAATGGCTAGCTGAAGAGAAGAAGAAAAATTTACAACTACAAGAAGAATTGGATAGCTTAAAGACAAATAAAGATTGCGATAAAATACAAGTTATTTTGCCTAAAATAAAACCACTCTGTGTTCAAAAATGCACGAATTTAGTAAAGAAGCTAAAAAAATTGACTCAGAAAATAAAAAAATTACAACGAAAGCATACCCAAACAAGAAAGGAAGAACAAATATTAACTAAGAGAATAGAAGAGCTAAATAATATTACAAAATTTAGAAAATATGAAGATTTGAATAAAAATACAACACATATAGAAGACAGCAACTTACAGTATGAGAAAAATAAAGTATATGCAATCCCGAATATAGCTAAAGAGCAAAATAGAGCCACTAGACTAAACACCCCAACATTAAACAGAAAACCGAAAATATGCTTAATGAGCAACAATAAACAGAACAAGGTTTTATCGATAGCGGAAGATAATATACAAAACAAGTTTAACCTATGTCACTACCTATATCCAAACGGTAATGTTACACAGATTATATCAGGATTGAACACAAAATTATCTGAATTCACTAAAAATGATTACTGCATTATATTAATGGGGGCCGAAGATTTTGTCGAAACAAATAACAATTTGAAAATAATTAAATACATAAGGGAAGAATTACTAAAAATCACACATTCAAATATAATAATATGTTCCCCGTCGTATGAGTATGGGCCTAACAAACACTTGATCAACAAGAGAATTCAACATTTCAACAATCTACTGAATGAAGATATACATAACTATAACTATGCCTACATTATAGACTCCAATCGAAATTTAATATATGACTACAGCATGTTTAACAAGAAATCGGGGAAAATGAATAATAATGGATTACGAGCCGTATTTGATGACATAATAAAATTGATTGAAAGGACTCAACACTTTGTGAACGAGAACATTTATAAAAACAGCAGTAACACAAAAATATTATGTGTAGAGACCCAGGAACAGTACCAAAAGCACGACCAGTTTTTTCTTTAATAATACTTTATACATATTGCATCAAAATATCGCTGGACTGCTGAACAAATCCGATCTTTTAAACATATGTCTAGAAGAACTAGTAGAATCCAATAAAAAGGTTGACGTAATCTGTATCACGGAACATTTTATAAAAACAGGAGAAGAAAAATATGTTACTATACCTAACTACTCATTAGCCGCGTGTTGTAGCCGCAAAGACATAAAAAGAGGCGGAGCCTGTATTCTAGTGCGAAACGAACATCGATGGACAGAAATGAAGAATATAAAAGACTTTTCCATTATAGGTATTTTTGAATGTTGTGCAGTAGTACTAAATGATTATAATGTAGCTATTTTATGTATATACAGAGTGCCTAAACCTCAATATCTGGATGTATTTTTTGATATTCTAAGAAAAGTATTACAAGAATTAATAAAACTAAAATTAGAAAATATTATTTTAGCGGGAGATTTTAATATTAACTTGTTAAAAAGAACAAATGTATCACTTGATTTTGAATGCTTATTATTAAACTTTAACTTACAATTAGTATTTAGACAACCAACGAGAATTAAAAGCCAATCATGTATAGATAACTTTGCTCATAATTTCAAAAAAAATATATGCTCTGCAGAGATAATAGAGTTAGCTTTATCTGATCATACAGCACAATTGATTAAATGTCCGATTAAGAATGTTGTTCCGTCAAGGCACTGGCGTGTAAAAAGGAGAGACTATTCAATAAAGAACATTTTAAAGTTTCAAGAATGTATACAAAGTTTACATTTTACTGACGTCTACAATGAAAACGACCCAAACATTGCATACGGTACATTTATTGATATATTCCAACTATTTTACGATTTATGTTTTCCATTTAAAATGATAACATTTCGAACCACTAAATCCGTAACATGGATATCTCGTGGCATTAAAATATGCAGTAAAAGGAAAAGAAGTCTTTTATGGGTCTTAAGAAAAAATCCTACAATTTGTAATAAACTTAAATATAAAAATTATAGCAATAGATTAAAAAAAATTATAAAATTGACACAAAAATCACAAAATAACCACAAAATTCATAAATCAAAAAACAAAGCAAAAGCAATCTGGAATATAATAAATAGCACAAAACAAAAACTGCCTAAAGACCCAATAAATAAAATAAAATATAATAATCAAATTATTACTAATCAAACTGATATAGCGAATTCTTTTAATAACTACTTTATTGACAAAATTGTACCCACAACACAATCAAATAATAATTCGGTTTCTATTGAAAATAAAGTTAAATCTATATTTATGATGCCTTCTCTCCCTAGTGATATTCTAAACATAATAAATTCATTAAATAATACTAATAGTGTGGGTTATGATGGCTTCTCTACCAAAATATTAAAAGCTGTAGGTCCAATTATATGTGAACCACTTTCTTTCATAATTAACTTATGTTTATGCTCAGGAATATTTCCCGACGCATTAAAAATATCTATTATAAAACCAGTACATAAAAAACTAAGTAAAGAACTAATGGAAAACTACAGACCTATCTCCCTCATCTCAGTAATATCTAAGGTGTTTGAAAAATATATATTTAAGATTCTTTACAATTACCTAGAGCAAAAAAATATTTTATGTAGAGAACAAAAAGGATTTAGAGAAAATAAAACAATTAATATGGCCATTTATGATTTTTTGCATCGTGTTACTAAAAATGTAGATGAACGTAGACCAGTGTGTACAATATTCTGCGATATGACGCAAGCTTTTGACTACGTGGACCATAAAATTCTATTAAGGAAGCTTGAAGCATTTGGTATCCGCGGCAACGCGCTTGACCTGGTAAAATCTTACTTAGAAAATAGAAAACAGTTCACTCAGCTATCTAAAGTCAATCCCATAACGAAAGTAGAGGAAAAGCACACATCTCTTGAGCGCATACCGCAATACGGTGTCCCTCAAGGAAGTGTTTTAGGGCCTCTACTATTCTTAGCTTATATAAATGACCTTCCAAAAGCAACTAAACAACCAATTTCTTTGTTTGCGGATGATAGTGCAGTGACAATAGAATGTAAAAATCTGACCACCTATGAAGATGACATTAAAATTGCCCTAGATCAGATAATTGCATGGTTAAATAATAATAATCTAAAAATAAATTTGACTAAAACCAAAATTATACATTTCAGACAACGCGATAATGCTGCTAAATTCATACCTGACATAAAATACAATAATATTACTATCGAAAATGTTAACTCTACAAAATTTTTAGGTATTTCTATCGATAGTAAACTTAATTGGAAAGACCATGTCGAAATATTATCTAAGAAAATAAGTAGTCAAATATATGCTCTATATAAAATTTCTTACATTGTTAGCGTAGAAGGGTTATTAAATGCATATCATGGCCTTATTGCATCAAGTATTAGATATGGGATTTTATTTTGGGGAAACTCAACTGATGTTTTAAAAATATTTAGATGTCAAAAAAGGTCCGTAAGAGCAATGTTTCATCTAAAACCGACAGACACATGTGTACCTTATTTCAAGAAACATAACATATTAACGGTTCCATCTATGTACATTTTTGAAACTGCAACATTTGTAAAAGGTAATAGAAGTTTATTTCCGTTGATGTCTGATGCAACAAGGCGTAATCGACGAGACCAATTTAAAGTTTGCAATAAAGGTGCTAAAACAACAATGATGAGCAAAAGTATCTTCTGTATGGCGGCCAGAATATATAATAAGCTTCCTATTAAATTAAGAGAGATGCCGCTAAATATGTTTAAAAGAAAACTAAAAGAATTACTGATCATTAAGTGCTATTATAATGTTACAGACTTTTTAATTGATAAACAAATTAAATTTGATGACTCTACCTATACATAAAGTTTTCTTTTAAATTTAAACAGTAAATTGTAAAAATATAAATATTTGTATTGTGATTGTATTGACATTTGTGTATAAAATTATGACTAGATATATTATGAAATATTATAATCTTTAATCTTTGTTACTGACATGTCTTTTAAATTTCTTTGATATTGTGACTTTTATAATATTTTTGGAGTTTATTTTTTGTTATTATCACCATTGTATATCTAATTTTTGTGTTTATTGTATGTTGTTCCGTTTTATTTTAAATTGACACTGACATTATCATTATTATTTTTTATATATTATATTAGTTTGACATTTGTAAATATAAATCTAAAATTGCATGCTTTTAAGGCAGGATACATTGAGACCATTATATAACATTATATTTACCATCTTGTATACATGTATTTCGTGCAATAAATGAATTTGATTGATTGATTGATTGATCAGATTTCTTAACATTTGCAAAGTTTTATTATGGTACGACAACCAGAAGTTGGTTAAATTTTATTTTCAAGATTTTTTTACCGACTTTGTTTGGAAAACTAACATAAGCGTCTTAATAATTCACCATGTTTGGAAGCTCATAACTGGACAACGATTGGAGATAGATAAAAAGTCTAAAGGCCAAAGTTGTACAAAATTTTATGTGGTCGGTGGTCGGGTTGGTGAGTCTTGAAAGGTAGGCAACGTACCAGCGGTACCCCTGGTATTGCAGGTATCCATAGGCGACGGTAGCCACTCACCATCAGGTGGGCCGTCTGCTTGTTTGTCACCTATTACATAAAAAAAGGTTTCATAATGTAGTACAACAAAATATCGTACAACGCACAGTTTTTGACATATAAGCAAAAAATCTAAAAATGGGACCTTCTTCGGCTTCCCCCCTCGGGCTCACCTCGGAGGGGTGGGGACTTTTAGTATGTTTATCTCCTAACTAGTCCAAACAAAGTTCCTAAGTTAAATTTTCTGCTTTCGACTTTTCGATCCACATGCCCCTTTTGGGCACTTATTGACTGGTCTACCTCGGTTTAATACCTAGGTTTAATATTATTTATCTACAAGAAATTTCGTAGGTATGGTCACCGCAACGTCGTCGACCAGCGATCCGACCGTAAACGTCTCACCCACACGCCGCGGGCGCCCGCTCGCCACTCGCCTCTATCTACCTACCCTAATATACCCCACGACCAGCCTTATCTGAACTCGCACCATGCTTTGATCCTCTGCTAACTTTCGCGAACGTCGAACAAGCCGTCGGATGCTAAAGCTCAGCTTACGTTGGACGGCTTCCAATATCGCACTATGCCATAGTTTGTCACATCAAGAGCTCTGACCACCGGTGGCACCGACCCCTCTGGTACCCGAAACTGGTGCAGAGCGGGGGGAAGGGTATTTCTCTGTGGGGCGGTCGTGAGGCTCATACAAATTGCATGGGTGTGAGTGAGTTACGTTAGTGCTCGGACCTCTGTTCGCTTGAGCGTGAATTCTGTTGCGTAAGTCGAAAAGACGTCTGGTCTTCGTGATAGCTCGTAGGGGAGATATTAGGCGATATTGGGAGAAACGGCGCGGCGTAATGAGATAATCGTGCGTTCCGAGCTCCGTTGGCTGCCCCTTGCTACTGCCATCTTACATCACATGTCATTCATGTTTAGAGCTATTGCGTACGTTGTACTAAGCCTCACAATTAGCTTTTTTAATGCGTTACTTGATCAGAAATGAGACTAAAAATCCCTAATAGCTGGATATTAGTTTGCATAAAAACACTTCAATGAATGTCTAGATAGTTTATTGGTAACACAAGGGAAAATGAAGAACACAAACATTCTTGATTTGAAAAAAAAAAACAATACGAATAGTTTATATTTCTATATAACTAAGAAAAAATGTAAAGGGAGTAAAGTAGTACAGAGTAAAGTCTCAATAAACAGAATCGGAGAGATCTTCTATTCCATAGAAGATTCTAATCAGAATTCCAAAATCTTACAAGTGTGTCAACTTATAGGAGTGTCATCCATACATATGCACATGCTAATATATCTAGGTGTTCTATATTCATCGCAATAACAAGTTTATGTGTTCAGGTGAACGTCTCTAAAACTAAAAGTGCCGTCGTAGCGACAACCAGGCGTTAGTGATAATAAAATCTGGTATAAATTTTGACGGAGAAGCGGATGACGCCTGATGATACCCTGTGGCTAGAATCTATAGCATGTGGAGATGATGTGTGTTTAAAGTGCACCCGCTCCATTAAACGGTGGGAACTTTCTACACGGCAGTGGTGAGGTGTGATTGGGTGTATCTACACTTATAATAAGTGTTGTTGATTGTGTACTAGGGGAAACAAGTGATTAAAAGTAAAAAATACCTCATCCTTATATTTTTAACAAGATGTTAAATTTGAAGCCTTCTTACAACTTTTCTAGAGATCTCAAATTCATAATGGCTAAAATAGAGTACTTTTCCAAGTCAATTTTGCAATAAGAAAGTTATTTTTAAGATTCTACCGCTCATTAGGACAGCACCTCTATGAGAAGAACTGGCAAGAAACTTTTATGGATTCCTATTAGACACTTGAAAACAAATTACCCTATCATTGTCAAATATACGTCCTTATTTCTACAGCGCAAACAAAAAAACAGTAATTCACGAAACTGCATAATATGATAAAAGGTAAATACAACCCAAACATACTTAAATAATAGTATTAACAAAGCGTGCTATAAGTCGTGTTTATATTAAGAGGGTGAACTGTTCTGCGGCGTCCTTGTCGCGGCGCGGACGTGGCGTTTTACTTAATTAAAATCGCGCGTGAGGGCGCCTCGCGACGCCGCGCTTCCAAATAGCTGACTCTTTACTATTCATATCTATTATGACTTGGTATGCAGGGTTACTAGTAAGCAGTCATTAAATTATAATATATTAATGAACTGCTTATTATATGTTATTCCAGCGTCTAAGGTATGTCTCTACTAAATTTCAGCTCAATCGGTCAACCTGTTTAGGCGTAAATGAGTAACAAATAAACAAGTGAAATGAAAAAAACCTTTAAAAAACAAGCTTTTATTATTATTACCATCTAGCACCAGTACTTGTCGAGACGAATCAAAACTCGATGGGGTTGCGTCGTTTAATTACGAAGTTCTTATGGCCACCTTCCTGCTCCATCATCAGATCAGTTCCATGTCATAATAATATTGCATTGTCATCCGATTTAAACATGCATGCCAAATTTCAGCTCAAAGAAATCGGGGAGTGGATCAAATTAAACTTCCAAGATTTGATTACAGACAGACAGACAACAGACAGGAGATAGTAAATAAAAGCCTGTGATAATTTAATATTAGCAGGATAAAAGTAGAGGTAGAGTATCAATTATATATAATTGACACAGTTTCAATTAATTACAACTTGTTATTGAGGTATTGTTTTATTTTTAACTTCCTCTTTTTTTTATTTATTAGGGGCTGCGCAGACGACAGACTATTCATGACGCACTTTTTAGTCTGTGAAAATAGAACCTATGCAATTATATGCAGTAACGCACACGACGCGCAAAAAGTCCGGCACACAAATAATCCGTGTAATTCGGGCAGACCGGATCGCGCCGCTCCGCGCAAAAAGTGTGTGAAAAAAATAGAACGTTTGCTTCAACGCGCGCTAACGCAGACGGCACACATTTTAGTCTGCAATCTGCATTTGCTAGTGGTGGACGTAACGCTTCTTTCTTCTTCTTTTTCTGTACTTCATGTACAAAATAATACTTCGCGATCTCTGCACGATTTCCATAGCGTCTACGTCCAGCCCTGGATTTACACTAGGGGCATTCGGGGCGAGTGCCCAGGGCGGCAAATTTTCAGGGGGCGGCAAATTTACTGAGGGCGGCAAATTTCGAAACGAGAAAAAAATATTCAATCCATAAACATCCGATGTTGAATTAAAATTTGTATTCTCAATCACGCTGGTTATTATTATAATTTTTTTTTGCGCTCATAATAAGAAGTCTGGAATACTGGCCACACAAACTCAAGATTTTTGCTCCAAACGAGCTATCCGTCCACTTTTCGTAGCAAGACTTTTCTCGGCATTTGCAGCTAGTTGCTCGCCTTCTTTTTTTATTTTTGGCACTCAAAACGAACTACGCACTCACTTTTTGCAGTCAGATATACAAAATTTTCTTGGTGCTCGCAGCTAGCTTCTCGCGCTTTGAATAATATTTTTTTTTATTTTAACACTCGGAGCAAACTATGCATCCATTGTTTATATAGCCACAAAAACAAAATTTTCTCGGTGCTCACAGCGATTTTGGCACTCAGGGTGAAGTATGCGCCCACTGTTGTGTAGTCAAATATACAAAATTTTCTCGCTCGCAGCAAGCTGCTCGCAGTCTTTTTAGTCAACATAATATTATAATTTTCTTGCCACTCCAAGCGAGTCTTACGCACACCTGTCGTAGACAGATAGATAGGTAGATAAAACACTTTATTGAAACATTGAAAAATAAACTTAAACATAAAAACCCGGTATTATAATCTATGTGTCACAATTCACAATCAGCGGTCTTTTTGTAGTTAGCATTATAAAATTTCTCAATTATAATTTCTCTTTTTCAAAGCAAGCTATACACACAGCTTTCGTAGTTAGATGTATATTTTTTTTTATAAATATTCATAATTACGTATAATATGAAAGAACTCGACAACAAATTTCTTAGCAAAATGTCAATGTCTGTGTGCCGATGAGCGTTTATAAATAATATTTCGGCGGAGGGGGGCGGCATTTTCTCACTGCCCAGGGCGGCATTTTGGCTAAATCCGGGCCTGTCTACGTCCCTACAGCTCTGCCGACAGAATGATCGAAGATGTGCGTCGTGTGCGTTGAGTCTGTGAAAAATCCGCAACAGACTTTTTGCGCGCCATGCAGACTTTTTGTACGCCGCAGACTCGATCGTACAAAAAGTGTGCCGTCTGCGCAGTCCCTTAAGGTCCACAAATCTGGTACATTTTACAACAAAAAATATGTAAAATTTACTTGCCTCACTTGCATACCTTGTTTAAGTCCATAGTCAAAGTTAGTGGTGGTTGTTGGTTGGTATATCCTTTAGGAACATATTTAACTGATTGATTGTTTTTTTTATTTGATTATTTTTTTCTTTTCTATGTGTCTGTATGCCAATTAAATATTTTTCCTTTCTTTGATTATCTGTAACCCCTTTATCTTTTTAATCAAATAATTCATAGATAGGTATACCGTTAAATATTATAGATAGATAGAATATGATAGATAGAAATAAAGCGATGTGGCATGTGCTAAAGCAGTTATGTGCTCAGTGGTTGTTGGCCCACATTTATGACCATGCCTCCGAGATGGAATATTCATGTAGATCTAAATCTATGGATGTATCTATAGGTATGTTGCTAGGTCATATTCTAGGTAAGGTACCACTGAACTCTAAAGCCGCGTCTCCAGCTCCTTTTTTGGTCTACACTCTCAACAAAAACACGTCAACACACAGCAAAATTCCCCTACACAAAAAAAATAATAATGTCTATGCTTCAAGCTTCAACAAATGTTTTTGCTTTGTTTATTCATTTATTTATTTACTAGCTGAACCCGGCGGTAAGCTTCAACAAATGTTTTTGCTTTCCATAGCCGATGGAAAGCAAAAACATTTGTTGACGCTTGAAGCATATACATTTTTTTTGTGTAGGGGAATATTGGTGTGTGTTGACGTGTTTTTGTTGAGAGTGTAGACCAAAAAAGGAGCTGGAGACCCGGCTTAACTTACTCTGAGAAACCATAAATGTTGAAATCGCTAAAATATTTTTGACTAGCAGTGTATTGCAGCTTCACTTCCCGCGCTCAGTGTAATAATTGTTTTGTTTGAGAATTTGACACTGCGATGGCAGTGTTTGGTACTCGTAAGTGGAGATTGCCTACAGAAAAGTATAGACAAAAAAAACGCGATAAATTCCGATTATTAAAAAATAGCATGAGTTAAAATCGCAAAAGTGTTATAAAGAGAAAAAGTTAATCGTATAAATTAAATCGGGATCATAGGTTTGGTATTTTTCGTGTAAACTTAAAACAATGGTTATTATTTTTATTATTGTTGTGAGTTCATGAGGTTTTTGCCGCTTCGACCATTGCTGGTCTATTGTGACGCCCACTTGAGCTTTAATTCACTGCCTAAACCCGTAGCTTCTAAAAACTTCCAGATCTTCAAGGAGGTGGTTTGTTGTACCTCATCTGGAAGCATCATTTGCCGTCCTAGATAGATACTTCTATATAGAACTTGAGTGGCCCGCAGTTTCAGAGGATGTGCATTGAGGTTTCCTCTTCCTCTAAGCAAGATCTGCAATCTTGCTCTTGGGATCTCAAACAATGGTAAGAAAATTCGAATACATTTTTAAAACATTTTGAATCCATAGAGCTGCGTTACACGGTCGGAAAAGATATGTTTTTTCAGGGTCTAACTTCATACAACACAAAAGTTTGGTACGCCAGTCTGGTAACGCTGAAGAAGTCTAAATCGGACGTCAACAGCGTACCTACATTCAATTAAAAAATAAGTTTTTATTTCTCTCGTGGAAATGTTTCCACTAGAATAGGCCAGTATCGAGTATTCTTCAAGTCGCGAAGCTATCAACGCAAGTAAAACAGAATGCTAAATTGAGTGTGATGCTCCTGCCATTAAACGGCGAGTAGAGTTGGAGCGGCACCTTTCTTTGTAGATAAGGTGCCAAGTGCTAAAATAGCGGACCGTTTTCATACGGGGGTGGTACTGGAGGTTGTCGATAGGGAAAATGAAAAAAAAGCTTAGAGAACATCTGTCTTTTCTTATTGTCCAGGCAATTCCCTCTAGCTTCAGGACAATTGGTAGAAAATGCTACTTTAGTATTTAGCATTAAGTTGTTCTAGCGTATACTTACAGTTAATTAATATTATAATGTATGAAAATGTGTACCTAATAATACTTTTTACATATTTTTCTTCTTAATTTGTAAAATATTTTGTAAATATATTGAAACTTCGTCTACAGTACCTTTAGTCTAGAATAGATTTTGCAACGGAAATAGTAGCGCATAATTTATAGAAAGTGAGTGAGTATTGAAGTTGTGTAAACCTCGCGTGGTAAGGTAATAGATAGCCAATTACCCAGGGTCGCTGTGCGGTCGGCGCACCTGCACCTCGCCTCGCCTCACCCGCTCGCGTCCGTCCGCGACACCATGGTAACCCCGCTTCCTCATTACGTACGGAATTCCTGCTGGCCGCCATAAACCCCGTCCGAGCGAGCCGAATGTAAAACGCGACTCGTTTTATGTACCCCGCGCTTTGATGGCCTTTTAAACAACGACTTACCGTCCGACAGAGTCGGCCGTCTGTGCGCGCCTTTATTGCCACGGCTCTGATCACCGCGCCTACCGACACCGGCCTACTGTCGTTCTCGTTAATAGCTTTAGATTTTAGATGCGATAAAGCGCTTATATCCTCTGTAAATTACCAACTGTGTTACAGGAAATCAAGTTCTGGAAGGGCTCTCTTTAATGATGCTACTGTAGCCATTCCAATTAACTAGTTTTTCTTAGCAGAATTGAACGGAATAACCCTTAAAAACTCACTTTAGGAGATTTGACGATCATTTTTATTGAGTTCATATTTACCATTGGTCACGGACGAGAAACTGTCCATTACGTCAACATAAGAGTTATATGTCCTGTACAATACGGCTTCTTATCGCAAATTGGGTGCGTATTTTCCTCGAGCCCTCAATTATTCGTCTCGTCTCACGTCGAGCGATACGTCAGCGGGCGATCACTCCCACGCGACACGTTCCTCCCCCCGAGTGGCGCGGCTCGCTGTTGTGCTTTACCTGCCAAACTAAACAAACGCGAGCGAGGGCGAGGGGGCAAGACGGGGCTGGGGGACATCCCCCGCCTCGTGCGACCCGCGCCGGCCCCGGCTGCCCGCGATACCTGCTTCGCAGACCGCTTCGAGCGATTCGCGAACTTTCACCCATCAATAGCGACGACTCACCGCTCTGTCGGCGGCCGGGAAACGCGCTCGAATTCATAACCGAAACCTACTTTTCCGATAGTTTTCCGCCGTTTTTTACGTCCCCGTCGCTCGAGGGATTCGGAATTGTCCCCGGCTTGTCAGAACTCGCGTAATAGATAAGGTGTCGAACCCTCGCTCCGCTTCCATATCGAATGTTATGGAACGATTAATTTTACCAAAAAAGAGTCGGGTACGTGGTTCGGTACCGTATCGGCGATAACAAACAGAGCTCTGTAAAAAAGCACTCGACGCGACCGATTCGATGACCGAAGCTTTATTTCAACTTTATCGTTTTTGCGTCGTCCATAACTTGGCACCCTCTATGTGCGCCGAAAGCCAGTAAGTATGTAAATTACGGTCGCGAGCGCCGGTCTTCGGGTGCCCACTTATCTATTCAAATTCGGCTCCGGGAGCGGGGTTGCGTCGCCGGCCCGCGCTAATCAAAATCCGATCAGCCATTAAGTCCTCTCGCTATCTGCGCTTAGTTTACGAGCGGGGGCGTACAGGCGAGGGGGGCGAGAGGGCCGTGATCACTTATTTATGTGGCGGGGGCTCACTCGCCGACTGAAAAACTACCCTCTCGCCGTGGAAGCGACAGCGCGGCGCGGCGCACGGCGAGTCGCAGTCGAGGCACGAGATGCGCGCCCATAAACCCGACGCGGCTTTGTAATCAACCGTGCCGCGCTTTTTATGAGTCAGCCTTTTGCAGTTGGTGCTCGGGATAAATTCAACCAGCTATCTGATATTGAGGCGGCGCGTATAAAGTTTTATATGCTTCCGCATGGCACATGCTACGGTGGAATGGCGCGACTGCACCAATTTTGCCGTTTGCGGAATATGACGCGAGTTTCACCGCAAGTTGTTAAAGCTCTAGCGTGTGGCTGCTCTTTAGCATTTCACGTGTGAAATATCTATTAAGGCGGAGCACACATGTATATTTAAGCACGGTACGGTGCGGCGTGGAGCTGAGCGTAGCGCCGGCCGCCGACCGTCGACGTCAAGGGTGTGTTATCGCTGACCGCCTCGCGTGTATTTTTACCGCGTCGACAGAGTAAGGGATATGACGATAACAAGGACGAAGCGGAAATAAACCGCTTATTGGTAATGCGATTAGAACAATGCTCAATACCCACTTATTGTTTGAGAAATAGATTCCGAATGGTCGCAGCTTATTTCGTGATTCGGATAATAATGAGAATTTCTATTTCTGTTTTATCTTGAGGGCAAATCAGTTGTGAAGCTGAGTAAGTTTTATAAACAATACCTACTACTAAACATTCATCAGTAAGCAAGATCTTCTTTCAGTTATATGTCGATCACTGATAAGAATGTCCCGACGAGCTGGTAAAAATAAGTTTTAGGAAAACAATTGAAAATGTTCTGCAGTTACACCAGCGTTTTCGCTTTTCTAAGCACCAGGTGATCGTCCATTTTCAATGTGGCGTGGGCCACACTCCATACTATACGACATTATCGTATTTCTGCGGAGATCGATGGGTTCGGCCGGGCCGTCGCCACCTGCGCTTTCTCGTGCACACACCGAAAACAACTTCTCTCGCTAATGTGTCGGATAATCAATACCAGACACACAAAAACAACGCCTTCGTCAACAAACATGTATCTTGATGTCAAACTTTATTGTTCTTGGTTTCCATTTTGGACTAGGATTAAAATAAGACTAATTTAGAGAGCATCCAGGAAAGTCGTTGTTATTCGAGCATGGTTAGCGTGGTTATTACATATATCGGCAGCTTAGATTATAGCTACTTAGTTTAGACGCCACATAGTTAAATTCGGTGGACCAGAGACGGAAGTGGCGCCATCTCTTGTGTAACGCAGGCAACATCGCATTTTCATGATCGGTTGACAAGTAAAGGGGAGTGACGGGAAGTGACGTTAGCCAATGAGAGTCGAGTAGTTGCACGGTCGTCCGCTAGGGGCGCTGTTGTGAGCGAGCGGTAGGGCGGACGGGCGTGAGGTATTATATTGAGCTGTGTAGACGACGGAGGCTCACTTTACGTTTGGCTGGCGGCTGTGACGGTCACTTTACTTCGGGACGGCACCTCGGACGGACGTTATGTCCGAAGGGTGACTGGGACGGTCACTATACGGTTTGGGTATCGAATTAGTTATCGAAGCGTTCGTAGCTTTGCGGAACACTCGGTCCCCGTTAATATTGTGTAATACAGAGTAGTGTAATATCATCCCTAATTACATTGTAATGTAACTGTTTGCAAGTGTAATAAAACTAATTATATTGTGGTGTGATGTCTTATTCTCTTCATCCATTATATCCACGCTGTAAACCATGCCTGAGGGGCTCCAGAATGAGCGACAATATGGTGACAGTGACACATATAGGTTACTACGCTACGCGCCCGGTATCCTGTCCCGACATCAGAAGTGGGATAATTAATTAGGCCCTTGCGTTGTGTTAATGGAAGTAAAATAAGAAATTCTGAGATTTTAGTCTTAGACTGATTACAATAAATGAGGTTAGGTTTGAGTTAGGTTAGGTGCACTATTGAAAATTGCAATTTTAATGCCACCGGTTTGTGTACCGGTATAATACGATATTCAGAGATCTTAGGCTTATATTACAATTGAGGTTAGGATTGAGTCAGGTAAAGGAAACGAAATTCTGTGCTGTGGTATCTTTATTACAGATGAGTGACGTCAAGCAGCGCGTGCGGTCGTGCGATGTGCTGGCCTGAGCATCGGTGCGTGTGCGGTCACATGGCGCGCTATCCTGAGCATCAGCGCGTGTGGTCGTGCGACGCGCGGTCGTTCTGAGTGTGCAGAGGAGAGAGAAAAAAAAAGGGGGGAGGAGAGAAAAAAAAGGGGGGGAGGAGAGAGAAAGGATTTGTATCGCCTTTTATGTTTAGTTGCCAGTCACCACGAGAGATAGAGGTCCAAACCAAACCAAACCAACAAAACCAAAAAAAAAAAAAAAAAAAATTTGAATTAGTAGCCTTTTTTCACGGTAGTCGATAGCAAATTATCTTGTTCCCATGTCGTAAGGGAGAGTTTGTGTAGTTCATGCGGGTTTTTATTTCGGGTTATAATAGTTTCCAACTCTTGAAGTGAAATTACCTAGACAAAGTGGTGTGATCAGTTGCGGTTGGAGGTGACACGGCTGTTCGATGTGTGTTGTGAGATAGTCAAAAGGATTCAGATGTCTGGGTCGAACCCTATGGGCTACTGCGGGAGCTATAGATCGAAGAGACTCTGTTATCCGGGCTATTGTTATGCTGTGAGTGCATAGTGAGTAGTCGTGGGGATGCAGAGATCCGGGTCGAACCCTACTGGCCGCTGCGGTTGCCGTAGATCGAAGGGATTCTGTTATCCGGGCTACTGTTGATGCGGTGAGTGCATAGTGAATAGTCGAGGGGATGCAGAGATCCGGGTCGAACCCTACTGGCTGCTGCGGTTGCCGTAGATCGAAGGGATTCTGTTATCCGGGCTATTGTTGATGCGGTGAGCGCATAGTGAGTAGTCGAAAGGATGCAGAGGTCCGGGTCGAACCCTACTGGCTGCTGCGGTTGCCGTAGATCGAAGGGACTCTGTTATCCGGGCTATTGTTGGTGCAGTGAGTCCAGAGTCAGTCGAAAGGATTTTGTGATCTGGGTCGACCCCTACTAGCTGCTGCGGTGGCTGTAGATCGAAGAGACACTCTTATCCGGTCTGTACTGCTGGTGCATCTTGAGTTTTGAGCTGTCGCGTGTCACAACCGAACTTGATGGCATACTAAGTCGCTGGGGTATATTTTTTAATGAGAGCCTCAATTATGTCTCTTTTGAAAGAATTATGTCAGGATATTATGTCAGGATAATTATGTCAGGATGAACGAGCGGTGGAATGTGGAATCAATTAAAATGGTGTCTTTTTGTTATAGATGTGCAGTGAGATCGCGCTGCGAGAGGTCACCCTGCGGGAGTTCGCTCTGCAAGAAGATCGCCCGAGGACGTGCGAGCGTCAGGAAGGCCGTATCGGCAGCTTAGATTATAGCTACTTAGTTTAGACGCCACATAGTTAAATTCGGTGGACCAGAGACGGAAGTGGCGCCATCTCTTGTGTAACGCAGGCAACATCGCATTTTCATGATCGGTTGACAAGTAAAGGGGAGTGACGGGAAGTGACGTTAGCCAATGAGAGTCGAGTAGTTGCACGGTCGTCCGCTAGGGGCGCTGTTGTGAGCGAGCGGTAGGGCGGACGGGCGTGAGGTATTATATTGAGCTGTGTAGACGACGGAGGCTCACTTTACGTTTGGCTGGCGGCTGTGACGGTCACTTTACTTCGGGACGGCACCTCGGACGGACGTTATGTCCGAAGGGTGACTGGGACGGTCACTATACGGTTTGGGTATCGAATTAGTTATCGAAGCGTTCGTAGCTTTGCGGAACACTCGGTCCCCGTTAATATTGTGTAATACAGAGTAGTGTAATATCATCCCTAATTACATTGTAATGTAACTGTTTGCAAGTGTAATAAAACTAATTATATTGTGGTGTGATGTCTTATTCTCTTCATCCATTATATCCACGCTGTAAACCATGCCTGAGGGGCTCCAGAATGAGCGACAATATGGTGACAGTGACACATATAGGTTACTACGCTACGCGCCCGGTATCCTGTCCCGACACATATATTAATTTCATTTTTGTTTTTTCAACGAGGCGCAAATCTAAAAGGGAACATTTTTAAGAATACCTTTCTAGAAAGATTTTTCCCTATGGACATGAATTCCCGTGAAAAAATAACAATGAAATGGCCTTGATTTTCATAATATAATATGTATTTATTACGGCAGTTCTTATGTTTATGGTATTATGCGAACCCTCATTATCACCAAGGTAAGGATTCAAGAGCTTGAAACTCCCCAATTACTGGCCCATTATATATTAATGAATCGTTATTGTCTCTGATTGGAGTGCATCGCCCCCGTTTGCATTATAAATGATGTATTTTGCAGTACGGTAGGCGCTGATGTTATCACGACCGTGGACACAGAATATATAAAAACAACAGTGACCATGTTATTATGTTTTCAAACGCGTCATAAATATGAGCAAATCACAGTAAAATATTGTGACTTTGTGAACGCAGTCACAGATAAAAAAATACTTATAACGCAGTTTTAGCCTCTCGTTCTTCTGTTTATATAATTTTTCATCCCCCCACCTCGGAAAGTGTATTTTTGCGCTTCGATATCTGACTGGAAAAGTCCATATTATCCTCTAGAGAAATTCAAATTTACTTTACCCTCTAGAGACAAAAACATAATTAAACCTACATATTTACTTTTACCTCTATGGTACCGAAATAAGCGTACAACTTTTTTAAATTTGTTAAAAACTCGGAGTAAGAACCTCTTTAGTAAACTTTTTTTTTTTATTAGCTTTGGGCGCCATCAGCCTTGCCAGTAAGTTACTTTTGTAACATATTACGTTTCTTTTGAACTATATTTACGTTAGTTGTTTAGATACTCGTATAAGTTACATTTCGAGGCAATAATGTTTTTAATGAATTATATAGTACTGTAATAGTAAATAATAGTTGAGTTAATTTAGCAGAGTTAATAGAATAAGCCAATTTTTTTTAACTTTATCTAGTTAGTAGCAATATTTTTTCTAAGTATTACTTTTTAGTAACTTTTTTATTAACGATTTCTCACTGTAATAAACTGAAAATGAGAAAATAATCACTAAAACGAATAGGTAGAGTGCTTTTCACGAAAGGAGACCTTTTTGCGGGACGCCACTATTGCACATTTTAAAAGTTTAAATACCTTTAACTTTTTAACGCCTCATAATTTCTCATATTTAATTTCTTAATCAAAAAGGTATTTATTTTATGTAACAAATAAAAATGATTTAAAATATGAAGTTATAATAATAGAATAAAAAATTAGTTCCGCTAAATTCCGTGGGACCTCTTTCGTGAAAAGGACTCTTAAGTAAGCGTACCTACGTAAATTAAAATTGAATACTGGTTATTTTTGAAGATAGTGCACTGGCAACACTGTGCGCATCCATGGTGAGAATGATTCATTTTGCCGCGCTTTTGGAAAGCGGATGAAATTTTTTACTTTCTTGGATAATAATTTTGCAATAAGTGCTAAACGCGTATTAATAGTGGGTTTAATAAACGTTGAGTGTTTGTGAATGTGATTTACTGTCGAAGAATGGAAAAAAGTTCAACAGTCTGCTATTTTCAAGAATCGTCACAAAATGAATCGATGTGATTCGATAAACGCCCACTCTTTATCGAATAAACAATGAACTTAAAATTATAAAGATTTCGACTGAAGGACTTGTATCCATGGTCAGAATAAATTAATAAATAAAAATAACCATGGTGAGAATGATTCATTTTGCCGCGCTTTTGGAAAGCGGATGAAATTTTTTACTTTCTTGGATAATAATTTTGCAATAAGTGCTAAACGCGTATTAATAGTGGGTTTAATAAACGTTGAGTGTTTGTGAATGTGATTTACTGTCGAAGAATGGAAAAAAGTTCAACAGTCGGCTATTTTCAAGAATCGTCACAAAATGAATCGATGTGATTCGATAAACGCCCACTCTTTATCGAATAAACAATGAACTTAAAATTATAAAGATTTCGACTGAAGGACTTGTATCCATGGTCAGAATAAATTAATAAATAAAAATAACCATGGTGAGAATAATTTAAAAAAAAACTTTTGGCATTGAATTATTTCCTCGCTGAGGGGGGATGAAAAATTATGTGTCACACTCGAGTGCAAAGATTTTTGACCTTGTGCTCTTTTGATTCCCTCGCTAACGCTCAGGATTCTAATTAATAAATCACTCGCTACGCTCGTGATTTAATTTTAGAAGCCTTCGCTAGCTCGGTCATACAAACTGAGCACGCGGTAAAAAAGCAACTTTGCACTCTTGTATAACAAATAACTATTCTACTAAGGGTCTCGTACCCAAAAGGTAGAAATGAATTCCTATTATTTTTATCTCATCAGTGAAAGTTATGTTATGGAAATTTACCAAATAGGTAAGGCAATTAAATATTTTAGGTATTAAATAATGAAGCGTGCGCTTGGACTCATTTTAAGAATAACGAGGACTGTCGATTTTTTTATTTATCGGCAAGCAATTGCTTTTGAACCGATCTAATCTTATAAGTGATCTGATGGTGTGACCACAAAAATACGCGATAAACTCGTCTGATAAACGTTTTGAATGTCAGCCAAGAGTCGCGTCACGCGTCATGCAACACAAGCTGAGTCGGTAGTTGGTACCTACGTACACCAAGTACTGAGTATGTATGCCTACCCATAGTCGTAGCTGCTAATAGAATATGAAGGGATAAACCATTTTAAAATTGCACCCCGTCAGTATAAAGAGATGCTCCTTATGTGTATGGGAACGACCTGTATTTTAAGAGTGGTCAAGAGTCTTATTCTTTTTCCTAATAAGAACAAGGTGGGTACAAATCAGTGTGTGGCAAATTTTCATTAAGACGAAACACTAGGTCTAGGATTTAGGACACAAACGGAACAGAAGGACACAACAAACTTGTGAGTCGTGGTTGTTTCCTACAAAGTAGATACGAGTAAGTCATGTTGCAGGTCTTGTAGGAATCTTGGCGAATAGCAACATACAAGTTGACCATATAACCTGAGTTTGTGATTTGCCTCTATAAATAGTTAGTAATATTATCTTAAATACAATCACCATTATTTCACGTACGTGGACACTGAAACGTACACACGTCGTAGTTACTATTGTACATTTTTTGGTTTGCAATAAAGTATTATTCTATTTATATTCAAAATACTTTTTATTCCTGTCCATTAATTTAGACATGCACAATATTATGTATTTATAAAATAATGACGTAGGTACTTAATAAGCCTAAGTTCATTTTTTGTGCAAATAATAGTGCATTATGTAGGATATGGTACCTCTACCTTACAAGGGCATACCCTTCACGACATAATTATACTCTCAGTTCATACCGCATAAAATCTTCAATGTCTCTTAAAATACATTAATGTATGTTTATGCAGAGAAAAGAAGATAATCGTTCCTGGTTTAGTCCAATTGTAGCGCGTGGGAGCAGATGTGTCTGTGCTTGCGTTCAAAGTACATAATGTACATGTTATATAGGTAGTGATGTAGGCGTTGTATAGATATAGGTAGATATGAGCAATCTTGGTCGCGAGATGACCGCAGCGCAAGCCGCGGTGCGCGTGCAGTGCGCAATTTAGCGACGCGGCATGGCGCGGTGGCAGGGCTGCCTCTTGTAAATTAAAATAAGAAAAAAATACTAAAATGTAGTTTTTATATTATACTTTTCCAAGCTGAGTGCTAGATTGATGAGTGACAGCTCAGAACAGGCACGGATGTCGTATTATTGTGTAGTTCTGTGTACTCAGTTTTTTATAGTTAAAAATATGTTTTTACTCCATAGGTAGTAAAATATTTCCCATAGAACATACCAAATTATAATAATAAATAGAAAATATTTGGAATGTAAGCAAAACATCCAATTATATCACACTCGTGTTCAAATGTTAACAAGTTTTAGTTCAAAAACGGACGGTTTGAGGGTAGGTGAACATGTTTTGAATAAAATTATATAAAAACATTGAACGCCTCGTCGGGAATCCGAGGTCGTGTTTACCTACGTCCGGACGCTGGCTCAGCTCTAAGCGGACATTTTACTTGAATCTACTTTGGTGAAACTACGTAACAATGAGATGACCAAACGTTTTCGGTTTTTAACTGGCTAAAGTTATAATTACAGAAGTTTATTTGTAAACTTTTGCTTATGATTGCATCTCTTAAAAGCTTGAAAGTCTTGTATGTAAGCAAACTTTCTTAGTACAAGTACCTAAAGTCATAACATTTGAACCAATTTCTAGGAAAGTTATCCCGCAGAAAACTAAGATAAACATAATCGTGCTGTCTGGGTCGGTTTGCTCATAGCTCATACTTCATCTAGGATTGTGTAATGGAGGTCACGAGTGACGAATTAAACTAATTCAGTCTGGCACGAGTAAGATCCAGGCTCTCGAGTTTACTCGTTCCAACGGCGTCAGTTATAGAGTTATGGACTTATAGGCCCATTGGCTCCCATACCGAGTTTACGACAGGCATCCAGTGTTTATGTAACTGTCGAGATCTTAGCGAAACTACTTCAGTAGGCAACTTTCTTGATATTCGTTATCCTTGCGGTCGTAAATACTGTTTTTGTTCAGTTAGTTTTGTGCCAGTGTACCTACTTGTTTGCGTTGCTAGTTGCTATTGGGTGATAAGATTATTTTTATTGTTTATGATATTTTTATAGTGCACGATGTTGAGAGCGTTCGGAAATATATCTTGGCTGGATCTTGCTCGGTTGTCTTTTGTTCTAAATCGTTAAGCGTTCACTAGTAAGAAGCATCAAAGGTTATTCTAAGAATTGTAATTATTGTTCAGCGAATGGCGAATAGGTACGTCAATGTAATCACGTGTCAGCCCTACGCGTGAAGCGCGCAATGGCCGGCGCGGCGCGACCGCGGGCGGTGCGTCCGGTCGCGCTATCGCACCAGGATGATCGGAATCGTTGACACCGCGCCAGCCGCGCCGAGTCGCGGAGGAATGACCGCGCGACGCTAATTGTCGCGTCACCTTCGAGCAAGGGCGGCGCTGCGTCCCCCGCCGCCCGCGCCGTGCGTCACCTATGACGGTCACCCACCCGCGACCGTGTTTTGTTTAACACGACTAACTCCGCCGATGTGTACCTACATCGATCAAAATCGACCGTGACTAATATAGCCGCACGGCAGGTAATGAGTTGTTAGGATTCTTAATGTATAGAGGCAAGGAATATCTATATCTAATAAACGAAAACACGCGCTGACGTCTCATTATATCTGTAAACAAATTCTCCTCAGTATTTTGGCTGTCAGTTTAGAAACTACTTCTGAGCAACAACATTGCGTTTCCATCTCCCATCCTTAGTATGTGTACAATAAAATATTATATATTTTACGTATTATCATCCGTTTTGCGTACCCATACACATATTTACAGTCGAACAGACCCATTCAGATTCATCGCAAGAAACTTTTCCCGGATATCGTATATCCGCACAACCAGTATCCGGTCAACTGGGGCGGTTACCTAGATCCTACTAGTTTAAAGATTCATGCACACTGCCGCCAAAACTTTTTCTGCAGTGATATTTTTGTTACGTAAACCTATGCGGTATTTGAAACTTCTCTACAATATTGGTCTGCATTGGATAGTCATTTGGTGGAAAAATAGCCAAACTATTTCCAATAATAATGCAAACTACTCAAAGGGATTCCTGACTTTGTACAAATATTATAGCTCTGTTATTTGAGTGCATTTTCAATTTAATTAATATCATCGCTATAATAAATGATTCGTCTAATTTTGCAAATTCTATGTAATTTTATCACTAGTAATTCGATTTTTTTTTGTACAAATGATTTATTTGTAGTAAGCAAGATTCGTGTTACGCCATCTATGATCATTTTCACGAACTAAATACAACTTTGTGTGTTTCTTATTAATTTCCTAAGAGTTGTATTTTCCATTTCAGGAAAACTAGTGCAAAATATATTTTAACATAATATAGAGACATTTGTCAAATCTAATATCATGAAATCGTATTTATTTAGCGCAATAACGAAATCGATCATATACATATCGAATTTTATCTTATTTTATATGAAAAAAATATACATTTTTCTTCTTTATGTTATAGGAAAAGTTTTTTTTATTGTAAAAAAAATATCTTCATCAGATCATAGATTAGAAATAGCTAATAATATTATATCTTATTATTTTTCTACATAACACTCTAATCTAAATAATGTATTACGTAAGTTTCATTTCAACGTACAAATTGTTACCCAAGCTACACTTCTAATGTTTCAGCATAAACATAACAAAATATACAAGTACAAAACGAATAACATTTTCAGTGGCAATGAAAAGTTGTTTTGATAACAATCAGCGGTTGAGAGGCGCGGCGGGGACGCCACCCTTTCGCCTTTCGCTTTCATTCAGGCCCATTGCCCAACTAAAACTAACTTTATTTCGTTTTGTTTGTGTGCATTGCGAGCTGCGAGCCTGTGTTCGCTTAAAACTGATATGACAGTTTTGTTTATCCACTCAAAAATGGTAGAGCTTTTTTGATTTAACTGTTTCTATTTGATACACTACAGTTTTATGAACTTACTCAAAATAGTAGATTTTCAATTAAGCTTTTTCCATTTATTGTTTTACGTTATAACTTTTTATGAACAGATTTTCAAAATTTAGCTTTCTTATATAAAGGAGAAGCTTCTGAAGCACCAGAAACCGAATGATGACAACCGAGTGTTTATAGATCAATTTTTCCTCTAATACATTTTGTGCAGAGCTTCAGAAAGTTTGCAGTTCTAACATTGTCGCAACGTCAAATCTCCAGATAGATCGGAATAATCACGTCGCAATTCTGAATTTCCATCCAACATTGGCAGCGAATCTGCGAGAAAGATGCCAGACATAGTCGTCGCGTGACTTATTGCTCGCTTTAACTCGGACTCGACTTTGCCCTCTTTTGGCACGCTTATACTTACTCATTTTCCTTACCATGATGGAATAGTAGTTCATTACCAGTCCTAGTAGTTACCATGTTTCGCTTTTTGTGTTTGTTTTGGTAATTAGAGCTAAGCAGTACAGAGCTAACATTCTTGGTTACTCATTAGTCCAAGAGCGTCAACCTATTATCCCAGACGAGTCAAGTCTAGACTTCTAGCAAGGTTTCGTTAAATCCACTATGCAACATTTTCGTGAGTCATTGCAGTGACATAAATATGTTTGCAGATAAACTTGTAAAAAGTTATGAATGAAACCGAGAGTGCCGTAGTAGAGTTGTAGACTACCCCCTGTATAACCCCCCCTTCCCCCTGCACCCGCTAGCCTCCCACCCTGTAGACTAGAACGATTTGTTCACGCATTAGTTTTATTTTCAACTGTTATGTTTTACGAGCTTTTGAGTGTCATAGTCATGTATGAAGTCATGCATGGTGACGAGTGACGAATGTGATAAGGGAAAAAAAGGATTTCTCACAGGGAATTTGCCGAAACGAAACTCTGTTCTAGATTTAAGAGGCAGTTTGATTCGTTACTTAAGTCTTTGTTGATAGGACAATAAATAGACCGTCGGTCTTATTGCTTTTAGCGATTTTTTAGACACAACCGGATTTTAGACAGAACTAGTTAGGAAAAAATGGAAAAGCGGTCATTAGGTATTTCATGTTATTTTCCGCGGAATTAAACGATAAATTTAGCAAATTTAGTGTGGTATTACTGATGGATTTGGACATTTAGGGCGACCTAGAGGACATAGTGCACTGACTGAAAATTTGTATATTGAAGTAATAAGAACATTTTGCATATATTTGACCAATGTCTTAGTTCAGTCTCGTAATAATTTGCATGGCTTCGATGAAAAAGAAAATTGTTCGCGTAACTTTTTCTGTTATTGAGTTTACGTAATTGCTGTGTTACAGAAATTATGAAACTTGCCGATAAAAATATTATGAAATCCTGTTATTATGAAATTCTGTATTACTTAACTGGAGGTAACCCTTGGGGAGAGGCACGAGTGTATCGGAAGGATTGTGTAAGAGGGGTGAAACGATAAAACATTTCAATGTTTTTCATTAGAGATTATGCAATGATTAGGTCCTATAAATATACCAGCATGTTTACTCTTGAAAATTAACACGAATGAAAAAGAGGCTATATACCGATAGATTCTCTTTATTAAATTCTTTCATAGTGGATATCTATACGTCACAAGTCAAATTAGAATACTCTTATAATATGTTCAATTTCAACTTAATCCTTTCCGTGGTTTCAGCTGTGAATTAATAGTTAAGTCTATCACTTGGGACTGATTCATATTATTATCAAAAAGTATCACACTAATATTATAAATGTGAAAGTTTGTAAGTGTGTATGTTTGTTACTTCTTCACGCCGCACACCTAAACGGATGGACAAATTGACTAGAAAAGCTTAGACCCTGGAATAGCACATAGGATACAGTACAGCGGGTCAAACCATCGGGCACAGCTAGTTCTAAATATTTTTTTATGCAACGAAGTAAGAAGACGAGCAAGACGCTCTCCTGATGGTAAGAGATAACGCTGCCCATTATTAGTACAGTGCTACTCAGTATTTTACAAAGGTACAATTCTGGGTGCACTGCGCCAACGCTTCTTACTTGAGAATCTTAAGATGTTAAGACTCCTCAGCCCAGTAATTTCACTAGCTACAGTGCCCTTCTACCGAAGCACAGTAATGTTTGCGTTTGCATGTTTGCAATTTATACAATTTTCTGGCAAAACAGAGAAAGCTCGCCTTTAAATTCTAAACTAAATCCCCTACTAGGTCCAAACTAACGCACATCCACTAACATCTATATGTGCACACATTGGGCTAGTGTGAGTGTAACACTAGTTAAACATGTGCTAGGTATATGAGCTTAGGTTGGCTAACAGCTGGCCTAGATTCTAGATACCGCGAGGCGCGGCTCGTCTAAAGTCTGTACCTAAACGCTGAGCTACCAAATGGCGCGTACTCGGTTAAATATGCAAACGGTTGGCCGTACGTTGCGGTCCGCTCCGGTGATAATGCGACCTTACTGCGAGATGCTCTCTGATTAATACGACAGATTATATTATGTGACAGAGATAAATGGAATAGAAAGTAGATATAGAATAGATAGAAATAAATTTATTCACACGCTAATATAAAAAAAAAACATGAGATAAACGTAGACAATAAATATAAAAACTTAGATCTTGCCGCAAAAGTACCTTCTTCACATAATATAACTTAGTAATAATCTCTAGGTCTAGTATAGTCTATATAGTATAGACAAAAGACATACAAAATATACAGTAAAGAAAATACCACTTATTGTTCAGTAAAAAACATATTTGCTTTAGATTTGATTAACTCCATGTTTTCGTTAAAGACTGATGACGGTAGCGTTTTTCATAGTTCGTTACGAGCTATTGGTAGATCTACCAGATATCAATGTTGCTACCATGACAATCCTTCTTCAATAGCTTTCTTACCGAGGCTGGCCCAAAGACTTGGTGTTTATATATCTAATTAGATAATATTAATCATTTATTTTAATCAGCCGGTATCCCGATCCACCCACTGCAGGATATAGACCTCCTCATGTTCACGCTATACCTTCCGATCCTGTGCGAGTCTCGTCCACTTTCCTCCAATTTCCTCCAACATATTTGATTATGTCGTCTGACTGCTGGTGGTCTGCCTCGAGATCTATATCTATATGTATACTAGCTTACCCGGCAAACGCTGTTTTGCCATATAAATAATTTCCTAGTAATTTCTAGTGTAGACAAAAAATAGCTTACTTATTGGAAGTATGTATGTATGTTAGAATGTGTATATCGTATGTATGTAAGAATGTGGTATATGCGTGAAATAAGCATTATTTTATGGAAATTTTTTTCAAACAAAAGTAAATAAAAAAGGTAAAAAAAGTTTTTAAGTTAAACGGTTTTATTGTAAACATGTACTAAAAGCTAAATAATAAAATCGTGAAGCACGTCAAATATCTACAACTATCAGTGAAAATGTTCATTAGAGATTTAGATATTTCACGTGCCTCACGATTTTATTTTTTAGCTTTTAGTACATGTTTACAATAAAACCGTTTAACTTAAAAACTTTTTTTACCTTTTTTATTTTTAGGCTTTTTAGTACAATGTATTCTACTTGTCAAGCCCTTTCATTTGATACCCATATTGATGGGAATGAAAAAAAAAGAGGTTATCCACCATTTTGTAGCGGCGGCCATCTTGGATTTTGATTTTGTATCGTGCACTGTATTTTACTTATCAAGCCCTTTCATTTGATACCCATATTGATGGGATTAAAAAAAATACGTTATCCGCCATTTTGTAGCGGCGGCCATCTTGAATTTACAATAATATTGAATATACATATTTGTATTGTCACCAGAACCAAAGGCGTATACCAAATTTCAGATCAATCGGTTGGCGGGAACAGGGTGAAATTTCAATTACTAAATTTGACCCAAGAAAAAAAATAAAACAAACAGAGTAAGCTAAATAAAACCGTTTAATAAAAACCGTTTAAAAATTAAATTTTATGAAAACATTGTCTCTTATAATTTTTTCATACAACCAATATTTCCATTGACATTTCAAAATAAAGATTCATAATGATTGATTTTTTGGAAACTATGATAATCTTAATTGTTCAATTACATTTTTTTAATAAAATTAAATTAAAATTACATTTTTATAAGATCAACAACATTTTCGATATAAATAAAAAAAAGTATACTTACAACACAAAATCCGTTGTTATTGGAAGCTCGTGTCACGTGTTGAGTACTTTTGAGGTTATAAAATCACTTGATTAACTAATCGTGCAAAATACACTCAAAATTGATAATTTAATTATTATTGATAAAATAGGAATGATTAAAAGTTAATATGAGAGTTACACTGAGATAGCAAAATAATAATTGTCAACGTTACTACTACACTTGATGCATAAACAATAATGATGGCCGACAACTGTGTAGGGAGTGAGAAAGAAAGGAGACCGGCTTCGTTCTCATCCCTACTCCGTGCTGTTTACTGGGTCAGAAGTGACACCTGTAGACATCTGGCGGGGATAACTAATTAAATGACGATTGATCAGTTTTCGACCGGAGAGGAAAAATGATTAAATTACTAAAATGGCTATTAAAAAATAAGGGTTGATCGTAGAAGGGTGAAAATTGAGGATTGTATGTATTTTTGTATGTTGTATCATAAAAAAATAGAAATAAAAATTTTTGTCCAAAAAATAAAATAAAAAAATTTAGGGGTGGACTACCCCTAACATTTAGGGGGATGAAAAATAGATGTTGGTCGATTCTCATAGATACCGGATAAGCACAAAAAATTTCATCAAAATCGGTCAAGCCGTTTCGGAGGAGTATGGCAACGAAAACTGTGACACGAGAATTTTATATATTAGATAATATGTAACCTCCTTCTATATTTTTAACTATATTGGTAAAAAAAAATAGGAAATTATCTCAGCATTTTTAGCATTCTTTTCTAGAACGAACCAAAGCTGCTGCTATTTCTCTCGAATTTCTCTGCTTTTGCCTAGTTCTAGGTATTTATCAGACGCTTTAGGTATACTGTACGTGCCTATATAGAGGACGTCCTTTATGTCTCACGACGCCGCTCCGCCGTCGTGACGTTGCAGCTGCCAGCCGCAGGATTAGGCTGAAATATGTGAATAAGCGGAGCGGGCGCGGAAGCGAGCTGTTCATAAGCGATTTTGTAGCAATGGCCCTCAGTTATCCCTAAAAATTTGTTGATTGTTGTGTGTTGTTGTTGTGTTCAGAATATCATCATGCTTACGGTAACGGTTAGCGGCGGTTTAACGGTTTAGTTGTTTTAGCGTAAACTAATTACTTCTATCAACCATCAACAATCCACATATTAAAATAGTACGGTTTGAATTAAAATAAAACTAAAAGCTATGGTGAACTTACTGGATGGAAAACATTTAAAGCTACACATAACAAGATTGCCTTCTAATCTTAATTATATTAAGTTCTACATAATTTTGAACCTAAGACTTGTTTGGAAGAAACTCCGCAAAAAGACAGATTCTTAAGTAACTTTATCGATTAAATTATAATTTCTTGTTGAAGTATTTGTTCATAATTCTTTTTTTATTCAATAGACTAAATGCCAATCTTTAACTCGCTGTATCTTATGATGCAGTCTCAGCCCTTATGTCGTCATCAGAGGAGCACGTATTCTAAGCTCGGCCATGCAAGCGAGCTGCTCGCGTACACCCTATGTATTTAGTACGTACTGTACATACAGCCTTATGTACTGCTTCTGCCTTTATATACCATCTGGGAATTTACTACATATATAGATGCGGGTATACCTATATAGTCGATCCTGGGAGTTCTGAGAAAATCTTATAACATAGCCTCGCCACGCTTCGTAATATAAGATTATTATAAGTTTTGTTCTTTAGTAGCTCGTCTGATTTTTTTGCGCTAGAATATACTTTTTCTTATCGAAAGGGTTTGCATATAATTTTTACAAATGAAATTAAAGCCATACGTGCTTTATGTTGCACGATATTACCCAAATGCTAAGTATATACCTACTACTACACAATTTCTTAATCAAAACAAACAATTTATTGTTTTTTGTGCCTAATGCCTATGTTGAGCAGTAAGAGCCCTACTAGAGCTACATGTAGGCTTATTGATACAGCAATAAAGAAAACTTGTATCTGCTATCAACCGATCGGCAACATTTCAATCTGCAGAATACAAATTGTCACTCGATCATAATAATAAATTTATGTTGATTGTCCGTACTCGAGGTCACTAAAGTACAGAACAGTAAGTGAAAAAGAGAAACTAAATACACGATATATTTTCATGACAGGAAAAAGCTCTTCTCATAAAACCCAGGGGCGATTCGGCGCTCCCAAATTATTCATTTCAGTTAACCTTTTGACGGTGACGGTACCTTAAGCGATTCTCGAAAGAAGTTCGATTCGATCTAATTTCCCTTCCGAGTGTTTTTGAGAAGGTTGAAATAATTCTGGCGTCGGGTGGCCACTCAGAAAATGAGCTGAGTTGCAGGTCGGCGCGGACTCAGCACCGAGCTAGCCGATGTTATGTTAACTACACACGGGTGGAAATTTCCTAAAGCAAATTAATGTTGCAAACTTAAATATCTATTCAATTCATAGATATGAATTTAATCTTATCTGTTTAACATTATAATTCGGTAGTTTTGACGTGGTTATTAATATCCCCACATTCGCATCTTTGTTTTTAAGTTAAGCAAAACAAATTACGCTATGAACACCTTGGAGATACACCCCGACATATTTTTAGCCTCGCCCTCGAATTAACCCTTGTAGAAGAAAATTGTTTTTTGCGACTTCGAGGTTAAGTAAAGCTGAGTAGAGGGCGAGTATGCAACTAAAATATGGAAGTAAGTTAGTAGAGGTAGAGTAAGTAGTAAGTAAAAACAAATTATAACTTTGCTGACAATAATATATGCGATTCTTGCGGCCGCCATATATTTTATATTTTTTAGATATTTTGTAGTTATAAAAAAAAACTTTATTATCTAAATACATATATAATATATAAAAGGAAAGAGTGACTGAATGATCTATCAAAGCTCAGCCCAAACCGCTGAACGGTTTGGGTTGAAATTTGAAACACAGATAGCTTTTATAAGTGCTTGTTCACGCTATAACACGCGGGCGCGGGCGCGGGCGCGGGCGCGACAGACTTTGCTCACACCGCACGTGCGTTGTACGTGAACACTTTCATAGCACGTCATATGTTTGATATTTCGCGCCCGCGCCCGCGCCCGCGCCCGCGCCCGCGCCCGCGCCCGCGCCCGCGCCCGCGCCCGCGCCCGCGCCCGCGCCCGCGCCCGCGCGTTCACGTGAACAAGCCCTGACGCAGACCACCGCTAAGAAAGGATTTTGCCACGCGAGCTAAGTCGCGAGTGTAAGCTAGTAATGACATAAATGAAAGTTGGTGAAAGTCCAGAGCAGTGTGTAAAGCAAACTATGGCGGTATTTCAGCTGCGTCGACACGCGAGCTCGCCGGGAGATTGCGGCGAAATAGACCCGCGTAATAACCTATACCTACCTATCTATACACTGTACTCGTACATAGAGGTATACCTATATACCTTTGCCTAGTTGTAATACTGCTGACATGGCCTCTACACCAAGTCTTGTTAACGTTACTTACTCGAGTGTGAACGGACTTGATATAACTACGTATTTCGAATGTTAGTAGTCATTACCAGCTTACGCTCGCGGCTTTGCCCGCATATCAAAATCCTTTCTTAGCGGAGGTCTACGTCATAATACCTATCAGTATTCCACATTTCAACCGAATCCGTTCAGTGGTTTGGGCTGTGCGTTAATAGATCAGTCAGGCAATCAGTCACTTTTTCTTTTTATATATTTAGAAGATAATATCTTTGTTACAAATCAGAAAGAAAATGGGAAGATACGCCATAGCGCTACCGTTGCTATGACAAACTTGGGCCTGTTGGATCGGAAAGAGTCGTTTGCCGCGCCGACTCGCGCCGAAGTCAAATTGTGCCAGGCACAATTTTTCCCCTTTTAAATTAGGCCCATGGGCCTCATTGAAGCGGTCCACGTCAGAAACTTCAATACCGCATCTTCCTATTTTTTATAATGGTCCACATAATAACATCGTTTAGAATATTTTAAAACATTGAAAATTGATGGAATCTTTTGGAACGGTTCAGTTAATCTTATTTAGGTAGTAGGCTAAGTTGAACTGAAAATTCATTGTAAAGTATTTTATATTCTACATTTAAGTTATTTAATTTTTCAATATTTTTATTCAATAAAAGGCATTACAGAGATACAGATATACGGTGCCAATATAGCCAGTTTAGTGCCGTTTTTGTTCTGTGTTTTATAATGCACGTTAAACTTTGGGGCTCGCCGGGAGATAGACCCGCGTAATAACCTATATCTACCTATCTATACACTGTACTACATATACCTTTGCCTAGTTGTAATACTGCTGATGTGGACTCTAGACCAGCTCTTGTTAACGTTACTTACTCGAGTGTGATATAACTACGTATTTCGAATGTTTGTATTCAAATCTTAGATATAAGACGATGATTTATTATCATATAATAAAAAAATGTTTAGGAAAAGAGATTTGATAAGTTTGAAAGGTGATGTGTTGTTATAGAACGCCAATTATAATGTAGTATTACCCAAAATTAACAGAAAATTCATTATGTACATTATTAAGTATATATAAATATTTTTTATTCAATTTTTCGAGAGACTTTAAACTGTAGGTCACAATTGTCGGCTATAAGATAAGTGTGGAACAGGGGGCAGTCGTAAGCTCATGTTGGAGGTCTTATAGAATTTTTGGTGAAGCCTAAATTGATCCTATAACTTCAACATGTAGAATTAGAATGAATACAACTTAAATTATATGAAATGTAATATTAAAGGACTTATCGCTAAAAGAAATCGTCCAGACAATCAAACAAGTATAGGAAATTAATACCTTTAAGACCTCTCTATAAAAAGAATTGACCATAGACTTAAAGTTGACGAATAAGAAGAAATAGATCTAAAATAATAATATTAATCCCATAAATTTCGCGTTTAATTTCAACATTAAGCACTTTAATTCACAATTATAAACGGCGCAGTAACCAATAGATAAGATTCAAGCGGGGCTATATACACAGGCAGAAATGTATGGGTGTCTAGCGGTATATAAGGCCGCGTATATAAGGCTATGTACTATTACATAAGCCGAACCGGTCGGCGACAGCTAGTCGGAGCGGCCGACCAAAATACTGCCACCTGACGCTCCCACCCTGAGGGGGCAGGATTTGGTGGGTGAGTGAGCGATTTAAACATTATATTATAATACATAGAGGTATACATACATATTACTCGTATTACATTATCTTTTAAAAAATAACGCAGTTTATCCGAATTAATCTAAATAAGAGAAAACGTTGTTGTTATAGGCGTTGCGTCGGCAGACCACCTGCCCGATGGGTCGATGACATCGCAGCAATCGCAGGAAAGACCTGGATACGAACTGCTCAGGACAGCACAAAGGACATAGCACGAAGGGGAGAAGGCCTTTGTCCAGCAGTGGGACGATATGGGCTGACAATGATGATGATGATGAAGGGAAAACGTGGCTGTCTCGCCTCTCTTTCCTCTTTTATCTGACTATCTGCGTCCAGAGTTTTTACCTGCTTTGCAGTTGCCTTATATATTTGGGCTTTCAGGGTCTAAGTTATCTCTATTCCAAATCCATTCTCTATTTGAAATTCTATTTCAAAAGATCAATAGTTTTAAAATAAAATAAAAAAACTGCGCGGTTCTGCACTGTGTTTGTCACTTTTAGATAGTTGAATATCGTCATGTCCAGTAATATCGCAGAAAAATTGTTAAAATCCGCTGAAGAGATGTTATTAATTCACTGAAAAGGTGTTAAAATCCGCTGAAACATGTTAAAACCCGCTAGTCGCGACACCTTTAACTACATCCTAGGGGTAATGTTCGGTAGGAACGCGTACAAAGCTCGCGCTGCGGTCGCCCGTCTTACCGCCGGCGCCCGATTGTGCCCGCTCGGCTTATATACCGCCGTATTTATGAGACGCTCCTGTAATCACTGCCTTCTGGAATATTCTGGACAAAGACGATGTCCACCTGCCCCTCAGGTGGAGCTAATGGACTTGTATTGGGTGACTATTTGATTATGTTTAATACAATAAATGATGTATTGTTGGAATTTTACAATACTAGAATTATTCAATAATTAAAATAGTTTTAGGTTCATGTTTTTGTAGTAATAGTACGGTAAAGAGATATATCTCTTTACCGTGGTAATAGTGAATGTAAATATAGTACAAAATTTTCTTAATTAAAAAAAATAAATTTTTTTTAAAAGTGTTCAATTCCATAGTGTTAACTATTACCTTCATATTTTAAGTGTGTTAGTTTTAAAAACTATTGCAAAATCACTCTTTTCATAATAATTTAAGTACTTATTCAAATTTACGTATTGTATTATTTAAACATAAAATTAATTTAAAGTCGGCAAATGATAGAGGTGAGATGTTGATATTATAATGTAGATCATTTAATGTAGAGTAGGCACAAAAAGCTGACAGTATACCACTAAACCGTCTAAGGGTACGCACCCTTCAGCGCATACACCTCAACATAGGATCATACATTACTCATGATTTTTGTTTCCTTAATATTCTCTTTTTTAACAACTACAAGTCTAAGGACATCAAAAAATCGAACCTTTTACAAACAAGATCCTGAAAACAAGAGTTCACAGTTACACGAGTCGTTTTCGTAGCGTAGTTACAAGGGTACTGGGCCTTGTATTAACTGTTCATTATTCTGTGACTGGGATGAAATAGGTCGCGGTGTCTCGTCGTCAAGGATACCTACGGGCCCGGCCGCTGGACCCTCGACCCCCTGGATGTAGGACCGCATGAATTTAGGACCTCCCATGAGATGATTGTTTACTAGTGTGGGTGATCACATTCATGAGTTTGGGTGCTTGGAAAAACTTTGAACATAAGAAAATAAGTGCACGTGTGACGAAACTATTACGTGTAAATAAACAAACCAAATCAAAAATGTTTCTTAAAAAAAAATTTTTTTTCTGTTTGAATATAAAAATAAATGTTTTTAGTATGACGGAGCTTCAGCATTAGGAATTAACACTGATATAAACGCTCATATACCGCTTATATAACTATTTTCGCATAAGTCCTATGCGACATAAATCTTGCAAGAGATAATTTTATGGTTCGTCTCATTGTACTCAAAGTAAAAACTGCTTTGTCACGTCATCATTTTACTAATATTATAAACGTGAAAATTTGTCAGAATGTATGGATATCTGGACGTATGTTTGTTACTCATTCACACATAAACGGGTGGGCCGATTGAGCTGAAATTTGATAAAGAGATATAATATAGATATGGATAGAGGGCTTAGACCCTGGAAAATCACATAGGCCACAGTACAGCGGGTAAAACCCTTAGGAGCAGCTAGTCTAATATAGGTTAATAAGAAGGTATATATGTTATGTAAGTCCCTCGCACTGGTTACTCGACACTGTTCATCGAGAAACCTTTGCTTGATTTGACCCATTCATCCCTCGTCCAAGGCACGGGCTGGCATTCATTTCGTGTTTAGCTTTACGACTTTGCAAAGAAACTATTGCAGCAACTTGCACTAGCAACTTTCAAGCAACTAGTCGTGTCATAATATCTTAATATCTGAAATAACTAGTTGTGTTATCTTAATAAGCTACATCGGTCACACCTTAAATTGGCAAGCTGCACCAATTAAAGTTCTTAAAATTTATGAAACAGCCATAGTTGCTAGAAAGTATCCAGTACCAATTTATGCAGTAGTCGATCAGTCTGCTAAGTCCACCCTTTTGACATTGAAAGAAAAACGATGTCATGAAGCAAATTTATACCATTTTAATATAGGTCGTGCACTGGGGCGCGAGTAGACTTTCTTTGTAGGAGGTCGATTAGGTGGCTACCCCAACAGTGCCAGTTATTCTACCGCTTGAGCACTGATGTGCAAATAACTGTGCTTTGATAGGAGGGCACTGCAGCTAGTGAAATTACTGGGCTGCACAGTCTTAACATCTTAGACCTGTGAATGAGCGGTGCACGTAGAATTTTACCTCATTGTTAAATCCTGGGTGGCACTGTACTGATTATGGGCCGAACTATCTTATACCATCACGAGAACGTCTTGTTCGTATTCTGACTTCGTTGCTTAAAAATATATAGTGAATCCTTCGTTATGTCTTCAAGCAGAAGAGTGATATAACATGTGAATGTCAGGCCTCACACACAAGGTCACGGAGCGAACTCCCCTCAGGGTAATTAGTTTACCGAGGTATGCGTGTTTACCTAATTTAGCCGAGTCGTGTCCTAGCCAGACATAAGTCAGGAAGTTTACGTGTTGGCCTAGTGTGTGTTTAGTGCTTACACTCATCAGCCCCTTATGAATGTAGGCTTGGAACTTGGAATGTCTGGAGTGTGTTTTGTAGTTTTTATGATATTTTTATGGTATGATAGAGAAAAAGGTGAACAAATAGCGAGACTTAATCCTAAAACGATATAGATAAAGTTTTCAGCGATAAAATAATATTTATTTAACAAGATGCGCTATGCTAGCTTTTCGTGTATTTGCTTATGATACTTTCTGCGCCGTTCTTAGTCGTAGGTGACAGTCAAATAAAATATACTTAATGTACGAGGATTTTTTATTTAAAACTATAAAATCGATGTTTTTCTAAAAAATAGAGCAAGGAATGTTTTAACTATGATATGTACATACCCGTCTTTCTAATTCTTGTAAATGTCTGGTTTTATGATGAACCATATTGTTAATATGTATCTATGTATTTTATGTAACATCATCTACAACTGGCAAAATGTGGATGACTTTAACAACAATCCAAGACTTATTTATATCCATCGCATTGGTTTCATATCAGTGCACTAACACGATATTCTACATCGAAGCGGGTCACACGCGTGTCAGCAAATCGCATCGTCACGTATAGAGCGACGTGGCTGAGTTCTCTGTGAGAGCGATATACAGGTGTAGGTTTATGGGCGCGCTCGTTAGGAGCTGCCTCGTAAACACCGCGCCTTCACCTGCTCGCGGCCTCACTGCTGGAACCATTGATATGTACATATTAGTAGAAATTATTATGAATATTAACTATGGTTATTTAATGAAAAGTTCAATTTATTTCTTACAAAGCAGACTTGACTTTTATGGTTTTGTGCAAATCTAAGATTTATCTCTATCCATTGGTTTCATATAAGTGCACTAACATGATATTCCACATCGAAGCGTGTCACAGGCGTGTCAGCACATCGCATCGTCACGTATAGAGCGATAAGGCTGAGTTCTCTATGAGAGCGATATATAGCTGTGTGTTTATGGCCCCGCTCGTTAGGAGCTGCCTCGTAAACACCGCGCCTTCACCTGCTCGCGGCCTTACTGCTGGAACCGATGAACTGTAGAGTTTAGGTTAAAGAAGCAAATTAAAAAGTACTAGAGGTATAATTAGTTATAAATATTTACTAAGGTTCAATGAAAAGTTCTCGTTCTTATTCGGACCTTATTTTATTCTTTCATTTTAATTTTTTCATTCATTCATTTCATATGATGACCAGCGAATGGTGGATTTCACATTATTTCGCAACAACGTTGCAACACAATAGAATACAATTTATGGAAATCAAGTTAAAGTGACTTGTATTAAAGTTGTTTTCCGTTAATGTTTCTTTTGTTACACCCTTTTATATGATTTGTCCCGTATAAAACAGCTTTTTTCTGTTGTAGCTATTATAAGACTCGAGAACTGCCACGATAGTATAATGTTGGATGAGTTTCACATAAGATGTGACTGAATGAAAAGTGAAATATCTTAAGTAGGCATGGAAAGATCAATGGCTGTAATTAAATTACGTATCCAAAGGATATTTTATGAGCGTGCGCGTTGAAAATTTTAGAATATTCAAATATTTTCAAAATTACGCGATGTCAAAGTTTACCAAATAGATAACAATGATCATATTGAAAATGCAATCCCATATTTCTCGAGCCATTTTAGGCTATGAATTTATTTTATTACAACAACAAAAACGGCACAACTCACGTCAAATATTGCCGAGAATATCTCGACCACGGTTTAGCGGCGTGGGCGCTCGCCAGTGAGCGTCGCGTCGGTTACTGCAGGCGTGAACTCCTGATGAAGGACATCGTAATTGTCCGAAACCGTGGTCGAGATATTCTCGGCAATATTTGACGTGAGTTGTGCCGTTTTTGTTGTTGTAGTTATGGAGAACACTCGCGATAGTTTTAAAAATCTTAATTTATTTTATATTAAAAAAATCATCAAAAAATAGTAAATAGCTGGTGCACGCGTTGATATCTTTTTCTTTATAATAATTCGAAAGTTTGAATTGCTTTAAGAGTAAGTTTTTTACGAACCAGTGCTATATTAATATAATTATTAGTCTTTCTCGTGTGATGTTAAGTGAGGATGCGGCCGTAGATGGTAGCAGATTAAACCTAGAAGGCGGGATAAATACCCTATAATGTTATATTTTATCTATGTACACAGTAAAATGGGTCCCAATTCCAGTAACCTGTAACCTGATTCGCGGATGACGTCGCGGGCACACGGCGCGGCGTTCCTCGTAAATCAATATCGACGGACTACGGACCCTTATTAATTAGTGCGTTCGTTATCCCCTCCCTACCACCCGAGTTTGCCCTCCCGCGCCTCGCCAAGAGTTTTTAATTATCCGGAGAGGTACATGATGTTGCCACCTTAGCGAGCGTGTGTATCATTATAGAATTGCAAGTCTTTATTATAGGATATGGCACATTTTGTTTGGTTGTCGGGTGCAATTTAAAAATGGTTAAGCGCTACTTTAGATATTTTGAACAAACTTCTATTTATGCATTGAATATAGCGATTGAATATAGCGTAGCCAAATGGCAAAAAACAGAACCCTTATAGATTCGTCATTTCTGTCCGTCCGTCCGTCCGTATGTCAATTCCACTTTTTTTTATATAAAATTTTCACTGGTTAAATTCTAGTTGAAATTCAAATAGGTTTGTGACCTAAATAAGGTCGCGAAGAGTTTTGATAAAATATCATCCCCTTTGTCGTAACCCGTGGGTTTTGACTAACAGACTTCTCAGTCCCAGCCGATAAGTCTCAGAATGTGCGTAGGTAGCCTAACTGCTATAACAGTATGAGTTGTGACACCATTCTGGTCACAAAGCCCGCAAAAGCAACAATAGCTGAGGATAAATTATTAAGAACATCCTCGAGAAAAACATGGAATGTTTGCGCAGTGTTTCATTAGAAAATGAGCGCACACCCTCGCGCGTTGCTCCCACACGTCTCGGAACAGCGGCGTCATCAAGAAAAGATTATCGGCCACGTTGTAAATCGGAGCTGGAGCGCCCGGAGCGCCCGGAAGGAGGGCGGAGTCCCCGGAGCTCCGTCCGGTGCGGCGTCAATTAGACCAGGGGGGAGAGGGGGCACGCGAGTCCCGCTGCCCACGTATCCGAAGGCTATACGCCCGGAAATTCGAGACTTCACTCGAAGACAGAATGACCGTACCTACCCTACCTACCTCACCTACCTAGCTACTGTTTTATGTGAAAGGGGGTGATCCACTTGGAATGCATCCTTTTTAATTAAATCGCGCTTTTTTCTCTGTCGCGAGAGTACGGGTAGATTAAACGCTGCACGGAATGCAAAATCATGTTAGGTGCACGAAGAGATCTGTTGAGATAAGTTTAACTTTAGCATTGTTTTTTTTTCAATCTTATGGAAACTTTGACGGTTAGATAATTTTTTTAAAAATAATATCGGTATTTTGACTGTTAGATAATAATTTTAATCTATTCTTGTGATGTATTTTCTCAGAAAATATTTGTAACTGTCTGTGACAAGCCTAATGAGATTGGATGTTTTTCTTTACGGAAGTATTTGTCTACCTCTAGATACTGAAACCACTCAATATTAAAATATAATTAAATAACGTGTAATTAATGATAATCTGATAGCTTATTCACAATTGAGTTATCTTTGTATATCGAAACAAATAAATGGTTGACTAATATTTTCAAGGAATGAAACCCTTCTGTCATCTCTATTTCTCAGGCCTTTTCTGGTAATTTAACACTAACAATCCATAGTCAGATTCTCTGAAGCACTATACCTACTATCTACTATGTATGTACTCGTAAGTAGGTATTAAACACACCCGGCCGTGAGGCGGGCGCTACTCTTGGACGGGCCAATTAATACCAGGACTCAAGATACTCTAATATTCTAGCTGGTATTAGCTAGCTACAGCTTACTACGTATCTGTTTGATACAATATTAATAATGTTATTATAACAAACTATTTAATAGTACAAACTATTATAATTCGACTAGTAGTTCAACTTCAACTTATTATATGACTAAAATAATATTTAATTCTCGAGCTTTTTGTGTGTAGTTTTGGTTTCTCTTAATGTATCCTTTTAACATTTAAGAAATGAAATGAAACAGTTAGTGTATATTTTGGTGGGAAATTAACAAAATGAATTTGATTCCAATATTTCCTAAATGATTTAGTTGTTTTTAAAACATAAAAAATTTAAAGGTCTGCCATTAAAATAACGAGTTTTTGAAAAATGGTTCAAAATTGGGATCCCAAGCACCTATGTATTACACTAAATTCTCACGAAAGATAGAAAAGTGAGATTTATCACACGTATTAAGCCTTAGGGTGTCCTAGTATCTAACATTTATCAATCTGTTTTGGTCATAATATTTTCGTGCAGATTTAGCAAAAGCGCGAAGTATGTTAGACTAAAGTTATTCCTAATCACTTCCTTGGAGCATTTTACCTACAGAGCACGATGGTCAGCAATCCTTCGTAATGGGGCTGTTAGATCGGAAAAGCTTCTTATTTGAGACGAGTTTCTCTGTTATACTAGAGGGAGCTTTTATCGCAATGTTCGAACAGTGAGACGCCAAATTGTACGCACGTGTGTTTTCAGTGTGACATTTTCCTATGCATTTGGTGGGCAGGCTAAATTTAAATTATATCAAAGATAGAAATAAGTAGAATAATTTATAAGAATTAAATTGACCTCAAGCAAGCATTAAGCGCGCGCACAAGCCCGCGTTTCGGGTTAAAGATGATTTATTTTCTCAAAAAGAATTTACAATTCACTTATATGAGAAACAGTATTTTAAATTTAGTTTAAGTTATAGGGCTTATAGTGCTAATTTAACAATATATTTGTTCTTAAAGTTAAACATAGTAGGTACATACACGCAAGGGTGCACCCGAAAGAGCCGCACATACCCACAGTTACACGCGTCAGGCAAGTTTGGTTGCAAACCTGCACAACTTTGTATCCTTATAAGTACATGCTCAGGTTTAGATTTAATTATGGTACATACAGATCTGTCCCGCACACCCCTATGCGTATGGTCAGCTTAAGTGCAGCCTTATAAAATTAGAAGACATCATAACAGGTAGGTACTAATATGAAAAAGCCTTCATCATTATAACAATATGCACACAATATGATTTAGCGTTATTATAATATAAATGACGGTAAACAAAAAAATATAACATGTAAAATAGGCACTCGAAAACGATACGCACGTTTTAATTTATAGGTAAATTTTCTTTAAAACAGCCTCAAAAGATTGTCCTATATAAATTTCTAGCAATTTTGACAATAATAATCATTTTATATTGATTAAAAAACCGTGCTCTTTGATTTGAAAAGGCGGTTATAAATTACAATCTAATTCTTTAATTGCTATTGCCGTATACGTGCTATATTGCCTCTTTAGTTTACTAGCCACTTACGAATCTCTCCAAAGCGAAAGATTGAAGTTGTGGAGTGTGGATTGTACTTCAAAATGTATTTATGTACTTGGCTTAAGTTCGGATCAACACAGCGAGATAATTAAAAGGCGCAGCGTAGCTATCTCTCCATATAGTAACTTTTATCTATGGTTACATCTTAGGTGTAGGTATCATAATTATTATTATTAAAATAATTGGGGTTTATACTCCAACAGGTCATCACAATTTATAGGTTGTGTGGCGTACCTATATGTGTTGCAGTTTCAGGTCGCCGAGATTACTACAGGGCCTGCAACATGACCTAACGACTGCCTCCTACATCTTATAGGAAACAGCCGGGACCCACAGTTTTACGTGCCTTCCAAAACATGGTAGCGTTCAGGCGAACTTTTTGCCACACACTGAGATTTGAACCCAGGATAGGGTTGAGTTTGAGGTTGAAAACCATCCTGGGTACGCCTTTGGCTATATATCTAGGTATATCTAAAATCAGCGCATAATGCACAAGAAGATGTCATTAATTAACGTTAAACATAAAAAAAAACAAATTGAAATTAGGAAAATACCTAAAAAATATAACAAGTTTTAAAGGAAGCAGTCCAAATGACTGTTTTCCCTCGACGGAGCGGAAGACGCATCGCGCTCGCGAGATAAAACGGTCCGATGGGCGCGCGTTTTTATGCATCGCGGGCTATGGAGGTATAGACCACACACTGTAGGAGTTGGCAGATGCCGTACACATATTTATTTATTATTTAACTTAATTAAAATTAAATATATACCAATGAAACAAAAAATAAAATTACTAAAAAATATTTTTGTCCATAATACCTAATGTAAAAATATTGGACACGTATTTTTTATTTGTAATTTTAATAAAATCGCGCGATATACAACGCACTAAAATTGTTTGGTGAGAGTGGTGACGACACTTGTGGGGGTACTCGAGTCGAGATTTTTTGGTTATACCTTATTATGACTTTTTTCTATACCAATGGCGTTTAGAATCAGTTGATGTGTGAAAAAGTAATCAGTTTATCAATTCTTGTGGTAAAAAGAATATTAGTGATTTTTGTAACAGATGATTTATGTATTAGCTGGATGAATTTATCCACAGGTAGTAGAAGAGATAGAAGTAGGTAGGGCCGCCGACCGGTTCGACAAATTAGACGTGAAAGAGTAACAAAGATAATATTCTACATTTTCATTAAAAAAACATTCGCATTTAATATTAGCAGGACTACAAATTACGTAGGACGTCAGTTTAGTCTTTGAATCGCGATATCTGCCTTAATTACTGACTGTGGTAGCCGACGTTGGGGCGGACTTTCGAGGGTCGTTAATGAAACGGGGCTCCTCTCGCTCATTACTGCGCCTTTGCCCTGCGGTTATATTTGCATGGATGTGACATTTTTGATGTTACGCCTTGTTACGTTACAATCTACGCGTACGCTCATGGTGGAGATTTATCCTCTGCTTTGTACTCATACGAGCTTATTGCTTAATTACTCGTGAGTTGTGCTTTATACTTTTAAAAACGTTGTGTCTGCATTCGTAGGTTCTGAATTTTATCTCGATAAACATGTGTGTTACAATAATTCGCAGCTGGATGCGTAAAGAAAAAGTATCTACACATGCTTATGGCCATCGCATCGGCAAGAGTACAGACAGGTTGATAATACATCATATGTAATTTATATTATTCTTTGTAAGGACATAATTTTACCTAAAATCACAATTTTTTTTAACTATTACTTTAATGGAAATCAAGAATAATTTAATGTTTTATATTTTTACATACATTTTAGACTCTATTGCTCTATGGTCACTTAGTGAAAAATTAATCGGAATAACTTAACAGTTCTTGTTATACGATTTTGGAAACTACCGTGAGTGTTATCCATATTATAAATACGACATGCCTGATGAAGGACATCGTAATTGTCCGAAACCGTGGTTGAGACGTATCTCAACAAATAGACAACGTGAGTACAGCCGTGTCGTATTTATAATAGTTCTTGTTATGTCAAAGTTATGGCTCAGTGTTTGTTACATTGTTGTAGTAAATCATATTACATAACTAGCTTATGCTCGCGGTTTTGCCCGCGTGGTTTAATCCTTTCTTAGCGGATGTCTACGTCATAAAACCTATCTGTATTCTAAATTTCAACCGAATCCGTTCAGTGGTTTAGGCTGTACCTTGATAGATCAGTCAGTCAATCAGTCTCTTTCATTTTATATATTTCAATAGAATTTAGAAAAATATTTCCTCTATTTGATACTCGTATCAAAACAGCGTTCGTCGTGTTTTAAAACTTACTTTAATCCCCCAACAAAATGACTCTATCGTTTACGGGAACAGCGTGCACTTTAAGACTGGTCGATCTACCTACCTATAGGTACAGTTAACTAACAACCGCCCCGGGACTCAGTCGACGTTTTACAGGGAATCGCTAATGCAAAACGGGGGACTCTCATTTAGACGCGGGTATTTTTTTGCATCTCCTTTAGTCAGAGTGCTTTGAATTGTAACTGAAGGGGGCTTTATTAAACAAATAAGAAAGAATTCATTTGAATCTTAAAAGTGAAGAAAACGAGGCGCGGTGAACTTGACTTGAGGCACAGATAGGTTATTAATGAGGTTTTTGGTAAATTAATGTACATAAATGCGAAAATTATCTACTTTCTGACACAGCACAAACGCCAGCTTTGTGTTACAGTACCATTTAATCTAAGTCTTTTAACATTATTCGTATAGCATAAATAAATAAAACGACAAATCAACGGAGGCCCTATTAGAGTTATCACTACACAGTATAAAATAAAGTTGCTTACGTGTCTGTCTGTCCTTATGTATGCTTAATATATCTTTAAAACTACGCAATTTTAATGTGGTTTTCATAATAGATAATTCAAGAGATAGGTTTCCACCGTTCAGTTTATTTCGTCGTCCATATTGATCCCATTCGCTTTCATAAAACAAACAAAATCAACAGTAAATCTATCAAAACAAAGTGTAGAACATTCTAGAATTCGCTCGCAAGTTTAAACAAAGTTGAATGGTAAAAGTTGCGGGCCCTCGCAGCTCCGTAAAAAGTTCAACGGACGGGGATGTGGGTCAAAGTTGCGGGAAGTGTGCTTGGAAGTAGGTCTGCGGGACAGTCTGCCAACTCACTTTAAACCGTCTGGATGTGTTATTGCCTAGATTTATTCATATCATGTTATTGCTCTTGCTCTCGACAATATGTCAAAACTAAAACTGAAATTAATGTAACGGTTGTGAGTTGAGTTCTGTGGTATTGGCTAATTTGCAATAGTTACAGTAACTATAAGCTGATAAAAATTAAATGTTGATGGTAATAATAATAAAAGCTTGTTTTTTTAAGATTTTTTTTTAAATGTCACTTTTTAAGTACCTATTGCATTGTGATTTATTTTGTGTGTGAGACAGCCAATGCAAGCCTTTTTAGTATCTCCCGATACTAAAAAGGCTTGCATTGGCTTAACATTGGGAACATTAACTTATTTCTTAATAAAAGTATCATAATGGTTATCCAGGATATATAAAAATAGTATTATTTAATTCATAGGAACTTGTAATTATTTAAAAATATAAATGTGAATTTTTTATCGCATACAATTTATCCCCGGCTTTTTTTTATTCCACGAAACAACAGGGCACTCCAACATTTCCGAATAATATTTGCCAACCGAAGTTCCAAGAGTAAGCCGGCTTATTTCTGAGCTTCAATGTCACACTTAATTTACTTTTTCTCACTGTTTTCGTTGCTACAGGCATTTTTATTATGAGCCGTTTGATTCAATTACGCTCCTCCCTTTTTTGAAGTGTAAATCGGACTCGATTAATTTAATTTGCAAGGAAAAGAACAGAATAACACGCTTTTTAACTTTCTACATTATGATAAAATATTTGGATGATCTATATTTTGTTATATTATAAAATATGATGGTGAAACGATATTGGGGTCAAAAATACAAAATATGTGTAAATATGTACTGTATGAAAATATTTATTGTGATCAATTAAATCACAATAATTAAATAATAGGATATGAGCTATTTGCTGAATTTTTAGTTCGCCAAGATTCCTACAAGGCCTCCAACGTGACCTAACGACCTTCTTTGAAACTACATAAACAACAACACATACTAAAACATAACCACGTAACATACACATCATTGACGCAAAATATAGCCTAAATCGCAGATTTACTCACAATGACACATACTAAAAATCGTCAAATTATTATTACAATTAAAAAATTGTGGGTCCAGTGGACGCAGAACTTTTTTTTACTTTTTTCCACGTCTATACCCAAGGATTATGTTTGTATGTTATGTATTAGGAAAATGAGTCGTTCTCTTTGCTCATAAGTATAGTTTAAAATGTATGTATAATAAGTCTCTCTAACCTAAGCGAATGCACATAAGTGAACGTGGAATGGTCAGCGGAGGGTGGTTGCGTAAACCGTCACCCCTATAAACAAACCGTGCCCGTGGGGAAGTATTATATCTCAAACGCTTCTTGCCCCCATCTCTGCTCAATGCTCTGTTTACGTAACTTTACCTTTCTATACATATAGTTTGTATGTGTATTTGTCTTTATATGTTTGAAATAATTTTAATTTGTTATCTCTCTTAGTTGTCTGGAATATATCGCTTTAAGCGATCAATTTAAGCCATCACCACCAATAAAACCGCCAACCTTTAGATTTATCTTTTAGTCAAATTTTTTTGGTGTATTTTTTGTTTCAATTTCAATAACTTATCTTGATAACTATATCTAATAAGATTTGATATTATGTGTTACAAGTACACACTTGTATATTATTCTATTGCGCTCTACATGCCGTACCAGTCACACTACTACGTATTATGTTCATGGTTATACAATGTTAAAACACACTGCATTTTGCAAATTCGGATTTAAAAAGAAATTTGAGACGCATCTGACAATCAAACTGGTGTTCGCTAGCTCATTATTATAATTGCAGTATAAATTTAAACCTAAAAATTTAAGCTATAAAAATAAATGAATTCCAAATAGTTATAATTATAGTTTAACCACTTATCTATAATAGTGTCTGAGCACACGATATCAGTGTGTGTAAATCTGAATACAAATGAAGACATTAGGGCCGGCGGCAGCGCGACCGCTGCGCTCGTTAGCTTAGTCTATAGAGCTAGTTCTATAGAGTACTAGATAGGTCATACGTGGGCGTAGTATTGCTACACTCTTGAGCGCACCCACACGTTCGGTCCTTAGATCTTATGGTGCTTTTTTGATCACTAGAGGCCTGTTCCGGCTTCACGAATAGATGTTTGATATTTTTAGAGCGTTCGCCATAATATGATCCTTTTCCCACTTTCTTCTTTAATTTTATTTTCTTTTGCCACAACAAACTTTTAATACGAACCTAATAATTCGAACGGCTAGCGAAGATGCTTAAACTTCGTCTCGCTAACTTGACCGCTTTTATTTATTTTACAGCCCACGTTGATTTCCTAGTAGCGACTATGTAAATAATAGGGAGAAGGATTTGCTGGGATGGGTCTTGGGCTTTCTGCGGCGCGACCTTTGCGATTGTTAGCCAGGCCCTCGGTGTTAGTTCTGTAGTACGCTAGATAAGTCATAAAAAAGCGAAGCAATGTATTGACAGTAGAAAAAGAGAAAAGATACATATTATGAAAAAAAGTGTACAATTTGAACAATTCTATTATCAAATGTCATCATAAGTATGGGCGTAGTTTTGCAACATTACTGAGCGTACCCACGTACACGGTTTGTCCTAAAATCCTGTGCTGTTTGTTGACAATTGACCACGCTTATTTTATGCACGTTGGTTTCCAAATAGCAACTACTAAAGGAATAATTAAGTAGTAAGTTTTGCTTGAAAGAAGGTGCCTTTCCACCAGAGATGTGCTATGCAGCTATGCTACAAAGATGCAAAAGCTACGCTACGAAACTATGTGATCGTTTCCACCAATGCTAAGCTATGTAGCTGTGCGAGGAAGATGCGAAAGTTGGTGTTCCTTCAGAAGTGCGCTTTTAGTCAGAACCAAAGAGTTTAAAACATACTGTCTAAAAATGTCTCTTCCAATAATTCTATATCAATGAAATTGCTCACCCCTTTACTTAGCACCGACTAGAGATACAAGGATTGGCTGACCACCACTCGTCTCACGGCCTTTGGTAAATATACCTCGTCATCAAGGTGCTTAGAATATACTTATAGGTACTCAGTATTCAACTACTTTTTATTTGCATGTCCTTTTTTAAAGGAAGAAGCGATTTGTTTGGCTGGCCGGCCCGTGTTCCTTCATGATGTTTATTGAAACCAGGGAAGGATTTATCCCGCCTTCTAGGTTTAGTCTGCGGCCGCATAGTCGTACAATCACGCGATATCGTGATCAAAAGACTGACCTATTTAAAAAAAAAAACAAATTCCTAACGCGGTTGTATATATAGAGATAGAACAAAGTATAATTATCATAATAAGTAGGTACTCGTATTAGAGCTTTAATTAATTGTTTTTTTTAAGTTAGTTTTTCAAGGCTGCACAATAGAGGACATCTTAACCTACCTTCTCAACCCTTCAAGTCAATCGCTGGTAACAACAAAGGATTCATTAGAAACGAAATTCTAACTTTGAAGCGTTATTCGAGAGGAGTAATTAAAATCTCCCGACTGACCACCGTCTACTAGGTATTCTAGGTTAGGTACTAGGCTAGCCTTCGTCACGCGCGGCTAGATCTAAAAGGCCGACTCTATTTACTTGGGAGCACTGTACATAGACGCTATGTACTTACTGGACGCTTACTCAGAGACGGATAGAGATGGGAATATGATGTTGTGTTATCGATATGAATTTATTAAGTATCGATAATTTTTGGTTGATGTTTGAAGTTTTGTAGACAAGTGTTTGTCGGTCTGCGTCGGTCTGCGTCCGGGTACATAGGCTAAGGTTTTATTATTTGATCGTGATAATTAACTATTTTTATTTTATTTAGTAGATATTACTATATAAGAATGACAAGTTTTAGTTTTGAAAATGTAGCGTTTTGTGTGATAAAAATTCACCGAGTCACTATGTCGTGCGTTGGCACAAATATAAATAGTTCACCGAACATCGCATCGTGCCGGAAATACAAACATTTTATGCATAATAATATCACTAGTTCATTTTCTCAAAAAAAAAAAATTGTAATAAAATAAATAATTAATAAATATATCGATGAATATTGGAGCATGTCTATCTGAGTGGCAGCGTACCCAGAGTGTGCGCGTCGATAAATTCCGAGCGCGTTGTCAATCGCGCGCGAGGAACGGCGAGCTGCGAGGAATTAACGGCGTCGCTGTCATGGCACTGCTCTAGCCTGCGTAGCTGTTAGGGTTGACACACTCGCATAATATAATGATCAATATTATAATGTTTTATTAATCGAGCGGCGAGGAGTTAACGGCGTCGCTGTCTAGGCGCCTCTCTAGCCTGCGTAGCTGTTAGGGTTGACACACTCGCATATAATGATCTATATTATAATGTTTTATCAATCGAACGGCGAGAAATTAACAGCGTCGCTGTCAAGGCGCCTCTCTAGCCTGCGTAGCTACTAGGGTTGACACATTCGCATATAATGATCAATATTCTTATTATTGAGTAAAGACTTAACCTAACTTATTTTACTATTTATTCACAAAAGTCTAATGCTCGAAACAAGTGTGAACCCTGAGTAAATTGCGCGTGTAACGCACACTACCCACGCTGTCCTAACCCTGCGAGTGAGATTATTATCTGAGATTATAACGTGCGAATCAGAGGGAAAACTGGCCACGTATTGACCAGCTGCACTGATGTCAAACTAGCATTTCCATCAATTGATATCTTTGCGTTATTGATCGTCCTCTTTATCGGGGATAAATAGTTTATTTTTTAAATTTATTAAGGACTTTATCGCTCAGTGATAATAGCGTCCTGTAAAATCAAATTAACAACAATCTTTTTATGAATTACTATACTTATAGCTAGGTCCGTTAGTCGATATTATACTTACATATTATAGAGTTACGTACAGAGAAAGAAAGCCGATTAGACAAAAAAATCTCTTACGGATATATCCGTATTATAATATGCCTAAGAAGATAGAAAAGGAAAGCGAATTTATGGTTACTGTGACCGTTTTTGGTCGACAGGTTTGTATGAATTGCCTGCAAAAATCCTGACTAGCGACTCAGAATTTAGATTTTTGAAAAAATAATAATCGGCTACACGGGTTTGAATTGGCAGTTGATCAAAGCAGCGTCTAGCATATTCGTATATCTATCTATAAAGCACACAAACGTTATCGATGGTTTTTTATTCTGTACAGTTGGTTTGTACAGTTGCTTACAAAAATTGAACACCTAATGTTATCAAAGCCATAATAAAAATGTTCATATTTTTGTTGTTTGCGCAGACTACAAAGAATGTTTAATACTTTTGTAATAGGAGTAGGTAGGAGCGTGACGCGGCAGGCGGGCGGCGGCTGGCGCGCTCAGCATAAATGACGGCTTTTCCGAGGCTCGGCGCCGCGGGCGGCCGCGAATTACAACCGAGAGTAGGTACTGTAGCCCTGGACGAGCTACGGCGAACGTGAGCCACCCTTGCTTTCTTTGTGTTGGGTAAAAAGTACGCAGGGGATTCGTGGACGCGGTGAAAATCGCGCCTCTGACGCAAGCCGAAATGTTTTGGAACCGCGAATATTCTTTTTGTGAAAAACGAATACGTAACCGAGCTTGTGCAAAATTTTCTCTGCTAAGCATTTTTTTAAACTATTGAAACTCTCTTGAGCATTGTTTATTAGAGATGTGAAATAACTGTCGCTCAATTTTAATAGTGCCTCAAATAACACAAAAAGCAATCAAAGCTAGGCGTGCGAGATACGAGCGACAAGTAACAGCAGAGTACCTATAGAATGAAAGTCATCGAGCATCGATATCAGAACAATTTGTATTCAACTATCCCCGTTCCCGAGTCCCGGTACACAATTAGGCGTGAAGCTTTTCCTTTATTCCTGTACGTGTAGGTAGGTACGTGTGCTTTGCTTCAAGCGTCGGGTCGGCGGGAGGCGGCAAGGGGGTCCGAGAGACCAAGCCATTAGCACGGCGACGTCGACGACGACCGTCCGCGGACACACGTTTCAATACATATTTTGCCTACCCTACCACACACGAAATAAGGTTCAGTTTACCGTGTGCCACCGGCAGAGGTTAGTTGTCAAAGGCGTGCATAATTTACGCGGGCCCGATAGACGGCCGCGATTGTTATTACGCGTACGGATATTGGATTTGGCGGGAACGCAGCTCGGCGGCGTCGCGAGATAATGCGGGGACACGACGCCCTGTAATTTAATAAGGTTGGTTAAGCACGTTCGACGAGGCCTGCTTCGATTTGCTTTGCTATTAAATTAGGCAGGATTCTCGTCGGATGTCTGGCGTTGTTTCGATCGGGGCTTATTGGCGAGTGTACTTGTGATTATAAATAAACTCCGACCGGTCCAGACGACTGAATTAAGACTTCACAGTGGAATCTAATAAAGTGCTCGAGTCTATGAACATTCTGAGTCCTGAAATAGGTATAGGAGATACTGTTATATTACAATGGAAGTTGAAAGTTATACTAGAGATCAGATGAACAACGATAATATGGTTAGATGAGTTGATTATGATGGTTGACAACGGTAGCTATATCGTGCCTTCCAAGTTAAAACTAGGTAGTTAATAACTAAGTTAAATTAAAACTATGTAGTAAAGTATAGTTGTAAATAAAAACATTTTCATACTTGTTTTAAATACTCAATTCAATGAAAATATTCCTGTAACAAAACAAACTTACCTACCTTTGATTTGTAAATAAAAATAATCGCAGATCATGAAAATTAATGATCACCTCCATCATAGCGGTGATGTTGAGTGCGTGACGCGTGAGCCTAAAGCTCGTCCAATCAATCAGCGACAACGGTTCCGTGCCATCCCTGTTCTAGAAGGGGGCTATAAAAGGCACGATTGTGTTTGCGAGCGCGCTCGGGGGCTACCTAAGCGGGCATTAGCGAAGGACGCGTAGGTTACTCCGAGTGTCCAGCGAACGCAGACCTCCAGGACAACGGTTTCGAACGAGCCGCGCAGTTCAGCTTACAACGGACGGAGTACGTAATTTACGCGCGAGCGGTCACCGCCGGTGGTGATTACGCTAGCTCGTTGGCGTGTTGGTCGTTGATAACCCGACCGTTGCGAAAGCTCCAAGATATTCGACGATGCACACGGGCGGCGGCGCGTGTGGAATGGGTGCCGTTGGCCGACCCGCAGTTTAGGCCAGCGTCGTGAGTCGTGGGCGAGTCATTAAGGTGGCGTGTGCATGTCGGGACGTTGACTACGAGGAGGGTGGAGATTATTGCCGCTAGCCGTGGTAGACGGGTGCGTTAACTTAATTATACATATTCTCGCACACGAAACTAAATGGTGAAATCAAACTTGGAAACTGGTATCGCACTTATTGTTTTACTCTATAATGTCGGACAATGATGCTGGGATACACATTTAAGTGAGCATAAAGACTTTGAAACACTATTTGACTTTTCGTGTGTAAACATTTTAGGATAAAATAGATACAAATTTCATACAAAGATTTTGACTTGAGTAAAAATTCTAGAAAATACACTCGCTTTGATTGAATCATTGAACAAGTCACGTAGTTTAACAACAATTGAAAGTTTTGATTGAAAACTTTCATAACAATACAAAGCACTGTTTAATCCATCATACTCGTATTAATGTAGAGAAAATCCTCGAGCGTTGCTCGGAGGCAGGTGGCATATCGCGTATGCGCGGCCGTCAGGGGACGTCAACCGTACGCGGTCCGAAAGTCCCTTGCTGGATTACTACAAAAGCGAACGGTAAAAGGGGTTGGTATTTTCGGGACGCGCAGCCCGCGAATCCCATTTAAAGATGTCGGGATAATTTAGCGCTGACGAGGCGGAGGTCCAAATTGACGCGCCCTCGGGGCCGCCGTGTCGCCGCTCGATGTATCGATCACTGTTTTTCTACAGTCTCCTCGGAGAACAGCCCCGACTGCACGTAAATAACCCTCATCCATTTCATTCGACATCGCGACCTCTGAAAAACCTTAGCCCAGCAAAGTTCGGAGCTTATAGTACCACGTTGGGCGCCACTTTATCACACGTTGCCTGCCAATATTATTCAGATATACGTTTTGGATGGATTTCAATAGCTCTCTGCTCTTTGCTCTCTGCTTTTATAAAAAAAGTATTATTATTTCACGTAAAAATACTATTTTGTAGTTGAAATTCATTTAAAACTCTTATGAAAATCGTTATTGTAGTAAAAGTATGCATGTTTATGGTATTATGAAAAGCGAGACTCAGCGCTGGTTATTGCTGAAAGAACTTTTATAGATCTTCCAGCTTTGCGTCTCACTATTTTAATCGAATGGTAAAGCTAAAAAGAATTTGTTCTGGGGAATTTGCTTTTCTTGTAAGGAATTCGAGCACATTTGATGTGATCCAATCAGTTGGTGAGTGACCCGATGACAAGTTCGTCCCACGGGGAGAAGTGATTAAACGTTAATTGGAAGGACCAACAGCCGCGAGCCTCGAGTGTTTTTGTCATACGTACTCGTACTTTTCCAATACGACATGTAGTAATTGGGATTGGGGATAGAGGACGACTTAAATGCATGAGGTATCTAAGAGAAATCTAATGCGTATGTAGAGTTTCTCCTAGATACCACACACATAGGTGTCTACTTGTACCTACTCTTCTTTTGGATGGAAGTTTTGTTTTACAATTTTCAAAGACTTTCTCCAGCTTTGCAAATAAAACCTTTTGAGTTTTATCTTGTCTTACATTTAGCGTCATGGCAGTCCGATCGATAGTTTTCCAAGAAGGCTAGAATAAATCTCTGGGTCTACCCGTAATGACAGTCTACGTGATTCAACTACTAACAAAATACAAATAAATGAATCTCGCAAATGGAGATCTTACTCACACAAAGAAAAAAAGAAAAATGCAACTGCCCCAACGTTACCAACTGTACTCAATATCCATATCTATTATACGTATAGAATTTTACGAGGCAATCTCACTCGCGGGATGCGCGGATGTTCCTTTTACATTGCCCGGGGCACGTCTCACGTTCCACGGAACGAAATGCAGATGTAGCCATCTATGCTAATTACGATACGGGTTCGGTGGAATAAAAAAAAAGGTTCTTGGTTCGAGGGAATTAGTAGCTGTGAAAACTTAATAAGAACTGAGAACTTTCGGTTTAATAGACTTGACTTTTTGTTCAAGAGACATGCTTGGAATCGGTTTTATTTTTAGATTAAAAAGTGGATTAAACCGGGAAAAATGACATATTTTTGTTACTAATTGGTGTTCTTAAACGGCTCCTAATAATAAATCTTTTTTGTTAGAAATTGGTGTTATCAATTAGTTTTTATTTAGTTGCTTACTGCGTTTTTCAATTCACTTTTCATATCGTCACTGAACTTAGCAATAAGTTTCCTAATAATACCGATTACAGCTTTCCTTTTGTATCACAATAACATTGATACGTAGACTGTTCGTCTTACCCGAGTCTTAGAAATGGTCCCAATAATATCGGCAGATGCTCTCGATCGCCTCTTATCAATCCCTAATGCTCTTTGACCAAGGGGAGAGAATGGGGAGGCTTGGGGGGGTTTTAATTAGAGCGCGGACCTCGCGTTCGCCGGCGGACATTGGAATAATGTACTATGGTGTAGCAGTGACAGAGCAAACGACGTACATTTAGAATATGTAGGTAGTGGTAGGTAATTTGTAGGTATACCTACGTGGGATAGGTTGGTTGTTTGTGCATTCTCAAGAGTATCTTAGCGTTTAGACTTTAGGCTATGTGCTGCTGGATGATATGACTAGCAGCTAAACTCTTTTTCGTCGTTGGCAACCTCCATGTTGAGTTAATTGGCTCGCATAAAGTGCCTTACGACGTTAAGTCGGCGCCACTGCGGCTTACCTCGATGATATTAAAAAATATAGCTTCTAAGTTAGTGCATCCAGATCATCTAAAATAATATAAAAATCTCGTGTCACAGTGTTTGTTATTGAACTCCTTCAAAACGGTTTTTTAGACACGCTGTCCATTTTTTATTACTTTATATAAAAAGCTCTCTTTCTGTCCTTGTATTCGGATTTGTCAATGAAACTCGTATCGACAAAAATAATTGTATTTATTTCGAACAGAACAAATGAGAGCTAGGTTTTTGGGTATTGTTCATAACTAGGTATGAACGTGAATGACTACAGTCACGCATGCCAATAGGAGACAATATGTCTCTTTTAATAGACACGACACGAAAATGTAATACTAGCTGCGCCCAGCGGTTGTACCCGCTGTACAGTAACCTATATGTTATTCCAGGGTCTAAACTATCTTTATACGAAATTTCAACACAATCGGTCCACCCGCTTAGACGTGAAGAAGTAACAAACATACACACTCACAAACTTTTACCTTTATAATATTAGTGTGATGTAATTAATTCACGGTCAAAACATATTTGTAAATAATTAAGCCCATTACACACGGCGCTATACTATATCTTGCTATATGACTCCTGGTACCATATAGTATCGTATCGCAAGGCCTTGCTATACCTCGCTATGCCGTGCTATATTATTTTTAGTGATGGCCGGGTTACTGATCGGAACTATATTTTTAATAGTTCATTCTTTGTGATTGAATCTTGAGTCGATCTTTGAAATAAAATCAAGTGACATTAACATTTCTTTTTTCACAAATCAAGTGATATTAATGACTATTTTTTTCCTCTTTACAAACGCACTCAAATATTTGGAATAACTTCTCAATGAATGCTTTGAGTGCATTTAGAATAGGTTTATTAATACAAAAATAAAGAAAATTTATATTATTTCAAAATAAAAACAAACAAGTGCAAGTTGGACTTGCCACATACTTGTATGAAAAAATGTTATCAACATGTTGCGTATAAAATTACGTATAAAATATTATTATTCCAGAAATCTGCTCTTAAGGGGAAAAATACGGCGTTTAAATTGGAAATCTGTAACCGCTGCTCCTCTCTATCTCTCTTCTCTCTTAATATTAACGTGGTTCAGTCTTCAAAAAGGGCACAAAAGTATTTTTTTTCCTATGCGGGGTCTATTTTATGCACTTTCATATATGCACGCACGTTTGTGCTTAACAGACCACTTTTCATCAGTTAAAAGCTAGTTAATATTTTTTAGGAAGTAGGTACCAGGAGTACCAGAAGTAGGAACGGAGATTCAATCACTTGATTGCATATAGTTCCACAATGATTCCCCAACACTACTTAAACAAATGAATTTGACAATTTTTTCTACATAAAGGATGTTTCTTTTTCCTTGATTTTGGTTTCGTTCCAGTCTGCTCCTGGTATAATTTAAAAAAAAATGACGATTCAACGAATTCTGGATTTCTTGACGTATCAAGAAATCCAGAAAACTTTATTCGAAATTATCATCGTTTACTAAAAGTATGAGAGTTCATCGAATAAGATAGATTTGACCGACTTTATCAGAGAATTCTCGAGTACTTTGGCCAAATGGCATGGATGGAAATCTAGAGATGGTCATTGTTTTGGGCAAAATCAAAGGAAAGCGGTCCCAAGGCGGTCCGATGTGCTGGTCAGATCAGATCCGCACCACCCTCGAAGTTCCTGTTAAGATAAGATAAAAAATATATTTATTATCAGTTCCAAAAAGTACATACATGAAAAATTATACACATAAATATAGTGACATGTTAGTATGAGATACGAACAGAAGATAATAAAACAACATAAACAATAGGTACCTACACTGATAAATGGAATAGGCTCAGCATAATGCTGGGCAGGGAGGTCCTGCACAGCGCTGATTTTCAGCCTGCCCCGTGCTCGACTAAGATGACGCTGTTGCTGTTGTACTGTTGTCTCGTGGCTCCTGGCCATGAAAATCGCATCCAACCAACCCAGATAGCACTCCATCATCAGAAATCGAATCCTACAAAGGAGGGGTCATGACTCCCAGTAATAGAGAATATGACAAGGACAAGGAGAAGAACTCCAAACGATCCATTTCCGAGCATAAATGTCGAAAAAAAACTAAAAATAATGATTTGTTTTTTTTTCTTTAGAGGTACCTACAAAACCCTTGAAACAATGTGTTTGCATTATTACAGTTTTAACTGACAATCACTTTTGTAAAAAAAACCATGGCAAACTCCTGGTACGTACTTTTTAAAAATGTGAAAAAAATATCATGAATTTTTTCACACGTCCTGTATAAGACTCAAAATTGACATTGTCAACAGCCATGTTGCTGTAAAACCATACAATTTGGCAAATTCCATTTGAACTAGATAAAAAAAAAATGCGTAGCCATTTTGTAGCATGACTTAGCCGGTTAAGCGAAAGTCTACTGCAAGGTATTCAAAGCTTTCAGTTATTCGGACAAATAATCATTATGCATAATATGAGCATCTATTACAAGTAAATAGGAGGTGAAATTTAAAATACAAATTAAATTAATTTGTTTCGAAATACTAACACAAAGAACTGTAAACACAACAAAATATTTAATAAAAATAAATAACATTTTTTTCTAATTTGTTACACAGCGGTTAAGCATTTGCTACTATTCAAACTCAAACTCAAACTCAAACTCAAAATTCATTTATTCAAATAGGCTACAATGGAGCACTTTTGCAAGTCAATTTTACATTTTATTTTAATATTCTACCGCTCGTTCGCAAGGCACCTCTATGAGAAGAACGAGCAAGAAACTCATAGGGATTGTTTTTTTTAAATATTTGTTTACAATTTTTATCTTGGTTACATAAATTATTAACAGGTGGTTGCAGAGGTTTCCAGGCATCTTTGTCTTCTATGTATTGGCTAATTTTATAATAGGCTTTCTTTTGTAATATGTCTTTAACACGGCTTTTGAATTTACCTTCTGTGAGCCCCGTTATTTCCTCAGGGATTTTATTATAAAAACGTACACAATTCCCTAAAAATGATTTATGGCTCGTTTTGGACAATCTGAATCGAGGTACAGCCAACTTATTCTTATTTCTAGTATTAAAGCTATGAGTGTCACTATTTAACTTAAATTTATCTAAATTTTTCCTGACATACATAATATTTTCGTAAATGTACAAAGATGGTAGGGTCAGTATATTTATCTCTTTAAAGACCTCTTTTAAAGAGTCTCTTGGGCGCATCTCATAAATGGCACGAATTGCACGTTTTTGCAGTATGAAGATAGTCTCAATATCTGCTGCCGACCCCCACAGTAAAATACCGTATGACATTAGACTATGGAAATATGCAAAGTAAACTAATCTAGCTGTAGCTACATCTGATAGTTGCCTGATTTTATACACCGCATATGCTGCAGAGCTTAATTTCCCTGACAATACGTTAATATGATTACCCCATTGTAACTTAGAATCTATATTCATGCCAAGGAATAAAGTTGCATTGTCAAGCTTTAGTATTTCACCATCAAGAACTACATTCGATTCTATGTACCTAACGTTAGGTAATGAAAATTTCAGGCATTTAGTCTTTTTCGCATTCAATAACAGATTGTTAGCTGCAAACCATTTAGATATTACTACTAAAGCGTTATTTACATGTACAAGCTCACTATCTTTCCTATCCACTTTGAATATTAGCGAGGTATCATCGGCAAATAAAACGATGTCTGCTAGGTCTTTAACCATGTAAGGGAGATCATTTATATATGCCAGAAACAAAAATGGACCAAGTATTGACCCCTGTGGCACTCCCATTCTAACAGGATGGCTTGATGAAATGACACCGCCAATATCCACTTTCTGCTGTCTGTCCGACAAGTAAGATTCCACCAAGTTCGAGGCATTTCCATGAATTCCGTATACCTCCAACTTCCTCAGCAGTGTGCTATGATCCACACAATCAAAAGCTTTGGAAAGATCACAGAATACGCCAATAGCATCCTTTGAACTCTCCCAAGCCTGAAGGATCAGAGTCATAAGGTGACTACCTGCATCAGTCGTAGATCTACTCTTGGTGAAACCATACTGACTTTGATGTAATATTTTGTGTTGATTGAAGTGAGACAGCAGTTGGTGCAGCATCATCTTTTCAAAGACTTTGCTCAGGACAGGAAGGACCGAGATCGGCCTATAGTTAGAGGGATCAGTTTTGCATCCCGATTTAAAGATTGGGGTGACTTTGCTAACTTTCATCAGGTCCGGAAATGTGCCTTTATCTATACACAAATTAAACAATTCCGATAAGTAAGGAGCAAGGGTGTCTATAAGCGAATCTACCAATTTAACCGATAGGCCCCAGAGGTCTTCAGTGGCTTTAACGTTTAGATTTTTATACGTTTTTCTAACATAATTTGCCGATACATGTGAAAAGGAAAAGTCAGGTATATCATGTTTAAAATTTTCCTTTAGATAAGTTACTGCTAAGTCGGGAGAAGAGTCAAGTGACTTAGTTGAATTTAACGCGATGTTGGAAAAGAAGTCCGCAAAGATATTTGCAATTTCTTCAGAACTTGATATCAATTGATTGTTTTGTAATAATTTATATTCTGCATCCTTAGTTTTACTTTTACCCGTCTCTCTATTAATAGTATTTAGTTTAATATATCGCGTAGGTAATATGAGTTTGTTTTCTTTTGTTTCCGTAATACAAAACGGCTTAGTCATTTTATCACCCAGTCAAAATGAAAAATGGCGGATTCTACGCATCAACTGTAAATTATAGCGCGATATAGCGCTATATGTCATTTATAGCTACGTGTGTGACGGATGCCGATTTGTACTGAAGCTATGCCGCGCTATGTGAAGCTATATAGCGCTATATAGCGACGTGTGAAATGGGCTTTACTATTATTCCAAAACTGACAGTTACTTTGATCTAGTTAGATTTTGTATCATATGCACTAATTAAAAATCACGATAGCTTGAATTCTGTCTGATTGAATATGTAGAGATACAGCGACATTAGCGAGTGTTCGGGGCGTGCTGTCCTGCGGCTTCGTGTACTTACGCAGTGTGTACAGGCCTTTATATCGGCCTGTCTTTATACTCTGAGAGAAACGAGGACGACAGTGTGTTTCGGCCTTTCACATCAGAAGTTCAGAAGTATATTACTTTTGGCAGAGATGTCCTGAGGGCAAAAATTCTAACAAGACATTGTTGTAATGCTAATTGTATTTGTAGTTTTGGGCAACAATAGAATTGTTTCGATATCATAGGTAAACATTGAATAGGCTCCTGAAATTTCCTAAAATCACCTCTTCCTTGCAATTATGATAATATAATCTTCTACGTAATAGGTAGGTAATTAGTCATTGGTTGTCTGGAATAAAGCCGTAAACTAATTGTAAAACTTTATTGTTACCATAAGTCATAAGGTCTGGAATAACACCTGCAGTATTTCAATAAAATGCTTATCAATCAATCTATCTAACCGTTACCTAAGACCTTAAGTGCATGCATGCTTCCAAGAGCCTGAATGGAGGCTATCTGTGAAATCAGCGATGGCCGCGTGTATTTACGGCTCACTCGGTACGATGCCGTCAGCTGCGCGAGCTGCAGCGTCAGCTTCTGTCCCCTACAGGTTTAAACAGAGTTACACCTTTATACAAAGAATGTTTGAAAATAGAACAATGTTATCTATGAGATCAGCGATGGCCGCGTATATTTACGGCTCGCTCGGTACGATGCCGTCAGCTGCGCGAACTGCAGCGTCAGCTTCTGTCCTCTACAGGTTTAAACAGAGTAACACCTTCATACATGTTTGATGTGAAATCAATGTTGGATCAATGTCCTGTAGTCAAAATCATTAATATTATAGCATGCAAAAAAGCATATAGCATCTTTAATTTTTTACTGGTGTTTTAAAATCAATGTCTGGACTACCAAAAAGCATAAACCTCCATACTGTTGGCCAGAGTATACCGCATCAGCCGTCCATTCCTCAAGCTCCACGGAGCGGCACTAAAGCAGCGGGAATATTCTAGAACCGGCGACAGGCGAAGCGCCCGACGACTCGAGCTCGTTCGCTTTGCTAGGGAATACGACCTTTTTGGAGGGAGTTATTTGAAAAGAAGTCTTCATCAAAAAGGTTGTTTTAGTTCACCCGAATGTTATAAGCTGGTACGAGTATACGTTGATGTAATTTTAACTGGATCTATGATATTATATAGGTACTGCACAGTCACTGAGTGAAGTGTTCATTTTCTTTTGTCTGCCTGTCCTCAAAATAGATGGTTTGAGTTTTATTTAAAGTTATTTATATAATAAATAGAAGTAGACTATATTTTTTCGGCATCGTTAAAATGTGAAATTATAGTTAAAAATAAAAGATAGGTATTCAATTCGTCTTATTATTTTATTAACCTATTTAGATAACGTATTTAAAATTTTTACTGTTCTAAAAAGCGCACGAGATTTATCCACTTTTGCAACTGTCTATTTTACGTCTACCTATTATGTAAGTACTATTATATTTTTGGAGCACATCAAGTCTAAAAGTTCCTTTGATTTTCCTATCCTGTTTTTATTCTCTACACCACCTACGGCTATTTTCATAACGTCGATGGACTCACCTGGCGTGAACTGTAGACTCAAGTCGGATCAATGCGGATTTGTTCCGAGCCCTTCTGACCACGTCTGTTGTGTTTCCGGACTTAGCTTAACCCTCTCGCGACCCGTTTAAAGATTCAGCATGACCGCGGGCGGGGCTGGGCTCGCGGGTCCGTCGCTTTGAACTAACCCTTCATTAGCGCGGTCCGGGAGACCCGCGGGCGAGTCGTCTAACCTAACTCGCCGTAGCCACTGGGCAAGATCTGGTTGTAATTTTAAACGGAAATATCATATTTGAAATGATTTTAAAGCTACTTTTCTGAAGATTTTGTGTTCTATTATTTTAAATAAGTGAAGAAAATGAAATTATAAATAGTTTTTCATGTATCTATTTACTATTTACCAAATCAGACAATTCTGCTTTGATTTTTCATTAAATCATGTGTCCGCCCCATGGTAAGCGTGATAATCACCCATTTTGACACGATGCCACCCATTCTTTTTTATATTTTTTTGTTGATAATTAAAAAATTAGGATTATATTCGTCGTTGAATCTCGTCATACCCAGTAATTTCGCCGGTAACATAGGCCTCCGCAATATAGGCCTATCACTACAAAATATATATAGGTTGTTGTATTATATAATAAGTAGACAAAGGAAATCGACGTAACAATATCTAAAGGCAAAGGCTCTAGAAACTTTTGATATGCCTACATATCATAGGCAAACTTCTCAAAAGAAACCTGCATTACAAAGAAAATCGCAAATCGCCGAGTGGAAAGTTTCGGTCAATCAGTGGCCTCCCTACGCAATCAGCATTGAGAAAATAAGCCAAAGTTCAGAACGGGCCCATGATCGTTGAAATATCACCAATCTTCCGCAGAAACTTACCCCAATGGGTTTCTGGTCAGTATATTATGTTCAGACTTCTGAATATTATTTATAAGAATTGAACAAAGGAGATCTTACGTCATCAAATCGATGTTTAATGTGATCTATAAAATCTATATACATACGAGTATATTAAGTGCATATTCTTTTTTTTTAGTGTTTATGTAAATAATGTGTGTATTAGTTTGTATTAGTGGTGTAGTGTTAATTTTAAGTATCTATGTTAAGTTTTTTATAGTTGTCTATGATATTGTCTGCACTCCTCCCATTTTCTTGTAGAAAATCTCCGGTACAAGCACATTGTCAACATCGCTACATAGCTTTCAGAACGTCGGCATTATAAAGATACAGTTTTGAGAGCGATACCAGCGACATCATCAGCGGATAAGATAAGCTGGTGGTACTATGTTTGGTTGTACCCTGGCATCTGGCTATAAATGCTAACTAGATAATCACTGGCTAATGACGTCAGATCTCCCACTTTCCAATATACATAAGATTATCTGTAATAAAATTACGGGCGCAGTCTGCAGGATTGTGATCTATACTAGAAGTCGAAGGATAGAAACTTTCTTAAGTTATAAAATAAAAGAGTGACTGATTGACTGACTGATCTATCAACGCACTGTCCAAACCGCTGAACGGATTGGGTTATAATTTGGAACACAGATAGGTTATATTATTATGATGTAAACATCCGCTTAGAAAGTTCAATTTCTCTACGCGGGCAAAGACGAAAAATAAACTGTATCTAAAAACAAGTAAACAATACGAACTCACAAAGGTTTCTCAGTTCACAGCAACGCAGGGCCGCGTCACAATTTCCCCACATTTGTATCAAGTGGGCAAATAAAGAAGGAAACAAGTTAGATGGAGTGCCGGACCGCGTTCGCGACTAATTAACCCCACCCACCCGGTGGGGTCTATCTGACCCCCCAGCCACCCCAGATGAGGGCCGGCAGTCGCCCGCACCGAAACGGTTAAAAAATATGCGGCTCCCGCGAGACGCGCGCTTTCAAGAATGCTAGCTGAAAGCTTATTTACTAACTATTTGTCGGTTTATACGCTAACTTAATTAAAGGCTTTAATTATAGATTAGTCGGAATAGTGGTTGGAAGTGGCATATAGTAGTGATATCAACAGCGATATAAAGATCAGAAAAAAACTAAGTATGCACTCGTAACTCGTATCTAAATTGTATATAGTTTCTTGTTTTACGTAAAAAAAACAAGGAGATTCGTATCAAAACGATTGCGATTTGTAGGTTATAAAACATGTATTTTATATTGATAAACGCCACTTCAAAGTAATAGAAAAAGTTGCACAGGTTTTCGTACTAGGTGTTTTTTAAAACTTTTAAAAATTTGTTACTTAGCGATGAGTCGCTTTGACATGAAATCGAACGTGAATCGCCCCTCTTATTAAACCTCCCTATATTTGTTTCTTGATCTTTGTTGTACGAGTACCCAGATCTAAGAATTTGGGTGTCATGTTATTTGTTTAGAAAACTTCGCAGCAATTACCCTAGAATGTTAGTGTTAGCGCGCGTTTGTGGTAAACGGACAATGATTAGAGAACCTTTTGCGTAACATCCCACGTTGAATTATTTCTGTCTCAACAGCTCTTACACGTGTCCGTTTTCCTTGAAAAGAGAACTTTTTTCTAATAAGAGCCTTCTCGCTCGCACGATTTTACGCATTTTGGGATATTCATTAATAAATTTAATTATGTTTTCAAATTGAAATAAAGTATTTTTAATTTAAATAATAACAAGGTAATTTAAATAATATGACGCGTTACAGTATTGAACAGGGAATATTTTTGAAATAAAAAATACTATGTGCCTATCTAAATCTACAATTGGTAACATTTCCAAAAAGTCGATTATTAGGCGACATATTCGTCTCAAAATTTCAAATTTTGTTATTTAACATGAGAAAGAACCCTCTTGCTTAGACTTTGCCTTATTTAGAGTTGTTTAAAATATTAGAAATGCAAACTATAATTATAATAATATACTCTATAGAGGTATATAACACACCTTACTGATATTACTACACATTTTCATGAGAACTACTTAGTGAACTCTGAAAACGATTTTAATTTTTTATCGATTTCAAAAATTTAAAGGTTATTAAATTAATCGGTTTTATTCGTAGTTCACTTTTACTTCTTTGATTTAAGTTCTTTGTGAATAACTACAACGTCATTTTATAACACCTAAGAATATAATTATTTAAGTCGTATGTAGGTACCTACTTTACATAAAGTGATTATATTATTTAAAAATAAGATTGAAGGGATGTGATATGAATACGCTTATTACAATAATATGTATTTTAATGTCATTATATTTCTTTGTGCGTGTAATATTATGTAGGTGTACTTTTAGGTATATTTTCTTTGTATTTTGTAACAAAGAGAATAATTTTATTTTACACGTGTCTCATTGCTTTCCCACAAAAACATCGATATCCTTGTTTTCGCTTGAAATTGCCTTGAAAATTCACTTTTGCTAAGTTAAGAAAAGTTTTGGTACTTTTTATATAATTTGAGTATATTTTTAAAGATATCTGAGACATGAAATTATTTGTATATGTAGGTATGTAGTATGTTAAAATTTCTGACTTTCATGTTAAAATAGGTAGCTACCTAGTTATACAAGTTTTTCAATATAAACTTAGATTTTTGGTGCTTTTACCTAGAGGCTAAATGTACTTATGCGCCCTATACCTACTCTATAATATGCATAAATAAATATATTATTAGTTAAAAAGAGTTGAAGCCGCATCGCTTTACATCAGGCAAGATCGTGAACAAAGCCTAACCAATATTTTGTTTTTTTTTAAAGTCCACTTACAGTTGCAGAATCTTACAGGACAGTCATTTGAAAAAGTGAATGAAAAAAAACACCGTTTAATCCCCACTTACCCGAATAATAAAACAAAGTTCGTCATAAAATTGCTCTCGTATGGCACCGAGGAGCGAGTGAGCTGTGAAACTGTGTTCGAAGGGCTGGTTGAAAACCTTCGATTAGACATCTAACTGGATACGCCACTGTCCACTGTCAGATATCCGCCGCTGTCAAAAAAGAGACTAGTTTTAACAATACCACGTGTATTATAATCTCTGTTGTATCTCCAATCTCCATCCCTGTGTGTGTATGTTTGTGCCAATGTTTGGAAATTTTGTCGAATTCGTGCGTATAGTGACGTTACCAAATATTCATTTTTGTGGTATCATTATGGGTGTGCGTGTGTGCGTTGACTCTCCCCCGCGGAAACTGGCAGAACCAGTGACTTACGATTTTGGAAACTACCGTGAGTGTTATCTTACTAATATTATAAACGTCAAAGTTTGTAAGAATGGATGTCTGGATGTTTGCTACTCTTTCATGCCTAAACGGATGGACCTATTGAGCTGAAAATTGGTATACAGATAGCTTAGACCTTGGAATAACACATAGGCTACAGTATAGCGGGTAAAACCGCTGGACGCAGCTAGTTTATAATAAACAGTGCCGTTTTTGGCAGAAATTAGCAATGGCTGCTATTCCGGTGGTTAAATGTTGTAAGTTGAAAGGCTGGTTTGTTCGATTTACGTCCTGTTTACGATTATGTCACAGTGTTCACGCGAGCCCAGGTGTACCCTTCCACAGATTAGTTTTAATCCTCGAGGTGGCGTCGCCCTTTTTTCCCCTTTAAAAGCTTTCGCCCTTTGGCAAAAATTACGCAGGTACCTCATAAGCACGTGTGTAGCATTTGCGAGAATAAAATACAAGTTTTGGTCAATAATTCGGATCGTTATTTTGCATGGGTGTACAATTACAATGTTGAATACAACCCTATAATACGCTGTACCACCTACTGATATTATAATCGGATTAGTGATAAAAATATGAATTATAATACATTCTCTAATATAATACTATTATTCTATGCACGTCGTTCTCAAGATCAGTATTTTGAATATATATAACACATGTAGTTTCGCCTAAGTGACACCACTCTTGCACTAAATGTTGAGAGAATGTAGGTAGAAGGAAAAAATAATATCGTTTGAGGGTAGATTCATTACTTACTTTACCATTTTGTCGGTTCTGTTCGTCATTCGCAATTTAGTGCTCAACCACTCCGGACACTTTTGCTCATAAAATTTTAATTTCGTAAAATAAATATTTATTCGTCAAAATGCCGAAAAGAAAGCGTCCTAAGGACGTAGAAGACGATTTAGTGTCTTTAATTCGTAAAGTAAAAAAGTTAGAACGCAAGATACGGCGCAGACGAAGTAGTGATTCGGACAGTGATTTAAGTGATCCACCGGATCCACAGCCAGCTGTACGTAGTGCCGTATGTAGACCAGGTATGTGATTTTTATTGTTATATCAAAGCCCAGACGAATGCAACCGAGATATCCATTGGGGATATTTCACCGCATTCAAACCTTATCAGTTGGAACTGATAAAACTGTTTTCTCCTCAATTTCAACTTATCTTTTATAATATTAGTAATTCTTTTTTATACTTACATATAAAATAAACACACAGAATATGTAATGTGTAGTGTACCCACCTTAAATAACTATTGTGTAATGAGCAGTCGACTGTCTCGATACACTTCTGTAATATTTATGGAGAATAATATACTCCTTCCAGAATCTCCTGGACCAACTCTGAACCCAGACGACTGGTTACCAGAGTCCCCAGATCATGTGATCGGGCATGACAACATGGAAAACTCTGCGACAGAGCCCATCGTCATCTCCGAAGAGATTATGCCGGCGACTACGCTTAATGTTACCGAAGATACCAACAATCCGACCACAGACTTGACAATCGATGATACAGCCGCATCGTCTTTAGAACCCCAAGAACTAGATGATGAGGTTTTAGGCATCTTGGGTGAAGACCCGACCACCGAGACAAAATATGCTAAAGACATCCGTACTGAACTGGCCACTCGCCTCCAACATATTGCGCAAGAAGGCCTCAATAAAGATAATAGAAAAATCTTATTAGATAAATACCATGTTCCTGCAAATTGCTTGCACGTTGGGGCCCCAAAACTTAACCCCGAAATTAAAGCTGCTCTCCCAGAGTCTGCGCAGAAGCGCGACAAGGGTATCGAGGCCAAACAAAAACAAATGACTTGTGCAATATCATGTCTCGCTGAAATCGTCAACACTCAGTTAAATGCCAAAGATAAAAATAATGAGTCACTTCAAAAACTTATGGACTTATGTCGCATGCTCTGCGATATTCAACATGCCGATTCTGCGACCAGAAGAAATTACGTGCTGACTTCGTTGAAAAAAGATATGAAGGAGCATTTAACAAACACAAAAATCGACGCTTTTCTATTTGGCGATAAATTATCAGAAACAATTAAATCGGCTAAGGCCGTCACAAAATCTGGCATTGAACTAAAAGCAGATTCAGCTACCAGAAACGTGAAAAAGACGACTACGTCTGCCCCGAAACCTTTAAACCGGAGGGCTCCGGGCCCGGCGCGCAGGCCGCAGAATGGGCCCCAGCGGAGCCATCAGTATGCAGCCCTGCGACAACCACCGGCTACCTACTACAGGACGCAGTGGCAACCACCAGTGCCGCAAGCGCCGCCGCCCCCGCCGCCGCCACCAGCTCCGCCGGCTCATGCGGCACACCATCCACAGCCGCGCCCGCGCCGCTACTAATTCCAGTTAAGTACGCCGGCCGTTTAGCAAATTATTACCAACAATGGACTAAAATTACAAATGATCGTACTATTCTTTCTTGGATTGCGGGCTATAAAATAGAATTCTCATCACCAGTTATTCAAACATTCGCTCCCGCACCACGTATATACTCTTTTGCCGAAATACAAAGCTTCAATGAAGCTATTGACGACCTGTTACGAATAGGTGCTGTCTCTGAATGCCAGCCTTGCCCAGGACAGTTTTTATCAAGTATTTTTCTTACACCTAAACCGAACGGCAAAATGAGATTCATACTTAACCTTAAAAATCTAAACAAGTTCATACAAACTGACCACTTCAAATTAGAGGATTTACGTACTGCTTTAAAACTTGTGTCTCAAAGCTGCTATATGGCTACCCTCGATCTAAAAGACGCTTATTTTCTTATAAAAATTCACGATGAATCTAAAAAGTACCTTCGTTTTGCTTACAATAGCAAGTTGTATGAATTTAACGTTATGCCGTTTGGTCTTAGCACGGCACCGTTTGTATTTACCAAAATCATGAAGCCTGTTGCAAAATCCCTACGCAATGCGGGGTTCCTGTCTACTGTATACCTAGATGATTGGCTTCTAATAGGCCAGTCTCCTCAAGACTTAATCTCTAACATTGATAGGACTACAAATATATTGACATCCTTGGGGTTCATTATTAACGAAGAGAAAAGTGTACTCACTCCTTCAATGACATGTAAATTTTTAGGCATGGTAATTGATTCCCATCAAATGAACCTTGGCTTGCCTCTTGACAAGAGACTGCGTATTAAATCTGAACTGGAATCATTTACCAAGCTGAAGCGTTGTAAAATTAGAAAATTCGCGCAGCTTGTTGGTCTACTTGTGTCAGCCTGTCCAGCTGTTGAATATGGGTGGCTTTACACCAAAGAACTAGAACGTTGTAAATATATTAATTTACTCACTCGAAATGACTATGACAGTTTCATGAACATACCTAATACACTCCTCCCAGATCTCCAGTGGTGGATTTATGCTATAGAACAATCGGTTCACCCTATTAGAAACGACGAATACGTTACCGAAATTTATACTGACGCCTCAACTACGGGATGGGGGGTGAACTGCGGCAATAAAAAGGCAAGCGGCCAATGGTCAATTAGCGAACAAAACCAGCATATAAACTATCTGGAATTGTTAGCTGCTTTTTTAGGGCTTAAAATGTTTGCAAATAATTTATATAATTGCCAAATACTTTTGCGCATTGATAACACCACTGCCATTGCCTACATAAATCGTATGGGTGGCATTCAGTTCCCAAATCTTACCAAAATAGCAAAAGAAATTTGGCAGTGGTGTGAGGCCCGAAAAATTTTCATTTTTGCATCATATATTAAATCATGTGACAATATAATCGCCGATGCAGAATCTCGTAGAACCCACCCGGATATAGAGTGGGGATTGTCTGACTGGGCTTTCCGCTACTTGGCAACATCATTTGGGCAACCCGATATAGACTTATTCGCCAGTCGAATCAACAATAAATGCAGTAGATACATCTCATGGCATAGGGACCCTGATGCAATCGCTATCAATTCATTCACAGTTAGCTGGTCTCACCTATTTTTTTACGCTTTCCCACCCTTTTCAATGGTCCTCAAAATGCTTAGAAAAATAATTTCGGACAATGCATATGGCATCGTAGTTGTACCGATGTGGCCTACACAGCCATGGTTTCCTTTATTTAAAGCCCTCCTTGTGTCAGACATAATAACATTCGCACCCAATGATAACGCTTTAATATCACATTGCAGCTCACAGATACAGTCCACCCTTACCCTGGCTGCAGGAGTGTTGTCAGGGAAGCATTATCAAGACAAAACCTGCCATCGGTTTCCTTAGACATCATGTTGGCCTCGCTGTCTGAAAACACACTCAAGCAATACGACACATGTCTTAAAAAGTGGTGGAAATATTGTAACGAAAATTCGATAGACATTTACCATGCCTCAGTCCCTGATGTAATCGCTTATCTAACTAAATTGTTTAGTGATGGTTACCAGTACGGGTCCCTCAACTCGTGTCGATCAGCACTGTCGTTAATTTTAGGATCTGTAATATCCAAAGATGACAGAATATTAAGATTTTTTAAAGGAGTTTTTCGACTTAGGCCCCCAATGCCTAAATATAATACCACCTGGGACGCTAACTTTGTCTTAAATCATGTAAGCACCTGGTATCCCAATGATGAGCTTGATTTATGTAAACTGTCTAAAAAGACCATAACGCTGTTAATGCTCACAACAGCGCATAGATTACAGACTATTTCTAAAATCAATATCAATAATATTGAAATTTCTAATGATTGCATATCTATAAAAATTCCAGATATTTTAAAAACTTCTCGGCCTGGCTCTAAGCAACCAGTACTTTTTCTGCCCTTCTTTAACGAGAACCCTCGAATCTGTCCCGCGAAATCATTACAGGCGTATTTAGATAAGTCTAGACATTTAAGGAAATCTGACATCTTATTCATCGGCTTGAAGAAACCCCACAAAGCAGTAGGACGACAGACTCTCAGCCGTTGGATAAAAAATACCCTGAGCGAGTCCGGGGTAAACACAGCCGTGTTCTCGGCGCACAGCACACGGCACGCGGCTGCGAGTGCCGCGCACTCGCTCGGCGTGAGTGTTGATACCATCCGTAGCACCGCGGGATGGACCAACAACTCCAATACTTTTGCCCGGTTTTACAACAGGGTTGTCACAAACGACGATCATTTATCCCTAGCTCGAGCTATTATCAATAATCATACTCGTAGACCATCCGATGATTAGACACTTAATTCTAAATTATACTATTGCGATTATTATAATAATATTTTCATTTAGTATGATTACAAGTATCATCATGTAAAATACTATAATAACTGTATCACTTTTGTTTTTGTTGTTCATTATGTGTGTTAACAATCATTACTAATAAATATTGATTCTCTAAAATGAGTTGTCATTGATTATACTTCTTCCAAAGGCTCTCAAAGTCTACATGTGTTATATATATTCAAAATACTGATCTTGAGAACGACGTGCATAGAATAATTAGTGATTAAACGAACTTACCTTAGTGAAGTTCTATCATAATTATTCGTAGCACGTCGTTCGAAGAGATCAGTATGTACCCCCACCCTCCCTCCCTAAACAATAGTGCAAAGTAAAGAAGCATATCTATGACAAAAATGTAAACAAACTCAACTAAATGACGAACAGAACCGACAAAATGGTAAAGTAAGTAATGAATCTACCCTCAAACGATATTATTTTTTCCTTCTACCTACATTCTCTCAACATTTAGTGCAAGAGTGGTGTCACTTAGGCGAAACTACATGTGTTATATATATTCAAAATACTGATCTCTTTGAACGACGTGCTACGAATAATTATGATAGAACTTCACTAAGGTAAGTTCGTTTAATCACTAATAATACTAATATTAATGAATTCTTAGGGTGTAGATTTGTGGAAAATTTTAAAAGTTTACGACAAAAGTTTTCACTCTTTATCAATCACACACAAGGTCATAATACCTATATATTCAGCATTATATGAGCGGGTGGACCGATTGTGTTGAAATTTTGTATAAAGTTAGCTTAGACCCTGAAATAACACATAGGTATAGTATATATAGCGCGTAAAACGCTGGGCGCAGCAAATGAATTAAAAAAAATAGTTTTTAATGAGTTGAAGTGAAGGGCTCGTTCACACGTCCTTGTATCTACCTTAAAGCCTATATTATATCGATAAAGAGGCGAGCGGAAGCGCAGGCGTTGCGTGCATCGCGGTGGGAGGCAGGGACGCGGAGGGACGCGCGGGGAAGGATGCGGTCGCGCATGTCGCGCATTCGCGAGAGATCGGATCGCGACACCGACGATGTACCCTGTACACGGATAACTTGTATGTGAGGATTTTGCTTAGATTTAAAGAAAATGGGAAGATGCGCCATAGCGCTATCTTTGCTATGCCAAACTTGGGCTGTTGGATCGGAAAATATCGGTTGCCGCGCCAAAGTAAATTTTCTCAATTTTCCGCTCTTCAGTTAGGATCATGGACCTAATTGAAGCGGACCATGTTAGTAACGACGATACCACATCTTCCTATTTTTTAAATCTATGGGGTTTTGAGAGAAGACAATTTGTAGCACGCTAGCGATTTGTAAGTTATAAAACACGGCACAAAACTCACTCCGAAAAAACATTTCGAATAATTAACAATTGTTGTTTTTACGCTTTTTCTTGGCAACCAACTAAATTAATCCCTCCAAAATACAAGCTGATATTATTTTTAGTACTAAGTACCAGAGAGTAAAAGCCGCCACATTATATTTGAGATGCGTGGATACGGAATTTGGAAGACTAAAGGCTGGTCCGGTCACTGCAGCATTTAATGCTAATAACGAATATAACATGGCTTAATACAAACAAATCACAGACATATGTATATCCGTGCTTACGAGTAGGTAGTACCCATAATGGATATAATATCATCACGAATACTTCTAACATGATGCTACTTAGACAAAGCTTAAATTTAAAACACACACATACACACAGCTGTATTTTTTTAAAATTTAAATTTTATGTATGTTAGTCTGTAAGGTATATATGATATGGGCCTCTGGTACAATGCGTCTGTGGCAGTGTACTATTGCCTGAAATAAATGAATTAGTATTATTGTTATTATAAAGTAGTAGGTATTATATAAGATGTATTTACCTGACATGATATCTGAAAGTACACACACGCTCTATATTATGATGTGTATAGCGGTATATCGCAGATGGTACCGCGGCATTACCGCCAGGGACGCGGTGGCTCGGTCCTCGCTGCACCGGCGCACGCGAGCCGCGGTGAAACCAACACGTGATCCCATGTGGCAACTGACACCCGATACGATGCGGACTAATGTGGATATCGATCACGACTTGACGTTTGTTATATACTTTTTTTTTTTTTGTTTTCGCCGGGAAAAAATGCATTACGCATACCCTTCCCATCGAGGGAATGGGAGGGTTATGTGGGACTCCCGTGCAGGACAGCTGCACGGTTTACCCACTAAAACAACCCGGCGGCACTCCCGCATCGCCTTAGTGACGGAGGTCTGGGAATCGGCAGAGCCTTGGCATCCAGTCCTCCGTCGACGACCGCCCGCCTTTATAAAGACGGGCCCTTCACGCTCCTCTCAACAGGGAGGGGCCCGGGAACGGTCCCGAGTGCTCGGCCGTTCCCACCTACGGTGGTGGTGAATTGTGCAATGCGGATGAAGGCGCCCTCACGCCAATCATCCGCTATTCACCACCGGGGGGCAGGCGTTGGCTCATGTAGAGCCGCCTTCTCCAGCCCCTTCTCGACCTGCGGAGCGGTTCTGCGAGGGAGCCATGCTGCCTCGTACGCTCCGCAGTCTCCTTTTGCGACATCACATCCTCGCAAAAAGAGGCAACCGCGGCCCAGGCCTCCTCACTCCCCAGCATGGCTGAGATCACGCTGGGGAGCGAGAGGTCCGGTCCGACCACTGAGGTCAGACCCAGGCGAAGCTCGTCCCACGACGGGCACATCTCAAGGGTGTGCTGGGCCGAGTCCTCCGAGTAGATAAAATATAGCTTAGATTTTAATAATAATAGATATTAGGGTGACTCTTTTAAGCTTACGTCACACTAAGTCGGTAAAGCGAACGCGATCCGGGACGGAATTTTGTAATGTTCTAGTTTGTATGTAACCTGTCACATGGGTCATTTTCAAAAAAATTGTACATTCATTTTTATGGTTGTCCCATAACTTGACCTGTAATTATAATTAATATTTGTAAAGTCTAAGTAAAATTAGTACATAAAATATAATTATCTGTGTTTTTTAAAGTATTTTATATATTATTTTCATAAATAACACAGTTACCAACAAAGATATTAAAATATTTTAGTAGCAAAACATTAAAAATTACAATGTCCCACACTACAAGTTACGCAATAAAAGTTTTAAATTTCAAATTTTATCAAATATAAGTTATACTTATGTTTATATTTTCGGAAAATACAGATATTATTGCTTTAGTTTAAAATAACGCTATATTTTTAAGTGCATTATTATTATATTTAATAAATAAATTTAATCGAGGACGTAATTCATGAAATGTGGAAAATTCCATTCCGAAACCACCTTTTTAGGCTATATATTTATAAGTTTACCAAATTTAATGCTTATATATCAAGAGCAACATTAAGGCTATCACTTAAACAGCGGCAATATTAGATTCGTTCATTTGGAGGGCGATCGCAACAGCAAAACAGTGAAAGTGACCAATGGTCCATTTTTGATTTTCCGAAACCGAAACCAAAAAGAAAGCTAAGGAAGATAGTCAAATTTCTACAAAATGTATTGATGAATTCTATAAATATCATGGAATCGTGTATAATATTCAATTTTTAATTTATACAACATTAATATATTTTTAACGAATTAATGTTGTTGCAATCTCGGTACCCGTTACTTCTTTTCCGAAACCAAAACACAGGTAACGTAGAAGTGGAAGTAAAAAAATTCGGAATGGAATCATAAAGCTTAATGCATACTGTACATTTTGGCAAAAGTGAGTGACATAAAGATGGCACCACTCGAATTTTCTTTAATAACGAGTTTTTTGACAAAATTAAATTTTGATAATTTTATACTTACTTTCAGATTCCTCATGAACGCGTAGAGGTATTAAATTGAAATTCATATCAAATACACAAGTCTATAATATCCTTAAACTGTAATAAAATCTAATTTCTATGTTCACGCAATCAAAAGAAACAGCAATTTTTAGCCGCACATTTTCACACTCGCAACTACTTGCAAGGGAATCAAAACCTACAGGGTACACTCCGTTGAGCTTAGAATTTTGAAATTTGGTATACCTACGGGCTGATACGGAACCCTCGGTGCTCGAATCCGACTCGTACTTGAATGGTTTTTATTATTTAATTCGGGACTGCCATTCCGACCAATTGAACCAATCAACTAGTTGGTCAGAATGGACTCCATTAATCAATTTGTTCCAATCGGACCAACCAGTTGATCGGATATTTTATTTATAACAAAAATGTTCTGTTCGGATCAACTGAAATTCTTAATCAAAACGGATCAACCGTATTCTTTCTCAACTAACCAACTATTTAGTTGGTCTATAAGTAAGATATATTTTTAAACACGCATTTCAGATGACAGCTGTTAATATCTCGGATAGTACTCGTCCTAGAGTGATACTGTCATGGAAGAAATGAAAGATCTTGAGGAAATCTTCATTTCAGATGACAGCTGTCAAACTTAAAACGTCAATATCTCGGAATGTACTCGTCCTAGAGTGGTACTGTCATGGAAGAAATGAAAGAGCTTGAGGAAATCTTCATTTCAGATGACAGTCTCGAAAAGTAATCGTCCTGGAGTGACGCTGTCATGGCAGAAATGAAAGATCTTAAGGAAATCTTCAAATCAGATGACAGCTGTCAAACTTAAAATGTCAATATCTCGGAATGTTCACGTCCTAGGGTGACGCTGTCATGAAAGAAATGAAAGGTCTTGAGGATATCTTCATTTCAAAAGACAGCTGTCATCGGGACCGAGATCTGCCTAGGACCAGCGCTTTCCGAAATTGACAGTTGTCATCTGAAATGAAGATCACAAGACCTTTCGATTCTTCCATGACAGCGTCACTCTAGGACAAGAACATTCCGAGATATTGACATCTTGAGTTTGACAGCTGTCATCTGATTTAAAGATTTCCTTAAGACCTTTCATTTCTTCCATGACAGCGTCACTCCAGGACGATTACTTTTCGAGATATTGACATTTTAAGTTTGACAGCTGTCATCTGAAAAGAAGATCTCTTCAAGACCTTTCATTTCTTCCATGACAGCGTCACTCTAGGACGAGTACTTTCCGAGATATTGACATTTTAAGTTTGACAGATGTCATCTGAAAAGAAGATCTCTTCAAGACCTTTCATTTCTTCCATAACAGTGTCACTCTAGGACGATTACTTTTCGAGATATTAAATAAATAAATAATAAATAAATAAATCGTTTATTGACCATTTAAAATAGAATTTACATCTTTCAACCACTTATAAAAACTAACATGCAATTTTACTATAATATTTACTTTTCTATTTGAAATTTTTTTAATATTATGAAGTTTGGAGCAGTAAGATTATGGTAACAGCTTAATTACTTATTAAATGAATTTCGTACTATAGAAGACACTAAAGATGTAGGTAGGACTATTGGTGACCGTACTAGTATTAAAACTGTGTTACAGCCACCAAGGCCCCCCGTTTGGATAAGGTAGGTATAACTGAGTACATTTTCATGAAAACAAATATCTAATAAAAACTAAAGGATCAGGGTTTACAATAGGTACATAATCAAAAAAAAAAAACTGCAGTTCAGCAGTATCAGCCATTTTGATGTTATTATATTATTACTATGATATTATTATTATGATATTGACGTAGGTATAAGATAGACGAAGAAAAGAATAAAACCAATGAGTAATAAGTGTAATGTTTGAGTTATGAGTTAGTTTGTGGGTGTCAACTGAGTTCGTAAAATAATGTTATGAGAGTGATGAAATAGTGACAGAAAAGTGCGAGAGTCATAGCGGAGTATCTTTGCAGTCTGTGAATTAGAGTGGCAGTGGCTTCAGTAACTCCTCCACCTCCGTGTAGTTTAGTTTCTGAAGCCAAGGTTTGAGACTAATTTTTACTTTATTATATGGAAGGGACAAAATATTTAATTCTTTGTTTGCTTTATTATAAAGTCGTGAGCTAAGAACATTGAAATGTCTGCCAGTGAGAGCAGTGCGATACGGAACATACGGACACACCGGTCTATTGGCTCGTCTTCTCGAGTTATCTTGAAGGCCATCAGCCATATAAGGTATTTGACGATGCTTTCGTAAAATAGTGTACATAGCGTAAAGTTGTCTAACCGTTAAGATATCGGCAGTTTGGTAGAGAGTCAATGTCGGAAATCTTATTGGTTTCTTAAGCATGACTTTTAATATTGCTCTTTGAGTCCTTTCCAGAGACAATAATATAGTTTTACAAGCTCCTCCCCAAACTGTAACACAGTAAGTTAAAATGGACTGAGCCAGGGAATAATAAACAATTTTAAGCGTGTCTTTGTCTGCTGTGGATCGTATATTTTTGAAAATATAAATTAGACGCCTTGCCCGATTGACCAGAGCATCTATTTGAACTCTCCAAGTGAGGCAGCTATCAATATAGACTCCTAGGTATTTTATACAGTCGGCACGAGGGAGAGAAGGACAATTGCAAACGTCATTTTCTCTGCACGTATGGGAAAAAATTGTAAATGAATTACTATCCGGAAGGGATACATTATTAGATGAGAAGGGAATAAAGAAAGATTTTTCAACGTTCAAAGTGAGGAGATTATTTGCTAACCATTTACTGACTGTTTTTAAAGCTTTTTCTCCATTTTGTTTCACTTCCGCCCAGGTTTTACCTTCTATAATGAGTGCCGTATCGTCGGCGTAGGCAATAATTTCGCAGTGTGGTATGGTTTGTGTAAGAAGGTCATTGATATATATCGTAAACAAAGTGGGCCCTAAAATGCTGCCCTGTGGAACCCCAAAATTCAGGAGCATATCGTCACTAACGTATTTGTCGACTTTTACTCTTTGATATCGATCAGACAGATAATCCTGGAAGATATTCAATGCCACACCACGGATTCCGAGTTTTTCCATCTTAAGTAAAAGGGAAGAGATACTGACAGAATCAAAGGCCTTTCTCAAGTCCAAGAAAAAACCTATCGTTTTCTGCCTATTATCTAGATGCTTTACAATAGTGCTCGTGAGTTCCATAATGGCATCTTCTGTAGAAATTCCTTTACGAAATCCGTATTGTTTTTTAGAAATTAAATCAAAATTATTGAGATAGTTATTAAGTCTACAGTTTAGTAGCTTTTCTAGAATTTTTGATAAAGAATTTAGAATTGAAATTGGCCTAAAATTACTTACTTCTTTTTTATCTCCACCTTTAAATATTGGCAAGACTAGTGCTTTCTTAAGAGATCTTGGAAATGCACCTGTACTAAAGCACAGGTTGAATATATATGTCAGAACTGGTACCAAAGACTGTCGAGAATCTTGTAGTACTCTTGTGGGTATGCCGTCCCAGCCTGTTGCCGAGTCTCTTCGCAAAGACATAATTATACCTTCCACTTCAGTACAGTCTGTGTCAAATAGAGCCATATTGTGACTGACATTAGGGAAATCAGTAAAAGACACATTAATGTCGTTATGCAGAATGTTATTAGCCAGATTTTGTCCTACATTAACGAAGTAATTATTTATTTCGTTAGCGGATTCTGACGGATTCGTATCACACAACAAGGTGGAAGTTGATGTATTAGGTTTTTTAATATTAGCAATTTTTTTTATGACTTTCCATGTCTCTTTTGAGTTTCCCTTTGCCTTCTTAAATTCTTTCTTCTCAAACTCCCGTTTTAATCTTTTTAGCAAGTTATTGCAAAAGTTTCTATATCGCAAATAGGTGATTTTAGCAACAGCATTTTCAGGATCAGATCTATATTTAAAATGTAATTTATCACGATTTTTTATGCACCGTAGGAGACCAGGAGTAATCCATGGTTTTAAAGTTACTTTCCTAGCTGGAATTTTAATTGTAATTGTATTAAGTAATATAATAGAGGATAGTGTTTTTATAAGAAAATCTATAGCGACGTTAGCATCAGTCATATTAAAAATACATGTAAAATCATAAAGCTTGATTTGTGATACAATTTGCGAGTAATTCATACGTGTAATATTAGTATTGGTTGTATTGAAACTACCCCGTAAGTCAGAACAAAAGAGTACAGGAGCATGGTCCGTTATAAAACTGTCCAATACAATCGTAGTGGCAGTAGTGTGAGTGCGCAGAATCACATGATCTATGCAGCTGTTATTTCGAGTGGGATATTGATGCGCTGGCAACATACCATGAGCAGCGGTAATGTTCAGGTAGTCATTTGAATTTTGGTCATAAAGGTTAGCCATAATGTTTATATTTATATCGCCAATAATAGCAACAGTACGATAGTTAGATAACGTATGTAAAAGTGCGTTTAAACTATCTATAAAATTAGTAGCATTTGAATTGGAAGGTGACCTGTACACCGCAATAATCGCTAATGCATTTTGTAGTGTTAAAAGAAGGCAAGTAGCATCTACAAGTAGAATCTCCTTGACGATACATTTAACAGCCGATTTTACATAAATGACCACCCCATCATTTTGATTTTTATAGCCAGATTTATAGTTATCATAGTTATCCAATATCGGTGTATTTACAGACTTGCTTAGCCAGCATTCTGTTAAAATTATTACGTCACAACTGAAATTAAACCTAGCTAACAGAACTTTTAATTCGTGTATATTTTTTTCAATGCTTCTAATATTTAAATGAAGAATTTTTAGGGATTTATTACAATGATATGGACCGATTTCGCTTAACAAATCTTTACATTGTTCTGGTGAGCTAAGAAAAGAATTAGAGACTTTTATAGAATCGATTTCCTCATTTATGTTGATTGTATTATTCATTAAAAAAAGGTCACAATTACAGCAAGGCACCAAACTATTTTATGAAGCGAAACCAAAGAGATAACATTGTAGAAGTGAGACCGGTACATTGACATTTTAAGGTTGACAGCTGTCATCTGTCATGTATGTACGCTTTGGTTTTATTTAACATTCTGTGTATTTAGGACAATAATTCACGTTGAAGAGGTTTAAAAACATTATTCGGACCAATGAAAAAGTTGTTCGGTTGGGAAAGAAAAATAGTTGGTCAGTTTTGAGTTGTGTAGATAAGAATAAATTTTATTTTTTAAAGTATTCCAATCCAACCAACTAAAAAGTTGATTCGTTAGGAAAGAAAATAGTTGATCAATTTCAGTTGGTCGGTTTAGTTGGTCGGAATGCAAGTTGGAAGTCCCGATTTAATTGTGACTAAAAACTAGCAAAGTGTGTGCATTTTTATAAAAATTGCTACATTGTGGTTAGATTAAAATTGGTTATTTAGTTTCAGTCATTTTAAATGGTTTTTAACACCGTTGCCTACAAAAAATTCAATTGAAATTAAGCATAGTTTAAAAATGTTGTATTACGGACATAAACCGAAACAGCCATTAAAATAAAAACCCTTCTATTAGGTCGGCAATATCTCAAATTTTCTATGCTTTGCATGTAAGAAAAATATAGCTTTCAGGTCTGTTTATTTAGCAAATGTATGGCGAATTTTTAAATTGGTTTTGTGTTATACGTGCAATGAAAGCAATAATAATTATGATTTCATACGTCGAAAATGTTTTGGTGAAGATATTATTGATTGTTATAATTAAATTCATTGCTTGATGATTTTTACTGTCAGTATGTCTTAGGCTTAAGAAATCTTTTCCATTACCAATGCACTCCGTTCCGTGACTGTCCCATTTATAATTTTGTCTAAGTTTTAATTATTAACGAAGTTCTATGTGATTTTTATTGTGCGTTTATTTTAATAGTTTAATATTTATGGTCTCTCAATAGTAATTTAGTTATATAGTTCTTAAGTGCTGCAATAATAGAAAAAAAGTAAATTTATTCCTCATTTTTATCCAAAGAGTAACGTAATGGAAACTTAATATACGATTCCTTGAGTTTGTTAAGTTGATTTTATTATATTATATATTTTTTATGAATTTTTAGGTACAATACACTGATTAAACAACTTTTTATTGCAAAACTTGCTTTATTTATATTATTAATCAACATTAATAAGTAGTTTCGGAATGGAATATATTGTGATACCTGAGTGTAGTAAAATCTTAATTTTTCCGTAAATCTATTAAATTTATTTATTTTAATACCAATTTCTAATAATTAAATGATTAATTAATATATATTGGCCATAATAAATGCTTTGCCACGATCTTACAAATTTTCATCAATTTTTCCGCAGTGTACAGTTTTTTTGAAAATGACCCACATATAAAGCGAACGCGGGCAGGAACAAAATGAAGATCGCGACCGCTTTACCGCTCCGTCCCGCCTCAGTGTGACGTAAGCTTTAGGGCCTATAAACGCAAATATTTTTTCGATTTTAAATACACATAGGTGATTTTAAATACACTTTAAATACACACACCCTTGATATTTATTATAAGAGGTATATTCTGAAAGTAGACGCTCTACATACTCGTACATATATAGCACAGTTTTATAAGCTTACAGTACAAGCGTATTTACTTAACTTTTAATAATAACAATAATTGATTTTACATCAACATTTAAAAATCGTTATAAGTTTATGATTAATCTAGCGAAGTTAGGGCTTGAGCAACGTTTGGCTCAAATGTTAGAAATTCATAGCTTTGATTACAAATATTTTATCAAAAAACCTAGGATTAACCAGTGATTACAAGATGAGACTGTACCTGACCTGTACCTTTGACTATACATATCGATACATTTTATCGACAATCGATGATCGAATGTCAACCTCTAGAGGTAATGGTTAGCGGATGTAAAATAATCGCAGGAGCATCCCGCGAGTCGTGCGTGCGGGCACACCGCGCCGCACCGAGCCTGCGTCACTATTATGTACGAAGACAACTTGAGAGCGAGACAATAGCGATTTATTTAGCTTATAAATCATTTTTTTTACTCTACCTTAACATTACTAAGTAAATTCTAATATACATTACGCCATCTATCCCCAAGTTAAGCAACTCAATGCTTGTGTTGTGATTGTTAGATAATGGATCTAGAACTTATATTTCTACTAGCTGCCCTCTAAACAAAATTTCAGCTCAATCGGTCCACCTGTTTAGGCGTAAAGTAACAAGCGTACTCACTCACTCACATACTTTCGCATTTATAATATTAGTGTAACACAAAAAATCACAAAAGCCAGAAACAAATGTCTGTAGACCACACAAATAAATACTAGTCCTAGGTGGGAATCGAACTCTTCTTCTACGTCCCAAGCGCGTGTTAGCGTTAGAGCACCTTGTTAAAGAGGTCTTTTTTCAAAAAATGTGTTGTAATTTGACAGCGAGCGATTCGTAGACCTGTCGCTTTGTCATCCATTCAATCGTGAATAACTCCCTGTCGCGATCCGCGGCATAGTAATGAAGGTCTATTAACACTTTTTCTGATTAGTACTACACATTGCCCATTGCCATAGGCGGATTTAGGGGCGGGGGGCAGGGGGCCATGCCCCCCCCAGAAGCATTGTAGAGTTACGAATTTTGCACATATTGCATGGTCAAGATTATAATTTTTGTCTCGGCGCTCGCAGCAAGCTGCTCACGCACTTATTATTATGGATATTTGAACTTTCTAACTGTTCAGAGTGAGCTGAACACACACTTTTCGTAGTAAAAATTATATTATTTTTGCCTTCCTGCACCTTGGCCCCCCCCAGAACCAAATCCTGGATCCGCCATTGCCCATTGCCATGCTGTGCTCGATTTTGCCGCGTGCACAGTATAGCAGTCAGTGCTACTTTCCTACTAACTGTAAATGGATTTGTGTACATGTTTCCTTTCTTCCTTCGTTCTATAGGTTTAGCCTGTTACCATCTTCGACCGCATCGTCGTTTACCATCACGTGGGACTGTGGTCAAATACACCAACCATCAACCATCTGACAGTGGTTTGGAGCACTTGGATTTTTAACCCCCGACGCAAAAACGACGGGGTGTTATAAGTTTGACGTGTCTGTCGGTCTGTCTGTGTGTGTGTGTGTCTGTCTGTGGCATCGTAGCTCCCGAACGGATTTTGATTTCGTTTTTTCTTGTTTCAAAGTAGAGTTAGTCGAGAGTGTTCTTAGTCATGTTTGGTGGAAATCGGTTCCAGACGGCCGCCGCTACAAAATGGCGGATTATGTTTTTCTTCCACGAACCCTTCAATACGGATATCAAATGAAAGGGCTTAACTAGTAGAATACAACCCACTATATAAAATTTAAAATCCAGGTTGGCCGCTACCATAAAATGGTGAATTACGTATTGCGTTGGGGGTTTTTTAAATTTTTAATTTAATTCACTTGTCTGTAGATTGGCGTATTGCCGATTTGTGTTTAAATTGCTTGCTTTTTCTAAATAAAGGCATATGCCACTAAAATACATATGTGGCGTAAAATAACACGAGTCTTACAACAACATCAAGTACCTAAGTACACTCGTACTTAATATTTACCAACACTTTTAACGCCACGACTGTCTCAAAGTTTGCGATAAAACATTTGAAACAGCTAACGGCAGACATTCAGCTCTGGCTCTATAAAATAACTGTAAATGTGACCACCTGTTGCCGCCACTCTTTGCCAGGGTTTGTTATGTAACAAAACATCCAGTTTGATCCGGTTACTGCCGGCCGCTTGATTTACACTGTGTTTTGTTTTTGTTAATACCACAGTGGACGCACTTGGACTTACTTTAGTACGCTATGTTTTTGTTGCTTCTTCTGTTAGTAGCATAATATTATATACTAACTTATATGCTGGCGGCTATGCCCGCGTGGATAAATTCGTTCTTAGCGGAGTTCGGAGGTCTACGTCATAAAACCTATCTACTTTGTTCAAATTTTCAATTTCAAATATCAGTCAGTCAATCACTCTTTTCTTTCATTTATTTAAGATAGGTTGGTAAGGTAACTGGCTGACTGACGCACACCCAAGAAATGGCTGGAAAATTGTTACAGAAAAAAATTATGGACATCTGACATAGAATTTCTTAACAAGAGCCAGGACATAAAAAGCGTGATTTACTAACATATCAACACGCAGCCCAATCAACAATTTGGCTTGAAATTTCCGCTGAGAAAGGATTTCTTAATGTAAACGAAGCTAGATTATTTATATAACTTAGTTATATTAGAGGTTTATCCTACATGTCTCGGACCCGAGAGAAAATATTTTGTTGAAACATTTCTCTAAAAGTCTAAACACAACGCCAAGGTAGTATTTTCTCACAGCTCGTGTCGCCGGGGTCCGAGAATACGTAATCCGCGTAATTCCCGCGCATTAGGGCGGTGCCACAGCACGCACGTCGTCAATCGATATCGCATGCGAATCGGTATCGCGTGTTTATCGATAATAATGACTAGCTTCGCAGGACAGGACGCGCGTCGCGATCGACTCCCACGCCCGCGAGCCTCGGCGGACCCATTTCTCGGATAATTTCTACATTATAAATTAGGGATGGGGAGGGACCGTAAATTATTTTCCGCGTAGATAATTATTATAGCCATTGAGATGTAACGCTTCGGTTGTAATTTTTTCGACAGTTTGCGAGTTATCGTGTACTTCTGTTTATTTTATCAAACATCGCCATTTTCAAAGAACTCTTCACAGTTGGCATAAAAATTAATGCCTACTATTGGAAATCATTAAGCTTCAAAAAGCACAGTCAACGGACGCGACGGTATCGAGTGCGGTATCGATATCACCGAAATACGAACAGCCTCGAGCGAAATCGAACCATCTGAATAATTTACTGCGTTTTGATTGGTCATCACGAGTCCGCTATTTGCATAATTGCCCATTAGCAAGTTTTTGTTTACAGTCGACTTCGATTCGAACAAAAGCAGTTGTTTGTCGCTCGAGGCGGCATCTCCACAGTTCAGGGAACCTCATTTGCATTTATTTTATGCAAAACCCTTCGCCTCGATTAACCTTAAGCGAAATGCCTATTCCGGCTCGAATGTGCGCTGCAAACATCGAGATAATGAAGATATTTTGAATGGAATCGTATGTGCTCATATTTGGGAAGACAGGATTAACGCAAGCCGACCGCGCGCTCATCAATAAGGGTCCGAGTGAAATTCCGCTCGAATATATTTGGTGGCCGTTTGTACGTAAACACGCAAAATCCCTCTGAAGGTAGGCCGCGGTCTCTAGACATGTGCGGGACATAAATTTGGAGCGTTACGTAGTGTAGGTACAGGCCGGTGGCTATGTGCCGCAGTACATAAGGCGTAGCTATGTGGCGAGCAACACGGGCGTCACTTATCCGCGCGGAGGATGCGGTGGTCGTCCGATCGCCCCCCAGGCGTCAGGCGTCCCCCCGTGGGGTGGGCCCCCTCGCGATTCATTAAGTCGGGCGCGGCCGACGCGGCGGACGCGTCGCGGAGTCTCCGTGAATTCAAATTAGAGGCGGCTCGGACGTCGTGCACTAGATATGAGGATCGCGCCATTACATATCGACAAACGTTACTATTTTATAAACAGATTCTTTGCAATTAGAATAATTAAAGTTATTTACATGTAGTTGATTGGATATAGAAGAATTGTTGATTATGATTAGGTAATATTTAAATAGGCTTAGATTAAGTACTCGACTTTTAGCTAGTATTTAATACATGATACTAGCTAGCCATGGGTAGTACCATGGGTAGTGAGTTATTCTTTCTAAGATAATAAGAAGGTTCCATACAAATATAATTATAAAAAATTAAATACGTATATAAATTAAATATACTGAATAACCTACTGAATGAGTTTAATTTAGTATAAATCTTCAGACTTCAATGAAAAAATCAAACTAATATGTAAAGCTCTCTCACTCTACAAGAATTGCGATAAACAAAAACATTTTAATTATAACTTCAAATAAATCTTAACAACGTACGAATAAATATAGATAATTAGCAGATGTTATATTATGTGCAATTAGTAATTAGACTTCACTTTCATCATTGCATAATATAAGTAGGTACCTATGAAAATAAAATAGGTATTACAAATTCATCGATAACTATTTGAAACGATCGAAGGTAGAGCATCTCTATCGGTCCTTTGTCTTGTCGAGACAGACGCGAGCGCGCGGGTGGTACGCGGGCGTGAGTCGAGCGGCGTGCGGCGAGGGAGGCACGTGCCGGACGGAAGCCGCGCTTCCAGACCCTAGCCAGAGCCGCACCGCGCTAAATGATTCAAAACTCGAACACTGAACTACGACCACCATGCCGTCCCGCCTGGACTTGCAAGATTTATGCCCCTACCCGATCCCTAGATTAAAGATGTCGCGCCTTTATTGAAATATTTGAACGTCTCCCCACGACTCTCATTCACATTCACTCCGCGTACTCATTCCATTCACTCGTTTATTGTTTATTTTTCGATCTGTTTATTATGGCCGAGAGTCGCTTCCTCGTTAATTCCGGCTCGATCCCAATTTATGGACGTAATGATGTGGCGTTTTCGTTTAATTGAGCTGTACCTCGTTAGAAAAACGGCCAAAAAATTGAGGTAAATATCGAATTACATTCTCGTTTAGCCGATTTGGGTTAACTTTATAACCCGGATGCTGTTATTATTTGAGGTTATTCTAAAAAAATTATGAAGCACTTCTCTATTTTTAAGAAATTTTGAACCATTTTAATTTATATATTATTATATTTTTTTAACTTATTAGTATAGTTTAGTATAGAGATAATAAGTACCCACCTAACAAAAAAGTCTATACATTTTAGAAATTATTATAATAGTTTATGGTCAAACTGTTAATTTCAAAAAAGTAAACTAAATAATAAGATATTATAATTTATTACACTTAATAATAATACATATCTTTCGCGTGACGGAATTTCTGTCCGATGTATCAATGGCCTTATGCGCCTAATGGCAGATAGATGGACATCAGATTTTTAGCAATTAAGTCATCACGTATTGCTTAGTATGCAATGAAAACGGCCGCACAAAAACAGCACGAAAAGTTTTCCGAGTTCAGAGTTACGTTTGAACAAAAAGTTCGGGGCTCCATGCAATAGAAGTTTGGCAAAGTTCGAGCGCCCCGGTATATTATGCTAATGTGGACTTTCCCTCTTTCCGCGCTGATCTGTAGGGCTATCATCTGATAGACATTATAAAACAATATTGGTTTTTTTTTTAGATTAATATAAAGACTGCTTCATGAAAACTGTATACTCCATTTTTAAGTTTATTACATTACATTTATTTATTTATAATTTGTATACATTTAACTAAAATACTCCAAAAATATTTTTTTAACTTACAAATAGACTTACTCTATAAAACAAGTAACTGAAATTTTTAGGTAGGTAGTTCTAGAGCACTACTCGAATTTTACTTTTGTCATTTCAAGCATATAAATATGCAGCTCTCTACCGCAGACTTTGTGTTTTGAATCCAAATAATGCCTGCCCTCCACTGTCAAACGGAGGGTCAATCCTGAATTTTATTAAGCCACAGATTGGAAATCTAACCCAGTCTAGCTCTAGTCTAGCTAAATTGCCTTTGACAACCCTAATCCGATGCACTTGGCCGATTTACGACCTCAGTCGTTTTCAATTCAAACTCGCTCGTATGTACCTCTATAGCCCAGTCAATGAGTGCCCAAAAAGGGTATGTGGATCGAAAAGTCGAAAGCAGAAAAACTAACTTAGTAACTTTGTTTGGACTAGTTAGGAGATAAACATACTAAAAGTCCCCACCCCTCTGAGGTGAGCCCGAGGGGGGGGAGGCCGAAGAAGGTCCATTTTTAGGTTTTTTGCTTATATGTCAAAAACTGTGCGTTGTACCATATTTTGTAGTACTACATTATTAAACCTAATAAAATTTTCTACAACTTCGGCCTTAACACTTTTTATCTATCTCCAATCGTTGTCCAGCAATGAGCTTCCAAACATGGTCTATTTTGAAAACGCTTAAATTAGTTTTCTATACAAAGTCAGTAAAAAAATCTTAAAAATAAAATTTGACCAACTTCTGGTTGTCGTATCATAATGAAACTTTGCAAATGTCTAGAAATCTGATGACAGTTTAATAATCTGGTACCACTGAGCTGATCTGATGATGGAGCCAGGAGGTGTCTAATGAAACTCTTCAATGACTATTAGTAAACCCGTCGAGTTTGGGCACATTACATTCGAATCGATGAGACTTTTTCATTACACTTGCTGTCGAGGGTCTGATAATGGACCAGGAGGTGCCTACGTCTCATCAATCCGAATGTAATGAGCCTAAACTCGCCGGTTTTACTAATAGCCATTGATGAGTTTCAGTAGACACCTCCTGGCTCCATCATCACATCAGCTCAGTAGTACCAGATTATTAAATTGTCATCAGATTTCTAGACATTTGCAAAGTTTCATTATGATACGACAACCAGAAGTTGGTCAAATTTTATTTGTAAGATTTTTTTACTGACTTTGTATGGAAAACTAATTTAAGCGTTTTCAAAATAGACCATGTTTGGAAGCTCATAGCTGGACAACGATTGGAGATAGATAAAAAGTGTTAAGGCCGAAGTTGTAGAAAATTTTATGAGGTTTAATAATGTAGCACAACAAAACATCGTACAACGCACAGTTTTTGACATATAAGCAAAAAACCTAAAAATGGGACCTTCTTCGGCCTCCCCCCCCCCTCGAGCTCACCTCGGAGGGGTGGGGACTTTTAGTATGTTTATCTCCTAACTAGTCCAAACAAAGTTACTAAGTTAGTTTTTCTGCTTTCGACTTTTCGATCCACATTTCTTCTTTTACTGGACTACTAGATACATATTATATAAAAAAATATTATGGGGTGTTTGATGATGGATTACAAACCTTTTCCTACAAGTTTCTCGCCAGGATTTTTGTTTATTATGAGAATAGGATTTTAAAATGTGGCCTATGTACTCGTACATTCTTCTCTATCTTATATGCCGTTTGGAATAATAGTGGTTCAGAGACTCAACGTGATAACGTTGAGTTTATATCTCTATTTGCGTTTCCAGTATAATAATTGCAGGTTCCACATTCGAGTTATTATCATGATTGGATGTCCGCAGAGGCGTGTATCGGAGCAGCGTTTGAAACAGAGACACCTCAGGCCAAGATAGGGAATGCAATGGCCTATATACCGTCCGCTCGGGTATCAAAGCAATCTGGCCGGGTCGACCGAGGCGCAATTCGGCCTCCTTGCGCATATTGCATGCACGTACCAATGAAGTTTGCTTTGTAGGCGGTAATCTGCGGGGGTGTATCGGGTGGTGGGTGGCGGGTTATGTACACACGAGCCCGAGGCGTCGAGGTAGGCAAATGGCCGGCGAGGCGGGCGCGTAGGCCGAGAGATCTCGAGCGATATCGATCCGCGGCCGGCCCCTGCCTGGCCCGCGGCGGCCGGCCGTCGCCACGGACACGCGCCGAGACCGTCGCCTCCGTCGCCGTCGCTGCCTCACAATAACACTCCTTTGTTTGCCCTACACCGGCCACCAAGTGCCGAGTGCTTCCCCACGATCCCGAGAAAGGAGCTGTTGACACAAGCATTGACACGCTCAAACAATCACCACCGCAGCGCACCGAACCGAGCCTGTCGATGTGAAAACGGTCGTCCTTTGTGCAAACATGTCATCGGAGTATGCCTCGCTCAGCAAACTTACTTTTGTATGCAAACTTGTCAAAAATATGTGTATATTGAAAATGTGTGCTAAAAATATCGATGTCGATAAATAAAGTAAAAAATGTCCCATCCCTATGCTGGTCGCGACCACGCGGCGGCAGCACCGGGCGGCGCGGCGGCGGGTGGCGCAAATCACTCGCGCGGACTGCCGTTCTTCGAGAGCGCTCCCATTTGCGCTGCGGTCGTTTCCCGTATATTTATTTTTATTTGTCGATAAAAAATTCACGAGTCCAGCCAGTCACAAAGACTACCTAATGTGCGCTCTAGCATCCTCAGTGCGGGTTTTGTAAGCTAGTTCCGCGTTTTGTTTGTTTGAATTTCCACTCGTACAAAGTTTAAAGTAAATATGGATTTATTCCGCGATTTTATGCAGTGGCGAAAATGAAAATTCTTTCATCGAAAGCTGGTAAATATTTTGTAGTAAATTAAAGTAATAAAGTGGAAAAAAGTTACCTACTACTATTCGTACCTATCTATTTATAGGTACTACACATATTAGTAGAGCTATTTATAGTATAGCGCATATATTATTAGGAGTGCGTCGTAGTACTTTTTTATGCTACTATGGGTACTTTCTACCATGTACTCACTATAGAAAGCTCTATATTAGGTATACCTCTAGTATTGTGAAACTGATCTTATGTGAAAACTGATTCTGTTTCTCTTACGCAGTTTTAGATCTAGCGCTAGCAGCTTTCTTTTATATTATATTATGTATTTAGGTACTATAAAAATGCGATTTCTTTACAACCGCTATATTGTAGTATTTATATACAACGTATGGAGAACCGCACATACCCTTCTAACATGGAATGAAGAATCCCGCTGCAATGTTAAGAGTATAATTATGTCATCCCATATATTCCCACAAGTGGAATAGTCTTGACATTCCGTAAGAGCCCGTACGAATGATTGACATCTAATATAACGATGTAAATTGTGTCATAATGTAGCCTCTCTAGTTCAGGTGGCAATGCTTAAAGAAATTCAAAACTTAAGATAAGATTGAGTGCAAAATTGATATTAAATTCCATTACATAATATAAAAAAAAACAATAAAGTACGTGTCAATAATATTATTAAAATAAAACACAGCGAAATATATAATATTAATTACAATATTAATGTTGAAAGTATCGATATCGATAAAATTTGTCTCAGCGCGTACAATTAGAAGCACAGCACGGTCTCGCATGAGTGGCGTCGCGTCCATACTCACGCGGCGTCCTTACCACCCTCCTCCCGACTGGACCCCGCCCGCCTCTCGAATCGATACTCGCGAGTCTTGTATCGATAACGACATGCAAGGCACCGGCACCACTCTAGTGCGGACGTCTTCTTGTTCGAATATCCGAATACGCTTGGTCAAGCGCAACTCAAAGCTAGGATACCATAGATAATAAATTTAAATAGATACCTATTGCGAATGCGTCCTATAAACATTACATACTTTACTACAAAATTACACGTAAGGTAACAATAAGGATTCGTAAAACTATGTATGCTAAAATTTTATATTTAAGATTATTGTGCTAATGATCTAACAATATTAATTAGCGTTTGCTTATGTTGTGGTGTGTTACTGTGTTTGTTGTTTAAGAAAAAGCCGATAGCCATATTATCATTACCGATTGCAGCACCAGTTACGATAAAACCACCTTCATCTTCACGCTCACTCTGTCTTAAGCCACTGGCAGACGTACAGGCTTCCCACGTCTAGTGTCATTCGCTACTGTCTAATGCATTATTTTTTTTGACATTTTAATATTAACTTGACATTTATTTTTGATTATTTTATTATTGTATTATTTTATAAATTTAATTATTATGTAGTGACTAGCATAATCTTCTTATTATCATTTTTTTCATGTATGTACGTAATGTGTTAGTTAGTGTAATTGGTATATAATGCCGTACTAATTATCAATAAATAAATAAATAATAATAATAAATAATAATGCATCTAAATCTTGTGAGGACCTACATTCTACATGCGGCAGGTTTTGGCGACTGACATACAAGGAAACGGGCTTACTCTAAAAAAAGCTTACCTTGCATAACCGAGATAGAACATATAGTTCAGTGGCTTGCACAGAATTCTGAACGCAATCTGTTCGCTACGTTTATAGAATTAAATTTTAAGCATAATATAATAATATAATGTATTACTTTTACAAAATATGCAGAACAAAACTTTAAACAAGGACATTTTTTTGGCACCACACACAACACCCAATTACTTTGCATTTGAGTGAGAGCATATTGCTCCACTTACTAAAGACATGCAAAATAGAGACCTAAACTCTTGGCGTCTCTCCTGATAAGTTACCTATTATAGTCCAGCGCAACCCAAAGCCAGCGCGCCGCTCTTATTTGTGCTGCCTCTGCACTGTGCGGTGTTCTCACAAGCTCAGCTTGCACTGAATTCTCAATGTTATTATACAAACTGTTCTCTAGGTATATAGAATTAAATTTTAAGTATATTTGCATTTAGGTAGCATTACGTAAGGGGTCAATTCCAATTCGTGCACAGTGCACATGTAGAGTCCTTTTCACGAAAGGGGTCCCGCGGAATTTAGCGGAACTAAATTTAATTTTATCGATTATTACTGGACTTATAATAAATAATATTTTTTATTTGTTAGATAAAATAAATACATATTTAATTAAGATAAGAAATTATGAGGCGTTAAAAAGTTATAGATATCTTAACTTTTAAAATGTGAATTGAGGATCAACACAAAGGCTTTTTAACGTAAAACTATTTTTTCTTTTAAAATTTGACACTGGCACGTATACTTCTTACATATGGGCCCATCTATATCCCGTGGAAGCACAGCTTCTTTCTTTTCTTTCTTGTTTTGTGGTTTCTGATCTGTAGCTGGGAGCCACGATTCTTCTAATATTTGTATCCTAAGTGTGTAAACGTTGTGCTTGGAAAGTCTGCGATGAGAATATGCATGAAGCACAGCTAAAATCTATTACAGCGATAATTATTTAAAAAAATATATGTCTTTGAATTTTCGGTCTTCTTTTTGTGAAAATTTGACACTTCGCGCAAATATTTGCGTCAAGTGGAGTCATCCAAAAGTTATATCTATTGAGTGAGAGAAAGAAAATCTTTTTATATAAAATGATTTGTTTTGCTCCTTGCTACGAATTTTTGTTTGCTCTACGAAGTAGGTACGTAACGTAGCACAGCACGTAGCACGACAAATATCTAAGTACTTAATCAGAAAAATATAAAATATGCTTGCTTTAAATATACTTAGTTTACAAATTACTATTACATAAAAAACGAGAAATAATTATTAAAACTCGCAACTACATACTTAAAGAAAAATTGCCAGCGAAAGTGTTGAAAAGTTACTGTGAAAAGTGAAAGTCGAGGCAAAGTTGTGAAAACCGACTTTGTTTTCGTTCAACTTTAGATTCAATTTGTAGGGAGGAGGGGCTAGGGTGGCTCCCTCTACAATAGATTATGAATCTGTGGCGAAATGCCGGCAAAAGTTAGCTTTTTATGCCCGTTGCGTTGTTTTGACGAAAGTTGTTGATTTTAAAGTTTGGTAATTATTAAATGTATAATGGCATGTGGGCAGAAATGTAATTGTGATGCGTTGAGTTATTTTAATAACGAACAAAAGTTAATGCCTACTTTTGTTTGTTATTTTGACTTCCTACACAATTCGTAAAAGTGTTCTTGTTTATTACTTTTTTTTAAATCACAAACTCTCTACTATAAATACCTATCTCTTATTGTAGAGTTGCTATTCACATTAGGTATAATTAAAAAGGGTTAAAACGGTTTATAAAATAGCTAATAATACTTATAAAATGTTATAGGGTAAAATAAAGTCACTACTACTAACGCCATCTCATGGCATTTTCCCGGACTAACAAAGCTTACTGCTTAGAAACTTAGAACTAGGGGTTTGCACATCAATTCTGCGTTCTACACCTCTGCGTAATACAATTTAAACAAATAGGGTTCTGCACATTAATTCTGCGTTCTGCACCAATACAATTTAAACAAATACATATAACTATTATAATATTATGTCCAGCCATACTTAGCGAAAATGTTCTCGCAAAAGCAAAATGTTAAAGTTACTTTTGATTGAAAATTTCAACGTGCGAAATTGTTTTACAGTGTAAACTGATTTGCGACCAGTAGAGCAGTGGAGTTTAATTATAATTCTTTTTGTTCGTGACTTTTGTTAAAATAAATTATTTATAAGACTATTATTATCTTCTACCTAGTATTCTTTTATCTGTGCTTCTACTGAGCATTTTCCCAGCTACTGCTAACGTCTGCTTTCCGGCCACCTGTTTTTATATTGATGTTTTCAACTCGCCCCAAATGGGTCTTATAAGTTTATGGGATGCGTTAATGAATTATATACTCCCTCTTCCATTTCTCACGGTCTTGGTCATTCTCGTCAGTTAAATTATAACAATTTATAGTAATAGTAGTAATTAACAAGTGCATATTTTTCAGCCGGAGCGCATACTATCGCCTCTTAGCGCCATAATCCGCCGCAGCGGGAACCCGTTCGAGCTCGCGCATGTGTGCGTGTCCTGGCTCATAGGATCTGGATACGATGCGTATGTGGTGGTGGGGTGTGCTGAGAGAGACATATGCATGGGCATACGGTACCGGACCACTTGCCCTGATGTACCGGATGAGACAGAGGTTGGTAGCAACGTGAATTTGGTGATAACAGAGGCCCTATTGGCTATCGCGCACGGGTGTTTATCACTATTAATAGATGACAGATGAATTTATATTAAGAAAACATCACTGCTAACATTTTGTTAAGGAATCTATCTGGGGGCACGGTAGTGCCCCCGCCAAGTCGAGCGCGAAGCAAGCACTGCCGTACCATCCTTTACAGGAACCATTTCGCCGCATTTTCAGGCCCCTATTTGAGAACCTCTGGATAAGACCAGAACACAGAAATTTTCGTCATCCAGTAAGCTATAATAACATACTTAAAATCCAAAATTTCAAGTCTGTAGGTCATTAAGTTCCGAAGTTAAGCGAAAGCAAAGTTTCGCATTTACGACACTCACTCACTCACTCATGATCATCAAAATAGAACTAGTACTTCCCATAAACTCAGAGAGCTGAAATTTGGTACATACTTAGAATTTATTGTATAAACCATAGGAAAACTAAAAAAACATGCAATTTCGGTCTCGTTTTCGAGATAATTAATCTGCATAAATAACTTTGTAATCTCATATAAATGTTTAGGATTACAAAGTTACATTTGCAGTCAATGGTTAAAATTGTGTAATATCCAACTTATTAATTCAAAATATATTTAAGGCATAGTATATGTATATGTGAGTGTGTATATGTGTCGTAAATCGTCAGTTATGATCAGGCGATATCTAGCGGTGCCAACTAAAATAAGAGCCCAACCAAACTATTAGAAGAGATCGACATACCGCCTTTACTACAAGCTTTTATTTACTTTCACCTGTCGGTCTGTCTGTCTGTAATTAAATCTTACCCTTGTGTACCCTTCAACGGCCAAGTCACACAGCATTAACTATAATAATAAAGAAATCGCAGTAAGGAACCTTATACTTGGCAAGACTTTGTCTAGATTTCATTACTTTTTAGAGATAAACAAGCAGCTCCATCGAGACTTGGCTAGTTTTTTACAGAATGTTTTTGATGGGATCAAGTTTTCGCGATTTACTTTTAATTCTCAACGAGTTATTGTATCGCCTGAGCTGTGATGGGCAAATATTACTTTGCTTCGGAAGGAGGGCATTATTGTTAGTAAAATTACTTCTTATATGGTATAAAAAAAAATAACTTTAATTTTTATTAAAATAATTCCCACACTAAATCTCAATTGTTATAGGTGGTTGAAGAAGCCCCACCTCCAACAGAAGAACCGAGATATCGACTAGTACCACTCCCAGACCTCACCTCCAAGTACTGCCAGACGATGGACGACAAGGAAGCGGCCAGGAAGCAGGAGGAACTCGACAAGCTTGAGATGCAGAGGTTAAAGAAAATTGCTGTAAGTTATTTTTAGGCTTTAAAGTCATATTTACCTATAGGAAAAAAAAGATTTTAATTTGAAATATATTTGACGTTTATTTTTCTATTTTCCTACATCATCTTATACGAAGGGGAAATTTTGTGAAAGGGTCATTTCGCGAAGTGGACATTTTCTTATGGGTAATTTTGGGATGGAGCTACATTCGATCAAAGACGACATGGACATTGGTCTTTTTTTTTAGTTTCCTTACTTCTTATTATTGGCTGACTTTACGTCGACTGAACTGAATGACCGACTCTACACTCTACTTACATATCGACTAACAATACGTCGCCAGTGACCCTTCACGCTGGTCTCAGTCTTGAGACACAAGTTGTTAGTGTCCATTCCACTTTGCCCATCCAGACTCTATGGAGGCATCTCGTAGAAGCAAGACCAAGAGGCCTGGCGAATGAAAATGGGAAGACGAGGAGATACGAGCGCACTGTCCTCACGCTCGCACTCGCGTTCCCTCGCGTAGCCTCGTGGAGAGTGTGGATTGGGCATCATAGCTGAATATAAAGTCTGAAAGGATTAATCGATCTTAATAAGGACCTTAATAAAAAGTAAAAATGTCTTGAGAAGCAACTGCCAATTGTAAGTGGCCATGTCCATATTGAATCCAAGTGTTATGTGACAGGAGCTAGAAAGACCTCCAGATGACAAAGTGGACGGATGGCGGACTCACGCGTGGGTGATCATCCTCCCAGGGTTCATGGATGTGGAGGAACCGTTCTTCATAGAGCCCAGCGAGGGCGTGTCGTATCCCTTGGGCAGCAAGAAGTATCATCAGATTGAGAGCATCTATAATCATGAGAATTATTACGTAAGTTATATTACAGATGGATAAGACTACTAAGTCCTCTTCAACCTGAGGGCCAATTTGCTATCGCCAAGTGACATTTAAAATACTAGAATCCATAGACACAATTGCGTACATTACTTGCTTAAACCTCCTTATCAACATGAGTAAAATAACAAACGCAGCCATGTACATTGAAGTTGTCATCAATCGTAGTGGGAGTGAATTAGCCAATAGGCCCTCTGGGCCTCTGGGTAATATTCGCTACCGATTTATCACTGTTTCTTTATAATTATCTTAGTCAGCATAATTTAGTTATTCACCAGATTTTGCATTGTGCTTTTGTCATCCTGATTCATAAAAATCAGATGTACCTACTACTATTTTTGTATAGCTTTCTACCTGGAAATAATCACTGCAGAATATTTATTAGACAATCATTACACTCGATCACGAAATAGTTATGGAGTGTTAAAAATATATCATGAGAATTTTCATTACAATTAGGGACATTAACCTTTCTGATACATAATCCACAATCGAGCATTTCTGTACAATAAGAGTTCGAGTGTTTGAACCACCTAAACCTTTTGTAATTGTGAACTTTCTTTGAGAATTATAATTATTTTAATCGCTCAGCGAACGTGGGGTTTGTTTACGTCGTGATGGAAGCCCTTCCTAGCAGTTATGCCCTTGAAACCGTGCCTAATTGTAACTTAAGTTCGAAAACTTTAACTTTGATCCCGATCTTTGCTTGGATATTTAGGCATTTAGATCAAAACCTTGGCAAACTTTTAAGATACAAAAATACGAGTACTATGGCAACTTCGTTCAGATCCGAGAAATAACAATCCGACGACGGACATAAATCGAATGGCTGTAATGCTTAAGCTACCATACAAAATTTCAATAGGCACGAGATTCTGTTACGGATTCGGATTGGACTCGCATCAATTGTAGTACGGAAGCACTTCTAGATAGGAATAAAATGGGTTTTTTATAACTATCTAGCGTTAAGATTATATCTAGATCATAAAGCTTCTTTGTAATTGTTTGGTATGCAATAAAGTATTATTCCATTTTATCCTATTTACAAAATAACACTTCTAAATATAAACTTTGTTTTAAATTTTTAACTGCTTTTATTCGAGTAAAGCACGGTCTTGATCTGCCGTGGATGAGAGCGTCGGCGTACCCGCTGCTTCGGCATTATGGCGTTCCGAAGGAACACCCCCAGGTTTTTTAGTAAGCAACCCCGCCGCGTCTATCTTTGGTGGGCGTGTTCCACATACCGCAAAAAAAGTTTCTTGATCAATTCTCCATGTAACCAGGTGAACCTCCAGCGCAACGCTGAGACTCTCGCAGACTATAGCTACGACCTCACTGACATCAACTGCTGGGAGCATCTGTTGGCTGGCGAACCGTTCTTCAGGCGGGAGCTCAACATTGACTACGAGGACCCCAAGACTGCTGTGGACTCGGAGAAACATCTGGACATGCCGCCCAGCTGGGTTGAGAAGCTGGAGATTTCTGCTGATGGTAAGCTTATTATGGACTGCTATATTAGGAATTTAGTACGCAGGGTAGGGGATATTGATGATATTGGAGGGCTGACTTTTCTCATGGGATAGAGATAATATGTAGATAAGATTAAAGCACTGCAAAAATTTAAAGATGGGAAGGAATGGGATTGGGGGAGGTCCATGTCCAGTTGTGAACGAACGTAGGCTGGTGATGAACATATAGATGTATAGATGATATATAAAGATGAAATTAACTCTCCAAACCTGATGCTAGAAGATTTAAGCCTCACCATCATAGTGTTGGCGAAGTAGGCAGGGTATATATACTCCCCTACCTGGCTTCACTAAACATCATAACGTAACAGGCATTGCGCTTGGCGACACGGTTTTGTTCAATGGGTGTTAAATAGCTGTGGCGGAAGCCTACAACTAGTAGGTACAACCAAAGGAAAAAGTAACAATAACTTATATTATAGTCATTGGTGGTTTTAACTTGGTGATATAGAATCTCCTACACCACACAAACCCTTAGCCACCACCTCTTCAAGTTGTTTAATAGTCATTTTCCTATTCAAGATTACGAGCAGCGCTACCCTGGAAGTCACAAGCAGGTGCACTTCAAGAAGGTATTACTGGACAAGTACGCAGCCTACTCTGAACGGGACGGCATTGTGAAACGAGTCAGGGTGTTCGATGACTATGCCCTTACCATTCCTCTTGTTACGTAAGTACAAAATAAGCTAATATCCAAGACTAGCGTAGTTTAAACCTGATTGTCGATTCAAAATGAAGACAACTTGAGAGCGTAGTCGACAGCGACTTATAAGCTATAATAAAAACTACCTATCATTTATTTTTAAAACTCGTTTAAGCAAGCAACATACATATTATATTTCGTAACAGACGCTAGGGTATTTCAAGAGATTTCACAAAAGGAGTTTGATGATTTATGGTTACAAAGTCCTGATCAAAATAAATTTATTAAAACAAAAAAAAAATGATTTATGGTATATTACCGCCATTAATGCTCCGCCATTTTGATTTTTCTTCATCACGGCCAGCGATAAACCTATCTATTCCCCTATAAACTAAATGGCGGACCAGTAGGTTAGCCACGCTCCATACTAAAATCTTCTAACCCCTTTGAGTTTATTTTACACCGAACGACTCGACATCAATGACTTATTGAGGTGGAATCACGCATCTTCATTTTACATTGTTCATCATCAACATCATCCCTCACTCAGGTTCATCTCATCACATCCAATTCACACATGTAGCTGTTTCATCATGAGAATAATTCAAAAACTAATGCAGGTTAGTGAACATTTCTATGTATGTAGTTATATTAAATTTACACAATAAAAGCCTCTTGAAAGAGTGCATGGTTATTATCCCCCGAATTATTTCTACACAAAATTATTTATTGAAAAAAGGTTGTTGACAATTTGACTGATCAATTCTATTTTGTATGGAAATCTGAAAAATGTTTAATAAGCAGCTTCCTAAGTTATTTCAGTTTGACAAATGAGTTTTAACCTTTTAATTATGACTACAGATTTTTGTAACACGATGTTATAAGTACTTACAGTAATAAATATTACTGTTTTTTTAAACATTTTAGTTACGAATGGTATCTGCACCGAGAAGATAAAATGGAAACCGTCAGGATAGATCACTGCAAGAAAGAAATAAAAGAAACATTCGGACTTGGACGGAAGGATCATCTCATCAGTAAGTTTACTTTGGACTTTTTTTTATACAAAATTGGCCTACGTTTGACTACATCCCACCTGATGGAAAGTGCAAATGCGGTCGACTGATGGATCTCGTAATATGCCTAGAAAGGTACCATTGCCATTCACTCGTGCCTTAAATACATATATCCAAGTCTGGGACTTCGTACAAACTTACAAGTTGGTTGATTAGTTGGTCAGTTTATCGGCTAGTTGGTGATCAACTAGTCTAGCATCTTGTTGGCTAACGCTAAAAAACTTAGTAGAAACTCGACATCAATTACTGTCATCCCGGTATGTTTTTTAGCGTAAACCACATGCGTTAAGCGCTTGACTAAAGGCGCTGATTAGTTGATTAACTCGTGGCTACGTCAAGTGGTCGACTGGTTAGTCAACTGATTGGTTATATCTATTAGAATCTATTTTCAAATTTTACCTGCTTTGAGAATAGGAAACCTAATTATGAACAATTATTACAGAGCACGTATATTCAATGGACGCGCCGACGACGTCAGTGGAAGGGCACCGAGTGATGGAGTTCAATTGGTACGCCAGGATCGACCATCTCAACAAAATCATCTGCACTCCTCTCACCTTCGACGAATACTATACTCATAGAGAAGACAGGTATGACAATATACAAATAAATCCTACTAATATCACGACGAAAGGTTTGTATGTGACTTTAATGTTATCGTTTGTTGCTCATTCACGCAGAGATATCTCAACCAATTGTGATGAAACTTGCTATGCAGATAGCTGGAAACCTAGAAGAATGCATAGGCTACTTTTATCCCGATCTTTCTAAAGGTTTGAGACTCCTTTAGAAAGATCGGGAATCGGGATTTGAAAAGATCAGGGTGTACCGCGATAAAATATGATTTACCTTAATATATTACTTTGATAGCAAAAACGTTTTTATGATGGTTCTGAATCGAATGCTCATTGTTTATATCTCTACTCTTGAGAGTTCTGGCGCTTTGCCGGCCGCTCCCGCAACAAACTCACTACATAACACTCTATTTATATAATAATAATAACATTTATTGACTCAGAAATAAATAGGCACAGTTTACAAATAATAGGCTTACTTAGTATCATGCATTCATAAACATAAGAGGCTTATAATTTAGTAACATGCTTAATATTGTAAACATTATAATGTAATATGTTGTGAACTTTAGACTAATTGTTTCATTTGGACACTATAGTTTAGGAGTGATGGTGGCCGTGCCAGTAATCAAACTGTATTACAGCCACCATTTGCCCCCCGTTTGGCAAAAAGACATTATGATATCATTACTATGACATTAACTTTAAATACAATGCTAGGAATGTATACTAGCTTACGCTCGAGGCTTTGCTCGCGTGGCAAAATCCTTTCTTAGCGGAGGTCTACGTCATAAAACCTATCTTTGTTCCAAATTTCAACCCAATCCGTTCAGTGGTTTAGGCTGTGCGTTGATAGATCAGTCAGTCACTCTTTCCTTTTATATATTTAGATCAAAGATCAATATACTTGCTATTATACTTGTTAACGCACTTTACTAGAATAAGCCACACTTCAACCGGTTCGCGGTACGCGGTGTGCGGGGGGGGTCAGCCGGCCGGCTCGACACATCGCTGCCGGCCTTCCAGTGATTGATAGACCGTGAAAAGGTAAAGACGCTTACATCGTGGCGACCATGACAGGACACGCGAACCGCAGCAACGCCTACCGAAACGGCTTTGCTCACGCGCATCATATTTCTCAAGTAAAAATACATAAAAGTAACTTTTTCGACGCCAAGTTACGGCCCGTTCGCTCGCGCATCGCTCGGTATCTTCAAGAAAGCAAGACTACAAGCACGAAGACGCGACGGGATTCACACACGGCAAGGGGAGTTTCTTTCTTATCCTTATTTTTCCAAAACTTACCTCTTCAATTTGCATTTACCTACCTAATTTCAGATTCACGCATACCTTTTTTGCAAGATTTACACTAGCATCGCACGAAATACAAAAAGCGCTTGTAAAATTGTGCCGCCATTTTTGCAAGTCATGTCGCATAATTTGATGTAATCTTCAAATATCACGTCAATCGGTTCATTGTTTAGTGCTTTGTGAATAAATTCCTATTATTTCAATCACTCTTCACACATCTTTCGCATTTATTTTTAGGTTCACATTTTTTTTTGTTTTTTTATTTTTTTATTTTTGCTTGCCTTCTGCAAATTTACGCCAATTGGTTCATAATTTGGGTTTTTTCGAAGCTCAGCTTGCTTCCTACTGAAATATATAAAATTTAACCTAAAATTTACATTGCGTCATCCAACAAATATAACCTATTCATTCTGCAATAATTTTAAAAAATACGATTTCAACTGCATAAATAAGCTTCAGAATAGCACAACGCTCGTGCCATAAAAGCCAAATACACGGCTTTCATAAGATTTGCCGACTATTTCAGAAAATCGTGTGTCACGACACGCGGTAACCTTGCACGACCTTGCGTGCACCGGCCGGCGCCGCCCACCACCGCTGCACGTGCCGTGTTCTGCACGCCGTGCCGCGTGCTTCACGCCGTGCCGCGTGCTTCACGCCGTGCCGCGTGCTTCGAGGAGGACGGACCGCAGACACGCCTGTTATTGGTTCGATGCACATATTTTAACTTGTTTAATTCATTTTAATCGCCCAAGTAGTGTTTTATAAATATTGTTTTTTAAAAAATTAATTTGAAATGGATAAGACTCCGTTAAAACTTGATGTAGGTGCTGCTACACGTAGTGCCAGCCCGGGTATTAGCAATACTAGCTCAGATCAACTCGAGTACAAAAGATTAATTAAACTAAGAGGGACTATTAAAGCTAGGGTGACCACATTTAGGGAATACATCAATGTCATGAAGCAAATACCAACCAGTGAAATTACTAGTTTGCAAATTCGAGAATTACAGCTTAAACTTGACAAAATTCAAAAATTGTTTACAGAATTTGGTGAGATTCAAACAAATTTAGAAATTTTGTCCGAAGAACAGGCCTTAGAACGTAACGTTACAGAACAACACTTTTATAATCTAATTGCTTTAGCGCAGGAAATATTAGAAGCTTGTTCACCTTCACAAACACACATTTCTAAGGAGCATCCTTGTTCCTCGGCCTCGGGTAAAGAAAATATTAATATAAAGCTACCAACTATAAAGCTTCCATTATTTGATGGTAACTATTTAAAATGGTTAGAATACCGCGATACATATGTTTCCCTTATACATGACAATGAGTCTATCACTGATATCAATAAGTTTCATTACCTGCGTTCGTCCCTAGAGGGCAGCGCAACAAATGCTATTAAAGCTATAGAATTTACCTCTGACAACTATAAAGTAGCATGGGACTTGCTGTGTCAAAGATACAATAACGACAAAATTTTAGTAAATAATCATTTAAAAACATTATTTAACATTGAGCCGATGACACGAGAGTCCCACAGATCTTTAAGATATCTTATAGACCATATCACAAAAAATTTAAGATCATTAGAAACATTAGGCCAAACCGTAGATCAATGGGATGTACTTATCATCCATCTCATGTCGCAAAAATTAGATTCCACAACTTTTAGAAAATGGGAAGAGAATAGGCACAGTAAAACAAAGGTAGCTTCGTTAAAAAGTTTTGTCTCATTTTTACGTAGTCGTGCTGACATGTTAGAAACTATGTGGTCACATAGACCACCCACACAAAAATCAGAAAACACATGGTCTCACCGATCACCATCACAAAAACTTACACAAACACAGAGTCATACTGGTTTGGCAGATAATAATATACATAACAGTGCAAATCATAATAATGAATCAACCAATCTATACGGCTCGAAGCCAATTCACACTTCACCTTGTCCTTTATGTAAAGAATCACATAGAATCATACATTGCAAAAAATTCATATCATTTAATATTAATAAACGCTTGACTGAAGCAGTTAAGTTGAGCCTCTGCTTAAACTGTTTGCGATCAGGTCACACCACAGCTGACTGTCGCTCCACCAACTGCAGACACTGCAATAAAAAACATCACTCATTATTACACAATGAAACAAATCAATACGAACAAAACACTAATACAAACTCACACAACTCTCCAGTCACGCTGTCTACCCAGTCCGCGGGCCAAGTCCTCCTGGGTACAGCTCTGGTTAAGGTAGTCAAACCTGAAACAAAGGATACTCACCTCGCACGCGCCTTACTCGATTCAGGCAGTCAATCCTCATTTATTACAACACACTTGAAACAAAAATTAGGACTAGTTAGTGACACAAAGTCAATTATACTTGTTACAGGTATAAATAATGCTCAAGTACCTATCACAGATGTTTGTGATTTAACATTACATTCATTAACCGAAGATTACAATACAGAAATCAATTGTTTGGTATTACCACAAATTACAGGTTACTTACCTACGGCTCCAGTTGATCTTCTGCAACTAAACTTACCTGCAAATATTCAGCTCGCTGACCCACAGTTTTATAGACCAGCTGACATAGACCTGTTGCTGGGTGCAGAAGTTTTTTATAACGTTATCTCCCCAGATCAACTGTAACTCGGCCTCGGTAAACCTACTTTGCAATCCTCCAAGCTAGGCTGGCTAGTAGCAGGGCCTCTTTTCAATTCACCGCTTAACTCTCACACTACTCAGAAGGTACATTGTAATTTTAGTAAAGAAATTAGTCAGCAATTAACTAAATTTTGGAACTTTGAGGAAATCCCCTCCGTAAAACCTATATTATCAGAGGAGGAGGAATTCTGTGAAAAACATTTCTCTGAAAATACTATGAAATTAGATAGTGGCAGATTCTCTGTACTCATGCCCATTAGATCTCCACCCGAGCAAGTGCTGGGAGATTCTTATGGGATAGCAGCCCGACGTTTTCATAATTTAGAAAATAAATTTAAAATTAACCCTGACTTCAAAGATCAGTATAGTAATTTTATAAAGGAGTACGCCGACCTCGGCCATCTTACAAAAATCAACAAGCCGACGTTCGGGTACTATTTACCCCACCACGCTGTTATAAGAGAAAGTAGTGAAACTTCCCGTTTGCATGTGGTTTTTGACGCTTCCGCAAAAACAACCTCAAATATTTCTTTGAACGACATACAGTGTATAGGTCCAGTAGTACAAGATGAGCTGTTCGATATCCTTATTCGTTTTCGACAACATAATTATGTACTTACAGGCGATATTTCTAAAATGTATAGACAAATTGATATCCAAAATTCGCAGCGCCATCTACAGCTCATCCTGTGGCGAGAACACGAATATTTGCCTTTAGACGTCTTGCAACTGAACACAGTTACCTACGGTACAGCGTCTGCACCGTTTCTCGCGACAAGGTGCTTGTACCAACTGTCCTTAGAATGTTCTAACCCAACAGTAGCTCAAGTAATTAAGCAGGATTTTTATTTCGATGACATATTAACGGGATCAGAAACAAAATCATCATTACAACACATAGCTCAATCTGTAACAAGCGTACTTGAGTCAGCATGTTTTCCAATCCATAAATTCCGTACCAACTGCCCTGAAATTATTGCAAACACATCTGAGTCAGAAGTTCTCGATCTGTCAAAAGAGTCGAGCGTTTTAGGTGTGCTTTGGTCACCATCGTGTGACACTCTAAGATTTAAACTTGACTCACAAGCTCACACAGACAAACTCACTAAACGAAAAATTCTATCCGACACTTGTAAAATATTTGATCCACTCGGCTTATTAAGTCCTCACACTATCACACTTAAAATATTTTTGCAAACATTATGGAAAATAAAGCTTGACTGGGATCAGCCAATTCCAGATCATTTAATCAAAAAATGGATTACAATCACAAAAGACATAAACACTCTTCATTCGATATCTGTCCCTAGGCAGGCACTATATAACAACCCTCAGGACGTGGTCGAACTCCACGTGTTTGTAGATGCCTCACAAGACGCCTACGCGGCCTGTTTATACTTACGCTGTATTGACCATGCGGGCAATTACACTGCTCACTTACTATGCGCCAAGACACGCGTTACACCACTGAAGACTGTCACAATACCACGACTCGAGTTATGTGCAGCACTGCTCGGCTCCCGACTTGCTGCGCGAGCCTGTGACGCTCTTCGCTACACTATTCACAACAAATTCTTTTGGACCGACTCAACCATCACGCTAGGTTGGATAAAGACTTCACCTAAGCTATTAAAACCATTTGTTTGCAATAGAGTAAATGAAATTAGAGAACTGACAGACAGACACACATGGCGACATGTCCCCACAGAGCTCAACCCGGCTGACCTAGGCTCGAGAGGCGTAGACCCTAGGTCACTGGTAGACTCACAACTTTGGTGGAACGGCCCATCCTTCCTCAAAGAGCAGGAATCGGAATGGCCAACCACGCCCACCGCAAAGACTTTAGAACTCCCAGAATTAAAATCGACAATGATTAATAATACAAAAGAACCGCTTATTAAATTCGAAAACTATTCTAGCTCATCCAAACTTACACGCATATTCGCTTATGTCCAGCGCTTTATTAACAATTGTAGAACAGACATCAAACATACAGACTCACTATCCACTTCAGAATTAGAAAACTCTTTAGCATCACTTATACGAATAGCTCAAAACTACTCCTTTCCTGAGGAGATTCAGGCTTTAAATAAAAATAAATCACTTCATCAAAACTCTAAAATAATACAATTATCTCCTTTCATAGATAACACAGGCTTGTTAAGAGTAGGTGGTCGCTTAGAGAACGCTTCATGCAGTTATGATATAAAAACACCCTGTATTACTCGACGCTAGACACCATTTTACTAAAATACTTATGCTAGATGAACACCTTCGCTTATTTCACGCTGGCCCACAATTACTTCTCAGCAATTTTAGAGCAAAATTCTGGCCTATTGGCGGTAGGAACCTTGCTAGAAGTACAGTTCGTAAGTGCGTAATATGCACCAAACTGAGGGGTAGGACAGTCACACCTTTCATGGGAAACCTTCCTGTGAACAGAGTTACGCAGTCTTATCCATTTCAAATCTGTGGTACTGACTTCGCTGGTCCATTTCTGATATCATCACGATCTGATCACATCAGGTCGAGGCAATAGAATCTCAAAATGCTACTTATGTCTATTTGTTTGCTTCGCTACAAAAGCGCTACATTTAGAAACAGTCAGCGATCTCAGTACACAGGCATTTCTAGCATGTCTTAAAAGATTTATCTCAAGAAGAGGCAAACCAAGTATAATTCATTGTGATAACGGTAAAAAATTTGTAGGGGCAAAAAATGAATTAGGCAGGGTACTGCGGTCCGGCCTTCAAAAAATAAAAAACTTTTCTGCCGATCAAGGCATACAGTTCTTATTCTCTCCGCCGTGTTCCCCCACCTTCGGTGGACTTTGGGAAGCCGGTGTAAAAAGCGCAAAACATCATATCAAACGTATAGTCGGCAATGCTAGTCTAACCTTTGAAGATTTAAATACTTTATTTACGCAAATTGAATCCATCCTTAACTCTCGACCACTCACACCGTTATCCTCGGATCCACAAGATCTTTCCCCACTCACTCCCGGGCACTTCCTCATCGGTCGTCCCCTGACATCGTACCCACGCCTCCGGTGTCATGCAAGAAGCTGCTCACACGATATGAACGCCTGGAAGCCATGCGGCAACACTTCTGGCGCCGGTGGAGCTCCGAGTACTTAAGCGAGCTACAGTCGAGATACCGATGTCGCAAACAAGATGCTACTATAAATCTGGGAGACCTCGTGGTATTCAAGGACGATAATTTACCTCCCTTGTTATGGAAGCTGGGACGAGTTCAACGCATCTACCCTGGAGCAGATGGCATCGTTCGAGTAGCCGACTTTAAGACGTGCCGTGGGATAGAGAGGCGCGCTGTTAACCGCGTCTGCCCGCTTCCCATAGACAACAAACATAACACGCCGTCCGCCGCACCAGTTCCAGCGTCGGTCGACGGCCTAAATTTAAACTAAATGCAAGCCGAGTAACCCGAACACCGGCTACAAAAAAAACGCCGAGTGTTCACCATCAACTTCAACATCATTACATCAACAATCACAACACTACATCATCACAACAGCACGCCACTGGTTCCACCTGCAAGCGAAACAGAAGCGTCGTGCACCATTACTACAACTACTCCCCCGGTCTTCGACTCTTGGAAGCTTCCATATCTTCGATCACAGCTTCCAAGGGACCCCAAGATGTTAACGCACCGATATCGCCGCGTAATAGTTACTAGAATAAGCCACACTTCAACCGGTTCGCGGTACGCGGTGTGCGGGGGGGGTCAGCCGGCCGGCTCGACACATCGCCGCCGGCCTTCCAGTGATTGATAGACCGTGAAAAGGTAAAGACGCTTACATACTTTATTATTTTTACAGATTGGAATCCCGAGAGATAACTTTCACAGAATTCTCGCCAAAGCGTCTCTTAAAAGACCTCACGGAGACGTACTCTAGGAATGACAGCATACCCGCCAAAAAAGACATTTGGAAGAGAATATTCCACGTACAAGACAATACTATAGAACTGCTGTATCATTACGCGTACAACTTTGTCACTAATAACACGAGATTCTTTATAAAACCGAATCTGGCTGAGACTGGAGGGAAAGTCCTCTTCTATGCTGATAAAACTTCTGGATATATTGTGAGTATACTTTCTTCAATAAGCCTGAGATTTAGAAATGGCAGTGTTTTTTAGAAGTAATATTTGTCTAGAATTTTCCACGTGTAATACCTATTTTATAGCATGTAAAACGCATATAGAGCAGGAAGCAATAGTTATCTAAAACACATACAATATTTAAAAGTTTCGTCATACATTTGTGAATGCACGACTCTAAAGATTCCTACATATTTACTCAGATTAGAAATTTATTTAATAAATTTAATTGATTTTAAAGTCTTTCCCAACTTTATCCTTAGTTAACTGTATCTTCTTCTTCTTCTTAGCGTATATCCCAACTAAATAGCCAGGGTCCGCTTTCCTACTTCTATCTCTTCATTTTGCTCGGCAACAACTTGAACTAACCAACTGCAACTTCAGCAACTTTATCCTGCAACTTCCTTTTTTGCTTCTTTTTGTTTCCTTCTGCAACTTTGTCCTTGTGAATACGACATACATGTATGCACCATGGACATATATGGTATAGAATATAGGAGACCAATATCACTTATCTACATTATAATTTCTTCCATGATTCAGGCGGACCCATGTGCGAAACTAACTCGTCCTCTAGACATATACTACGCCCTCTGCGACCACTTGGTCTGGGAGTATGGGAGTGTCAAACACAATCGTGATAGAGAGACAGACATCAACGCCAGCTTGAGGCAGAGACATAAGGAGCTGGTCGATCCACAGCTGGTTGTCGCTCTGTTTGATACTGAGAGAAATGATGCTGCTAAGAAGGGGTGGACTGAGCAGGTAAGTTTGAAATTGTTGATAAAACGTATATTTTTGTATGAAAAGATGGTATTTTCACATCGAGTCTCACCAAATCCTGTAACACTGTGACTGGTTGAGAAAATAAATCGCATCTTCTCAGTTAGTAACACAGGCTTGGAATAGTATTGTAATGATTCAGTTAGAATTTGGTGTGACTCGATGTGAACATACCATATCTTCTTTAGATCTTTTAAACTTGAACAGTATTCTGTACCAAATGTGGCAGCGAAACAAAACGGCGCGGAATAGAAACCTAACGTTCATCATTTTCTTGTAGTTGTCCCACACTATGTACGATTGGCTCAACACGTTTTCTTCCTCCATTCAACTCTATGATCCTTCATATCTTCATTTATTCTCCTAGCATGCATATAATATCCTCTTTCACACAATTCATCTAAACCGTTTTAGGGCGTTCTCTTGCCGCATTTCCTATCCCCCTTGAGAAATCATAGATGGCACTGTTCTGAATATGGCCAATGGCCAGCCATATTATCTCTTACCATCAGAAGAGCATTTTTCTCGCGTTCTCTTTGCATAAAAAATCTAATACGGTTCCTTCATAGGAAACGAAAAAAGCAGAGATATCCGAGCGCGAGAAGGAAGCGGAGATAGACCCGCTCGCTCCATACCTCGCTCGTATGTACGGCGACGGGAACGGTCCCGGAGCACCGCTTTCAGTGAAGGAAGCCACGTTGTTGAGGGAACAGTGTATCAACGACTTCAAGAGCAAGCAGCTGGCGCGGCAGGCGCTGGTGCAGGAGAGATTTGATAAGGTATTGTTACGGAAGTGGGTAACGGATTGCCGCGGATGAGTGCTTCGGTGTACCCCCCGGCATTATGGCGTCCCCCAGGAACACCCCCAGGTTTTTTAGTGGGGCCCGCCGCGCCCATCTCTGCGGGGGAGTCCCACATACCACCCCGCGTCCCCTGGCATGGGGTGATGATGCGTAACGCATTTTTCCTGGGTCAAAAAAAAGTGGGTAAGGGATAGGAAGGAAAAACTATTCTTTTTGTATTTATTAAAGGTAGCCTTTGACCACAATCTTGTTAAGCACTCGATGTTAGATAAGCGATAATGCGGCCTTAGATATTTGCAATATTCTTAAAATAAATAAACATCTGTTTTAATTTACAGCTGAATGCAGAGTACAAGACCAAAAGGCTGTGGTACTTGGCCAATCAATTCATTCTTACGCCTGAAAAGGAAAGCGCCTATTTCGCTTTGAGGTCAGTTTTCATTTTTATATTGTGCTTTATCCTGCTTTATATCGACTAATGACTGTTATTTCATGTCATACAAATACTTTTAAGTGGTTGCCTAGAAATAGTACTAGAGATAAAGTCGTAAAGAAAAAAAAGCGTGCCAAGTCATGAGAAATCATGACAAATTACTTCGCGCCGCGACAGCGGCCGGCAGAGCGTCAGAATCTAACCGCCAAAAAATCAATTTATGAAATTGAAAATTTGACATTTAGGTACCTACTATGTTTTCATGGAAGAATTTCGCTGATGATTTTAGAGCACTTTTACAAGTAAATTTTAAAATTATTTAGTTATCTTTTAAGGCTCTACCGCCTATCGAAAAGCAGCTCCTTGAAAAGAACAAGCTATAAACTCATAGGGAGTAAGTAATTAAGACCCTTTTCTGTTTCAGTGCGGAGTTAGCCTTCCAAGTGCACACATTGGAAGTACGCCTAACTCGTCACAGAGACCTCTCAGCACCAAGGTTTAAAGCCATGATGGACTATCTGGAGAAGCATCCCTTGCTTAAAGAGTATAATAGGATGCGCTATTATTATAACAGACATAATAAATAGATAAAGGTAGGTTTTGTTATGAAGATCCGATATATCTGGTAGAGACGTTAGTTGGAACCTTTGAAGCAAACGCGCAACTTGCAACACAGTTCGGGTTTAAACCATCTATGCATACCTATAACACCAATTACATTTTTGCAGAACCTATTTTACTAACCTTTGAACACTATATTGACTCGCTTTTACATAATGTTAGGTTTTGGCAAAAGCGTGGTGAGTATTTTTTTCTATAACAGATCATTATATCGTACATATAAATCTAATTGGAGTCAACTCAAAAAAGCACTTTTATCAGAAAGGTGAAGAACTAATTACTGTTTCCTTGTGGTTTACTCAAACTAGTCAATTTTTTTTTCAAGACATATAGCAGATGTATATTATGTGCGGTATGATCATTTTTGAAATTGAATAAACAGTTATATTAATAACTTTTCGTGTTCAATAAAGGGCTATCTGTCTATCCATTAAGATGGTTAAAATTCTGACTTAAAAATTTAGTTAAAAACAGAATTGAGGTGATAAAGAATTGGGTAAATATATAACAATGACGTTATTTTTAGGAATATGTCGGCTGTGTCTACATATATATTGATTCTCTATATTTTTATTTGTTATGGACTTTATATCGTTTATTATTATACAATGAGATATTTATAATGAAAGTTTAATATTGTTACTATTGGCTGTTGTTACATGACAAAATTTACTGTTACAAACGGTTAAAAATTTATTAATTCTACGAGTATGTTAAAAAGTTATAGGTGCCTAAATAAAAAGAAGTTTACAATTTAAAATACGTTTTATTGATTATTTACAGTCGAGATTCAAATATGAGATTACTTTTAGAACAATACTAACAAAGATATTATGTACTATTAAAATAAATTAATACATAGAAAGGAACTGTGTATTGAGACACAAATATTTTAAACACAAATACAAAAGAAATTAAACATTACAAAATATTTCATGTTCCATATAGCAACCGCTTTTTCGCGCGACAGGCATAATATGACATCCCTAATAAAATACTAGCTTAACAAAAAAAAATTGTTAAAATATGCGTTTTTGAAAACTAACGTGAGAGTTATCCATATTATTATGTGAACAAACGACTAAAACTCACGGAAATAATGGTCGAAACTATTCTTTCCGTGTTTCGACCATTATTTCCGTGAGTTTTAGTCGATTGTTCACATAATAATTTGTTAAAATATGTTAAAAGTTTTTGAGAAAAAACAATTTATCTCTGCTATTTAAGGTTGTAATAAAAAAAAGTTAAATTTTGAATTATGCCAGTGTTTCATTAGGTGTGCGACATATTTTTACAAATCAAATAGTGGGGCATTTAATATAACCTAATCAAGACCTATAATAGGAATTTTGACCAAAACAATCTTGTCCATCAAGTAGATTTAAAAATATCTATTAGATACTAATTGATGGAAAACAAATAAATTTTTGTCATCATCCCTACTGTCCGAAACCCAGGGTCGAGCCTAGCTTAGACTTTTGTATAATACTAGCTGCGCCCAGCGATTTTACCCAATGTACTGTAGCCTATGTGTTATTCCAGGGTCTAAGCTATATCTATACCAAATTTCACCTCAATCGGTCTACCCGTTTACGCGTGAATATGGAACAAACACACATACTCACAAACTTTCGCCTTTGTTATCTTAAAGCGTTTTAGTTTAGTCGATATTTTTACATAGTTAAGAGCGTATATATCGAGTGACGCTCTCTCGCTCGCATTATTTGACAAATTTTGAAATATAAATTCATAGAATTTATTTAATGAAAATTCCTTAAGACCAGCGCTCCATAATATTATTGCATACTTATTTATTAATTTATTCTGACCATGGATACAAGTCCTTCAGTCGAAATCTTTATAATTTTAAGTTCATTGTTTATTCGATAAAGAGTGGGCGTTTATCGAATCACATCGATTCATTTTGTGACGATTCTTGAAAATAGCAGACTGTTGAACTTTTTTCCATTCTTCGACAGTAAATCACATTCACAAACACTCAACATTTATTAAATCCACTATTAATACGCGTTTAGCACTTATTGCAAAATTATTATCCAAGAAAGCAAAAAATTTCATCCGCTTTCCAAAAGCGCGGCAAAATGAATCTATTATTGCATACATTTTAAAAGTGTTTTCAGTTTGATATATTAAAAAAGACAACAGGAGCAATATTAAAAAAAAAACTTGAGAGGTGTCAAGGGACACCCGGATGGAACGAAGTTCCTATAGAAATGAAAATATCTGGCTTGCTTTCTATAAGAGAGAGAGAGAGAGAGAGAGAGACAGACAGAGAAACATGCGCACGCCGCACAGCTTACAATAGCTTACTATAGCAAAAAGCGTCGTGACAACTTTTCGTAAGATTTTTTTCCGTCTAGCCCCCTTTCACAACGCGCGATAAGGAACTACGTTCCAAAATCAAAAATTCTTACCGTGCCATTTTTTAATATATCAAACTAAAAACACTTTTAAAATGTGTGCAATAAGTATGGAGACTTAAAAAAAAATTCTATGAATTTATATTTCAAAATAAAATAAATAAATAAATATTTCAGGACGTTTAACACAGCGCCACCTAACCCCAAACTAAGCAACTTAATGCTTGTAATATGGTGATTAGGATAACGGATATAATACTTATACCTATACTTTTCTTTCGTAAATACATACTTATAATAGATATTGAAAAACCACCCAGACCAGAAACAAATACCTGTGGATCACACAAACATTTGTCCCATGCGGGAATCGAACCCGCAACCTTCTGCCAAAAAAAAAAAGGTAGCACTCCGGGAGTGCCGGCAGAAGTGAAAACTTCAATATTAACGTTGTGTTTAATTATAAGTATAAAAGTACTATCATTTATGAGGTAGAATACAATGTTTATTTATTGCGCTATCGTACACAAATATGACAATTTATATGTTGTTATTTATAATATTATATCGTTATTTATATATTACATTAAATTTTATCTCTCAGAAAAATCAACTTCCATCCATAATTTCGACGACTTTTACACCATCAACAGAGCAGCACACTCAGGCACGGTAGAAAGAGTGGGAGATACTAGTTTCCTCTCCCTTCCCCTCGATCTTACGCTTTTTCGATCAGCATCACGTGACCCTGACGCGAGTTTTAAAGTTTTTACCCATACAAAAAAGTGCTCAGCGCCGCTAAAGAAGTTTTCACTTCAAAAAATTGAAAATTTGTCAAATAGTGCGAGCGAGAGAGCGTCACTCGATACAAACGCTCTTAGCATCCATATTATTTAATGTTTGGGTAATATCCACGAAGGTTGTGGATGGTTGAGGCTGGTGTTCCAATCTCCAGCCCCTCCTAGCAAGTTTCCTCTACCATCGTGTGTGGCAAGCGCTAGTCGAGAGAATTTGTTCGCTAGACGTCTCTGTGGAGAATCCGGTCTTGATAGTGGAGGTAAGGATATGCTGCCTGAATCTGGGAAAGAAAATATTACAAAAAATATTTATAGCACTGATTCCATAATGAATTTCACCACCGAACACACTCCCCACAATGCATAAAAAGAAGGCAATGAAACAATGATGACCAGGGGTGATGATGGCTTATGAATTATAATTCTTAAATCATTTTATAATAATATGGATGCATTTAAAAAACTTTAACAAATTTTACACTAAGCAATTTGTGAGTATTTAGAATCTAAATGTCGTCATCTTTCGTCCCTTTAGTAGTTTAAAGTCTTACGTCTTTCTAAAGGGACGACAAGAAATAGGCTATAACACTGACACGCGTTTCGCCTCTAAACTCTACACGCCATATCCTCAGATAGCAGACATATTGTCTCTCCACCACTTAGCTTAGTTGAATTCTCAAATTAGAGCAGAATTACGAGTAACACTAAATATTCCACTATTTATTCTTCCGGGGGTAGACTTCCTTTGTACCGGGGGTAGACTTCCTTTGCAGGAGGTCGTCTAGGTGGGTACCCCAACAGTGCCAGTTATTCTACCGCCTGAGCAGTGATGTGCAAACATTACTGTGCTCCGGTAGGAGGGCACTGTAGCTAGTGAAATTACTGGGCTAAAGAGTCTTAACATCTTATGACTCTTGAGTAAGAAGCGTTGGTGCAATGCTTCTAGAATTCACATAATTGTGAAATCCTAGGTGACACTGTACTGATTATGGGCAGCCGTTATCTCTTAACATCAGGAGAGCGTCTTGCTCGTCTTCTACTTCATCACATGAATATTATCTATATTTAATTATTAATTATCATATGGATTTACAAAGTAACACATAATTCCATTATTAAATTACCTTTTATAAACCGTTGATTCCAAATGCCTGCCTATAAATTGTAAATAATTGTTATATGTAATAAATAATAATAATTACCAGAATGATAGTCATAGTTAGCGTGATCACTCGGCGTCTCTTGGCCGAGTCGTTTCCTATACTCGCCCGCAAAATGTTCTATGAGTGTGTCCATCATTATTGCTTGCTTTGAAAACACCTGCAAAGATAATATAATATTTTAATATAATTTAATATTTTTACCGAGGGTAGACTTCCTTTGCAGGATTTCGACTAGGTGGGTACCCCAACAGTGTCAGTTATTCTACCGCCTGAGCAAACATTACTGTGCATCGGTAGGAGGGCACTGTAGCTAGTGAAATTACTGGGCTGAAGAGTCTTAACATCTTATGACTCTTGAGTAAGAAGCGTTGGATCAGTGCTCCTTGAATTTCACATCATTGTTAAATCCTAAGTAGCACTGTACAGTTTATGAGCAGCGTTATCTCTTAAAATAGAAATCATACCATTAGTGGCATCAAGGCTTCAGAAGCTTTTGCCGAATACTTCGCTAGTGTGTTCCTACCTGAAGTACCCCAATTAAATTCAGAAATATCTAATAAATTAGACATTGACCCCACAAGCAATTACATTAATATATCTAATATTAACACAGTTGAAGTAGTGTCTGCAATTAAACAGTTAAAAAGGCATAGCTCTATAGGTCCAGATGCCATTCCTCCTTGGTTTATTAAACAAGGTGAAAAATACCTCACTCATCCTCTCCATCACATATTTAATTTAGCTCTTTCAACCGGAATCTATCCCTCACAATGGAAGGTCTCCAGAGTTACACCCATTCCTAAAAACTCCAATAAACAAACAGTTGAAGAATACAGGCCAATTGCAATCTTACCAGTGCCTGCTAAAATCTTTGAGAATATCCTGCAACATGAAATTTACCGGCAAGTCGAAACCTATCTCTCTAATGAACAACATGGCTTTAGGAAACATAGATCTGTAAACACTAACCTACTAACAGTTGTGGATTATATATCATCTTGTCTTGATCGTAGATCCCAAGTTGACATACTCTACCTTGACTTTCAAAAAGCTTTCGATAGAGTTAATAACGATATTCTTTTAATGAAGCTAAGCAAACTAGGTTTTGCTCCAGGATTGTTGAAATTAATCGCTAACTACTTATGCGATAGGCAGCAATTCGTCAGACTAGGGATGTATGATTCACAGCTCTACCACACACGCTCAGGAGTAAGCCAAGGCTCAATACTTGGTCCTCTACTTTTTATTCTAATGATAAATGACCTTCCTCACGTGATAACACATGCTAAATCATTACTATATGCTGACGATTTAAAACTTTTCTTGGAAATTAATTCTGTGCAAGACTGCTATAACTTACAGTGTGATCTGGATGCGGTATGTGCATGGGCTGTGGAAAACAGAATGGATTTCAATACTTCTAAATGCCACACCATGACTTTTGGCAGAATGCGAAACTCAATTGAATTCCAATATAAAATAGGCGCTTCTAATATCACAAAGTCAACTGAGATTCGAGATTTGGGAGTCGTGTTTGATCAGAAGCTCACGTTTCACACTCACATCACAGCCGTGTCTAAAGATTCATACCAGCGACTTGGCTTCATACTTCGAAACTCCCGAGACTTTCACAAAGACCATGTTGTAAAGTTAATTTACAGTGCTTTGGTTCGAAGCAAACTTGAGGCTAGCTCATGCGTCTGGCACCCATATGAGAGCACTTATGCCTTAATTCTCGAAAAGGTACAAAAAGCATTTCTCAGGTTTTTATATAAGCGCAAATTTGGTTACTACCCATTTCTATATCCAACAAAATTCCTTTTAGGATGTCTAGGCTATAACTCTCTAGAAGTGAGGAGGTCATGTGACCAATTTGCCACTATGTGCAAAATATTGCATAATAAAATAGATGCCCCTGACCTACTCCAAGAGCTTTTACGTATTTTCGCACCCAACAATTATCTTCGAAATAGGAAACACCGACTTTTCTCACTACCAACATCTCGAACTGTCGCCCGTTCCCGCTCGCCTATTCCTCGAACCCTCACGACTCTCAACAATATCTTGGACAAGAGACCCGATTTTGACGTCTTTGCTGACGACTGGCGTAGAATAATGCTTGTATGTCTAGAGTTTTTTGAGAAGAATGCATAAATACGCATGCATGTATTTTCTCTCTTAATTATTATAAGCTATGTTTTTCTTTTACTTTGTAATGTTATACATTTGTGTTTGTTGTGTTTTTTTTTTTTTTTACTATACTTACTCTGTAATATGTAGGTACTGTATTGTTTAATATCTTTTCTCTAAGCTATCTTAAACCTTAGTAGTGTAATTGGTTTAAACCGTTCTATTGAAGTATAAATAAATAAATAAATAAATAAATTAACATCAGGAGAGCGTCTTGCTCGTCTTATACTTCACCACATAAAAAAAAAATCGGCATTGGTAGTTACTTAATAACCAACCGACCTACGTGTATAAGTTTGGAGTAATTGCTTTTCTTTATTAGTTTTTTCCTTTGTTGGATTTATCGTAGGCCTTCAATTCGTTTTAGAGATTATAAGTAATTAGATTCAAGCAAAATGCAAGATTTGATTGGCACTTCTTTTGGAAATAAAAAAATTCTGGAAAGAGATGATCGAGACAAGATGAGATAGATATTGAGATCGATCTAATTTCGATCTGATCTCAACTCGATTTTATCTACTCTCATTCCGATCTCATCTCAATTTTATTTCGAAAGAACTTTGCAGCGGGTAACTCAGCTAGTATTATATAATATAATTTTTTTTTTTGTGGCAAATGCATATATTGAGAAAAACAAACTAACAATACTACTACTACAGAAGTAAAGAACACTTTTATTAACCACAGATCGGCCACAAGCCGATCTACAGGAAATCCAAGTGCTCCAAACCACTGTCAGATGGCAGAGTGCCCAGAATGCTGGTGCCACGTTGAATGGCAATACTTATTATACGTTGGGCCAAATATATAATACCCCCCATATAATATAATAACATTTTTAACCCCCGACGCAAAAACGACGGGGTGTTATAAGTTTGACGTGTCTGTCTGTCTGTCTGTGTGTGTGTCGGTCTGTGGCATCGTAGCTCCCGAACGGATGAACGGATTTTGATTTAGTTTTTTTTGTTTGAAAGTAGAGTTAGTCGAGAGTGTTCTTAGCTATGTTTGGTGAAAATCGATCCAAGATGGCCGCCGCTACAAAATGGCGGATTACTTTTTTGTTCCACGACCCCGTCAATATGGGTATCAAATGAAAGGGCTAACTAGTAGAATACAACCCATTATATAAAATTTAAAATCCAAGATGGCCGCCACCACATAATGGTGAATTACGTATTGCGTTGGGGGTTTTTAAAATTTTTAATTTAATTCACTTGTTACCTGTAATATCTTAGAAACTCTTAGTCCATTCTCAACAACCATAAACTGTAGGAACAAGCAAGGCAGGCAATCTTCATTGTCATCAGACGGTAGACCGATGTCCCATGATAACTCTTCATATAGGAGTCCTAATAATACAGTCTGAAATGAAAGTGATTCTGGTTAAACATTTGTTGTTATTTTTGGTTGAAAGGCTTAGAATGACGGGGGTAGACTTCCTTTGCAGGAGGTCGTCTAGGTGGGTACCCCAACAGTGCCAGTTATTTTACCACCTGAGCAGTGATGTGCAAACATTACTGTGCTTCGGTAGGAGGGCACTGTCGCTAGTGAAATTACTGGGCTAAAGAGTCTTATAACATCTTATGACTCTTGAGTAAGAAGCGTTGGTGCGGTACTCCTAGAATTTCACATAATTGTGAAATTCTAGGTAGTAGCACTGTACTGATTATGGGGAGCGTTATCTCTTAACATCAGGAGAGCGACTTGCTCGTTTTCTACTTCATCACAGGTAGGAGTACTGCGGACTGGCTGCTCTATCTGCCCTTGGAAGAATGTTGTATACATACGCTCTCAGTATCATCGATGACGTACACTCCGGTAGAGTTGACGGCCACGAGTACAGGGATGTCCTCGTGTGTGAGCAAGCTCGCCAGGCTGCGGACTGGCTGCTCTATCTGCCCTTGGAAGAATGTTGTATACATACGCTCTCAGTATCATCAATGACGTACACTCCGGTAGAGTTGACGGCCACGAGTACAGGGATGTCCTCGTGTGTGAGCAAGCTCGCCAGGCTGCGGACTGGCTGCTCTATCTGCCCTTGGAAGAATGTTGTATACATACGCTCTCAGTATCATCGATGACGTACACTCCGGTAGAGTTGACGGCCACGAGTACAGGGATGTCCTCGTGTGTGAGCAAGCTCGCCAGGCTGCGGACTGGCTGCTCTATCTGCCCTTGGAAGAATGTTGTATACATACGCTCTCAGTATCATCGATGACGTACACTCCGGTAGAGTTGACGGCCACGAGTACAGGGATGTCCTCGTGTGTGAGCAAGCTCGCCAGGCTGCGGACTGGCTGCTCTATCTGGCCTTGAAAGAATGCTGCGCTGTATAAGAAAAAACGAATTTACTAATAAGTATGTGTATCAATGATATGTGTTTTATATCATTTCAGAAAAGGTGGTATTTGAAGTAATATGAAAAATCTGTGTCACAGCGTTTATAGAACTCATATGAAAGTTCCGATTTGTTTCAAATTATTTGTGTATTTGGTAGCGATGACAAGGGATCTTATGCTATTATTCAACAGATACCGACAAAAAACGGCCGGTCCGCTGGTAGGTAGGTATAGGTACTTATAAAGATCTCGTGTCGTGTTTGTGGTCGTATTTATTGGTTTATTTTAAGTAGGTATGACTAATATTTAAAGATACAAACCCATAAGTAGGCAGCGTCCGTACATGCGCTAGATACTTCCCCCGCAGTTTCCGAGGCGGCGCGGCAGGCGGGCGCTGCGCTTGTTCCAACAGTCTTGCCTCGGGGCTGCGCTTGCGTCCCGCCGGGAGTAGGGCTGCCCAACGACCGGAGCGCGCGTGTGCGGGGAGGTATTTGTCTTGATGGGCCCTACGATTCACAGATTCTTAGATAAATCTTCATGTGGTGCTGTTTCCACGACCCATTTTTTTATGTGATGAAGTAGAAGACGACTAAGACGCTCTCCTGATGTTAAGAGATAACGCTGCCCATAATCAGTACAGTGCTACTTAGGATTTCACAATGATGTGAAATTCAAGGTGTACTGCACCAACGCATCTAACTCAAGAGTCATAAGATGTTAAGACTCTTTAGCCCAGTAATTTCACTAGCTACAGTGCCCTCCTACCGAAGCACAGTAATGTTTGCACATCTCTGCTCAGGCGGTAGAATAACTGGTACTGTTGGGGTACTCACCTAGTCGACCTCCTGCAAAGAAAGTCGACCCCGGTAAAATACGGTCATACCTAGTAAAGTGATTGTTTGCACATGTTCAAAAGTGGATTTAGAACCGATCAATATCGTGAGATTGTAGGATCTTAGACATAAGCCTTGTCAAACTTACACTGAAGGGTGACAATGACAATTCAAAGTGATGCCCCACGTTGGGCGCCACAATCAGTTACATTTGGCGCCCAACGTGGGGCAACGATTTTAACTATATTCAAGCTATTTAAATATATCTCATAGTTTCACTCCACTGTTTTAAAAAAGCAATAGTGACACATTAGTAACACAGTATAGTTCACTTTTTAAAATAAAAATTCAAAGTGATGCCACGTTGGGCGCCATCGGTACAGTTGGCGCCCAACGTGGGACAGTGATTTTCACTATATAATGGAATTACCTAAAGAATTTAGCAGTATGCCTATGAGGATCATACGGGCCCAGTTGTATCCTAGCCTGCAGCCCACCCAGCATCACCGCCTGAGCGCTTTCCAGAGGATATCGTCCTGTCACCACGTTATGACGAGCTTCTTCGTATAGCAACTCTTGGATGCGGGAGTCCCTGTAAGCATAATATTATGAATATCGTTTTATAAAAGTATTACGTGATGACACGTTCCTAAATTGAGTTAACGGCCACAATACATAATTATACAATACAACGAAATATATATCGATGTTACGAAAGCACCTCCTCCTTCTCCGGATATCTCAATGAGCGAATCGATTATATCCCTCGCTTAGTGATTTCAATCAGATATAATATTATTCCTTCGCAAGTACTTAACTTGGACAGGTTCTATGGGTTTCATTGAAGGTCTTACGGGATCTAAGAAGCATGACAACACAATGACCTTTTTTTATCCCAGGAAAAATGCATTACGCGTCGTCACCCCTCGCCGATACTACAATGACCTGTCTTAACCAGCTAATTTGAATAAACTTACTTGATCCCCTCCTCCAAATGTTTAGGAAAGAAGACGTTTCTCTGTAGCCTCAGCACGGGCTGGTCTCGGCCTCGTCTTGCAGCAGACGCGTGTCCATACCGTGATAGCAACGCGCCCCAGTTTGACCATACTCTCCAGGGACATTGGTGGGGCTTTAGTTGAATCTCTAGAATAATATAATGTCAATCAATCAATATTGGTTATTGATAATATTGGTATCAAGCACTGGGCCGGAACAATTTGTACCTACTTACTACCTATATATGACGGAGCGCACCCTACCACATCTCAAGCTTCCGTGGTCTACAAAGAAGCCTTATAGTTTCGCTTTGTTTTTAAAATTACAACTTGAGTGTCTTCAAGTCGAGGGTGAATAGGTATTTGCTAGGCCTGTGTGTTATAACTTTGACCACGTCATCACTTACCAACAAGTGAGACTGTGGTCAAACGCATTCCTATTCTATGTAAAAAAAACCTCGATATTGGGCGGGTTGGACGACATTGTTCAAGCCTGAAATTCGACGATTCGGCAATCGATACTATACAATGATCCGCCATTTCGCACCCACCTAATAAAGGACTGCACATCCACAATGCAAACACATTGGCAGCCAAACTCCTAGTGGTCGGCTGGGTGAACCCTAACTCCTCAGTAGCTAGCACAGCGTTAAGGAACCTAGCCGCTGTGACGCAAGCTGGGACCTCTTCGGAGCTCATCTCCATCATGAGGGCGGGACATGAGGGCGGGGGGTACCTCTTCGTCTTGTAATTACATATATGGTAGACATCTCACTGAAAGCTTGAGCGGGGCGGGTGAATCAGTGTGATGTCTCTCATATAGTTGCAAGGAATTGCGTGCTGTGTCTGTGTGTCGTGTGTGTTGTGTGTTTTTTTTTTTTTTTTTTTTTTTTTTTTTTTTTTTTCGCCCTACCTCCGTTTTTGTGGTCGGAGGCCTGTGCTACACTATTACCATTCATACCAGTTCTCGCTTTTACTACGTGTGTTGTGTGTTGCCCGACCCGCGCCGGTTCTGTGTGTGTTGCATTTTGTCGTACCTTCAATTTTGATTAATTTCATACCTACCTAATAAAGGGCTGCACATCCACAATGCAAACACATTGGCAGCCAAACTCCTAGTGGTCGGCTGGGTGAACCCTAACTCCTCAGTAGCTAGCACAGCATTGAGGAACCTAGCCGCTGTGACGCAAGCTGGGACCTCTTCGGAACTCATCTCCATCATGAGGGCAGTCCGCGACATTAAGTAGATGCAGGTCACTGGGTTAGAGGATACGGTGGATGATGATGCTGTACTTCCTGATGATCCTGAAAAAGAGTTTTTACCACTTACGATACTTGAATCTTGAATAAGCGTTCTTAGGTTCATTTCGTTCATAAATTGATGAGGTGAGACTTGGGTTGGAGTATTTTTTCCGTAGGAATTTTGACTTTAACTTATTTTGTTATAACTTTCATTGCGAAGCATAAATAAAAGGAGGCAAAAGCAAGGCGTGCCTTGACTTATAAAAGGGCAACGAAAGTCTTAAGATGCTCAACGCGCAAAAAGCTATAGGTAACAAGTGAAATTTTAAAAAAACTTTTTAAAAACAAGCTTTTATTATTATTACCATAAAGTACTCGCCAAGACGAATCAAATGAGCCCAAACTCTATGGGGTTACGTCGTTTTATTACGGAGTTCCTATGACCACCTCCAAGCTCCATCATCAGATCAGCTCCATGTCATAATAATATTGCATTGTCATCCGATTTATGCATGCATGCAAAATTTCAGCTCAATCGGACACCGGGAAGTGGGTCAAATTTAAGTTGCAAGATTTGATTACAGACAGACAGACAGACAACAGACAAGTGAAAGTAAATAAAAGCTTGTAAAAGACGCAAAGGATCTAAAGCTGAAGTTATACCTTACTAAAAGTAATGAGTTCAAAGTCTTTTGTCGTCCATTGTTTTCGATATTTACCTGGTAAAGGAGGTGAAATAGCACTGGATGAACTGCCCCCACTAGTGATGGGCTCAGTTGTGCTGAACGAGCTTGCGACTAAACTGCTCGACGCCGTCTGATTGGAACAGCTGCTTAGGTTTGAACCTGGGAATGAAATATGTAGAGTTGTGGGCAAGGGCGGATTCAGGATTTCTTTTCTGGTTTGGGCAAGGTGCAGACGGGCAAAAATATCATAATTTTTACTACGAAAAGTGTGTTTTTAGTTTGCTCTGAACAGTTAGAAAATTTAAAAATCCTTAAAAATAAGTGCGCGAGCAGCTTTCTGCAAGCGCCGAGAAAAAAATATAATCGTGACCATGAAATATGTGCAAAATTCGTAACTCTACAATGCTTCTGGGGGGGGGGGGCAGGGGGTCAAGGGGGGGGGTTGACCCCTGCCCCCCCCCCTCTAAATCCGTCTATGGTTGTGGGTATGTAATTATATTCACACTAATATTATAAAGGCGAAAATTTGTGAGTGTGTATGTTTGATACTTCTTCACGCCTAAACGGGTGGACCGATTGAGCTGAAAAATTGGTATATAGATAGCTTAGACCCTTTTTTTTTTACCCAGGAAAAATGCGTTACGCATCATCACCCCACGCCGGGGGGCGCGGGGCGGTATGTGGGACTCCCCCGCCAAAGATGGGAGCGTACAGCGGGAAAAATCGCAGGGCGCAGTTAATACAACATACTAGGATGTATGATATCAGGAAATTTATTCCAGTGGTGCTATGATTCTATGATGTTTTTTTGTAAATATTATGTCGAAAGGTAGGTAACATAGGGCACAGTATCTGTTCGTGTGCGAAAAATATAGTGTCAAATTTGGATGCGCGTTTCCAAATTCGACCCAAGCACCGCTTTCTCGCCAGTGTGGACCGTTAGATTATTCAAAATATTTTGAAAATAATAAGTACGTTGTATAAATAATATAAGAGTGTGGTTTTAGGGCACCTTATAGAATATTTTAAGCCTTATTTTACTTAATTTTGTTGTAGTACCTAATAGTAAATTAATGGTCATAATGACAAGGTATAACAATCAGGTATCATTAAAATGCAGACTAGAGGTTTTTACCATTCTTACCTACCCATAACACTCTTCTCCAATGAATCCGAGCTATTACTCTCCTTGGAATCAGGCTGTAGCTGCTTATGTGGGTCATGTTTGTCCCACTCGCTGTGTCTGCCAAGCGGACTATACGATAGGTGAGGAAGCCTTTGGGAAACAGAATACAAATGCGCGTTCACTTCTGCTTGGAGTTTCTGGCTTTGCACGCTGTAATACTCTTCACGAGAACGAAATTCACTGCAAGAAATGTTAGCTAATAAGGACGCTGTGCGACGTAAATAATTATCAAATTACAATAAATTAAAAAAAAAAATAATTATACTTGTATTGATATTCGGCTTGAATAGGATATCCTCTTCGAGAATATTCCACTGGTATAATTGTAATGTAATTTCCACTGTTCTGAACACTCGGACTTTCTCCGTAAGCACCCATATCTGACTGGTGCTCCATGTGTTTCTTTATTATAGTAAATTTTTACATCGAAGATCGGCTTCAGCTGTGAATTTTGGGCGCGCAAATATCGATCGTTTTCGCGCCCGAACTTGTGTTGCTATTGTAATAAAAGTATGTTCAAATTAAAAACATCATTGTTTAATTTTCAAAATTATTGAGAGAATAATAATTATAAAGATCATTATATTTCGATCAATTTTAGGCATAGGCAGGCAAGCGAAATAGATTGATTTTGTCGATAATATTATTGATAATTGACGAATGCAAATCTTGTTTGGTTCATATCTAATGCAAAAAAATCTATATAAGACAAAGATACAAAATGACATTGACGTTGGCAAGTACACAGTGACACTGTTTCTGTCAAAACTTCGATTGTGCTATTGTGCTTGCGTGTTTTTAATTTCTAGCTTTTCAGTTTTCGCAAGTTATTCACTATTTTTACATAGTAATTAAAAACCAACGTTTTTACGCTATTATCGATAAAATATTAATGTAACACTATTACAACGTATCAGTGATAAGCCGAAACTGCAAGAGAAAGGTATGTTATATGTTTCTACTTCGACGTGGATAAAACGAATAGTAAACAATAAGTACATTATTTGTTTTGCTAACTTTTTCTATATTCAACCCAAAAGACCCAACTATCTCAAAAGCACCTCAGACAGGACGGACCTCCGCTTGATATTCTGCAGTTAGATACGTGATCGAATCGCCCGTGCTGTTCATATAAAAATTGTTTTTATATCCCAAATTTATTGCAGATCTTATTGAATGCTTCCAGCCCAAATACCTGCCCAATGGAGGCACGGTTAAGAGAGTATCGTGCCCAACGTCGCCGAGAGGAACTGATCGAGAATGCAAAGGAAAAGTTAGAAAAAACTAAGGAGAAAGTTGTAAATTTTCTTGTGCCGAAAATATTCACCATGAAAAAAGAGAAAAATGAAGAGGAAGAGGTTTTATTGGTATGTTTTTATTGTAATTACATTAATGACTGAGAAAGTAAGGTTTCAAGCCGCAAGCACCGGTCTACGTCATGAAACCTATGTTCTAAATTTCAATCCAATCCATTCAGCAGTTTTAATCATTGTGATTGGGCAATTTTAGCCCATTTGTTGCTCCTTCAGTCACCTTTTATATAACTTATATAGGTATAACAAAAATAAATAGAAAATATTGTTGTCAGTACAACAGAGATTGAGATCGAGTGAAGTGACTATACAGTTATAATCACTTCACTCAATCATAACATTTGTTGATAAAACCTAGATAATTTCCTAGATTACTAATAACAAAATGTTACATGTGGCATAGCAGAAAATATATGTCCAGCTTTGGACTATAATCTCATCAGTAGAATTTAAGAGACCCAATATATTATACTTATCAAATTTCTATCATTAATATGAGGGATTTGTTACGAATTGTACCAAAGCGACATGTAAACTAAAAAAATACATATCTCTCACATTTTTCAGATGGAAGAAGAAGAACGGCCACCACCAGTTTTCAAACCATTAATCCAACCTGAAGAAATTGATATAGCCTCGGAAACTAGCGAAGTGGAATCATTCATTGAAGAACCTATAGAATCTTGGCGATACTTTTTAATGAAATGGTCTCTATACACCATAATCTGGATTAGCCTTTACCTATACTTCATAAGCATACAATTCGGGGCAGTTTTCTTCGCCTTTTCTGTGTTATTAGGAATTTACTTTAATACTAGGACACGGCCTAAAAAGAAAGGTGAAGTGTCAGCTTACAGTGTGTTTAATGAAAATTGTCAAAGTATCAATGGGACATTGAATGCTGAAGTATTAGAAAGACAGATGATGTATGGGGTAGCTGGAGTGAGACTGGGATAGAAATAGGTTTATGTATGTAATGAAACTAAATCATGAAATCTTAAGAAGCATCAGTATTTTTTGTTTTTGAAACAAATACTGTCTTATGCACTATTACACTATTTATTGTGGTTTCTGGGATCATATTATTTGAAACTGATTTAAAAATCAGTAAAATAATAAGTGAAAAAACTATTTAAATTTCATTAAATAGATGTTATGGTCAATATTCCATGTGTCTTTGTATGTATGTTGGACTGATCTCAAGACCCACTATTTATTTTCATCAATTTATATAAAGATTGTAAAATTGGACATATTTATTTTTCCCATCATATTCCAAAGGTGCTTCTATCTATGTCAAATGATGTTTAGCTCAAGTTGAACTAAGCTATAACATAATAAACCTACCATGTAATTTATTCAGTAACTTATATCAATAATTAAGCAAAGCGAACATTTTATATAATTTGTGTGATAATAAAAATAATTATCAAAATGTTTTCTTTGATTTTCGAATTTAACTTAGGGTCACTTTGACCACTTGAGTCTCTCTAAATAGACTTTTAAAAATTTACAAGTATATAATAGAGTTAAGAGAAACTACCTACTGGCCTTGGTGGGTAGTGTCTCAACTCTCTGTCAAGTACCTAATTACTTACTATTTTGCGAATCTAGCAACATAGTATAATTTTTAACATAATAAAAATTATATCGTGTGTCTCATAAAATGATTATTCAGATAACATTGGTGCACTGGTTACATATACAAGAGAGATATATACCGCGCTTAGGTCATTTTTTGTATGAAAACAAAGTCACCAAAACATGGTGGGGTGCGGGGGATGAGTGGCTAGATTTGATTGGCTCGTTCAAGGTGACGTCACAGTTACGCCACAGATTAGGTAATAGAGGCATAACATGACTTTCTAGTGATGTGGTAAAGTCGCTATATCGTATCGATAAGAAAATATAAGTTACTGTTATTCTTAAGTTTAATGAGAAAGTTCGTTGTATTGTATACGAGAGATATTTTAATATAACTTCAATTATTGTTTTATTATAGCTTAAATGTTTTCTCATCTCTATTACCTCCCAAAGTACCCGAATAAACATTTTATATGGTTTCACTAAAATATAAATAGGTCCATCGCTCGCATAAAATTTTTAGTCCTAATTTTAAAAAATTATGCGTGCGAATACGCACCCTATAAGAATAAACAATAAATGTTAGATAGCGAATTATTTGTTTTTAAATTAGTGACAAATTTAACATTATGTATTTTAAAAGCTTCGTTACACTTCTCTTATTATAAGCTTCATAATAACCATTCATGAATTAAATACCAGTAACCCTGTATAATATTAAACCCCGATAATTTTGGTACCTTAACCTTCATAAGACTTTCAAACCCAGTGACGTTATGGGACTTTGGGTCCATTTGGACCCGTGAATAATTTTGATTCATTTTATTTAAAAAAATGATTTTTTATAATTTTTTCATGTCAATATTTCAAAACGTGTAAAGAAATAAGTTTTTTTAAATAAAAAAATCTTTTTTTATTTTATTTTAGAGAATCTGGAGTTATTTTGAGGAAATAAAACGGTTTAGTTTACTTATTACTTAAAATCAAATAAAATGCAAATAAATTTTAAATATTTCATTTATTTGAATTGATTTTATACTAATATAATATTTTCTAACATAATAATAAAAATAATATTCATATATGTATAATTATTTTATTTTTTTTAATTTGAAAAGAAAAGAACTTTCAATGTTTTATAAATGAAAAAATATTCCAAAAATTATATTTTATATTAATAATTAATATATTATTTATATTTAAAATGAAAATAATCATAATAATGGCAAAATATACCTTTCTTGCTAAAATAGAGCGTATATGTAAAGTACACGAGTGTAAAGAGAATCATATATATTATGATGTGAATTTCTTTTACCATTTGTTTTTTTTTTATTACTAAATAATTTTTAATTGTATTTTAAATATGATTTGATTGAAATTTCTTTCATATTATACATTTTGATAAATAATTTTATTATCAAAAATATGCAAAGGTTTATAAAATGATTTCAAGGAATATACTAAGTATATTTCAAATTTTTGATCAAATCAAGTATTTAGAACTTAATATATTCAAAACACGATCTTTAATTTTCATAATATAATATATATTTTACTCAATTCTTTGAACATATTGATATAAGAAAATATTAGATATTATTAGAAAATCATACGAATTAATTCTTTTTTTGTACCCAAATATCTAAAAACTAACTATTTTAGTATTGAAAGTAAAAGAATATAATTATAAAATAATTACAAATATATAATAATTAATAATTTGTTATATATCATGATATTTTATAAGGCCGGGTCCTTTTGGACCCGAAAGCCGTTAGCGTAAAATGATATTTAACTCACTCAAATATAAACATTTTAAACTTTTTTTCGCTTTTTACGTAGAGTTTCAAAATATAATAAAAGTCACGAAGTGACAAATCATAAAAATTAATACATGAAAAGTTATCCGTATTTTAAGGCAAAAATGGGTCCAAAAAGACCCGAAATCCTTATGAAGGTTAACCTTCATAAGGATTTCGGGTCTTTACCTAATACCTACCTACTTCAAAAATTTCAATAACATTTTTGTCGATAAAATTTGTGGTGTAAATTTAAATTTGTGTCTTATCACTAGTTTATCCGGGCGTAAGAGAGAACGAGATAATGTTATACAAATTCACCAAGAAAGAATGAGACGAAAAGAAACTTGGCCATTTTTATATTGCATTTTATGTTAAACATTTTTCAATGATTATTATCGGAATAATAATTTGCCTGTGTAATAAGATTTCGTCTTTTGCGTAACTGAATGTAGCGCTAGTCTTTCCGCGCCTTTTTATTGAACAATACGGCATTTTTATTAATTATTTTTCATTAAGTAGTGGGTGTACCGGTCCCAAACCATTTAAGAGACTAACTTACCTTTAAAATTGTGTTATGTCACCAAATTGAAATATTTATTACTAGTTATTTTTTTATATTGCTCATGTTATATTTATAAGTTATAATTTAAAAGGAAAACACTTAACTCCTTTCCTTCTTTTTATTAAAAATCATAAAAGGTGTAAAACTGGAATGTACCTAAGTTTGACCAGCAGGCCCCAGTTGTTGACAGGATCTGTACTACTTATTTATTTTATTTTTATGTGGAGAAGTAAGAAGACGAGCAAGACGCTCTCCTGATGTTAAGAGATAACGCTGCCCATAATCAGTACAGTGCTACCCAGAATTTCACAATGAAGTGCAATTCGAGGTGCACTGCACCAATGCTTCTTACTTAAGAGTCATAAGATGTTAAGACTCTTTAGCCCAGTAATTTCACTAGCTACAGTGCCCTCCTACCGAAGCACAGTAATGTTTGCACATTACTGCTCTATTACTAGAGATTGACCAATTATAAAAAATTAAATTAAACACAAAATTTCCACAAAAGTATCTTTTTTTATAATTAACTTTATTAAGGTTTCTGCTAAGGGCTAATAGAGATCAACAAGTTACATATTTAAGTCAAAAATAAATAAAATTTCTAACATTATCAAGGAAACTCGATACCAAAAAAGATATTTGGCCATTTCTTCATCCGAGCTGTTGGCATATTCACCAGATATTGGTGGCGCAGTGCCGTTTGCTTGGACGTTCGGTAGTAAAAGGGTGATGGTGGAACTAACCCGTAGAGTTCTGAGGAGCACTCTCCATGATGGTGTTTGTAAAAGACGTACAGGCTGGCAACTGAGTGTCGATGTGCGAGATCTTGTATTTTGGTCTCAGTTGCCTCTCATCACCAATAATTTACATTTACGTATGATCCTAATTTTATCGCGTCATCAGATCTTCCTTTCTTGCAGTAATGGACCAATGGTGAATTATCCTCTTCTGAATCAGAATCTATCCTATTTTGTACTCTCTTTCCTGTTTGTTTTGCTTTAGGTTTCTCAATTTTGTTCAATTCTTTTAACTTCTTCTTTTCTTCTCTTGCCAATTTTCTGTTTTCTTTTTCTTCTTGTTCCTTATTTTTTCCATTCCAATACTTCGTCCACTCTGCTGATGTTACTGCATCCGGTAATCGCTTTTTGTTTAGTTTTTTCACAACCTTTTTTCAATGGTGATTCAGTCCGGGCCAAACTAAAGAAGATGCAAAAGCTGAGCTGACTGTATTTTTAGAATTTTCAGCCGTTGAGTCTCTAGATTTTGATGGTTTTTTAGGTCTATATTCTTAGTCAATCTGTGTTTTGGATGTCCCTGGTTCGGGTGTTTTTTTGTTCGGCATGTTTATCGAATTTTGTTGCCTGCCTGTATCTGTTTTAATGCTTCGTAAATGTCGTTTCCGCTATGTTTAAAGAATTTTTTCTTGGGTGGAATATTTATACCAATAATCAGATATTTTGGTCATTCTTAGGAGCATATATTTTGTATGCGGTACCAATTTCAAACCACTGGTCAACTAATGGAAATAATACGATTTACGCCATTTTAAATCGATTTTTGAGTTACAGATCTTATTATAGACTAATAACACATTAAAAAGATATAAAATAAATATAGCACTCAGTGAGCTAGTCTTTGACCAACCGGTCAAATGTAGGAACATCTTATCAAATCATGTACCTGTAGATAACCAGCTAAATAACTTTTGAAATATATGGTTTGCAGCTATAATTCAATAAAATTCTAAAATATTACTTCAAAATCAATATAAAAAATTAACAACTGAAGCAAAATTCACTCAAAAACAATACCAAATAGTAGAAAATATTCTTACCTGTCGGTACTCGTTGCTTACTGCAATGGTGGCGAATGACAACTAAGAATGGACACTTGAAAATAAAAAAATATTGTAGCGTTCACTTGTAGTCTCTATCTAGCCGTATAGTGATTGGTAGATTTGTATTGATACCGAAAACATGTAGCCAATAAAAAAATTAACACAAAGTGGCGGGAAATCTTAATATTTACATCTAAAGCCGTAAGTGGTCAACAACCGGTGCCTGGTCAACTATAGGGTCAACCACTATGTGAATGTCACGCTGTCAATGTCGGCCGTGGAATGAACACGAAAAAGAGGCGGAGCTACGAGCTTATGTTGATTCAGGCATATGACTTGGCGATTGTTACCTCATTTTAGCTTCCATCTCTAGCTTTATGATCTGTGACTGGTAGTACTAAAAATAAAAACTTAGACGGGTTAGTAACAACTACTGATAATTTTGTTCATAAGTCTAAGTGTAGAAGGTTAGAGTTTACGTTAGGGTTAAGTGAGGTGAGGAAGGTTTTAGAGGAAGGTTACTTTCGTAGAGTGCTTCTACGAAAGTAGTCCTTTTTGCAAGGCGCCACTGTCGCGCATTTTAATGTTAAAATATCTAGAACATTACACTCCTCATAATTTCATATTTATGATATCTGATGATGATGATGAATTTCGTAATTAAATAGGTATTTATTTTATCTAAAAAAATATATAGGATAAGAAGTAATATTATAATCAATAAAATTAATTTTAGTTCCGCTAAATTCCGCGGGACCTCTTTCGTGAAAAGTACTCTATGTTGGCATTCGCTAAGTCGTCCACTCAGCGCCAACGTTTGGCAAAGTACCCCTTCTTTGGCCTGCGTTTATTTGGGTGTGTCTCTGAGATGATGCAACGCGACGTGTAAAACGTAAAAAAAAACAGCAAATTACCAAAAAAGACTTGATTTAATAATCACATCAGAAATTGACAACAATTATTTATACATAATAATGTAAATGCAAGTATTTACGACAAAGTTCTACACAAATTCGTGACCGGCATGCGGTACTACGACAGTACACTTACATTTATTATAACACATGATTACATCTATATAAATAGGTCTTTGGAATTCTTGGTCGGCCGCATTTGGACGTTGTTACCTGTGAACTAGACTGACGTTCAGTTTTTGTGATGAAATAACCCAACATTTTAGCAGGCACCTACTTGTCTTTTATAAGAGAAAACATTAGCCTCAACGTGGCAATCGGGAATCAAATTCCAATTCGCCCCCAGTTGGCAATCGAGATCGAGACTCAAATTTTGTGGCAAATGTGATCTTTTTGCCCCCAAACTTTGCTTAGTAAATTAAATAATAAATTTGAGAAAGACTTGCCTAGTAGTGGGTCGATATGACTTGATGAAAATGACAATGTTAACAGATAAAGTTTTACTTAACTTTTCAATGAGTTATATTTTTCTCCTAGTTTACACTAGGAGAAAAATATAACTCATTAGTATACAAATTCGCATCCAAAGTGCAGCCGATGTAATAAAATATTATGCGTAACGCGCTAACAACTAACAGTCAAACACCAATTATATCTATAGACATTTTGATTCATAGGAAGAAACTAAATTCGTTTTTGAGCATAAGAAAAGCTAAGACGGAATGTAAAAGAAAATTCACAACATTAAGTGGCAAGGATCTTTTGGCGCGTGGCAGAAAAGTGAACTGGCTAATTTATATACTTATATGTATATGCAACGTCATCGCCAGTTTTTTAGATCGCCACGTGCCAATACATTCTTGTTTCACTAAAACATAGATGATCAATGATCATAATAATAATATTATGCACATAAATAACTAGAATGTAATATAGTTTTCATAACAATCGTTCACGAAAATTACTACAATCAAGAGAGAAGTGGCCAATTTTATTGCACATATTTCTTTGTTAAGAAAATCACCAATTGTATAAACTAAATTACATAATATATTTTAATGTTTTTATTTATTATAATATACAGTTATATATAACATTTAGTAGTATACTTACAGTACATTTTCATAATAGATCGTAATGGCACATCTATGAAAATTTTCCCCCTATTACTTATATCTCAACTGATACTTTGAAAACAGTCCAAATATTGGTACCTACTAGTGGAGATATATGAAATTGGGGTTATTTTATTTTACAAGTATATATTTATAGACATCATAAGGCACAGAGATTTAGAAATGAAGCTTAAACATTAAAACAAGTGAAAAGATTTTATATTTATGAACCCACGCGCACTTCGTCGCGCTTATTAGAAAATTATTAGTGTTTTTCTACTATATTATGCATGTTATTATACATATAAACCTTCCTTTTGAATAATTCTATCTATTAATGAAAACCGCATCAAAATTCGTTGCGTAGTTTTAAATAAAAATACATAGGAACAGACAAACGTGGGAAGCAACTTTATTTTATACTATGTAGTGATAGTCCCAAAATTATAAGAAATTTCTTAAATCGAAAAAAAAATTATAATTTTGTCTATGCTCAACAGAACAGCATAGACTAACAAAAGTTTCCAAAATCCACATCAAGGGAAATTTCTATAAGACGTGCTTATATAAAAAATATCTAAACAAAAAATAAGCATTTTTTATGAGAGTAGGTATGTATTTAATAAATGCATCTATATTATCACTTAAAACTAAATAAAAATATCCACCATCATTACTTATCAGCAAAAATGAACTTTATTACATACTATAAATATTAATTCAAACAAATAAAAACTATTTCTGTCATGATACCTATTTTTAAAAAATCCTAAAATTGGCAAACTAGAACCCTTTTAAAGTCTAGGGATTGTTGTACTATTTATTTATTTTTTAGTGATCAACAACTTTATTTAAAAAGAAATATAAAGCAATGTCTGAAGGGCAAGTAAATAAATATATTTTTATTAAATTATGGCATATATTGTACATTGACATATTATGGCTACACACTGATAATATGGCTTTAAATTGTTAAATTATATTTATTTGTATTAATAGCCATCGATAATAATAATTAATATATACTCCCACCTTGGGAAATTACATTTATTTTTATTAATAGCCATCAATAATAATAATAAATATGCTCCCACTCATACTTTGGGAAATTATTCAGATGTCATAAAGGGAAAAATATCTTACATAATCCAACGTTCAATCCAATTCAAGCAACATGTTATTTGAACGAACCAATCAGTATTCAATATTTCGCTGACCTGCCCAATCAGTAATCAATATTCTGCTGTCCTGACCAATCAGCATTTAGATCTTTGTTCTCAGAATTTGTGCGCCAATAAAAGTTAGGCTTGCGTTAATAATATGTATATTATCATATTATAATAATAAAATCAGTTATAACAGTTATATCAGTTGTAACTTGTCCAGAAAAGGAATTTATATTAAAATGAGTATTTTGGGGCAATTTTCACACTAAAATCACATATTTATTGAAACTAACGTATAGGTACATTTATTTAAACTTTTGACTAGTTGACTACGAATTGTACTTAAATTATATCGGGGATTGCACTTTTAATATAAGATTTATATGTTTTTTTTACTTATTGTTCACGTGGTCCACTTTTTAAAGATTAAATTCTACTATTTGACCAGATTTAAATAAATTGTGATATTATATATTTATGGACGCGATTTATAGCTTTAACATTTTCTAAAATCTCTCTTTTCTACCACAGCTTGTTAGCAAGACTCATATTGTTGTCTGATTCAAAAGTTACTTCACTATAATTACTATAATGCGACAAAAATGAAATTATGTTAGCGACATAGTTTGCTAAAGTTAAAAGGTTTTCTTGACCTTATCGTATAACATTATGCGACAAAGTTGGGGAAATAACATTTTGTATAGAACTGATCTCATTAAGTGATATTTTTATGCAATTATTTTTTTTGTCGTTTTATAGTAAAATTACCTTTTTCAGTAGGCCACAGATAATAATCACTTGGTACTAAAATTTGATATGGCAATACTACAAGTTTTTAACAGTGTTGCCTATAATGTCGCGTTTAAAATTTGTAATGTCATTGTGATGCCGATTTAAAACTTAACTAAACTTAATCATGGTTAAACGATTAGTCTGCCGCGACAGGCGGACGAGATCTTCGAAAAACGCTACATAATGAAAGCCTACAGTAATTCGGACTGGCAACAAAAGGGTTCACACCTACCCCCCTTTTCACATCTGGCAACAAAAACACTACACTTACAGCTATTATCATGTGCCAAAACGAGTGCACAATTTTATAATTCTGCTCAGTTTGCAAATACGCATAACATATCAACCCTACGGACACTAAAACGACACCTATAGGCATATACATGTAGTAATAACTTTTAGGATACCTCATTTTCTTATTTTCTCTATAATCTAAATACCATGAGACGAAAAGAACGGTCACGCCTATTGCTACAGGGAGTAAGAAAGAGACGAAAGAGTGCATGTTCCAGGTGGTTAATAAAGCTACCATATTTGCTCCGATGAGTCTGAAAGAAGATCGTACTTTCTCGCTGACGATGCTCATGGCAAGTAGAGTGACCCAGAAAGACATGAGACCGCAGTAGAAATCGCCGAACTGTAGGATGTTACCTCGGACGATGCAATAGGCGACCTGCGCAGGCGCATCGCACGCGTGGTAGAACGTAGAGAAGACCATAGTGAAAGCGTACATCATTGCTTCGGTGTAGTATAGGCGGATGCAAGCTACGTAGATGGAAAGGATAAAGAGCAAGTTGCTCAGGGTTAAGAGAAGTACGGAGACGAGCATGTATGCGCGGCTGTCCATTCTTGACCCGTCTGAGCAATCCCAACCTGGAAAAGAAGTATTTTCAAAGGTAAGTTAACTGTAAGTTGTAATGTTTGCATTGACAACTTGGGTATTTTTTGTTTTATTCACGAAATTTATACACAAGAGAAACTAAATAAAAAAATTACAATTTAAAAATATCAATTATTATCATTGGTTCCAAATATCAAAATTTACCTAAAGACTAGTTTTGGAACGAAGTTCCTTATTTTTTTATTTTATTGCAAGTAGATATTTATATTTCGCGAGAAATTTGCTCACATTTTCTAAACCATGGTGATGGGATAGATAATATAGACAAGAATAACTTTAGAAAACATCGCTTAGAAAGAGAGCTGCCTCGTTGACTTTAAATAGCGGGCATATCAACCCGTTTCACAAGTCGCACTTGACATAACTACTCAGTACTATTTTCGCATTATCACTTAAACATTTGTTTAATGGACTTATTTTGTGATAAAAACCAACCTGATGTATAACAAATTTCAATGTAGGGCCTTCAGCCTACTACTTAGTGAAAAAGGTGCACCTCACTATGGTGAGACTTTACAGACAGTACTAACAACTCCACAACCTTATTATTTGCTATAAGGTCTACACGTGTCCTAAAATTTGGTGCTATTATCAAAAGGCGCAATTCCTTAATAACATCTCAGAAAACTCACCTCCGTATCCAGCGGAACAGGAGCAAAAAGACATAACAAGTCCTCCAAAGGTGTTCAATAGACAACTTCCATGGTTACTGCACCGCCCCGCCACACAAGACGTCGAAGATATCGACAGCACTACCGTAGTATTACACTCCGAAGTACCTTGCCTCGTACCATTCAACGCTTCACTCTCCAATATCTTACGAGAACCATCCGTCTCTATGTAATACTTGCTCCCGTTATCCGAAGTCCGACATGGGCATATACTACCATCACAAAACAACCTGAACGTCAAGTACCAAGTCCCACTGTTAGGAAACGGTATTATTGCCTTATCCGATATCGTCTCAGAGTCTGTACTGTTCAGAACGAAAAGCGCCGGCTTAATCGCATCGTTATAGCGACATTCATCGCTCTCCAACGGCAAGCTAGCGTGACCGATGCTCATACACACCACGACCTTGAAATACTGGCTATCTTCGCTAAAAGCTAACAGCGAACCCTGCGTCAGTTCCCTCCTATATCCCATATAGTACTTGAAGCCCATCAACAGGCTCGCATCGATCGCCAAGCTGCCGCCGATGTCTATGAACTGGTTTACTTTGAAACGTAGTGATATGACTTCGTTTGAGGATATATTCAAAAGGGATGTAGCGTCGTAGAGATCAGTCGTCGGCAGTCCGTAGTCGAAGGTGAAGAACCTACCTTTATCATCTCGCATGAGGTCTACGAGCGTAAAGTTTTCTATTTTATCGTACTCTTCATTGGGTTTCAAGTAGGATTCACAGTCTGCGTATTTAGAGGGTTGTATAATGTGATCTATTACCATGTAATGCCAAGCGCTAGGGTGTGGCACGTAAGTTATGGTTTGTGAGCCGTCAGTTTTCGGGTCGAAGGCACATTTCACCAGGTTTTTATTTTCGGTTGGTAAAGCTAGAGCTCGTAATTGCAACGATACTTCGGTGTGGTTTTCAGGAACGTCGACGATGGATAGGTTGAATGTGATGTGTTGAGTGCTGTCGAGCGTCATACATTTAAAATATGCGGGTAGTTCTCCGTATTCTACGACTAGGCCGTTGTAACAGTCCACCAATTCGATGTGCTCATCTCGTTGGACTTGCAAGTCTGTGTATAAAATAGTTTGGCAATCTGGGACTAGACCTGAAAAAGAACAATAAGTACTGAGTATTTACAATATTTTTACAAATCTATTTTAAAACGTGTGGGATGTATATTCCCGTAGCAATCTAAATTTTATCCTTATAAGTTAACTAAGAATTTTGGCGTGTTCATAGGTGCCAGACAATTATCGGAATTTCGCTTGAATTAAAAACTTCTCGTCATCATGAAAATAATGACATTCATCATCAATTTTTTCCCAATTTTGGCTGAAATCCAATATCGTTCAAGGTACGAGTAGCTCGACCTTGCTAATCTACACTGATTAGATAATAGGTAAAGTAGTTTGCTGGAGTTGGGTTTCGTTTAGGATGTACAGTCGCTTTGCAAAGACAGACCAATGTAAATTATAATTGGAGTTCATAATATTTTAACAAGGTTTCTTCCGTTAAGGGAGGGGGGAGTCCGTGTCTGCACAGGATAGCGGTTGAATGAGAATGCAGAGTCGTTCTAGTTCTATCTTCTCACTGTGTTGAAGCAATGAGCTATACGTATAAATATGCTTTGTGGATAATTCGGCGGCGAAGTGCTGTACTAATGTGGTTCGGTCCGAGTACCGAGTATGCGGAATACAGGCTGAAATTATGCCAGATTCAAATTGGTCCTCTCATGGGAATTAATCGATGATTATACAGTTCCAAAGGCACTGCTAGAGTCTAGTCGGTATAAGGTTAAAACAGTCAATATGTCGCGACATAATATATTGTAAGCTCATAGAGTATCATTAGAGGTGAATTCTACGGACAAATAGTAAAGATGCAGTATAGAAATTATCAGAAACCGCAAAAACCAAAATAGGGCGAGATTTTACCTTAAAATTTTTATCTCAGAACTTAACAATCGGGCTATAAATCTAAAAACATTTAGTACAATCTGTGCTTTATCTACATTTCCTTTATAAATCAAATCAAGAAGTTTAATACCCAGTCCCTTAAATTATAATCGGCGCTCCCTCTTTTCCAGTTTCCCACATTTTCTACCGCTAAGTGCACAAGCACAAGTGGTAGAAATATTTACCTACGTAAATCACTACAAAGCAAAGAAAGTCGTTTCCGGTCTCTCTGTCTGTATGCTTAGATATTTAAAACTACGCAACGGATTTTGATTTTATTAATACCAGTAAATAGCAAGATTCAAGAGGAAGGTTTATATTTTGTATGATGCTGATAATTTCCTGTTAGGCGCAACGAAGTGGGTCCACTAGGGTAATGATAAAGTGCAAGTGCATCCTATTGTTGCTCTGATTAATAAAATGAACAATAAAATAAGATGCCACTATGGACGGCGAGTGAAGCGTCAATAACATAAAAGATCTGGCCTCGTTGTAGCTGATTGTCCGCCCCCGGCTTCCTGCGTATTATGCGCTTGCAACATTATCTCATCTATGATCATTGACTGCGCGATCGCTGGAGTATTCTCTGTGTTTTATGTCATTTACTAGACTGGTTCTTACTTTAGACTAGTCTCTTCAGATTCGGGCTCGAAATATGATGATTGACAGAGTTAAATGCATGAAATAATTAATTAAAAGCGTAGCAATCTTGTAGGAATGTTGAAGACCTAAACTCAACATTTGGCTGATGATATTTATTGTGATATTGACTCTGGCAGTAGGTATAATTAGGGTAACATTTTTAATTGCAGAGGGGTTCCTTTATTTCGGTCTATACTTTGTGATCACTTAAAACACGATTAAAGAAAATTGTGTTTCCCATCAAGAATAATTTAGATTTTGTAGCTTACCAGACAATTTGAGGATTTTACATTAGACCGACAGGATTTTATTGATTACGCGACGAAAAGAATTTTTGATCTTCAAACAGACGTTAGCCCGACAATTTTAAGTGGTTATTATGTTGATATCAAACTACATTCTTCATTTCAATTCCTGTATAAACAATCATCTTTAATAAGACTTCAGTAAAAACTAGTCATCACCAACAAAAGTCATACGTCATCAGCCTTAACACCGGATATACAAATACATTGCAAGTTAAATAAAATCTAGTAAGAACATAACTCACCTTGTTGCTCCACTTTCTGAGTCCTAGGATCCTCCCATTTGATATAAACCAGGGCATACCAGTTCCCTGGCGTAGGGTTCTGGATGGAGTAGCTGGCGTTTCTCCCGTCAGACAATATCTCCACGGTATGAATAGGCTCTATGGTAGACGGGTCTATGAAGTTCTTGGGGAAATCGTAACCATCAGGGTTGACGGCGGCGAAGGACCCGTGCCTTAAGTTTATTATCACTTCTTGGGGTTGGCATGACCCTGTGGAATTATACTTTGGTTAATGATACGTGTTCTAGAGTGAAGACTGCGTCTCGGCAAACGTAGTCCTTGGGCGAGATGGGGTGACGATATCCGGAAGATGGAGCGGATGGAGGAGGACGGAGGACCGAGTTGAAAGGCGTGACATAGGAGCAGCCTATGTCTGGCAGTGGACGAACGTAGGCAGATGATGATGATGAATGATGTAGCCGGGTTTCGGCACGAATTTCAAATGTTCTCAGCTAGTAAAATGGTGGTTTAATGCTTCTTTTTATATGAAAAGAAACATGCAACTGCGTGCAAGTTTTTGATTACATTTACAAAGCAAAAATACCTATATATTATATCCAGTATGATTCAACAGTCTACTCGGACAAATATTTTTTGACACATCCCTATTATAACCGACGCGAAAGCGGCTTCAGCCAATCAGAAAGATCTTTATGGCTACGCGATAAGGGTGTAGCGAATACTGTTCGTATCGACTCGGCTCGTTCGACGCTCTTAGCAACACTCTTTCTAGCGTAGAGTAGGTATTTATTATTTTATTATAATTACAAGCATACTACACAAGAAACTATATTCACTTACATTTCTGGAAAAAAATGAGGCATCAATAGTAAGCCCACTCCCTAGCCGCCCGTGAGCCGTGTACTCACAATTGGTAGTGTGCTGACAGTCAGCATTTATGTAAGTGTAAGTTCAAGTACCTAATGGTTAATGGGGATACTATAAGTGCCTCATTTCTGTTGTACCTAATGTACTACTTCTATTTTTTCTTTGGTTACCTCCTCCAGCCTACAAACATCAGTCAACAGGAAAATTATAACAAAGTACAAAAACAACATAAATCTCCTTCATATTAATAACATAATGATCCCATTTTGTGCCTGTTATCAATCACGTATCAAGCCCTTGTTTAAGTAACCATTTAGGTCAAACAACAAGCTATTTTCAGCCTTATATACTGGAAGGTAGAGTAAATGTTTGTTTAACAAGGTCAGTGTTTCTAATTTAGGAACATGCTAGACCACACCTTTTAAGTGGGAGAGTCTTATATGGTGTACTTGCTAAGTAGGGATATGAACTACTTTTTCCATTGATGAAACTACCTTTACCTGACGACTTTGTCTATAAAGGGTTTACATAGCCTATGTCTGTAGAGAGAAAATCTAGGTAGCCTAAGTCCTATGCAATAATCACATCTAAGGGACACCGGAATTTAAAGGTAGCACATTTATACAACAACAAAAAAAAGTATAAATAAGTTAGATATTATTTCTTAAAGGTTGCATCTGCAATCTTATTTTCATAGTGTCTGAGTTAAGAAAGGGATTCCCAATGGGTCAACGTGTTGCTGGTTTTGCCAGCTCCCGTTAAATATAGTATAGAATAAGAAATGGATAGATATTAGAGTTTGAAGGCATATCCCTAACCCCTATACATAAAATAACATATCTACCCTAAAGGTTTACCAAATATGTACCTACCTAATCTTACTAATAAAACGTGAAAGTTTTGTAAGAATGGATGTCTGGATGTATTTGTTACTCTTTCACGCCTAAACGGGTGGACCGATTGAGCTGAAATTTTGTATAGGGATAGCTTAGATCCTGGACATAGGCTACATAAGTACTGCGGGTAAAACCGCTGGACGCAGATAGTATACTCATATAATAATACAGGCATAAATATTGTGTCTAAATTAAAAATCAGACAATTTTATATATTTCATAGTAGGGTATAGAAAATGTCAAGACTTTTGCAACAAGAAACTTGTTTGACTAGTTGTCCATGCAATAGGGATGTTGACTAATTTTTGGAATTGCTTTTAAATGATAGATAGACTCATTACATACACGAATATCATATTTTTATGCAAAAATATATGTAATTTCTATATAAAAATACGTAAATAAAAATGACTTTTTAAATACTACCTAAAACGTTCCGAACTGTCATCTGACAGCGCGTGACGTCACACCCCTGGCTGGACTCTCGTTTCCTATGAAATGTTCCTGATTTCGACACTTTTTAATTATTCATAACTTAAAAACCACTGAACCGATTTTGATGCAACTTACACTGTGCCCTTAGTTGGTCCATACTTAAACCAAAAATAAAGTTAATAACCAAAATGAATCTTATATTTTTAGAGAGACATTTTAGTTATTGACTTTATTTTTGGTTTAAGTATGAACCAACTAAGAGCACAGTATAAGTTGCATCAAAATCGGTTCAGTGGTTTTTAAGTTATAAATAATTAAAATGTGTCGAAATCAAGAACATTTCATAGGAAGCGTAAGTCCAGCCAGTGATGTGACGTCACGCGCTCTGATTGGCGTTCGCATTCGCGTAGTAATAAGTAAAAAATATTAAAATTAAAATTGATTTTATTTAATTTTGGCTTGTAAATAGATCCTTAAAATGTGATTTTAGGTTTTTAAATACTGTCTTTTATGTGAAAAACAAAAGTTTATATGAATTCGTAACATGTGTCAACATCCCTATTATGTACCTATTACCTACTGCATTTTATCATCAGCGTATATATCGAGTGACGACGCTCTCGCTCGCACAATTTGACAAATTTTGAAATATAAATTCAAGGAATTAATTTATTGAAAATTCCTCTATACAAGTCCTGCATAATATTATTGCACACATTTTAAAAGTGTTTTCAGTGAGATATATTAAAAAATGGAATAACGAGATTTTTTGAAAAAAAAAAAAAATCTTTTTTGACATCGCTCATCATCCCATTATACACATAAACCCTGCATAGTAACCAATTTTTGGGACCCAACTGCGGAGTAATAGGGAAAAGTTGAACTCTAGAGCCCAGAACATAGTGTCAAGTTACATCTACATCTAACTAAGGATAAAAAAATTAAAAGTATGAAAATGTTCCTGAGAAAAAAAAAAGAAATACAGTTAAAATCACGTTGTTTCCTCTAGCTAGTGATATAATTTATTTAAGTAATAATGTATTTCTAGATAGTAAACTAATTAATGAGATAAGATGTCTAGGTAATTGGTACCTACAGCGCAATATGAGTAGTTATCTACTTTTTTCCATATAGAGATAAGGTAAGAGAAATTATATTGATAAGAGAAAATATTATTATGATAGTATTTAAATTTGCATATTATTTAAATTATTACAATAGTAATGACAATCCGAAGTCATTGTTGCATGCCGCCGGTATATTTTACCGTAAACTCCCTACCAACCAGGTTGTCTGTAAGAGATTGCTTCATGTGATAAGACCGCCGATTGTTTACCTCTAGTTTTATGTTAGTCATATTATGTTCATAACTATTTCTTGTATTTTGGTATGCAATTCTATTCTATTAGAACTGTTTACAGTAAGTCTAACTTCAACAATGCAGGTCTACGGTCCATTGAACTAATCCGGGCACTTACTACTGTAAATCCAACACTGAGGGCCTTTTGCCTTTCGCCAAACAACATTTTTTTTTTATGAGATGAAGTAGAAGACGAGTATGACGCTCTCCTTATGTTAAGAGATAACGGCTGCCCATAATCAGTACAGTTGTGTTACCTAGGATTTCACAATTATGTGTAATTCTAGGAGCACTGCACCAACGCTTCTTACTCAAGAGTCATAAGATGTTAAGACTCTTTAGCCCAGTAATTTCACTAGCTACAGTGCCCTCCTACCGGAGCACAGTAATGTTTGCACCTGGCACTGCAGGGGTACCCACCTAGACAACCTCCTACAAAGGAAGTCTACCCCTGGTAAAAAACATGTAAAACAGCAGAATCTATAGGTATACAGAATTGAGTACATTACTTGCATAAACCTCCTTATTATTAAAAGTAAAATAACAAATGCAGCAATATACATTGAGGTTGTCATCAATCGTAGTGGGTGAGAATTAGCTCTAAGATCATACCACAAGACTCTAGTAAATAAAGAAATGTTAGGCACATGTTAGGTACTGTAATATATTAGGTAGGTATACAATGAAAACATAATATTTTCTAAACCACTTGCTTAAATAAACAATGTGAATTGAGTAGAGCAATGAGGAAACTGTTACAAATTGTTTACATTTGCTAACTGGGAATTGAGATGTTCTTAGAATAAGTCAAGGCCAGTTTATCTTGTAGAGAGATTTTTTATTCTGGCAGTGAGTTTAACCTAAACTAGCTGTGACCTGCTGTTTAACAACTGGTTACATCTCTCTATTAGTCATACACTCTTATCAGAGTGGTCGTGGTTGCTCTGATGCTCGGTCTTCTTCTTGGATTTTTCTGATGGATTTAGCGATGTGACACCCTTTTTCTGTTATTGGCGTTGCGAGAGCACTGGGTCATAGATGCCTCTGTGGTCTTCTTGATGAGGTCAGTCCAGCGAGTTGGAGAACAGCCTCGAGCTCTCTTCCCTTCAAGGGGACCTTGCACAACAAGTCTCTCCATAGAGTGTTCTTTCCTAGAGATGTGACCAAAGAACTTCAAAATTTGTATTTGCACAGTCGACGATAGTCTCTCCTTGATTTGAAGTTCTCTGAGGATTGAGTTACATCTACGACTTAGGAAACTACCATTATTTATCCACTACATTATACCATTACAGTATTTATCCCAGGAAAGAGATACCCACCGGGGGTAGACCGGGGGTAGACTTCCTTTGCAGGAGGTCGTCTAGGTGGGTACCCCAACAGTGCCAGTTATTCTACCGCCTGAGCAGTGATGTGCAAACATTACTGTGCTCCGGTAGGAGGGCACTGTAGCTAGTGAAATTACTGGGCTAAAGAGTCTTAACATTGTATGACTCTTGAGTGAGAAGCGTTGGTGCAGTGCTCCCAGAATTTCACATCATTGTGAAATCCTAAGTAGCACTGTACTAATTATGGGCAGCATTATCTCTTAACATCAGGAGTGTCTTGCTCGTCTTCTACTTCATCACATAAAAAAAAAAAAACCCACTTGGAAGGATTCAGGGGAGATCTATGCCCTGTAGTAAAAACCTTACCTTGGTACCTACATAAAATATCTTAGTATTAAGTCACATTTTACAAAAATGCATAACTTACGTTAACATGCTGTTCATGCAATTAATTGTGATACAACAAATAAAATTTAGGTGCATAATCTGAGTTTCATCTCTATCGGTTCAGTAGTTTACGTGTAACACAAAGTGATCATGTTCATATAACTTATTAGTGTAAACTGGTTATTAATTTTATATTATTTATGTATACCTATAAGTAGATCTGTGGATTATATGAATGAAATCATGCTAATATTATACCTAAATGCGAAAGTTTGTGAGTGTGTATCTGGGGGCACGGTAGTGCCCCCGCCAAGTCGAGCGCGAAGCAAGCACTGCCGTACCATCTTTACAGGAACCATTTCGTCGCATTTTCAGGCCCCTATTTGAGAACCTCTGGATAAGACCAGAACACAGAAATTTTCGTCATCCAGTAAGCTATAATTACATACTTAAAATCCAAAATTTCAAGTCTGTAGGTCATTAAGTTCCGAAGTTACGCGAAAGCAAAGTTTCGCATTTTCGACACTCACTCACTCATGATCATCAAAATAGAACTAGTACTTCCCATAAACTGAGAGAGCTGAAATTTGGTACATACTTAGAATTTATTGTATAAACCATAGGAAAACTAAAAAAACATGCAATTTCGGTCACGTTTTTGAGATAATTAATCTGCATAAATAACTTTGTAATCTCATATAAATGTATAGGATTACAAAGTTACATTTGCAGTCAATGGTTAAAATTGTGTAATATCCAACTTATTAATTCAAAATATATTTAAGGCATAGTATATGTATATGTGAGTGTGTATATGTGTCGTAAATTGTCAGTTATGATCAGGCGATATCTAGCGTGGCCAACTAAAATAAGAGCCCAACCAAACTATTAGAAGATATCGACATACCGCCTTTACTACAAGCTTTTATTTACTTTCACCTGTCGGTCTGTCTGTCTGTAATTAAATCTTGCAAGTTTAATTAGGCCCACTTCCCGGTATAATATTACGATGCATTGGACTAAGAGTGAACGCACACGTATCTAGATGGCGCTGACTGTATTTTAAAACGCGCTTACGGTTTGTATTTCTGATAACCTTATAATATAGCGTTTCTACAAAAATAAGTGAAATCCCACCAAAAACATTCTGTAAAAAACTAGCCAAGTCTCGATGGAGCTGCTTGTTTATCTCTAAAAAGTAATGAAATCTAGACAAAGTCGTGCCAAGTATAAGGTTCCTTACTGCGATTTCTTTATTATTATAGTTAATGTTGTGTGACTTGGCCGTTGAAGGGTACACAAGGGTATTATACCAGGTACTCCATGACACTATTGCACTAATCTGTCCGCTACCCATTCACGATAGAAAATTTCCACTTGGAAAACGTTGATTGGATAACCAGTCAATTGTAGGCTTGATAAAGCTGCGTATTTCAATAATACTTATGTTTAGGCTATCCAAGTGTCATGGAGCATCTGGTTTTGTACCCTTGTGTACCCTTCAACGACCAAGTCACACAACATTAACTATAATAATAAAGAAATCGCAGTAAGGAACCTTATACTTGGCACGACTTTGTCTAGATTTCATTACTTTTTAGAGATAAACAAGCAGCTCCATCGAGACTTGGCTAGTTTTTTACAGAATGTTTTTGGTGGGATATTTGTTACTTGTTTACACCTAAATGGGTGGACCAATATATCTCTATACCAATTGAGCTGAAATTTGGTATAGAGATAGCTTAGACCCTAGAATAACACATAGGCTAAAGTGTAGCGGGTAAAACAGTCAGAGGATACCAAAGGGGGCACTAAGGATTTTTTTTGTGGAAAAGCATTTTCAAGAAAAATGGTCTATATAGCAATTTTGTTCCTGAGCTGCCTACTCACTTCCAATATAACAAAAGGGTTGTCAATAGAACACTCTTTACCTACATCAAAAAAATAATCAGTATTTTTCCTCAGTGCCCCCTTTCGTACACTCCATCCGGTAAAACTTCTGGGCGCAGCTAGTTAAATATAAAAGCGTTTAGTTAAACCTACCGATAGTATTGAGATGGAGTTCCTCGGCCACGAAAGTGAAGCGTGCGTCAATAACATCTCTCATAACAGGGAAAAACACAACAGAAACCGTGCGATAACTCCTGTACATATATACATCTGTGGCTATCTGCCTGGTCACCAAGTGGTAATCATCCAGCAACACCGTTCGAGTCCTCGTCAACTGTTCTATTATACGTTTCCTGTAGATCTCATCCTCAGCTTCTTTATCACCACATATCAACACAGTGCACAAGTAATACAGTAACAGGTGCAAATGGACCCTCATTTTTGAATACTTCGCCTACCTTTAAAGCCTACCGAACACAACACGGCACGGTTTAAAACTCAATTTAAATTCACTTCATTTTATTCGATTAAAAATTGTTTGATTTAACAATAACAAGACGATTATGAGTTAAATGAAGTTATCGTAAAACACTATTGACTGACCACTATCGATTAATATTAAATAGATAAAGAAATAACGCTTGTAAGCGCCTATCTCGGCAAAAAATTGAAAAAATCTGGATTCATGATTTTGTGAATCACAAATTGATTTGAAAATTTTCAAACTGACAGCGCTAGTAATGTCAGTAAAATATAATGTAGCTGTCAATGTCAACAAAATATTATTGTCAATGTCAGTTTGACAATCAAGAAAAATGAGATTTTGACAATAACATCCAAGTAAAATGTGACATAACAGTGTTGCTCTCTTATCTGTTTACCCTACTTATATTGCAAAATTTTTCCCTTTATATTTTTTGATCGGAGTAAACAAACGAAGTATTATGTTATCAGATAGTTGAAAAGCATTTTGATGAGCCCCTTTCATCCCGCTCTTGTGCCTGTCTGATGTGTGGATCGCATCCGGCATGTATATTCTGTACCAATAATAGGCCAATAGGTACCATAGATAAGAGTATACTAATTACTAATAGGTACAAGACGATGAAAAGTAGGTACGATGAACGTCGTGTTATAGCGGAGGATTCCATTAGAAACGATCTTCACCTCATACATATAGGTTTTTTTAGTTAACTCAACCGCGATAATATACTTATTATGTATATGTGTATAAATAAAATTGTTAAATTTCATATCATAATAAATTACTTAATGGCAGCTCTAAGGGAATTTTCCTCATAGCACATGGCAGCCCGAATTCTTTTTTCTACCGCGCAACTGCGAAATCAACACGGCGCGCGCATGTCTCGCTCTTTATCATAAAAATCAAAAAGTGTGCAATAAATAATGGCTTCGACCGCGAATTCGAAGCAAACCCTTAACGGGGATTGCCCGTCAGGTCCGTGTAAAAAGTATAAAATGGAAACTAATAAAGTTACTGTTGTTTTGGGTGCTCAGTGGGGAGATGAGGGCAAAGGAAAAGTGGTGGATCTTTTGGCTGTGCACTCTGACATCGTCTGTCGATGCCAGGTTTGTTGATTATTTCTACTTTTTTTACTATTTACGGAATTATTTTTATTCTTTTTTTAACTTTTCGTCTTCTATCACGAGACTAAATTCGTTCTTACGGAAGTTTTTATGTTTACATTTTGTTTGAGGTTATAAATTAGCATGGTCTATTCACCGTTTATTAGGTACAGTGATCTAAGATTATGCTATTACATAGTGTTTCGAAGCAGGAAAACTGTTTTCACGATAACCTTTCGCTGTTGGCACTTAGCCAGGATTTGTTTGAAAACATGTGATGAAGACAATGTTTTTCTTCAGATTTGTGATTACGCTCGTGCCAAGAGTTAGCGGGAAACTGTCCATTCAATGTTGCGCAAATACGAGGCTCATATTGCATAACTATATTTTTTAATTTTTGATATTGTAGCCAGTGTGATCATGTGATTTAAAACTATAAAATTTACTAATAAGGTTGGTTATTGTATGTAGGGCCGTATGGTATGTGAATATACTTTGTGTGCTCAGTTATTGTGGATTCTTGCCAAGGTCTGGGCCATTTGCTGTCACGGCCGCTGTAATTATGTTTATAATCTCATAACTTTTATTTAGCCAGGGGTCTTTCTATATTTAATCTCTGAAAATAGTTTCTTAGAGGATAGATATTTGATGGACAAACACAAAGCACTCATAATGAGGTGTTCTATTTTTTATTGTCTATTGTCACAATTATGGGCAAAGACCTCCCACAAATTCTTAAAAGCATCCCTTCACTATGCTACTTTAGTCCAGTTGGCTTGGTACACCTCTAATTATTTTCTCAACACCTTTATCAGTTCTGGCCTCAAAGAAATCAATAGAATTATTTATATTTTACAAAAAAAAATTGTTCTGTTTGAACTTTAAATCATGCCATAATGATTCCGTTCGTAATAATGTTGGTACAAATTTCTATCCCTACTGAGTAATTGTTCTCAGAACCTTTTTTTTTGGCTTGGTCATGGCAGGTAGTCTCTTCATAATAAAACAAGTATACAAAGTTTAATTGTTCTTATCACCTTTTTCTGGCCTGGCCTCCTATTATTACCTATTTATATTATTAGCATTATTTAGGTACCTATATAAATAATCATGGTAGGAAGTCCCATCATGATAACATACAATGCCTTATTGTCCCTGAATACCTAAATGTTCACTTTATTTGGCCAGCAACTATATCTGGCCAGGCCTCTAAATAGTCCGTATTATGTTTTTTTTATAATAACAGCGGGAAGTCCCTTGGAAATATGAATAACTTACAAAGTTTTATTGTTCATGTATGAATACACTCAGCACCTTTTTCTTGACTAGCATGGGCTAAGAATTTATCAACCTAGTGTAATAATTATGGCAGGAAATTCCTTCAAAATTATGCACAAAGTCTTATTGTTTCCGAAATATTATAGAGTTACCAAAATAAACACATCTGTGTGTTTTAAAAGTTGTATAAATAAGCAACCCAATTTACCCACATTCATCACTCTGATTATGTTGCATTATCAGCTATACCTATCATATCTGTTAAAGATTGCTGGTTAAGGGGCTGCGCAGACGACAGACTATCCATGACGCACTTTTTAGTCTGTGAAAATAGAACCTATGCAATTATATGCAGTAACGCACACGACGCGCAAAAAGTCCGGCGCACAAATAATCCGTGTAATTCGGGCAGACCGTACCGCGCCGCGCCGCTCCGCACAAAAAGTGTGTGAAAAAAATTGAACGTTTGCTTCAACGCGCGCTAACGCAGACGACACACACTTTAGTCGGCAATCTGCATTTGCTAGGGGTGGACGTAACGCTTCTATCTTCTTCTTTTTCTGTACTTCATGTACAAAATAATACTTCGCGATCTCTGCACGATTTCCATAGCGTCTACGTCCAGCCCTGGATTTACACTAGGGGCATTCGGAGCGAGTGCCCAGGGCGGCAAATTTCGAAAAGAGAAAAAAATATTCAATCCATAAACATCCGATGTTGAATTAAAATTTGTATTCTCAATCACGCTGGTTATTATTATAATTTTTTTTGCGCTCATAATAAGAAGTCTGGAATACTGGCCACACAAACTCAAGATTTTTGCTCCAAACGAGCTATCCGTCCACTTTTCGTAGCAAGATTTTTCTCGGCACTTGCAGCTAGTTGCTCGCCTTCTTTTTTTTATTTTTGGCACTCAAAACGAACTACGCACTCACTTTTTGCAGTCAGATATACAACATTTTCTTGGTGCTCGCAGCTAGCTTCTCGCGCTTTAAATAATATTTTTTTTTTATTTTAACACTCGGAGCAAACTATGCATCTATTGTTTATATAGTCAGAAAAACAAAATTTTCTCAGTGCTCACAGCGATTTTGGCACTCAGGGTGAAGTATGCGCCCACTGTTGTGTAGTCAAATATACAAAATTTTCTCGCTCGCAGCAAGCTGCTCGCAGTCTTTTTAGTCAACATAATATTATAATTTTCTTGCCACTCCAAGCGAGTCTTACGCACACCTGTCGTAGACAGATAGATAGGTAGATAAAACACTTTATTGAAACATTGAAAAATAAACTTAAACATAAAAACCCGGTATTATAATCTATGTGTCACAATTCACAATCAGCGGTCTTATTGTAGTTAGCATTATAAAATTTCTCAATTATAATTTCTCTTTTTCAAAGCAAGCTATACACACAGCTTTCGTAGTTAGATGTATATATATTTTTTTATAAATATTCATAATTACGTATAATATGAAAGAACTCGGACAACAAATTTCTTAGATGAGCGTTTATAAATAATATTTCGGCGGAGGGGGGCGGCATTTTCTCACTGCCCAGGGCGGCATTTTGGCTAAATCCGGGCCTGTCTACGTCCCTACAGCTCTGCCGACAGAATGATCGAAGATGTGCGTCGTGTGCGTTGAGTCTGTGAAAAATCCGCAACCGACTTTTTGCGCGCCATGCAGATTTTTTGTGCGCCGCAGACTCGATCGTACAAAAAGTGTGCCGTCTGCGCAGTCCCTAAACATGATATTCAAGTACACATTATGGGTGTTTGATCTTAAAATAGTTTTTACGAGGATATTATAACATTTAATGGGCAATTTTTGCTGATAATATTTTTAAATAAAAAATAAGTTTAAGTAGGTAGGTACTTCCTTTAGAGACGTATCTAACAAAGATGCACACATAAATAAGCAACTCTATTTGCCTACATCACTAATAATGTTGCATTATCAGCTGTATCATATCTTTTAAAGATTGCTGGTTGAACATGATTTTCAAGTACTCATTATGGGCTAAACTAATTTTATAGTAGGTATACCTATACTGGCTGTATTCAGTGGTTTTAATTGGGTATGTCCAAAATATCTCGACCTCCTTTTTTATTTTAAATTACGAAAATATAGAGCATTTTAAGAAACTAATTTGATTTATTTTGTTATTTTCGTCGTAATTATTTTTTAAAACATTTTTAAAGTTTTTAGAATAATTCGCGATGATGACGTCATCATCGGGTTTATAGATTGAGATGAGACTGTTGCCTCGAATAAAAAAAAAATGTGAAACACATCTGTCAATGTCATTTTATCAGTGATAGGGATGTGACATTGTACATAAAAATCGATTTTTAAATTATCGTTTTTTTTGTAGCATGAAAAATCGATTAATAAATAATCGATTATTCTTAAGAAAATAATCGATTTTGTTATATTAATAGTTTTTTTTCTAATTTGTCAATTAATTTCAAAATAAACGCAATAAATATTATGATGTCAATAGATTTATTAATTAAAAATAAACAACAATTAGTAAGTTCTTATTATAATCAACACGAATCAAAATATAAGTTTTTAACATAAATAAACAAAATTAATTTATGTACATAACTTTATTATATAAAACTTTTAAAAAAGCCGTTTAATAGTGAAACCTACCTATAGTTTCAACTTCGAAATCATGGTGTGGCGTCGTAAGTTGAGCCAAAATCAGTATAATAATTGATTCAATGATGATAAAAAAAAAACGATTATTCTTAAAAATAAAATCACGTATTAAAATCGATTATTTCCAAAATCGATTATTTTTTTATCACAACCCTACCTAATCTGACATTTAATCTACATTGACATTTGACATCTTCATGACATACAAGGGTCATTTTTCTTTTTTTTCTGTTTTTGATGGTTCGCATACTTTTTCCATTTCCACAACTGTGACGTCATCAGAGGTCAAATGAAGGTTATTCAATAAAAGCCTAAAATAATAGTAATCCGTGATTATTTTCGGTTTCTAAGTAATGGGTAGTGATCAGTAACCTTATTCCTCGAAATGGTTTTGAAATTACTAAAAACAAAAATAAATGAACATACCCAATTGTTGAAAAGTAGCTTATGTGTTCAGTCTATGCTATCTACATATATCTACCAAATGTTGTTCTTACCAAAAGTTTTTTTTTTCAATATAAGCATTTGCCACTTGTAAAAAAAATAACTTATAAGATACTTCAGCAGGTAAAACTGCTGGCTGTAGCTAGTTTAAATTAGTGGTAAATAGTAATAAAAAAAATGATATTATTAAAATGACCACGGACTAGCAAACAAAGCGTAGGACGTCCACCCACAAGGTGGACAGACGACCTTATAAAGGTCGCCGGAAGACGCTGGATACAGGTCGCTTCCAACCGGTACATATGGAAGTCCAAAGGGGAGGCCTATGTTCAGCAGTGGACGTCCTATGGCTGAGATGATGATGATGATTAAAAACTTTTCTGTCAGCTATATTATAGTCATAGGTACCTAATCACCAAACAATAGCCTTATTAATCAGCATCTGTTTTTTCAGTCTGAACTCTGAACAGTGATACAAGCTGAAAGTCCAGTTATAACCAAACAAATCTTGTTTTGACTCTGAATCATTTTTTGAATCAGTTTGTACCTACATGTAAAGTATGACATCACTTTTATATTCAAACCAATCCAAAAAGTAGGAGGTTCTCAAGTGTTTTATATATTTTGTTTGTTTATTATCTTAAAAAATCATTTTTATTAATTTGCTTTTTTTAAAGTTAGGTATAATTTTAAAAAATGGGCGCCTACTTCTCACAAAATGTTAGGTATTTGATCACCCATTTTGGTCACATGTAACATCCATGGCCCAGTGGTTGTATGTCCATTTTGTAATCCTTAATCTGGAGGCCCTTGGTTCCCACCTGTTTCCTACAAGACATAATGTAGGAAGCAGTTGTTAGGAAACATTTCAATCCTTGTAATATCCTTGTAATCTTGGCAAATTGTAACTGCGCCATATAGGTTAGTGACACAACCCATAATGATTTGATTCTGTCAGTGTAAGTAGGGTTACAAGTTCTGTTGGAGTATAAACTCTAATTATTATTATGATGAAATCACTCCTTGTCATGACAAAACCAAGTTTCTATTGATCAATAGTTATATTGTCACTTGACAAAAGTTATTGCTCTGTATAACAATGAAATCATTAAATGAACAATACTAAGGGAGAAATCGATTAACTTCAAGGTCTCATTGCACAAATATTCATGATTCAATTTATTTTCAAGTAAGGTCAATAACAGTCACTGTTACTTTCCACTGTGGAAAGTACATAATGTGATCTATTATGGCGGTTGGCGTGTTCTTTTTTGCTATAGTGGAGAAATCTTTTCTTATGTAATATCTTTACCATCTATCTATCTATCTACTCAGCCCGTATTCACCCACTGCTGGGTATAGGCCTCCTCATGTTCACGCCACACCTTCCGATCCTGTGCGAGTCTCATCCATCTCATCTTTTCTTTACCATAACACCTATTTTTTATTTCAAATAGTATCAACCCAATCTGTTCAGAGGTTTAAGCTGTTCATTGGTCAGTTATGAATTTCTTTTGTCCATGCACTAATTTGAACGAAAATAGCTCGAGATATTACCGCGGTATCTACGCAAGTAGCATCAGCAAGCTTATGAGCTATATTTTAGTTTCCTTGTAAACTATAAGAACCTTACCTACTGTTTTCAAAACAGCGCTCGTCGATTCGTTGCCTCATGAGCCTCATGATGAGATCCTCATTAAGGATCCAGTCTGAGTATGAGACTGATCGCCTTTATCGATGTTCTTCCTAGCACGACTCCCTAGTTCGACTATGATCCAAAACTGTTTTTCAGTTCGACCCATTCACAATGTACCTAAATACTAGTAAATAGTAATGACCACTCATAAATTTTATTATGCTGAACGAATTTTACCAATACATGATACGTATATAGGATACTACGTTTCTATGATATAGGATCGCATTTACCGTTTGCGTGAATAATGTACTAACCTGTTAGACTGTTAGCCTAGCATAGGGCAAAATAAGAAACTAAATTTTAATCACTACCTCATCAACCTATCGACTGCTAATATTGATCGTAGAGTTGTGCAGAGTACAGACCAAAATCCACCACTATACCTACATCACTCGATTCCGTAATTACATTTATGATTTAAGAAAATATTTACGCCCTGGCACGACGGAAATCTCCACACTGAGCCCCAATTATAACAAAAACTGTTGAATAATAAAAATATAATGCGCGCAACTGAAAAAATGACGCTTTTAACGGCTACCGTGCTTTGGAAGGAACTACCTATGACATGATGTTTGGGCTATTGCTATAAGTTATACCTAGATTCATTCACATCAGAAGCCTTCGTCTGCCCAAAACACCAGTTAGGCTAACCTAACGAATTGTGAGATAAAATGTCTCGACTCTCGATTAACTCTGAGAGCGCTCCCATACTTCATCCGTTCAGCGTCTTGTTAGAATCATTGAAATGCCGGACCGAAGAACCCATAGAAGTTTTCGTGCATACAAAGGTTCGCCAAAACCGTCCGATGACCGACAGAAATCGGATGGCAATAGAGAACAACATAAACTTTTTGCGGCTACGCCTGACCTTAATTTCACGGTATCGGATCGGACCCAAGTGCGATCAGATTTAGTGCGCGCTCAACAATTCAAAGCTATTTTGTAAATGTTTGGTATTCAATTCAGAGATACTTCCCGTATTACAGTATCTATGTCTAGTGAAGCCAGGGAGGGATTTATGCCGTCTTCTAGGTTTAGTTTGCTACCATCGACGGTCGCATCGTCTCCTAACATCACGCGAGATCGTGGTCAAAGGCTTACCTATAACGTATTAAAGAAGCTCCTAGCCAAACTGTCTTCCTATAGGATATGTGAGCTAAAGTGTAATTTATTCCAGGGAGGCAACAACGCCGGTCACACGGTGGTTGTCGACGGTCAGGAGTTCGACTTCCACCTGCTGCCCAGCGGCATCATCAATCAGAAATGCAAATCTATCATCGGTAAGTTTAGAATCAGACTACTCATCTTCACTGGCCTATTAAATGGAATTAGCAATATCCCTAGACGTAATAGGCCCGACAAGCTTAAATCGTTTCTCGTCGATGAATTCTGGGACAAAACCCTTCAGTGCATTTCGTCCAAAAATATTTGCTCTCTTTCTCTACAGTGACAGTTTATAAAGGGTCTGCAATATTTCATTATCAGTTAATAGTTACGATATTAAAGTAATTTTTTAAACTTTGCCTCCCTTGCTACTTGCTACCCCAAAATCCCAGAATGTTTTAATGTTGAAAACATTTATCAAGCGCAAACAACAATTAGTGAGGCGAATGTACTCGTTATGTACAAAATTCTTGCAGCAAACGTAATACATGTTTATAGAGCATCTGCTTGCCAAAATGCATCAGAGAACCGATTCAAACAAAAGTAGCCTCTGTTACGTCATTCCTTTGATTCTGGATCAAACCACTCGAAACTTAATGATCTCGCACTGGGAATATTCGTCTACATCGTTAGATTCGAGTATTGTATCAGTCGTTAGGAGATGTTAGCTTTACATCACCATCATCTGTCCACGATGTTGATGATATAAGATCCTCCACTGCTGGATATAGGCATCCCAATGTTACGTCGTATTTAAAATGTCTATCTTTCAACTTATCCTATCTGTAGTCTGAGGTACGTGTTGGTAGATCGTACAGTCCAGTTTTTCTTCTATGTGTGTAGAGACTAGCTTATGTTTACGCCTTTACCCGCGTAGATGAATCCTTTACACATAAAATATCTGCTGTTTCCCAATTTTCAACACAGTCTTGAGATGTATGTTCTGCATCAGCTCAAACAATCAGGTTCCTTTTATAAAATACAGATTTGTTTCCTAGAAGTTGCTTCCAATAGCAAATGAAGTGTGAAATGAAATGGCATAATGTATGACTCGTGTGCCTCGCACTTGTGATTGTATGATAAGTGATGACCTTAGGAAAAGGACATTACTGGTTTACTGCGGTTTAGAGACATAATATTCCAGTCATTTATTGCGGAAACATATAAAGTTCTGAATAAATATTTTGTAAATTAAGGTCTTCTCGAAGAAAAAATAAGGTTTGTTCTCCAATAGAACAGGTTACCCTAGTTACATTATCAAGAGTCAAATCAAAATTTATAGGTTGTGTAGCCAACCTATGTATGTTGCAGTTTTAGGTCGCCGAGATGGCCTGCAACATGATTAAACGTCTGCCTACTATACGGACCACTGGGCCACAGAAACTACCAGAGTGGTTCCTAGAGTCTAAGAAGTTTAGTACCTGAAACCTTCCTCACGTTTCCAATGATTACCATGCAAACCATCACTCGTACATCACTCAGCTGTTATCACAGCACTAAGCATAACATAAACAATAGTGTTTTAATAGATTTCTTCACGTGATTCCCAGGTTTATCACGTGCCACGTTGAGGCCCACACTCGTGGGTTAAACAGATGTATTAGTCATTGCGGTATTTAAGTGTTGATAGTAAAAACTAATCATTAACCAAAGCATTAATCAAAGTCTGCTGTGGATTCTCACTAAACAATCGTTAAATATCAGGGAAATCTAGAGTCTTATTACTAAACACAGTAAGCACTTTTAGAATACAGACTTCAGACTTGTTCAGAATTCAGAATCATCAAAATATCGCTGGTCTCCTCCTAAACTAGCATGATATTCTAATACTAAACCTATTCTTGTCTTAACACTCTGCGACCAGTACCAGCCAATATAGTCGACATTTGTGACAAGAGACTAGAAATTTCTTGATGTGTCAGGTTATTGGCCCAGGTATCTAAACATATTATATGAATTTGGAATTAAAGATGTGTTTTATGCATCGTTATAGAAAGTCAGTGGCTTATCACAGATCAGAGTTTAAATTCTCCTCCATCTTTACCATCATCCTCTATCTTCGTGCCTTAAACTACCATTTCGTCAGATGTTAACCGATGATACAGTCGAAGATGAAGACGGACTAAATCTAGCCAGGGAAATGGTCTATCAACGCGTTCATAATGGCCATTTGGAATATCCGGGACCATAGTCTAATGACAAGAATCATAAGCTAGAGCAAATTCGATAAGAGTAGACCCTGAGGAGATATTTCTCGTTCAGTACCAGATTGAACTAGTACCTAGTAGAGTATGCGAGTACATTATAATCTTAATAGCCTATGGACGTGCATGTCGTAATGATTAGACGACTTTGTCGCTATCAGTTAATTCCGAGTTTCCTTATTTCGTTTTGAAGGTTAAATTAGTAATCTTTAAAATTGAATTGACTCAGTTACTGCACAATTTTCGCGACATCGAAATTCGGTGGTGAATGACGTGTCTACGATAACGTTTTTCGAAAACGGATGTCTCTCTCATGAGTTTTTCACTTAAAATTAGAAAGTTACGCGTCCTAGTAAGAACTAAAAATTTTAAAACAATTTTTGGATTTATTTATTTATTTATTAGGTATTTATTTATGTGATGATGTAGAAGACGATCAAGACGCTCTCCTGATGTTAAGAGATAACGGCTGCCCATAATCAGTACAGTGTCACCTAGGATTTCACAAATTATGTGAATTCTAGGAGCACTGCACCAACGCTTCTTACTCAAGAGTCATAAGATGTTAAGACTCTTTAGCCCAGTAATTTCACTAGCTACAGTGCCCTCCTACCGGAGCACAGTAATGTTTGCACATCACTGCTCAGGCGGTAGAATAACTGGCACTGTTGGGGTACCCACCTAGACGACCTCCTGCAAAGGAAGTCTACCCCCGGATTTTGAAAGATTGGAAAAAGACTTCTACAAAACTTGTTCAAGAGCTTGATATCTGATACTTTTATAAACAAGTATCAAATGCTACATTTTTATATGCCAATAAAATGCGTATCTCAATAAAATCCAAGCTAAACGGAAGTAATTTTGCATTATGAAATGAAATGAAATGAAGATGATTTATTGGCTCTATCTTACAGCTTAAGCTTACATAGTGTGTTAAAGTTTTAATGTAGGTACTCGCCAATGGGAACAGGCTCAGCGTTTTGTCAGATTAACCCTAGAGCTAACCTGACTACTGATTTTCAGCCTGCTCCCGTGCTCGATGCAGGCAGGTGTTACACTGAGAAAAATGTCATTTTGGCATAATCTTAAAATATCGTGACGTCGGTTTAAAATAGATGCGTTGTCTTATAATATGTTGATAATAAGTAAATATTACGCTAGAACTGAAATGTGTTAAGATGGAATCGAATTTTTTGGGTAAATAATGCAATATTATGATACTTGTCATCGTAAAAGAGTGAATTCATCATACTTTAAGCTGAATTCACCTCTTTTATGATTGTCAGTTTTAACAGCTTAAAGTATGATAAATTCACTCAAAGGACGGAGCATAGTGATTCACCAAAAAGAACGATGATAATACTGATGTTGATGATAACAGTATTTAAGATGATAACAGTATTTAAGATGATGTGTTAAAGCATTATAATTTAATATAGTACATTAGGGGGGGGTCATCGTATTTTTAGAGATACTTCTTCATATTAAACTATGAAATCTATTTATATTACGGTGACTGTCATTGTGTTTTTTAATTAGAATCTTATTTATAATTATCATACTAATTTATGGGACAGTGGACCATTTTCTATTACATTGTGTTATTATTTGAAGAAGACAATGTTATTTCATAATTACAAATTTTTACGATGACAAGTATCATAATATTGCATTATTTACCCAAAAAATTCGATTCCATCTTAACACATTTCAGTTCTAGCGTAATATTTACTTATTATCAACATATTATAAGACAACGCATCTATTTTAAACCGACGTCACGATATTTTAAGATTATGCCAAAATGACATTTTTCTCAGTGTATAGCCGAGAAATAGTCTTGGCGGGGTGTCTATATAATGCTTATCTCTATGTCTAATATATCTAATAATATGTTTATCTCTATGTCTAATAATCTATATTACTAACAACAATGTTTAATATCTATCTCTACATATTTTGATTTTATTTTTAAATATCTCTATTTATAACTCTATATTATTTACACAATAGGTACTGTGCAAGCATTCCTTACTATATATATTATATATAATACTTATTTATTAACGCTAACACTACATTCTTATGCTATACTCGGCTTTACTTGAGAATTAATACTGTTTCCGGAAGTTGGATATTCTAAAAGTCATATCAGAAGTTTATCGATTTGCAGAGTTGGACCATTCTAAAATTATAGTTCTTTTCCAAAGACATCAGAAATATTTTGTTTGGCTTAAAGCTGCAACTTAAAAATCCATGATTTAATTTACCAAAAAAAAGTAAGTAATAATGATTTAATAAAAAAAAAAAAAAGTAAATTTAGATATTGCACATTTTGTCGCAAAACTTCGTGATGTCTCTTTGATGATGAAATACAAAGGCAAGCTGTTTAAAACGTTTGATAAACATTTATTGTTGAGGTGAATGGTAAACAAACTGATCATAATGCATGACGCATTCACTGCATCGTCGTATATGGAAGATAGTCGTGGGTGTGTCCAAACTACAAACTTATCTATACTTCACTCAACTAAAACTCTTCACTCCAACTAAAAACATTTACATGTAAAATGTTGCCAACACAAGTCCATAGTCCACAGTCCACACCTATCGCTCGTACTGTCAAAAAGTTATCAGATTTCATGTAAACCTACAGCATTACTCTTCACGCTATAACTTCACTTGACCAGGGGGCCTATTGGCTATCGCCAAACGACATGTAAAACACTAGAATCCATATACAAAATTGCGTACATTGCTTGCTTAAACCTTCTCATTAATATGAGTAAAATAACAAATGCAGCAATGTACATTGAAGTTGTCATCAATCGTAGTGGGTGAGAAATAGCCAATAGGCCCTCAGACTTTACAATCTTCTACATCTTGGTTAAAATATGTACTACATTTCTGGTGGTAACCTACTGAAGCAGCATTTCAGAGTTCTCTAATGGTGTAGATATTTATTATTGGACTGAATGGTGGATTTTTTTATTAAAACACCACATTACAAGCTTTTATTTACTTTCAACTGTCCATCTGATGATGGAGCTGGAAGGTGGCCATAGGAACTCCGTAATAGGGATGTTGACACATGTTACGAATTCATATTAACTTATGTTTTTCACATAAAAGACAGTATTTAAAAACCTAAAATCGCATTTTAAGGATCTATTTACAAGCAAAAATTTAATAAAATCAATTTTAATTTCAATATTTTTTACCTATTGCTACGCGAATGCGAACGCCAATCAGAGCGCGTGACGTCACACCAGTGGCTGGACCTTACGCTTCCTATGAAATGTTCTTGATTTCGACACATTTTAATTATTCATAACTTAAAAACCACTGAACCGATTTTGATGCAACTTATACTATGCCCTTAGTTGGTGCATACTTAAACCAAAAATAAAGTCAATAACTAAAATGTCTCTCTGAAAATATAAGATGCATTTTGGTTATTGACTTTATTTTTGGTTTAAGTATGGACCAACTAAAGGGACAGTATAAGTTGCATCAAAATCGGTTCAGTGGTTTTTAAGTTATGAATAATTTAAATGTGTCGAAATCAGGAACATTTCATAGGAAGCGTAAGGTCCAGCCACTGGTGTGACGTCACGCGCTGTCAGATGACAGTTCGGAACGTTTTAGGCAGTATTTAAAAAATCATTTTTATTTACGTATTTTTAAATTGAAATTTCATATATTTTTGCATAAAAATATGATATTCGTGTTTGAAATGGGTCTATCTATCATATAAAAGCAATTCCAAAAATTAGTCAACATCCCTATTATACGACCCGACGGAGCCCCATCGAGTTAGGGCTCATTTGATTCGTCTAGACGAGTACTGCCTACTCCTATGGAACACATAATACCAATATGGAGAGAGTACCTATGTATGTACTACATTCCGTGAACATACAAGGTTCACATGTGAACAAAAATACCTACATGTAAAGTCTCACGCACCCTCGCATCTTTCAATCTAGGAAGAACTCGACAAAGGTCGTGGCGTTGGCTGATTTTACGATTCGCTCTTTGACTCTGAGGTGACGGTTGATAAAATTAGCGTAAATATAGCGTGATTATTGACCGATAACGTTTAATTTTACCCTTGAACCATTGCCAAATACGTTCCGTGCTTATATTTTATTGTATTCCGTGCAATTTGTTTATATTTCGAGTATACGCGAACCTTGGAATTGCCGGAGATAGCGCGAGGATTATTTTAAATGCTGAATGCTAATAAAAGACTGTTACTTCGGCTTGGCAACGTTGTGTACACAAAATGAATGTTTATCCAATTTATGTAACTTTTAGTATCCTATAAATTAAATAACAACAGTTTTATTCTTGAATGCTGAATGCAAAGAATTTGCATGTGATCTGCATTTTTATATTGAGTCTTAGCCTTTGATCACCATTTCGCCGGATATTGAAGAATGAATAATAATAATCAAATTTATCTCCTTCAAATGCCCCTGAAAAGGTTTTTCATGCCACCTAACATAATAACGCTTCGGAAAAATAAAGCTAAGCAGTCCAAATGTAAGTCAAGATGTCTCCGTAGCATAGTAACTTACCTGGCCATCTTACCCTGCTAAAAGTAGTGAATCGGGACATATGTATATTTGGTCTACTATCCACAACAAATATGTAATAGTTTCCTTTAGAAGCGTATCACCGAGTTTCCTACAAATAAAAGAACCGTGACTTATCTATTTGTAAATAATGATGCCTAAATCCACAAAGCAAAAGACCTTGAAATTATGAAAAACTAACTCAAATTGACATTAAACAGTACCGTTTCATGCCAGGCACTGCAAGTGCCGTGGCGTACCACCATGACAATACAGAAATTAGCAATTTGTTTTCAAGGTTAATTCACGGATTGAATTGAAAAATAAGCTGAAATAATGGCCAACTGTCTTAATAATATAGCGAGCTCGTCTTGCTCATCTACACAAGTGAAATTTAAAAAATACTTTTTAAAAACAAGCTTTATTTATTATTATCATCTTGCATCATAAAGTACTCGTCAAGACGAATCAAATGAGCCCAAACTCGATGGGGTTGCGTTGTTTTATGACGGAGTTCCTATGGCCACCTTCCAGCTCCATCATCAGATCAGTTCAATGTCATAAAAATATTGCATTGTCATCCGATTTACACACGCATGCAAATTTTCAGCTCATTTGGAAACCGGGAAGTGGGTCAAATTAAACTTGCAAGATTTGATTACAGACAGACAGACAGACAGACAGACAGACAGACAACAGACAGGTGAAAGTAATATAAAGCTTGTAATAAACAGAAATAGCATTGATGGCTCAGCAAGTATGAGTGCAGCTTAGAAATTCCTGCTATCGTTCTGTTTTCACTCTTTTGCCCTTTTGAGAAATTGAAGCGCTATTCTGCTGTGTATTTTTATTAAATGTAGGTGTGTTCTATAATAAAGAGGACGCTGGGATGCTGATAGGTATTAAGATAGGGTGCTGAACTGGGTGATATAAGGCATCCACATTCATGCGTGTGTTTGATGTCCAAAGGGCGCTGATTAATGGTTCGGTTGTTCATGGAGCAAAATGACGTCGATATCGTTGCGCTTGCGACGCATTGCATCGATATTTACTCGACCAGTATCAGTTTTCCTTTTTGTAAAGCCAGATTTCTTCTAAATATTGCTCTCTCTGCAAAACGCCTTAGCAGACCTTCAACTGTGAAATTATCATACCCCTCACGCTTAACTGAAGTTTAGTTTATTTAGGGAAATCCCGTTGGAATCACAATACCGTGTATTCTCACTTTCTTTACGCAATAAATCACTTTGACTTTGATTGATATACAATCAACATCCAAGTGTGACATAATGGGCTGCTCCTATTACATATTGGCGATACTCCTAAACTAAAAACTATATTGCTAATGACGTCATTACCCGCTGAAAATATCTTACGGCGTCAATCAAGCGAAATATGTGAGGGAAATTTAAATAAAGGCAGTATTTTAACATTCGCCTATGTTTGTATCTGCAATGGCTGAGGTTAGAGGGGCTGGGGGCTGGATGTTGAGGCTCTGCCGATTCCCAGTCCTTCATCACCAAGACAATGCGAGAGTTCCGCTGAGTTGTTTTAGTGGGTATTAGTAGCAGTCGTCCTGCACGAAGAGTTGCTCACATTACCTTCCCTTACCCCCGACGGGAGGGCACGCGTAACGCGTTTTTTTCCCACCCACTGCTGGGTAAAGGCCTCCTTATGATCACGCGATCCTTCCCGATCCTGTCGATGGGGATGTGTATGTTTAGCTTCTGGCGATTCCCAATCCTCCGTCACAAAGACGATGCGGGAGTGTTTTAGTCGGCAGTGGGCATCAATGCAGTCGTTCTGCACGAGGAATCCCACATAATCCCCTGTACCCGCGACAGAAGGTTCGCGAAACGCGCTTTTTCTCGGCCTTAAGAAAAAACTCTTCCGAGCCTGTGCGTCTTATCCAGTCCCCTCATCATCACAGAGAATAAATTAAGCACAATCTTTGTTGAAATGACAACTAATTAAGATAATTTGTTCCAGGCAACGGCGTGGTGATCCACCTGCCCGGTCTGTACGAAGAGTTGAAGAAGAACGAGTTGAAGGGCATGAAGGGCTGGCAGGAGCGGCTCATCATCTCCGACCGGGCGCATCTTGTCTTCGATATCCATCAGCAGGTGAGATTCTTACCAAAACTGACTGTGGTTTTTTTTTTTAATATTTAGATAGGAAAATGGTCCGATAGACCTGAGTGACCTTTTTAAACGACTTTTACTAAGAAGGTTGTCGATTCAGTAGGTAGCAGGTACTAGGTAATATTTGGTTTTTGGTGTGTAATATTATTTTACTAAGTATACAATTTTTTTTGAAAGCGTCGGGTTCTGCATGCGTGAACTCCTGATGAAGGACATCGTAATTGTCCGAAACATTGGTCGAGATATTCTCGACAATATTAGAAGAGTTGTGCCGTTTTTGTTCTTTTAATTATTAAAACTGCAAGTTGACATAAGATATTGATACAAGATATTGCAACACTTCAAAAGTGTTCATTAAATTTGTATGTGTTACCCGATTTTGGCCGAAACTAGTGCCCTATTATATACGAGTGTACTTGTTGGATTTTAAACCATTATTTTTGATTGGCTTGCATTTAGTCCAACTTTAGTTTTTACTGGTTTACAACTCAGTTTCAATAAAATAAATTGCTACGCTATCAATCTAAGAATTCAATTAGAAATGTCAATAAAAACCGTAAATCTAGGGCGACCTTCACAAACAATAAAAGTGCTTACTCTCTAAGATTTCTTCACGTAATGACCAAGTAAATCGAGGCCCTACGGTTTCATAAAGGCCTATTCAAACCTGTGCGACATTCGCTACTAATTATATTTTTTTTTTTGTATTTGCTGAAGTAGAAGACGAGCAAGACGTTCTCCTGATGTTAAGAGATAACGCTGCCCATAATCAGTACAGTGCTACTTAGGATTTCATAATGATGTAAAATCCTAGGTGCACTGCACCAACGCTTCTTACTCATGAGTCATAAGATGTTAAGACTCTTTAGCCCAGTAATTTCGCTAGCTACAGTGCCCTTCTACCGAAGCACAGTAATGTTTGCACATCACTGCTCAGGCGGTAGAATAACTGGCACTGTTGGGGTACCCACCTAGACGACCTCCTGCAAAGGAAGTCTATCCCCGGTAAATTTGTATTGGTATCGATCGAATTCTTAGCTATCTCTTAAGCTTACTTGGACTCACAGATTAGAGCGGAATTATGAATAAACTAACTGCGCACAGCAGTTTTACCCGCTTTTCTATAGCATATGTATAGGGTCTAAACTACCTGTATACCAAATTTCAGTTCAATCGGTTCACCCGTTTAGGCGTGAAAGAGTAACAAACACACATCCAGACATCCATTCTTACAAACTTTCACGTTTATAATATTAGTAAGATTTTGACATTTCTGAGATTTTATATTAAACTAATTACATCACACTTTATCATTTCACACTAATGTTATAAAGGCGGAAGTTTGTATGTTTGTTACATATTCACACCTAAACGGGTGAATCGATTGAGCTGACATTTGGCATAGAGATAGCTTATACCCTGGGATTACACATACTGACATTACATATACTGGAATTACACTTTAGTGAAATTACTGGGCTAAAGAGTCTTAACATCTTATGACTCTTGAGTAAGAAGCGTTGGTGCAGTGCTCCTAGAATTTCACATTATTGTGAAATCTTGGGTAACACTGTACTGATTATGGGTAGCGTTATTTCTTAACATCAGGAGAGCGTCTTGCTCGTCTTCTACTTAATCACATTAAAAAAAATTTATATGTTGTTATTTATAATATTATATCGTTATTTATATATAACATTAAATTTTATCTCTCAGAAAAATCAACTTCCATCCATAATTTCGACGACTTTTACACCATCGTTATTATCATAATCATCATCGCAAATTTTTACAACTGATACAATTGGTTTATGATAACTTAAGTAAGAAACAAACAGTTTTGATTCGAACCTATTTAAGTGTCTAATAAAAAAAAAATATATATAAATATAAAATATAAAAAAAAAATATCGGGCGCGCGCTTGTCTAAGCCCCCTGTGCCGCCTAAACAGAGCAGCACACTCAGGCACGGTAGAAAGAGTGGGAGATACTAGTTCCTCTCCCTTCCCCTCGATCTTACGCTTTTTCGATCAGCATCACGTGACCCTGACGCGAGTTTTAAAGTTTTTACCCATACAAAAAAGTGCTCAGCGCCGCTAAAGAAGTTTTCACTTCAAAAATACACATACAGTACAGAGGGTTTTTTTTTTATACTAAATAGGCCTACGTTTGACCACATCCCACCTGATGGAAAGTGAAAATGCGGTCGACGATGGATCACGTATGACGCCTAGAAAGGTACCTATTCACTCGTTCCTTGAAGATACCCAAGTTGTACCGCTCGGGAAACACAGATGACGGCAAAGTGTTCCAAATGCGACCAGTTCTCATTAGAAACGACGAAGCAAAACGCTTGGTGCGGGCTGTTGGTAGCGGGTAAAACCGCTTAGAGCAGCTGGTAATTAATAACTAAGTAAAGATATCTATAAAATGTTCTGTCAATGTATGTGTGTGTTGTGTTTGTCTTGACAACATAGGTCATTGACACACAAATATAACGATTAGACTAAACGTTACATTATCGTGCCCTAATTTACCGGTACCAATAGCTATAATTATTCTTTTTATCTATAAAACAAACAAGCTGATAACAATAATGATTTTTTGCTATTATTCAAATAGAGTGAAAGGAATAATGATTTTGGGTTTTGGTCCATTGGTGTGAACAGTTATTGTCATGAAAACTGGTAATCAGGTAGGTATTTGTGACAAATGCCTGTAGAGGTACTGTAATAAAAAAAAGTTTTACTTGTGAATCTTAGTAGAAAATTTTTCATGAATGACGTCACAATAATATTTATTTATTTATTTGAAAATAACAAAATGTAAACTTACAGCCTTGCCAAGACGCTTACAATTGTAGACTTAACAATATATTGTTACTTAAAAGCCCAATGGGGTCGACATGGATGTCGGCATTTTGGAACTCAGTGAGAAACGAGTTCCAAAATATTATGAATATTATGTTACTGTAAAATTTGATGCAACCCGGACGAGCCCAAACACTTTTTATTTTTTTACATATTTTTATGTCTTTTTTTAACACACAATTGTTTTTAATTGTGTCGTGTATTTTTGTTAATTTAACTTTGTAAACTTTGTAAACTATGGACCATGTGTCTGATAATAAAGAATTTTATTATTATTATTACATTTGCCAGAAAGGGAGAATTTTCCGAGAATTCATGCGTGCATGAGTCGAAATTCTAAATATCAATTAGCCTTATAAGGCGACTTTACTCGGGAGTACATCGAGATATATCAAGGATCTCGATGTTCTTGCGAGTAAATTCGCGATGATGAATCTTACCGAACAAAGTCTAAATAGCCATACAATAAATAAACTTACTCGGACTTTGTGTGGGCGGTAATGACCATACAAAATATTAAAACGATAACATTTATTGGTCGAATGATTCATACAAGACATACAAAATGTTAATGGCATTATACACACCTACACATTATATTGCAATTTTATGCGAATCGTAATGTTTTACATTTTTTTTATGATAATGGTGAAAAGACATGATAAGCATCGTGATTTATTACGAATTTCTTCGCGGTATTGCACTGCGACTTTACTGAGGGTAGACTTCCTGAGCAGGAGGTCGACTAAAGGGTACCCCAACAGTGCCAGTTATTCTGCTACCTGAGCAGTGATGCGCAAACATTGCTGTACTTCTGTAAGAAGGCACTGCAGCTAGGTTAATTACTGTCTGAAAAGCCCTAAAATATTATGTTTCTTGAGTTACAATTGCTAACCAACTCAGGCATTGCACCTAAAATTTTACATTATTGTGATATCGTGGGTGGCACTGTACTGATTATTTCATACTTAATTTATCTACTCGTTATCTCTTACCATCAGTAGAGTCTTCGTCTTCTTACTTCTATATGAAAAAAATCTCATTATGTCTAATAATTTCGCTCATAACATTGCCCTTCACAATAATACCTACATATTACTGTATGGCGAGTGAATAGATACAATACAATAATCTTTATTGGGACAAAAATTGGGCCTGGGGCGCGGCTATTTTATTTAATTCTAGCTGCGCCCAGCGGTTTTACTCGCAGTACTTATGTAGCCTATGTATTATTCCAGGGTTTAAGCTATCACTATACCAAGTTTCAGCTCAATCGGTCCACCTGTTTAGGCGTGAAAGAGTAACATACACCCAGACATCCATTCTTACAAACTTTCACGTTTATAATGTTAGTAAGATTGTGATGAATATGATATGTCACAGTTAATGTTATTTGTTCCAGGTGGACGGTTTCCAAGAAGCTGAAAAGGGCAAGAACTCCCTTGGCACGACCAAGAAGGGCATCGGCCCGACCTACTCCTCCAAAGCCACAAGAAATGGCATTCGGATAGGTGACCTACTCGGTGACTTCAGCATTTTCGAAGAGAAGTTAGTATTTTAATAGCAAATTTTAAATTAGCTTATAGTATAAAGATAACAATTTCATTTTCTAGATAAGTGAAACTGGAAAATCGAAAAAAATAAAATTTTAAAATATTTAAGTCCGTTATGTAACATTTGATTTTAAATAATTTAGAACTGAACAATTAGTAAAAAGAAATAACCCTTTTATAGGTAGTCATATTGTAAAAAAGAATAATTATAAACCTTAGAATTAGTCAGGGGGTGGCATCGGAGTTGTTTCATTTTATCAACTATGTATGATTTCATTACCCTACTCACATTGTGCCTTGACGCGATGTTTAGTAGGCACCTCATTATCTCATCTTGTGTCCTAATTGTCATAAGTTTTGTATATAATATGTAAGTTTTTGTGGTTACATTGTGTTTTAGTGCAATAAGTAAACAAGTATAAGTTCTAAAAATCCACTTCGTGGAAAGAAAGTCATCATCCCTCTCTGTCTTTATCACAGGACTTGTTACGTCATATTATCACACTATTTCTTTTTTTTTTAGATTCCGAACACTAACAGCAAACTACAAGCGAATGTTCCCCTCCCTAGAAGTGGACATAGAGAAGGAACTCACCAGATACAAAGAGTACGCGGAGAAGATCCGTCCGTTAGTACGCGATACTGTGACGTACTTGCACAACGAAATCAAAGCCGGCAAGAAAGTGCTCGTAGAGGGCGCTAATGCCGCCATGTTGGATATTGACTTTGGTAAGAATATTATGTTATTAAAATTAAGGAAATAGGTCGACAGCGATCATATACACGACCTATATATTATTATGTGCGGGGCGCATACGTACGTGCACGTACGAGCACGTGCGTATCTCAATCTCTTTCGGTATCCGATATTCAAGAAACACACCACTTCGCCGCGCTGTTGTCTTTGCAGATTACCGCGAGAAGAAATGACTTCAGTAAAACATAAGTTTTTTTTATGTCAACCCTATGCTTCGACACATGTTCAGTAATTTATTGTCCTAAACACCGTCAGTCGGCCTTTTACGGTCGGGTGTTAAGAAGGATGAAGAGGGTTTCACCGTGGTGCAAAGGAAAAAACGGAAGTCTCTCGTCGGAACCTGTGTGGTTCGGCGCCACCTGGATGTCACGATACGCTGTCTGGACGCTTTACGTGTTGCGACAGGTCTGGTCCACGAAAGCCGTGGACGTCGTGGACCACGTCTGAAAGAAGACTTCACCTTGAGGGTCGAACGGCTGGAGTCTCGCCACAAAACTAATTTTAATTCTTTCGTGGTGTGAGTGCCGACCAGCCATCTGCCGACCTTCATGAAGGAAGACTTCTGGGCACAGGGTGTCGTGTTTCGGAAATTCCGAGGTCGACTTCCTGCTGACTCTGCGCGCAACATTGCGCCGGCGCGGCGCTACGTGTCACCTAGTTTTAAGTTATAATGTTATGTGTGTTAGTCTATAAGGTATACTTTGATATGGGTCTCTGGTACATTGCCATTGTAAGCAGTGTACTATTGCCTGAAATAAATGGATTTATTTAGTTCTAATATGTTATATCCTTAATTCCAGGTACATACCCATACGTGACGTCATCAAACTGCAGTATCGGGGGTGTCTGCACCGGTCTGGGCATCCCCCCCAACGTTATAGGAGAAGTATTAGGTGTCGTCAAGTGTTACACCACCAGGGTCGGCGACGGACCCTTCCCAACGGAGTTACACGATGTATGTACACTTATGGGGTTTCATTCTTACGTGTGACTCTCTCGCTCGCACGATATGACAAATTATGAAATAAAAAATTCATAGTATTTAATCGTTGGTTCATATAAAAGGTGCACAGAATCTGTTACGCAATGCGTTGCGTTGCGGTGGAGAGCGGGCCAGCACTTCTTTGCGTGTTAGCTTTATAAAAATACCACTATTCCACTATTATTTTTTTATCAAAAACTGAAATTAAAAATGCTTGGCACGAAGAGAAGAAAACTTGCCTAGCAGTGGGACAATGTAAGGTCATGAGAATGTGTGGGTTAATTAAAATGGTAATATTAGACTACTATGGCGCTATAAACGCAGCGTAGGACGTCCACCCACAAGGTGGGTAGACGACCTTATAAAGGTTGCCGGAAGACGCTGACTGCTGGTTGTTTCCAACCGGTATATATGGAAGTCCAAAGGGGAGGCCTATGTTCAGCATTGGACGTCCTATGGCTGAGATGATGATGATGATGGCGCTATTGCCAGTTTTGACAGATTTTTTTTTCAAATAAATCAGTATTTATATGTGTTACGGCTAAAGTCCGAAGTGCGGCTACACCTATGTTTAACCGGCTAAACTCATATATAAAAAAATTTGTGCGTGTACTAGTTTACACACGTAAGAAGTGAAACTTCTTTAATTAAATTAAATTTAAATTTATAAATTTTTTAAATTCATGTTCATTGGAGAAAGTGAAAGTACTCTTCGTCTGAACCAACCGTGGTAGGGGCAAGAAACAAAAGATGGCGCGTAACTGAAAAATGTGACGCGTAACCGTGACGCGTAACCGACCACTTTGGTTCTCTTGACCTCACATATCCATCTACTCAGCCCGTATCCACCCACTGCTGGGTATAGGCCACCTCATGTTCACGCCACACCTTCCGATCCTGTGCGAGTCTCATCCAGCTGAAGATATTTATTATTCAGCACAACGCTAGGATTAACTTAATGCCAAAATAGCATTTTCTACCAGTTGTCCTGGAACTGGAGAAGATGTACTGGACAATGGGAGGAGTGCAGACAATGATAGGGATATAAAGCGGTCTATTTAAGCGATATAAATAAATAATAAATAAATAAATATTTCAGGACATTTCACACAGCGCCACCCATCGAGGACATATCCAATAGAGGGGCAATAGACAAAGTTTTCCTTGAAATAATTTTTTTCACAATTTGACGACTCCGCCCACTTTTCCTATTGGCTACGCTGGTTTTAGTGATGGGCAACGAAAAAGTTTCAATTTAAAACTCGATTATGCCAAGTAATCGATTACAAAGCGATAATATAATATTTTTGACTAAGAGGCAGAACATACGCACGGTTGCAAATCTGATCTTTTGTTTTAAGGCGGGGCTTTACGAGCAGATTAGGTATTTAGTGCGGGCAAAAGTTGCTCAGAACGCCCGTTGGAAACGTGTGGCGTACGCTTATCGTAAAACGTGCGCGGTCATTAACCCTTGGTGATTCTTTGTGAATGTGTGTGTGCTAACTACATGTTAGCACACACACATTCACAAACACGTCAAACTTATAAAACCCCGTCGATTTTGCGTCGGGGGTTACAATGTGCTAAAATTTTTGGACAAGATCGAAAAAATGAGACACGAGATAAATATTATAGATACACGTATTTTTTGTTGAAAAAAAAATAACAAAATTAGATTACATTTAATTGATTAGATTAGATTAATTAAATTGGACCAATTAATTAAATTAAATTAAAACAATAATTCAGATAAATTCAGAAAAAATCTGATAAATTCAAATAAATTCTGATAAATTGAGAAAAATCTGATAAATTCAAATAAATTCTAAAAAAAGTCTGATAAATTCTGAAAAAATCAGGTTAATTCTGATAAATTAAAAAAAATCAGATAAATTCTAAAATAAATCAAATAAATTCTGAAAAAATCTGGTTAATTCTGATAAATTCAGATAAAATCATATAAATTCGAATAAATCAGATAAATAAAAAAAAAATCAGATAAATTCTGATAAATTCAAATAAAATCAGATAAAAACAAAAAAAACAGATAAATTGGAAAAAAAATAAGAAAAATTCTGATAAATTCAGATAAATTCGAAAAAACAGATAAATTCGAAAAAAAAAACATAAATTCTGATAAATTCTGATAAATTCTGAAAAAATCTGGTAAATTCAGATAAATTAAAAAAAATCAGATAAATTCGAAAAAAAAATCAGATAAATTCTGAAAAAATCTGGTTAATTCTGATAAATTCAGATAAAATCAGATAAATTCGAAAAAAAATTAGAAAAATTCTGATAAATTCAGATAAATTCGAAAAAATCAGATAAATTCGAAAAAAATCTGATTAATTCTGAAAAAATCTGGTAAATTCAGATAAATTAAAAAAAATCAGATAAATTCGAAAAAAAATCAGATAAATTCGAAAATAAATCAATTAAATTCTGAAAAAATCTGGTTAATTCTGATAAATTCAGATAAATTCAGATAAAATTAGATAAATTCTGATAAAATCAGATAAATTAAAAAAAAACAGATAAATTCGAAAAAAATCGGATAAATTCGAAAATAAATCAAATAAATTCTGAAAAAATCTGGTAAATTCTGATAAATTCAGATAAAATCAGAAAAATTCAGATAAAATCAGATGAATGCGAAAAAATCTGAAATATTCGAAAAAAATTAGAAAAATTCAGATAAATTCAGATAAATTCGAAATCAGATTAATTCGAAAAAAAATCAGAAATTCTGAAAAATTCAAATAAAATCAGATTAATTCGAAAACATCAGATATTTTTTTTTTAATTTATCTGAATTCATTAGAATTTATCTGATTTTATCTGAATTTATCAGAATTAACCAGATTTTTTCAGAATTTATCTGATTTTTTTGTTTTTATCTGATTTTATCTGAATTTATTAGAATTTATCTGATTTTATCTGAATTTATCAGAATTAACCAGATTTTTTCAGAATTTATCTGATTTATTTTCGAATTTATCTGATTTATTTTCGAATTTATCTGATTTTTTCGAATTTATCTGATTTTATCTGAATTTTTCAGAATTTATCAGAATTTATCTGAATTTTTTTCGAATTTATTTGATTTTTTCGAATTAATCTGAATTTATCAGATTTTTTCAGAATTTATCTGATTTTTTTTCGAATTTATCTGATTTTTTAAATTTATTTGATTTTTTCGAATTTATCAGAATTTATCTGATGAATTTTCGAATTTATCTGATTTTTTCGAATTTATCTGATTTTAACAGAATTTTTCAGAATTTATCTGAATTTTTTTTCGAATTTATTTGATTTTTTCGAATTTATCTGATTTTATCTGAATTTATCAGATTTTTTCAGAATTTATCTGATGAATTTTCGAATTTATCTGATTTTTTCGAATTTTTCTGAATTTATCAGAATTTTTCTATTTTTTTTTTCGAATTTATCTGATTTTTTCGAATTTATCTGATTTTATCTGAATTTATCAGAATTTATCAGATTTTTTTCTAATTTATCTGATTTTATCAGAATTTATCTGATTTTTTTTTATTTATTTGATTTTTTCGAATTTATCTGATTTTATCTGAATTTATCAGAATTTATCTGATGAATTTTCGAATTTATCTGATTTTTTCGAATTTATCTGAATTTATCAGAATTTTTCTAATTTTTTTTCGAATTTATCTGATTACTAGCGGCCCGTCCTCGCTTCGCTTCGGGTGCCATTATGAATAAAAAAATAAAATGAAATAATAAGACTTACGCAATAAATATTTCAATGATAAATCTACAGATTTAGTATAATACCATTGCTAGAAATAGAAAATGATCACGAACATTAAATTCGCATCTTAACATGAATTTAGTCTTTTACAACTTGTGATCCTATTTATGATATTTCTATCATTAAATATTCTAGTAGCTTCTGGTGCTTCGCCGGCCACTGCCGCGGCCTTTACAATGTTTGGAGATACTACAAAGATTTCAGGAAAATAAAAACTATCCTATGCTCTGTCCCAGGACTCAAATTGTGTTAAAACTTATTTCCCTAATTCGTTGGTTAAAACCAAATGAAAGCTACGTCAGTTCGACGGATACTGATTCCTTATAAAAAACTCTTAAATGCCTGGTTTCCTCTCTGAAAGGGCGGTTTCAAGGATAAAAGCTATTTTGTGCCCTTCCTAGTACTTAAACTAACCTTTGTAGAAGTAAAAAAAAGCTTAATTGGCCTAACGAATATAGATAACTCATACAAACTTCACCCCTAAAATTCTTATTTTGTTCTTATTTGTTTTTTTTTTTTGGGGATTTCTAAAATATAAAAACTATCCTATGTCCTATTTTCATAAAAATATACATATATGTTTAGGTATTAAAAAGAACCTATAGGATAGGTATTCCAAATTTTATCATTCTAGGTTCAGGAGTTTCGTCTCTACTGTGATAATGATGAGTCAGTCAGATTACCCTACAGAGTTTAGTGTAGTCCCACATATTATGTTGGTTAGGTTGGAAAGTATCCACAATGCGCAAATCGAGCGTATGAAGAGAGAATGAGGCAATGCGCTTGAGCTTGGGAATCAAACAACTTTTTTATACCAAATTTCAACTTAATATTCCCGTTCCCATAGGAATATTGGGATGAATAAACAATCCATTATCGTTTCTTGGTAGTCAAACTACTATTACACCAAATTTCAAACTATTCAGCTCAGCGGTTACATTTTCCATATTAGTCCCGTTCCCGTGGGAATTTTGGATTGAAAACTATATTGTATTCTTTTTTGGTAGCCAAACTACCTTTGCATTAAATTGCAGCTTAATTGGCCACGTGGTTACAAATTTCTATATTATTCACGTTCCCGTGGAAATATTGGAATGAAAACTATTTGAACTCTTTCCTAAGTCAAAATACCTTTATACTAAATTTCAGCGTTATAGGCTTAACGGTTACAGATTTCCATTTTGTTCCCGTTCCCATAGGTATCCATTCATGGTACTAAAACTACCTTTATACCAAATTTTAGCTTAATATGCCTAGTGTTTACAGATTTCCATTTTGTTCTCGATCCCGTAAGAATTTTGGAATGAAAACTATATTGAATCCATTCATGGTAGTCAAACTACCTTTACACCAAATTTCAGATTGATAGACTTAACGGTTACAGATTTTCATTTTATTCCCGTTCCCGTAGGAATTTCACAAAATCCCTTCTTATCGGTCGCCTACGTTACCTAAAAAACACGCTGTACAAATTTCAGGTCAATCGGTCCAGCGGTTTTATCCCTGCGATCATAAGTCAGTTAGATTTCCACTTAAAATTTTGGCATAGACATAGATTGTCCCCGTTTCCGTAAGAATTTTGGGTTGAAAACTATCTTGTACTTTCTTGGTAGCCAAACTACCTTTGCATTTAGTTTCAGCTTAATCGGCCCAGCGGTTACAAATTTTCATTTTATACCCGTTCCCGTGAAGTAGGCGTTACCGCGATTTCCATTTTGTTCCCGTTCCCGTAAGAATTTTAAAATGAAAACGATCATGAATCCATTCATGGTACCCCAACTACCTTTATACCAAATTTCTACTCAACGCTGACAGATTTCCATTTTTTCCCGTTCCCGTTGGAATTTCGCAAAATCCGTTCTTATCGGTCGCCTACGTTACCTAAAAAACACGCTGTTTAAATTTCAGTTCAATTAGTCCAGCGGTTTTATCCCTGCGATGATGAATTAGTAAATTTCCACTTTAAATACATATTGGTATAGAGTATAGACATACTCGTAGATTGTTCCCGTTCCCGTGTCATTTTGGGTTGAAAACTACCTTGAATCCAGTCATGGTAGTCAAACTACCTTTCAACTAAATTTCAACGTAATAGGCCTAGCGGTTACAGATTTTCTGTTTTGTTCCCGTTCCCGCAGGTATTTTGGAATGAAAACGATCTTGAATCCATTCATGGTAGTCAAACTACCTTTATGCCAAACTTCAGATTTATAGGTTTAAAGGTTACAAATATCCATTTTGTTCCCGTTCCCGCAAGAATTTTGGAATGAAAACTATCTTGAATCCATTCATGGTAGTCAAACTACCTTTATACAAAATTTCAGATTAATAGGCCTAGCGGTTACAAATTTCCATTTTGTTCCCGTTCCCGTAGAAATTTTGAAATAAAAACTGTTTTGAATTTTTCCATAGTAGTAAAACTACATTTACACCAAATTTCAGCTTGATAGACTCAACGGTTACAGATTTCCATTTTGTTCCCGTTCCTGTGGGAATTTCGCAAAATCCCTTCTTATTACCTGCCTACGTTACCTTAAGAACACGCTGTCCAAATTTCAGCTCAATCGGTCCAGCGGTTTTGTCCCTGCGATGATGAGTCAGTCAGTTTTCTATTTTATATAATAGTATAGATTTCGAATTTATCAGAATTTTTCAGAATTTATCTGATTTTTTTTCGAATTTATCTGATTTTATTTTAAATTAGTTCAATCTAATTTAATAATTAGTTTATATTAATATTTAATGTAAATTAATTTAATCGTATTTAATAATTAATTCATATTAATATTTAATTTAAATTAATTTAATCTAATTAAATTATTAACTTATAATAATATTTAATTTAAATTAATTTAATCTAATTTATTTTATATAGTACGTGTGTGTTATATTTTTTAATAATCGACTAGAAGGACAAAATAAAGATTATAATATTTATTATCTAATTACAAATAAATTAAACCCCCTACACGCTTCTGAGATTTGGAAATTCACAATATATGTAAGTACTCCTAAATAATTCAAACGCGCGTGTGTAACCGTAGTGGAGGTGAGATCGAAGTGCACAGGTCCGACGCTGACAGTGGTCACCGGCGTTCTGAGTGCGTGCGGTAATGCTCCGTGGGAATTAAAATTCAATTAAAAATCATTAAATAAACTTATCGATAAAATACCCGCCATAGCCATCCGTTTGAATGTTATGTATCAAATAAAGTACTCTAAATGTTTATTTTTGTCCTAGTTTTACAAATATTTAAATGGAAGGAAGAAAATTAGGCATATTTAAAAAAAAAAACTATCGAGAAAAAAAACAATTATCATGTTTCTGTTAATAAAGATCTCTTGTTCAAAGATTGAAGTTACACATACTAAAATATAAAGTAGTAGATCTTCTTAAAAGTTTGCTATATTAGGCTTTGAAAAACATACATTTCACTTACCATAGCGCCTTAAATGGTGTTAATGTCGGAAATCATTAAGGAAGACTTTTGCTTTCCAAAGACATTGTTAGTTCCGATTTCATCTTATAGCAAAAATAGCGTTTTAGTTTTAAACAAGTCAAATATAAAATAATAGCTTATGCTCGCGGCTTTGCCCGCATGGCAAAATCCTTTCTTAGTGGGTCTACGTCATTAACCCTATTAATATTCCAAATTTCAACCCAATCCGTCCATCGGTTTAGGCTGTGCGTTGATAGATCAGTCAGTCAATAAGTCAGTCACTCTTTCCATATATAAATTTAGATTCTTAAAGACATCCGATTTATACACATGCATGCAAAGTTTAAGCTAAATTGAAAACTGGGAAGTAGATTACATTTTACTTGCAAGATTTGATTATAGACAACAGGACAGGCGAATGTAAAAAAAAGCTTGTGAATAAAATTAAACAAAAATTGCCCCCTACGCAACGGTTTCAAAATTACAGATCAAAATCCGTTCATCTGTACGGGACCCAGAAGTAAGACAAAGAACATGAGCAACGATGCCACAGACAGACAGACAGACACGTCAAACTTATAACACCCCGTCGTTTTTGCTTCGGGGTTAAAAAGAGGTCAGGTTTTTATGTTTTAGTTTTTGGTGAATAACTTTTAAAAAGAGTTTTCATTTCTTGTTCGGAACTTATTTTAGTCTATTAACAAAAAATGACGTTTTCATGATGTGGATGGTATATTCTCATCCGCTTATAAAAAAGAAAATATTAAATTTGTAGGTATCTCGATCGAAAACAGGGGAATGGCATCGGAGCATTTTTATATTTTAGCAAATTTTATAGTTGTATATCAATACTGTAGGTTTTCACTAACCTACTCGCAGCGCCGCGTGATGCGACTAAACAAGAGGTTATATGATTATATTGTAAATATTATAAATAATAGACATAATATTATAAAAGTGTCTCCCTGTTGTATAGATAATGAATGATACGTAGCTTTTTGTGTGCAAGTCTGACTCGTATTCGCCATAGGTTTTATATACCAAAATACGAGATGATCTTTTGTCACAAAAAATGACGGTAACTTTACGCAACTTCACGTGTCATATTTTTTTGATACATCCTAAAATATCCGTGTACTTTTTATTTATGTTAAAATTTCGTTGAAATCAAACTTTTAGGGTAGTTCCCGCGTGCCCCACTATCCGCCCCACTGGTGGGGCAGGTGAAACTGTCAAATAATTTTTGTGTCTCACGCACCCCACTGATCGCGTTTTGGTGGGGCGGGTTCTTCCAAGACACCATCAGCCTAAGACTACGAGAACTTTCCGAGATATTGATATTTTAATTTTGATAGCTGTCATTTGAAATGAAGATTTCCTCAAGACGAAAGGTCTTGAGGAAATCTTCCATTACTTTCACATATTTGCAAGGTAGATAACAAGAAAAAGGTACCAGGAGATCATAATTGAAATGAAGTCTTACATACGAGTATTCGTTGACTTGTACTGCTTTGCCTGTACCTGCGTCTATTAATGAAAAAAACACATGTTATCCGATTCATATAAATTACACAAAGATACATAAAAGTTCGAATTAATCAGGAAAGTGCGACTAAAATCACCGCAATACGAGATTTTAAAAATATATTATCAGATGGGATGATTTTCTTATGTGTTGTTTGTCTACTAAATAGTACATAGTTCCTTATAATTTCTGATCTCCTAGTTCTTTGCAAAATATTTGCATTAATAACACCATTCATCATTTAGTCGTGCCCAATAAATTATATTTTTGCATGAGTTACAGCGCTCTGATGGGGCGCGTGAAGTGTACTTTTTTAATATTATCACCCGCCACACTAAAACGCAATCAGTGGGGCGCGTGAGAAGCAAAAAATATTTGACAGTTCCACCTGCCCCACTAGTGGGACGAATAGTGGACACGGGAACTACCCAATTTTTACAACACAAGTGAATTATATTAAAAATTAAAAAAAACCCCCAACGCATTCAAAATATGTAATTTTGTGGTTGCAACCATCTTTTAGTTTTTCAGATGTTAGTTTATAAAAATCTGTTTATTATGGTTTGTAGTTTTCTACTAATCAAACTTTTTAGTTTAATTCCCATGTTGAGGGAGTTGTGGAAAAAAATGTAATCACCATTTCATGGCGGCTAAGGACACTCTAGACTATTTCTACCTAATAAAAAAACAATCTCAAAAAATAAAAAAATAAAATCCGTAATACAGAGACAGACAGACACGTCATACTTATAACTTTTCCGTGGGGGGTTAAAAAATAAATTGTGACGATACTGCCACGATTAAATTTTATGAGAATAACCCACTATAAAAAATCATCTGCTCTAGTTGTCAACTTATAAATGACATGGACTTCAAGGCGACTGTCCATTATACCGTATCATACAATAATAATAATTGTCTTAGGAACATGCCAAACCGAAAAATAACATCAGGCCCTTTTTACACTAAACGATTCGTGAGTATTCACCTTTGTAAATAAACGGCATAAACTCACTTGTATTTACTTAGGCTTCGTGCCGACTGCAGCTACTCCTTAAAGTAGATCCTCGTACAGGATCGAACCGGTCGGCACAAAGCCGAAATAAATACAAGTGAGTTTATGCCGTTTATTTACAAAGATAAACATCTGGCCCATGTCATTATGAACCTTATTTTCATTTATTTATTGCTCATAGCTTAACCCTTAATTGGTCGCGTGGGGTGTCATACACCCCAAGGTAAGTTTCCAGGCTCATAACATTTTTAATGTTGAATTTAGCACGCTGATTTTTTTTATAGCTTCCTAAATATGTGTAAAGTACACAATTCAGTTGCAAGCGGAGCTCGGTTATGATGGATTGGGCTCAGAGAGCGCCTTTGGGGTGTCCAACACCCCAGGCGACTGTTTACGTAGTCCAAATTCAGGATACATTTATTATATTATTTGCTTCTTTAGTTATTGTTTATTGAAAAATAAGAAGTCAAATGTTTATTTCATCAATAGGGGCCCATCGCGCAGTCATTTTAATGTTACTTTTATAATATTTATTTGTAAAACTATAATTAACATATACAAGTGGCAAGTTCCGATAAATAAAGTTAACATGAGTTCAAATGGCGAAAGTATGAAATGTTATAAGTTTAATGCTATTTTCGAGGTTATGTTGTAGTATATTTGTGAGATGAGTAGTAAAATTCAAAACTATTTTTTAAAACTACCCTTCAATATACTAAAAATGTTTCATGACTTTGAGGACTATGAATCTGTATTTCAAACGGGAAGATCGGTATCATACAACTGGTCTCATATCATATAACGGTCATATAACGAAGGATATAAAACCAAAGACTGGATGCTCTAAATGCATAAACATTGTGTGCAATGGCCATATGATCGAAGTCTGCCGAAATTGTTATGAAAAATACTACAACCTATGAAATGTTATTTTTCAGTGTGAAATACAATCTTAATTATATTTAAAATATGTTTAAAAGTTGATTAATACATGTGTTCAAATAATCCTATTAACAAAAGTGGGATTTTTCATATATTTCATATTTTAATTAAATATATTGATTTGGGGTGCCTAACACCCCACGCGACCGTTTACGTAACTTTTTAGGCGCGCCCAATTAAGGGTTAAAATTAGGTTTAGGTAGATAACCGCATTATATATTATATATGTACCACGGCAGTATTGTATGTATTAAAAAGTTGAACATGTAAGCAACATATTATATTGATAGGCATGCAAAAATGAAATTTGTACTGCATTCTCGTGATTAGATTCTGTTTTGAACACGGGCAAAATACGAGAGAAAGAAGAAATGCAAACGGGCATATGGTACGGTATAGTGGGCAAACCCCTTAAAACTCATTTCTTGCAATGTTATTTTGGAATATTTTCTAATGAACATACACATTACACATTAGCTATTTTTAACATATTTACAGCTGAACTAATCAAATTTGGTATAATAGGTAGCTTAGGCTCTATAAGTCTCTCTAGGCTCTTGACAATAGGTGACAGTAGGTACTTTTAAATGGGTAAAACTGGATAGGAATAAATGAATTTCCGTAGTAGTCGTACTGAACTATGAGTCGTCAACATGGGCCTACAGAACATATTATGCGCTAGTTGTACCTAAGGATAGCATGCAATTAAACCTGGTCGAAGATGTGTTATGCATTTGTCCTCTAATCGATTATCATGCATCGATTCAATCGTCAAAATATTCACAACACTGGCTAAATACGAGTCAGTAGACAAGGATAGCTATTTGGAGAAAACGCTTTATTAGAAAGAGAGGCAATTTGCCTGACCAGTATAACTTGATCCCTCACTAGAACAAAAAATTATCATAATTTTGAGGATTATTTTACATTTCTGGGGATATTAAAATCGATTTAATAAATTTAGATATTTTATATGTACACTTTATTATATAATAATACGGTAAACAGTTTTATAAAAAAAATAAGAAGTCGTGATTTTTTTGTTAAAGAGAATATTCCGTGAGGTCCGCGTAGTTCCTTAAACTGGCCGCTACTAAACGGCGCGTCACGTGGCGCTACGAGTGGGGTAGCAAATACAACCAGTGTTGATATACAAAAAATCCGCCGATGCCCTCCCCCTGGCGCCACCTAACCCCAAACTAAGCAACTTAATGCTTGTATTATGGTGGTTAGGGTAACGGATATAATACTTATATACTTTTTTTTTAGTAAATACATACTTATAATAGATACAGAAAGCCACCCAGACCAGAAACAAATACCTGTGGATCACACAAACATTTGTCCCATGCGGGAATCGAACCCGCAACCTTCTGCGTTGCAGGCGGGTATTAGCCCTCCGCGCCACAGAGGTCGTCACAGAGGTCGTCACCGCGCCACAGAGGATATATTTTATTTCCAGGATATAGGAGCTCTCCTTCAGAGCCGTGGTCACGAAGTAGGCGTGACGACGAAACGGCCGCGACGCTGCGGCTGGCTCGACCTCGTCGTCGTCAAATATACCGCCTGCGTTAATGGATACACTTCGTAAGTATACTCACTATCTGCTAGTTGTGCTGTGGTTTCTACCATTTAGATCGTTCAATTCTAACACTGAACCCTTTCAGACCTAAATTATTTTTTTCATCCTGTGGAATTGGTAAATTCCGTGTGACTAAAGTATAGTAAGGAGACTATTAAAAAAAAATCTAGTCTTCAACTTTTCGGTAAAATCAAATTTTTCTTAATGTGCACAAATGGGACTCCCGTTCTACTTAGTATTAAGATTAAGGTATACAATCATTGCGCACACCAGTTTTGAAAGGGTTAAACTGCGGAAAACAGGATCGCTGTGTTTTGAGGTAGAAATGGCACACAAAAACTTAAACGTATACTCTTATTTATATCTGTAATAGCGTTCTCTTCCAGAATACCGTGGAGTCCATTTTTCTGATACAGTTTTGTTTTGTGTTCTGTGCGTAATTTCCGTCACTGCGGGCAGTTCTAAAAAGCCGCAGTGGTCAAAGTGTCCATACCAAATTTCTCGTTTCCTCGCTCACCCACCCATTTAGCCGTGAAAGGGTAACAAACATACATCCAGACTTCCATACATTCTTACAAACTTTCACGTTTATAATATTAGTAAGATAATAATACAACTGATACTGATACGCGGGCAATTATCCGCAATTAGGCCTCTTGGCCCATTTTGCGTGCGGGTGGGGGTGCTGTATCACTCGAGCCACCCAAGCTCTCTGAAAAATCTCAGCAGCCCTCTGGGGTTGCCGACGAAATCGGAGAGCGACCCCGGAGATCCGAGGTGTTGTGCCCTGTATAATGCCACTCCTGTACATTCGAGAATAACATGAGCCGCTGTTTCCTCCTCTTCCATGCATGCTCTGCATAGGGGACTGTCTGTAATCCCTAGAACAAAGAGATTTTTATTGAACGAACCGTGTCTTGTTATGGCACCTGTCATCATCCGTATTTGGGGTTTATTCATACGAAGCAGCGCCTGTGAGAGCCGACGGTTGATCTCGGGAATTGCTTCCCTCGCTTGCCGGCATTCACTGTGTTCGATAATAAGACAAGGGTCGTCATTAATTTTACGTGTGATTTTTTAAATGTAAATACCTGTTCTATTTCAGCATTTGTTTAACAAAGATGGACATCCTAGACACCCTGGAGGAGATCAAAATAGGTGTCGCCTACAAACTCAACGGGAAGAAGATTGACTACTTCCCCTCTAATATTGCTGAGCTGAGCAGTATTGAGGTAAGTGCATGTAGAATGTAGACTTAGCTATAACCACTATATCATTTAATGGGAGGGGATTTTACCGTGCTTCTTTGTTGCGCTAATAAGGAGACCCCTGCCGACCTCCATACTTGTCCGAAACATTAGAAAATTGTCGAAAAATAAGTGAAAGTAAAAACATTTTCCCATACAAAATGTACCAAACTGTCAATCATTTGACACGCTGTGCTACAAAAGCAAATAGGAGTTTGGTGCCGCACGTAAATGCATCTAAGACGTCTATTTTAGTTTGATTAATCATTAAGACAGGGGTCTCCTTATATATTAACAATTGTTTGATGGTTTTCTTAGTACAGTACAGATAGAGATGATACGAAATTCACCAAGTCCTCCATTAGTATATATCATTCATCATCATCATCATCTCAGCCGTAGGGACGTCCACTGCTGAACATAGGCCTCACCTTTGGACTACCGGTATATTATATATACCGGTTGGAAGACCTGCAGGTCCGACGTCTTACGGCGACCTTTATAAGGTCGTCTGTCCACCTTGTGGGTGGATGTCTTACTGGTTGCTAGTCCGTGGTCTCTCCACTCGAGTACTTTTCGACCCTCATCGGCCTGCCCCCAGTGGCCTGCTCATTGCCACTTTAGAGAGAGAGGGAGAGTAAATATAATAGGGATGTTGACTAATTTTTGGAATTGCTTTTATATGATAGATAGACCCATTTCATACACGAATATCATATTTTTATGCATAATTATAATATATTTCAATATAAAAATACAAAAATAAAAATGATTTTTTGAATTCTGGCTAAAACGTTCCGAACAGTCATCTGACAGCGCGTGACGTCATACCACTGGCCTGTACTTACGCTTCCTAAGCAATGTTCCTGATTTCGACACATTTTAATTATTCATAACTTAAAAACCACTGAACCGATTTTGATGTAACTTATACTGTGCCCTTAGTTGGTCAATATTTAAGCCAAAAATAAAGTCCATAACTAAAATGTCTCTCTGAAAATATAAGATCCATTTTGGTTATTGATTTTTTTTTGCTTAAATGTAGACCAACTTAGAGCACAGTATAAGTTGCATCAAAATCGGTTCAGTAATTTTTAAGTTATGAATAATTAAAATGTGTCGAAATCAGGAACATTGCTTAGGAAGCGTAAGTGTACAGGCCAGTGATGTGACGTCACGCGCCCTGATTGGCGTTCGCATTCGCGTAATAAAAAGTAAAAATTATTGAAATTAAAATTGATTATATTCCATTTTGGCTTGTAAATAGATCCATAAAATGTGATTGTAGGTTTTTAAATACTGTCTTTTATGTGAAAAACATAACTTTATATGAGTTCGTAACATGTGTCAACATCCCTATTAGAATGTATATATTGTTCCAGGTGGAATACATAACGGTTCCTGGTTGGTTGTGCAGCATCGAGGCGGTCCGCGAGGAGGGCGAGCTGCCCGAGGCGGCCAGACGATACGTCAACGTTATACAGGACTACCTGACTGTACCCGGTATGTACACTGTATAGCTACAGCTAAGCGCAAACTACTTTTGAAAATGCAGTATTATTATGGTAACGTAAAAGCCGTCGCAAACTAGGCAGGTTGCACAGCAACGCAACGCATATTAATCCACCTTTTTTGTTTTTTAAGCTATTGCATAGCTTCTATCGCGGGTCTTGAGCGTGGGGACCGAATCCAGAAATTCCGTAACGAAAAAAACCTAACACCCCCCACTCCGACCGGCACAGCGGTGATACTTTTTAGTTTTTCCATCTATAGATAAAAATGCTATGCAATAGCTTTACCGCGGCAGTCTCCGAGTGCCATACGTCTTTTTTTTTTCGAAGAAAGATGATGAGCAAGATGCTCTTCTGATATTAAGAGATACTGCTCTCAATCAGTGCCAGCTAGCTTCGCTTCTTACACATTACTCAAGAGTCATAATATAAGATGTTAAGACTCTTCTCTTCAGCCCAGTAATTTCACTAACTACAGTGCCCTCCTACCGAAGCACAGTAATGTTTGATTGATGATATAATATTGTTTTTTTTTAATTAATATTGATATTATGTTTTGTTGTACGTGTTTTCCATCGGGTATGGAAAGCAAAAACATTGTTGGCGCAAACAAAAAGTGTAGTTTGACAATGTTTGGCGAAAATGTTGTGATGTTTTTGTTGAATGTTTGAACCAAAACTCGTGATGGAGGCGCGGCTTAAAATTTACAAATGAGCTTAATTGATATAGTATGATTGACGACCTCTGTGGCGCGGTGGGCTAATACCCGCCTGCAACGCAGAAGGTTGCGGGTTCGATTCCTGCATGGGACAAATGTTTGTGTTATCCACAGATATTTGTTTCTGGTCTGGGTGGCTTTCTGTATCTATTAATATAAGTAAGTTGTGTATTTACAAAACAAAAGTATATAAGTATTATATCCGTTATCCTAACCACCATAACACAAGCATTAAGTTGCTTAGCTTGGGGTTAGGTGGCGCTGTGTGTAATGTCCTGAAATATTTTATTTAGTATATATCACCGACCACACACTTAGTAAGTAGGTAAGGAATGCTTGCAGTAGTTTTATATGTAACTAGCTTATGCTCGCAGTATTGTCCGCGTGGGGAAATCCTTTCTTAGCGTCTACGTTATAAAATTTATCTGTGTTCCAAATTTCAACCTAATCCGTTCAGCGGTTTCGGCTGTGCGTTAATAGATCAGTGAACCAGTCACTCTTTCCTTTTATATATGTTAATAATATGTAATATAATTTGTTTTTTCCTTATTTTACAGTGAAATTCATCGGCGTAGGCCAAGGGCGGGAATGCATCATCAGCTTGGAAACAGAAGTCTGTTGAACGCAGTCTTATGATTAGTTTATATTGTACGCAACTGATTTGTACACTGGCCTGGTTCATGACGTATATAACTTTTTAAATTTTTTATTTATTTTTAAAAAAAGGTTCTAATTTTAAGTTATTTTCAGCTTACTAAAATTGTCTACACGATCCATTAAATAAATAAGATGTTAAAAGTGTAAAATTCTAAAAAATGATACATAAAGGCGATTTCCCGATCTATTTCTCATAAAAATGGATCAAAAGATCGTAGACACTCGTAAAGTTAATATATAACTCTTTTATTATTACTATGCCTATTTATATAACCTAGTTTGCTTGTGCTATGCCAGTGTCTAAGTCAGTTGCTCAAATAGTGAACGTTTTAATATTATTATCGAAATATCTAATAAACACTGTTCTTATTTAGGACCTCGAAGAAGGCTTGAGCACGCAACTATGAAAAATAGACTATATTGCTAACCGTATAAGGTTTAAATTTCGGTTTTAACAACATCAGTTTAATACTTTTATATAGGGTTATAGATGTCTAACGCATTACTTTTATGTACAGCATAATTTGCGTTGCCTCAAACTCAAACTCAAAATTCATTTATTCAAATAGGCTACAATGGAGCACTTTTGCAAGTCAATTTTACATTTTATTTTAATATTCTACCGCTCATTCGCAAGGCACCTCTATGAGAAGAATGAGCAAGAAACTCATAGGGATTGCTTTTTTTAAATATGTGTTTACAATTATTATCTTGGTTACATAATTTATTTACAGGTGGTTGCAGAGGTTTTCAGGCATCTTTGTCTTCTATGTATTGGCTAATTTTATAATAGGCTTTCTTTTGTAATATGTCTTTAACACGGCTTTTGAATTTACCTTCTGTGAGCCCCGTTATTTCATCAGGGAATGCCAAGCACCAATCCCTTGCGGTTTACGCTAAAATGGACTAAGATGACAATCGCTATGAAAAAATTAATTTCACCTGTCATACCAATAAGTAAATTTATTCAGCGTGAGCCACAAGTGATTAGTGCTTAGCTACCGTTACGGATACTGGTACATCAAGGTTTAGAAATTATGTTCTACGTCTAGAAATAAATAATCAGTTAAAAAACGACATTTTGTCAAGTTACTGAACTTTTTGTATAAAACAGATTTTTTTGTGCATATGTCCAAAAGTCTTAATACAAAAGTCGTTTGTGTTGATTTACCTAAAGCCTAAAGTGTCACTCTACTTCACTAAAGTATTCGCGCCAAGTGTCAGATTCAATAAGTGCTTTGAAATTTTGTTTGAGGATTTGATATTTATGCGAAGTGGGTTTGGGATATTAGCTGATTGTGCGTTAGAAACCATTAACCCTGTATATTGTATATGAAAACCACATACTGTAATGGTGAACGCACATATTATGTCCGCAACGACCGCGTCGAAAGAATTTTGGAACGAAGTTCCTTATCGCGCGTTGTGAAAGGGGGCTAGACGGAAAAAATTCTTACGAAAAGTTGTCACGACACTTTTTGCTATAGTAAGCTATTGTAAGCTGTGCGGCGTGCGCATGTTTCTCTGTCTCTCTCTCTCTCTCTCTTATAGAAAGCAAGCCAGATATTTTTATTAATCGAAAGGAACTTCGTTCCATTCGGGTGTCCCTTGACACCTCTCAAGTTTTTTTTGTATAGGAAATCTTCTTCCGATTCAACTCCAGCAAGTGTGCGAGGTTTCATGAGATTTCATATAAAGAATTCAAAATTCGATTCGTTCGGCGCGGTCGATTCGGATAGATGTGCGTTCACCATTAAGGGCCAGTGCTTTTGCCAGTGAAATAATGAACTTGAACCATATGCCACATAGTTAAGTTCCATTTTCATCTAACTCTCATGAGTCATGGCTTTCTAGTGTCGAGGTCCTAAGCTTTCCAAGGTGCCGGTTGTAAAACCACTATAATAAATCAGTATTTGTACATTCATATGACTTTATAATCAGTTATAGCAGATGCTATCAAAACGCTACTTTTATAACTACCTACCTGTTAAAAAATAGCAGGTAGCAATAGCAGTTTTGTAACTGCAGACATAGTATTGAAATTGCTAATACTTAACGCGTTACAGAGTAATTTTAATTATTTCACGAATGTAATTTTTTTAGATTGCGTTAAAAATAGCACACTTCAATAGCAGTTATAGAGAACTGCTGTTTTTTGACATTTCATGTTTGACGAAGAGTTCCAGTATTCAAATAAGGAATAGCACGTTTTTATTTTTTGTGGCGTGACGGCGCGCGCGTGTGTATTAACCAAACATTTAGTTGCCACAAAAAAATCAGCACATTTAATATTAAATTAGGTTCAAATGTAAGAATATCTACATATATAAATGTCAAAAAATAACGTGTATTGATGTTAGTACTAAAATTGTATTCAATTCAATGTACTTACTGTATTTATTATAACGAAAAATAATTTACAGCAATAATTAATTGTAGCTTATGTTTACATTTTTTGCGTTTTGTTGTTTATTTTTTCACTAGAAATAAAATAGATATAATATGTACGATATTTGGATCTGGGATAAAAAGGTGACAACTGCATTTCGGTGACTTAAAAACTTTTTGGTATTTTTTAAAACAGTTTTGGTGTTAAAAAGCACAAATATATAAAACGCAGTACTTTCGAATAAAGACCTTAATTTTAGTCTATATTTTAACATAGAATTAGTCTATGGTTTATTTGTTAACATTATTTGTTTGTATCAATATTTTCGCTTACTTTTTATTAAAGGACACGTCGCTCCACTAAAAAAGAACAGACTTTATATACCTATAAACTTTATATACTGTACTAATGTGCGAAAAATTGAATGCACCAGCATCACACATAAAACTGAGATTGTTCTTATGAACAATCTCAGTTTTATGTGTGATTATGTGTGTAAGGGCCGACGCTTTACATAGCGCAAATGTTCTAAGTATTAAATTCTCTTTCAAAAAGTACTTTTTTGTCATTTTGTTTAAGAATTTAGCTTTTCAAACATTTCCGCGATGAGTCTTGCCTATTAGAAATCAAATAATACTTTATTTAGCCCACTTGCTCCTACTGTGTCTTTAATTACACACTTCATTTTAAACAATATTGAATTCTATGAAGATAATTTTAAAGATTTAAATTAATAGTGAAGAGTTTATACAGAAGTGGGTTAAAGCATTGTATTATGTAAAAATCAATCTGTGCTGCCTAAATAGGGTCTATTTTATTATACCGACGTGTCATTTCTATCTCTTTTTTTTTTGACAATTTCTGTGGATTAACAATACGTTTGTCCCATTCCAAAGATAGGTACTTACCTTCGTTAGATAAATCATCATTGCGCTTTTTACAACGTTGTGGGGTGTTTTATGTGATATATCTTTATTATTAAATGTAAATATTTCAATACAGTTACTATTATTATGCCAATAAAATGATGGTTTATTCTTTTAGTTACTTGTTTTTTATTTTTCGTTTACCTAGTGCGGTGGGTTTGTTAGAGATCGTACACAAAGACGATATTATGACTCGGTTAAAGCACCAAATAAGGCATGAATATCTATGTGCGTATCGATAATATAATAATAATGGGGTTTATACTCTAACAGAATAGGTTACCCTACACTGTCAGTCAAACCACAATTTATAGGTTGTGTGGCCAACCTTTATGAAAACCTACCTACCACACCCACCTATCTATAATTTAAAAATCGGATTTGCAGCTTTCGACCAAATACCCTTTTGATGGCCCAGTAAGATCTTCAAAAAATGATGTTCGTGCTTTCCGCTTTCCCGATTTTTGATGGCGAAAAAACAAGATGGTCGCCACAAAAGGCGTAGGACTTTTTTGGGATTTAATAAACACAAGTCTTGAATTCATAATCATTTATTGATTAGATACATCTATTAATTTCAGTCAGTCAATAATCTAATAATAATTTACAGAAGTTTTCATATTTTACATTCAATAGATTTAAAATATCATAGTAGTCTTTGAATAACTATATCCGATGATTTCACTCACTGATGGGTATCCTATATAAATTCTAAGTAATTTTCAAATTACAGCGTAATTTTTTCAGTAGTTTTGGTGTGAAAAAGTAGCACAAATACACAATTCACATCCCATTTAATTTTTTTAAAGAATCATGGAGAGGCGAAATTGACTCCTATCCTATTTCACCGATACTCAGAGAAAGGAAAATGGAGGCCAAATTTAATGGAAAGGGAAAATGGAGGCCTTTAAATAAAAACTCAACCCCTCTCTTTGCCTTGCAGTGGGATAATAAAGCCAGAATCCCGAAGCCTGAAGCCAAGCTAAAGTGTATGAATGTTGTTATAACCTTTTCACTCTAAAACTTTATTTTTGATCCTATTGGACTTTTTTCAAACTCGGAATATTACAAAGGATATCTTTCAGCGGTAAAATCACGGGACATAGCTTACAATATAGATTAAAAAAATACAATAAATAGGTATAATAGGTACTATGTATAATAGTACATTAAAATAAGAAGCGTGCACAAGCACACTAGAGAAAAATTGTGAACCTAATTCCCTAAGGGCGTCCGCTACGTAGAGGGTATGAGACTCGCTTGACGTAGTAGAGGCCTTCATTAGAAGAATAAATAATTATCACGGAATATGCATCAAAGTCTAACAAACTTTATGATATTCAAATGTCATGTCTTAATAATATGCCATTATGGAAACACAGGCACAGTACGAGTGCTTCATGGCAGAGTGCGACCAATCTCAAATTGCGTTTCATTCCCAAAGACGTCAAGAAAGTTAAGTTTGGATGACAGGTGCAATTTTAAAATGATTCCGCTCTACCATAGAGCTTTTCCTTACGCACCATGAAGAATTAACCAGAACTTTTGTGAAGAACAAGCAACTTTTCTATTCTAGTGAGTTTAACAATGGCACGGTTATCTATACGTTATATGGCTGAGTTTACATGTCAGGCGTATATTTTGATAACTCCTGCCTTGAGCCCGCCTGTTTACGATTTCAACGGTCCGCGACATTGACAACTGAAAATGGTCGCCACCAAAGCTTAACGCCTGACATGTAAACTAAGCTTAACACTTACATATTAAAAGTTAAGTTTTTAAGTCTGAGATACATCATAACATTACAATAATAATAATAAATATGAACTGAAGAACGCAGGGACATATGGAAGAGTAAGGAGCTGCACGGGCGCTTTTACCGGGCCCTCACAGGGGCTGATGTAAACTTGCTCGCGTCGGTGAACTGGCTACGTTTTGGAGACCTATTTGGGGAAACCGAGGGTTTTGCCTGTGCAATTGCAGATGAAGTTATCATGACGAACAACTACCGGAAGTATATCCTGAAGGACGGCACTGTTGACGTTTGTCGAGCCTGTCGCCGTCCCGGAGAGTCACTCAGGCATATAACTTCCGGTTGTTCTCATCTTGCTAACACCGAGTATTTACACAGGCACAACTTAGTAGCCAGGATCATTCATCAGCAACTTGCTCTTCGATATGGCCTTGTTGACTCTGAAGTGCCGTATTATAAGTACACGCCCTTACCAGTTCTCGAAAATGGTCGTGCTACGCTCTATTGGGATCGATCTATTATCACGGACAGGACTATTGTCGCCAATAAGCCTGACATCGTGGTGGTAGATCGATCTCAACGCCGCGCAGTGCTCATCGACATCACCGTCCCCATGATGAGAATCTCGTGAAAGCTGAGAAGGATAAGCTGAGCAAGTACCTTGACTTAGCGCACGAGATTACCGCCATGTGGGACGTTGATTCGACGATCATTGTTCCGATAGTCGTGTCGGTGAACGGTCTAATAGCAAAGAGCCTCGACCAACATCTCGAGAGGCTCGCGCTAGACGGTTGGATCAAGGGCCTGATACAGAAGGCGGTAATCCTTGACACGGCACGCATTGTCCGGAGGTTCCTCACCCTGCGGCCCTGACCGCCGGCAGCTTGGGCTCTGGCCCCGCTGACGGCGGGTTTTCTTCTAGATTAAGTTTTTTACAATGTTTTTAGTTTTTGTATATATTATTTTATTTTAAAAATATTGTAAAAAATTTAGTTTAAGATTGTATATAAATAAAGAGAATAAATATGAATCACACCTTCCAGTTCTTCTAAGAGTTTACCCATCAAATCCAATTACCGTGACTTGTGACGTCACAAAACGAGATGACAGCGCCGGTATCATAGAGTACTAGCTGCGCCCAGCGTATTACCCGCTGTTCAGTAGCCTATGTGTTATTCCAGGGTCTAGGCTATCTCTGTACCATATTTCAGTTCAATCGGTCCATCCGTTTAGGGGTGAAAGAGTAACAAACATACACAGTCACACACAAACTTTGCATTTATATCTTTCAGCGGTAAAAGGTGGTTTTAGTGTGATAGTAGGAAAGAGCAAGAGCCAGAGATCGTCAGATTTTCGTCATTTCATAGGGCTGAAAGTTTTTGTATAGAGCCCCAATAGAGGTAATTAACGATCCCCAAATATAAAACTTGGGCTTTAGCAGATATTAGACAATAAAGGTGTATATAATTTTTTTTTGTATTAAGTAGGTACATTAGAAATCACGTCCTCCATCGGTTTTTGGTAAGCTAGACCTTTGAATAACTAATAGGCTACTTTTCATCAGGTGACACTGCTGGGCTCACCTAGTAGAGGTACTTTGTGTACCTTTACTTCGGCTCTTTCATCTCGATGTCGTCAAAGTGACGGTGACAGGGCGGTGGAAAAATGCTCTACCGATTAAATTTACGCCAATATATTCGATATCCTAATATTAAAGCCGGAAACACATTATTAAAACGCGACGCGACGCCACGTGACGTCATATTGACATTTTAATAAAGTAAAGATGTATGGTAATGATGTATGTTACGTCATTTTTATTTTATTTTTTGCTATGTTTAATATTTGACTTAATTTGTACTGAGCTAATTTAAAATTGCATGTCAAGTTAATTTGGAAAAATGTGCATTTATTATTATTTTTAAGACCTTATATTATTGTACACGACGTTTTATGCAATAAATATTTCTATTCTATTCTACCCGTCCGGATTGGGTATTGGGTGGCGTGTGGTCACGTGACTCCACGGACCAATCCGGACGGGTGTCGTGACAATCGGACCAATCCGAACGAGTGTCGTTACGTGGCGTCGCGTCGCGTTTTAATAATGTGTTTGGCTTAATAGTCTTTAAAATTACGAAGAGATCACATTCAGTGTTTTTGGACATAGAGACCTTAACACATGGCGAATACTCACACATACTATTTAGAGGTATGGGGACGCTTGAACGGGTACAGTCGTTCATAGAAAAAAGTGTCGTTTACGCCTTTGCTTTTTTGACCCAGGAAAAATGCGTTACGCGTCATCACCCCACGCCAGGGGGCACAGGGTGGTATGTGGGACTCCCCCGCCGAAAATGGGTGCGGCGGGGATACCCACTAAAAACCTGGGGGTGTTCCTGCGGGACGCCATAATGCCGGGGCAGCGGGTACGCCGAAGCACTCATCCGCGGCCAGTTTGCGCCTGCCTTTACTGTATTATAGCTAAACTAATTTGTATAATAAATAATATAAAAATAGTTTATTTGCAATTGATGTAGGTACGAATTACGTACGCTAATTGTAAAAAAACAATAAAAGCAATAATTTAATTCATTTTTTGTGATGATTGCATGAGTATTTGCCAGTATAATATTATAATTAACCTAAATTTCTTATTCTATAATGAAAATTAGCATTTATAGTCATATTATTAGAGATTGGAGTAGATTATAATAGGGTCATACTTTCTATTGTCTTTTATAGACCTAAACTTAGCGACATGAGATGTACCAAAGTACAAGTACTATTGAAAAAACATTATTTGGAATAACTTTAGATAAATATAAAAATAAACAGGTTACCAGGTACTACAAAGAATATTACTCTTAGAGTGCTTTTCACGATAGGAGTCCCTTTTGGGGGCGCCACTATCGCGCGTTTTTAAGTTAATATCTTTAACATTTTGACTCATCATAATTTCTCATATTTAATTTCCTTATTAAATAGGTAGTTAGTAGTTACTTTATCTAACAAATATAAATTATTTAGGATATGAAGTACAGTAATAGTCGATTAAATAAATTTAGTTCCGCTAAATTCCGCGGGACCTCTTTCGTGAAAAGCACTCTGAAAATGGAATTATAGCCATGAATATCAACATCTAGACGCCGCGCAATCTTGGTTTTATTTTCAATAATAATATGGCGATGCACATGAGATTCAAATCTTATTAAAAAATAAATCACAATATTTCTTAATTTACCTCTATTTATAAGCATTTCTGCCAGTATTTGTGCAATGTCTGTCCAATTTTGTGTAACATGCTTTGGAATTTTCGTTTAACTCATAATGTGTATTGTTCTTACTAAATAAATAAGTTATTAAGCATCGCCATTTTGAAAATAAATCAAGATGGCAGCAATTATTTACGAATTTATAATTATTATGGATTATGGACTTATCGAAAACATGTAAACATTTTCATAGAACACATACTAACCCGTATTATAATGGATTTAGGTTCATAATCGTATACACGACACCAAACTGCTTACCTACCTTATAAACTAGGTATCCGTCTAATTCAAGCACCCGCGTATAATTTTAGCCTTACTTTATCAAAAATATTCCTCTCCGTTCTATCCCATAAGATCACGCTTCGCTACGACTATCTTAAGCCTTTTAAATGCCACCATTAAGACTTCTTTACTAGCATCGGATTTAAAATAAAAGCTAATACCGATCCATCATCTTTAAGTCTGTTCATAAATAATAATCTCTTGATTTGTGCTAAAAAACACCCTTACTCCTTCCTAATAGTAAAGGTGTTTTTTTACACAATGCTACCTTTTGCCATACCTGACCTACACAAAGCTATCCTTTGGCTGATTTACACAAAAATAAATCAAATCTGACCTAAAGAAAGTTACCCCAGAGGGTCTATTGGCTAATTCACACCTACTACGATTGATGACAACTTCAATCCCACCAAAAACATTCTGTAAAAAACTAGCCAAGTCTCGATGGAGCTGCTTGTTTATCTCTAAAAAATAATGAAATCTAGACAAAGTCGTGCCAAGTCTAAGATTTCTTACTGCGATTTCTTTATTATTATAGTTAATGTTGTGTGACTTGGCCGTTGAAAGGTAGACAAGGGTATTATACCAGGTGCTCCATGACACCATTGCACCAATCTGTCCGCTAACCATTCATGATAGAAAATTGCCACTTGGAAAACGTTGATTGAATAACCAGTCAATTGTAGGCTTGATAAAGCTGCGTATTTCAATAATACTTATGTTTAGGCGATCCAAGTGTCATGGAGCATCTGGTTTTGTCCCCTTGTGTACCCTTCAACGGCCAAGTCACACAACATTAACTATAATAATAAAGAAATCGCAGTAAGAAATCTTAGACTTGGCACGACTTTGTCTAGATTTCATTATTTTTTAGAGATAAACAAGCAGCTCCATCGAGACTTGGCTAGTTTTTTACAGAATGTTTTTGGTGGGATTTCACTTCTTTTTGTAGAAACGCTATATTATAAGGTTACTATAAGGCCGACAGACAGACAGGTGAAAGTAAATAAAAGCTTTACACAATTTTAACCATTGACTGCAAATGTAACTTTGTAATCTTATACATTTATATGAGATTACAAAGTTATTTATGCAGATGAATTATCTCGAAAACGAGACCGAAATTGCATGTTTTTTTAGTTTTCCTATGGCTTATACAATAAATTCTAAGTATGTACCAAATTTCAGATCTCTGAGTTTATGGGAAGTACTAGTTCTATTTTGATGATCATGAGTGAGTGAGTGAGTGAGTGTCGAAAATGCGAAACTTTGCTTTCGCTTAACTTCGGAACTTAATGACCTACAGACTTTAAATTTTGGATTTTAAGTATGTAATTATAGCTTACTGGATGACGAAAATTTCTGTGTTCTGGTCTTATCCAGAGGTTCTCAAATAGGGGCCTGAAAATGCGGCGAAATGATTCCTGTAAAGGATGGTACGGCAGTGCTTGCTTCGCGCTCGACTTGGCGGGGGCACTACCGTGCCCCCAGATGTACATGCTGAGTTTGTTATTTTACTCATATTAATGTGGAGGTTTAAGCAAGTAATGTACGCAATTTTGTCTATAGATTTTAGTGTTTTACATGTCGTTGGGTGATAGCCAATAGGCCCTCTGATTCTCTGACCTAAACAAAGGCAATACCATACCAACCTAGATATTACCTCTTGCCACATCCGACCAACTCAAAGTTACGTTATGCCATACCTTCAATCCCTACCGTTAGGCGAAGAAGCATTCTTGTCCCGTTTATTTTTGGACTTGGCTGGGGCCCTGTGCCGGTCACGTTTCCTGCTTGATGAGGAGCAGGAGGATGAAGGGCTGCTATCTGGTGGTGAGCCAGCTTCCTCGGCTGTCAGTGCGATGTTCTGAGATTCCGGGTCGAGGACGCTGTTGCGGAGCGCGCGACGTTGCTCTTCAGTGTGTTGGGGGCACCGGGTGGACCTGAAGGAAGAAGGCATTTGGTAAAACTTGAGCAAACTGATCTGGGAGAAAGAAGGCAGTTGGTAAACCACGAGCAAACTGATCTGGAGGAAAGAAGGCATTCGGTAGACAAAGCTTTAAGATGCACTTTAAATTGAAACACGCAGTGTTCCAAAATTTAAACTTTGTCCATCCAAGGACTTGACTATGTACAAGTTTGTAAATACTGATTTTGGTAGTAATTCTATGAATGTTTTTGGTAGATTTCTAGAAAAATATAGATGTACTAACAGACCTATGTTTGAAATTCTATATCTGCCCTGTAAGACTATTTATTAGAAAGTTTAAAAGAAATGTGATATAATTAGGAAGATTTTGATATTACAATGGTAAATCAGGGAGTCCAGGTAAATGGGGATCTGTCTTTTTGAAAAAGACCAACTGCAAGTATTTATGTTGAGTTTACAATACTTGTCTATGTTTAATCTTTGATTTGACACAGGAATTTAATGAAGTTATAACATTACAAAAAAATACAAAAACGGTACAGGAAGTATATAATTGCTTTATGCAATAGGACCACCAATGTTTTTCTCTAGTTTTAAGTTTGTCTTGTATTTTATAACTATTTCTTATAATCTTGTTTGCAATAAAGTGTAATTCTATTCTATAGCATAAAACGTAGGTACAAGTATAGTTCATACCTAGTGCAAAGCTTCTTAGTATGTTCGGAGACCACCCCACAAATTGCCAACAAGAGGTTCTTTTTCTCGTTGGCAGACATGGTTTCATATGTGGCTCCTCCATCGGTAGCGTCAGCAGTGGCGCTCGTCCCATTGTTCCTGTTTTTACTTTAATTTAAATATAGCCGACTGTTCTATTCGATCGACTAAAATATCTTTGAAACAAAAATAAGCTTTCAAATTATAATAATTAAAACTGGAGTTTGGGTTAGGACGCTCAGCAGTATACTACCACGGTAAAGAGATATACAGTAATGTGACTTCCTAGATGCGGTTGAACTCAAGGTCGCGCGAGTTTGCAACGATTTGGGTAGGGTTCGGTAGGCAGCGAGGTGCTGAATAGACGATTTTATGCAGTAAGCTTCCGAATGGTTGTAAAATTAGTAAAAATATCATAAAGTATTTAATTATTTTTGATATTTTGAGTAATTCAGAATAATAACGCCTATTCAGCACCTCGCTGCCTACCGAACCCTACCCAAATCGTTGCAAACTCGCGCGACCTTGTTTGTTTGTTGCAAACAGCCGCTTCTAGGGAGTCACATTACTGTAATATCTCTTTACCGTGATAATAGTGTTGGCTAAATTTAAATTCTGACATGATCAATGAGTTCTAAAGCCTACGAGGAATGGACTCGGTCGCTCTACACTCACATGTTATCTCCCTGTAACACTATTTAAATCAAACATTTTTAATGTAAATTTTTTTGTTTGTAATTATTGTGTACAATAAAGAGCTATCTATCTATCTATCATCAATTTAAACGAGTAAGATTGTGGTCAAAGGCAAATAATAACTGTACTAAATTAGTAATAAGCTAATTAATTTTTTGATAGAAAAATGCAGACTTCTAAGACATTCTCAGTTTTGTTCTATAAATTTCAGTTAAAACACTTTTGTATAGAAAAAGAAATCAACTTATGACACATGAGATTTATTTGAAGCAGTTTATCACTTTCAACAAATATAAAATAATAAATATTTAATCAATAAGAAATTACAAATTAAATAAAACATAATTGAAATTTAAATTATCTTTTTTTTATAATTTTCTTTCAACAAATTGAATTTAAAAAAATGTTATTATTTTAAGTTAAATGTTAATTAAGTGTATTTGCTATTACCTACATAATGTGTCTTTAAAAAAACATTTACTAGGTAATTATAATACATATATGAACTTAAATGTATGTGTGTGTGTCTTACTAATATTATAAACATGAAAGTTTGTAAGAATGTCTGGATGTATGTATATTTGTTACTCTTTCACACCTAAATGGGTGGACCAATTTAGCTGAAATTTAGTATAGAGTTATAGGTATAAGCTTACACCCTGGAATAACACATAGGCTACAGTACATAAGGTAAAACCACTAGGTACAGCTAGTAAGAACATAAATATATGTGTGTGTGTGTAAGAATATATTCTTTTCTTTCATTGTGTGAATGGTTGACAACCCATTTAATATTGATTCAATCCATTGAGAACAGAGACAACAGATAGTTTAAGCTACGTAATAGTTATTCTTTGGTTTAACTTTTGAATGAGATTTTTAGGGCATTTTTGATGAGGTGTTTATAAATAAAACAAGCTGAATAAATTAAATACTATGTTTAATAATTTAAAAATAAAATTGCACTAAATAGAACTTTGATAGATTATGCAGAAAATAAAACTGTCACACTAGGGGTTCTTACGATGGATTTACATTAGTACAGTTTTTTTTAGATTAGATTAGGTCAATCAATAACATTTAGGTACCTACACCCTTTTTTGCATCATAGTAAATGATATGAAATACATTTAGGTATGAATTAATACAATTTAGGGAATTTTTTCTGCTCAGCAATTGACATTAATTACAATAAAACACAATATTCTTCATTCTTCATTTTTCTATATTTTTATACTTTTCGTTGTTAATATACTTTTAAAATTATCAAATAAAAATTATAAACTTTTTAAATTGGCTGTGCAATAACCAGAGCGGCATGGTCTAATTGCAAACGAAGCACCTTTCTCTTTAATAAAAAAATATTGCTTTATCACCAAAACTTCGTATTCCATTCATTTTATAGAGTTTTAGTTAGATACCTATTGTTTCCGTATGTGATTATTTTTTAAGTATGTTTTCTTGCTGTGAATAAAGTGTTTTCTATTCTATTCATTTTCCCCGACAATCTTCTGCACAATCTAAAAATCTCTATATATAAATAAAACATAAATATAATATATCAATTGTCATACTTGTGCACTTTACTTGGTCTCCGATTGTTATTATTCTTTATTTTGCGCTTGCGTCGATCGCTGTGGAGCGGTCCGCCGGCCCAGTCTGCATCATCTTCGTCGTCACTGAGTAGACCGGCGTAGGAGGTGGGCTCACGGCTGTTTGAGGCGATGCGCCGGGATGCTATACGAGAGCTGTTACGGCCCATGCCTGGAGAAATAGGTACTTCGCTTTAGTCTTTGATGACTCGGGTGTATCAGAAACTTGCGCACAGCTGTTTAAACATAAAACTCGGTACATGTAATTCTGGAGGGCAACTGGTAGAAAATGCCATTAACATGGCTGTGTCAGCTTTTTTTGTACTATTTGTGGTGACATAAATTATGCACAGTACCTATAGCATCAGTTCACAAAACATGATGCCCGTGTTTGTGTTTTTCGCAGTCAAAGTGTTAAGTTAGTCCTAGCGTTGTGCTTAATAATAAATAATTTGTCTAAAAAATGATTTCCCAATTATTACACTACAGACGGACGCAGGGCCGGTTTTAACATTACCAGCGCCCTGGGCGAGATTTCTACGGCGCCCCCTAAAAATTTCAAACCCATACTAAAAACGAAAAAGGAAAAAATTCCAGGATTTTTTTCTGGGCCGAATCCGATGGGCAAAATCATGGGCGTATGTAGAAAAAAAAAACACCTTTCCAGCTAGCTGCGAGCTCCGAGAAAATTTTGAATTTTTCAGCACGAAGCACGAGCTGCGTTTAGCTTGCTCCGAGTGGCAAAGAAACTAAATAAGTATTCTTATTTATAAAAGCGCGAGCAGCTCGCTGCGAGCGCCGCGAAAATTTAGATTTTTTTAACACGAATGATGTGCGTTTACCTTGCTTCGAGTGGCAAAGAAACTAAATGTCCTTATTCATAAAAGCGCGAGCGCCGAGAAAATTTTGAATTTTTCAGCACGAGTGATGTGCGTTAAGCTTGCTTCGAGTCACAAAGAAAGTAAATGTTCTCATTTATAAAAGCGCGAGCAGCTTGCTGCGAGCGGCGAGAAAATTTTGAATTATTCAGCACGAATGTTGTGCGTTTAGAACGCACAAAGAAACTAAATAAGAATTCTTATTTATAAAAGCGCGAGCAGCTCGCTGCGAGCGCCGAGAAAATTTAGATTTTGTTCAGCACAAATGATGTGCGTTTAGCTTGCTTCGAATGGCAAAGAATCTAAAAATGTCCTTATTTATAAAAGCGCGAGTAACTCGCTGCGAGCGCCGAGAAAATTTTGAATTTCTCAGCACGAATGATGTGCGTTTAGCTTGCTTCGAATGGCAAAGAAAGTAAATTTTCTCATTTATAAAAGCGCATGCAGCTAAAAGTGCGAGCGCCGAGAAAATTTTGAATTTTTCAGCACGAATGATGTGCGTTTATCTTCCTTCGAGTGGCAAAGAAACTAAATTATGTTATTATGAAAGCGCGAGCAGTTCGCTACGAGCACCGAGAAATATTGAATTTTTCAGAACGAATGGGGCGCCACGGGCGCCCCATTATAGAGCCTGTGGCGCCCCTTTTATCCGGCGCCCTGGGCGGTCGCCCAACCGCGCCCTACCCTAACGCCGGCACTGGACGGACGGAGTTACAGACAGTAACAATTAACAATCTGTAAGTTTAAGTTTCCCATTGATCTCATTCGAGATCATCTATTAAAAAAATATGTGCCAGCCAGTACCTACAAGTAGTGTCTATTTTTTTATCTTTTACTTTACAATATCAACAAAGTTAGTACCTTTACAATGGATGTTAGCCAAAATAAAACTATACAAGTCTGTTTTCATCCTAATCATTCTAACCTACTACTACAATCAGCTGATTGTACAAACAAAATAAAGGCATTTTTGCTTGACTTGAACATAAAGCTGCTTTCACATAAAATCAAGGAAACTAGCAGCCAGCATCTTAAACTAGTACCATATACAAGAGAGATATATACCGCGCTTAGGTCATTTTTTGTATGAAAACAAAGTCACCAAAACATGGTGGGGTGCGGGGGATGAGTGGCTAGATTTGATTGGCTCGTTCAAGGTGACGTCACAGTTACGCCACAGATTAGGTAATAGTTAGAGGCATAACATGACTTTCTAGTGATGTGGTAAAGTCGCTATATCGTATCGATAAGAAAATATAAGTTACTGTTATTCTTCAGTTTAATGAGAAAGTTCGTTGTATTGTATACGAGAGATATTTTAATATAACTTCAATTATTGTTTTATTATAGCTTAAATGTTTTCTCATCTCTATTACCTCCCAAAGTACCCGAATAAACATTTTATATGGTTTCACTGAAATATAAATAGGTCCATCGCTCGCATAAAATTTTTAGTCCTAATTTTAAAAAATTATGCGTGCAAATACGCACCCTATAAGAATAAACAATAAATGTTAGATAGCGAATTATTTGTTTTTAAATTAGTGACAAATTTAACATTATGTATTTTAAAAGCTTCGTTACTCTTCTCTTATTATAAGCTTCATAATAACCATTCATGAATTAAATACCAGTAACCCTGTATCCCTGTATCCGTGTATGTTGGAGGGAGGGTAGGGAGGCCTTTGCCCTGCAGTGGGATCCAGTAGGCTCATAATAATAATAATAATTATAACCCTGTATAATATTAAACCCCGATAATTTTGGTACCTTAATATACCTAATACCTACCTACTTCAAAAATTTCAATAACATTTTTGTCGATAAAATTTGTGGTGTAAATTTAAATTTGTGTCTTATCACTAGTTTATCCGGGCGTAAGAGAGAACGAGATAATGTTATACAAATTTACCAAGAAAGAATGAGACGAAAAGAAACTTGGCCATTTTTATATTGCATTTTATGTTAAACATTTTTCAATGATTTATCGGAATAATAACTTGCCTGTGTAATAAGATTTCGTCTTTTGCGTAACTGAATGTAGCGCTAGTCTTTCCGCGCCTTTTTATTGAACAATACGGCATTTTTATTAATTATTTTTCATTAAGTATGTGAATGTCACGCTGTCAATGTCGGCCGTGGAATGAACACGAAAAAGAGGCGGAGCTACGAGCTTATGTTGATTCAGGCATATGACTTGGCGACTGTTACCTCATTTTAGCTTCCATCTCTAGCTTTATGATCTGTGACTAGTACCAAAGGTCTTTTATAAGTTGGTAGTAGTTGGTAGAATCTATTGTTATTGAAGACTAAAGAGTATGGGGCCTACATTTACCATGGCTTTTTGTAGGTTATTTATTATCTGCTGTGTTAAGAGTTATAGTGATTCTTGACGTTTGATTAAAGCTCTACTTACCCATGCATTTCTCCAGATGAGGAGCAAATCTCGTAGCTGAGACAGGCCTCTCACAGTTAGGACACGAACAATTACTGTCAGGAGTCTTTTTCATCACCGAAAAACCAAACACATCACATTCAGGTGAATTCACAATCTTGTACCCATCTTCTTCTTCTTTCTCCCCTTCCAATAGCTCCGATAATCCTGTCTTCAGACCATGGTGGAACTCAAAAGCTACGCCCAAAGCAACATCGTCACACAAATGATCAAAAATAAAGTTAGCCGCTTCCTCCGCTTTGCCTTCATCTTGCATAATTTCAAAGAATTTTATATTCAAATCACTCATACTCAATTCACTTTTTATAGTATTCATTTTCATGTAAATTTATTTGTTTTGAAGAAAATGGAGACGAAATCGCACTGCACAATCACGATTGATTGATTACAAATAGTGTTGGGGTAAAATGAGACGCATACGATATCGCGTCATTAAAGTTGTCAAAATGTTATCGATGTCGATAAAATGTATTGAAGAACATGCCACAACTATGTCTTGATTAGCTTTAATTAAATAATAATAGAATTAGTAACAATAATATAGTGTTAAATAACATTAAGTAAAAAAACCGTACTGAAATTAAATTTTAATTATGTATTAAAAGCAAAACGACACATTTACAAAATTCCAGCAGTGGCGGCTACTGATAGAAATAGGATAGTTTTGTGGGATATGTACAAACTCAAGACTTTTTATTTATTTATTGTGAAAAAATTTCATGTACTCATTATGTACCTAGTGTTAAGATAAATACTTGAGAAAATAAAATTGAACGTTGTTTACCAAATGATATGCCGGCACCGATAACTATACACAACTAAGATAGATAGCTAGTTATTATAATTAAGCCGACTGGTGATAATATCCCGCTAGTAGGCGGCGAGCTCCGGACCGGTATCGACGCTGCATTACAATTTCCAGAATTAACAAAAATGGTAAGTCGTTTCTGCACTAGGTATATATACATCTTCTTTGATCAGTTCTTAAGTACTGTTATCAAACATTTACTCATTCCCCCTTCATCAAAAGTATACACATTTGTGTTAAATGTAAATTCATTTTGTTTAACAAATATCAATCCGAACCTGCCATTAATTATATTTATTATTTGCATGCAGAATACGTAAGTATGTGTGGTAAGTAGGTATGTTAAGTACATAATTATAACTACCGAATTCTCCTGAACGTGCTATGTGCCAAGACAAAGGCCTGATAAAAAATTCAAAATAACAGATTTTTCTGATTAAATACCTTCCTACTTCCTGCTAGTTATGATACGTAGCTAAAGGTATCGATAGTTATACAGGCGTTTAAACTAGGATCGAATGTCGTATAGGTATGTGTTGCTCTTTAAATTTAACCATCTCAGTACAGTTTCGGTATACTCTAGTCCCATTTTACATCTATAAAGACTTCGTCCACAGGTGGAGTTCAAAGCGCGTGGTCTGATGCCTCCGGTGTTTACACCTCTCAACGATGATCTGTCCATCAATTATGCTGCCATCCCTCCCTATGCCAAGTTCTTAGCTGACAATGGAATCAAATCTGTGTTGGGTAGGTAAAATATGGCTCTTCAGAGCATTCCTCATTGCGCAGTGCGTAGAAGATACACAGAGATCCAATATCTCTGCGAGGACTCAGTGGGTCAAAACGACAGAAGAGCTTGGTATCATTTACTATGCTGTAAGGAGTCAAATGGTGCACTTGGAAAATTATCCATCATTACTAACGCCACTTGAGCCATTGCACTAATCTAATGGCTTATTTCTTGATTGTAGTTCCCTTCAGTAATTTAGGGAAACACGTAAAATTGGCCGATAATTTACAATCTCTGTTGCAAGTCCCGTATAGGCTTGTTCAGTTATAAAAAAGAAATGCCGCACTTAAGTTGATGCTGCTCAGATCATCATATAAGATGTTACAAGTTACAAGACCATTTATGATGAATAACTGAAGGAGCTGGTAGGAACTGAAACCGTTTTGCGTTAGTTGCTGGTACCTTTTTTAAACTTAGTTTTTGCTTACTCCACTCCCACAAACTTACCTGAATATGTTTCCAGTGGGTGGCACAACCGGGGAGCACATGTCACTCTCAGTGGCAAACAGGAAGAAGGTGGTAGACGCGTGGGTGGCTGCTGGCAAAACCACGGGATTACACATACAGGTGCAGGTTGGAGGCGCGCCTAGTGCTGACGTCGTTGAACTGGTGAGGACAATGAGCTTGTAGATTGTAGAATGACCTTTCTGTATTTGGCGTATGTAACTCTCAGTAGAAGACAGGAAGTGCAGTTTAATAAATATTGGGCCATGTCTACTACGTAGTATTAAGAACGAGTACCTACCAGTTGTACCACAAAGGATATCTACCAGGTAAACTACAACCAAGAGACAGTTCTGAACCTAGGAATCAATAATTCGCCTTAACTTTATGGCCTCTACCAGGTCATCTTCACCGGTAAAATCTACTTAACTATTTTCAAGAGAGTCCGTATCAATTTTAAGAGATAAAATTTAGCTCTACAACAAATTCCATGTCAACTTAAATTATACGATATCTCAAGTTTGGGGTGATAACGAGCAATATAATGTCATAACATAACAAGATAATACAATGTTTATGTAAAGTATGAAGTATTTATTTACATATTATTTGGCGCTTGTTGGTTTTTTAAAGGCAGTTGCAGCAAAATTGCTCGGGTTCCCAATAATATTATGATACAACTTGTACTAATAAAATAATGTCTGATGTTCCTTACCTACATCCTAAATTATTACGTACCAACATACACACATACTGACATTCAAAAGTTTCTTTTCTGACGATAACCAAAGAAAGTGCCACCAAACACGCCTTACACGCTCTTTAATTTAATTTAATTCCATATATGTACTATAATGCGTCATTTGCGACTGCGACAGTATTACCAAAGTAATGCTAAAAGAACGAGTCCGAATTCCGAATCCGATACCATACAAAATGTTCCGGACCGCAATATGACGGATTCGAATTTGGACTTAGTGCGAAAGTGCTGCAACACCCAAACCATGCATTATCGTGTTCAGGTACCTACTTTACAATTTATACCCTAAGCCCTACACAAACAAACTGTCCGTTGTTGCAGAAGACATATCACAAAGAACTCCCCTATTCATTAGTCCGTGTTTTTCTTCCAGGCAGCGTATTGCCAATCAGCCGGCGCAGATTCCCTGCTAACCCTACCAGAGTTATACTTCAAGCCAGCCACAGCGGATGAGCTGGTCGCCAATATTGCCATCGTAGCGAGGGCGGCTCCCAAGTTGCCTGTTCTGTATTACCATATACCCAGCATGAGCAAGGTGGAAAGTAAGTAGATATTGAGTAAAGTTAGTTACTTCGCCTTCGGTATTTTTATTCCTTAGACCAGTTTAGGCATTTTAGAGGATAAAATTATGAAAAATATAACAATTATCTAAAAGAAAATCTTTAATCTGAGTAAGAAAAATGGGCAAGGAATTTACGCATAATGAAAATAGAAAGGAGTGTATTATTTTGCTGTTCGCCTAAATCTTTCTATTTTTGAGCCATAGTTTAAATTGTGAAATAATAATTATAACATGTAGAAAATTAGGTAGGTTCGTATAAAACATAATAAGTAAATAGATATAACCATTAGGCCGGTATGTACTCAATATACTACTGACTAACTAGGGGAGACCGGGTACAAACGTAACGGCGGGTCGAAAGTAACAAACGCCCTGTAGGTCTATCCAATAACCAAAACATCGCGTCGCTGCCGTCAAATGATACTCAGGTACACCCCCCTCCCCAGCAAATAGTTGCGGTGCGCGCCACGCGCTCATCGATGGTGTGAGAGGACGTTATGTGAATTTACTGCTCTAAAGTAAGTTTTTTGACATTTACTTATTTTATGTTTACGTATTGTTAGAAGTATGATTTCAACATGAATATTTGCATATAGTTTCTTAATAAAATTGATCGTTGAGTGTTTTAATCCGTTTTTGTCTATCACGTTTCGTTTTAAGGTTATATTTCATATTTTAACGAAAATGAGGTAGGGTACAAAAGTAACATATCTATATGGGTACAAAAGTAACATATCCCCGTATGGATTTATTAACGCAAATTATTTATGAGTTTCTTTATTTTAACAGAATACCGCGAGAACACATAAGATGAGGGAGAACTGACATGGAATTGTATCGAAAAGCTGCAAAAGAAATAAAGCTAAGAAGTTTTACCACCTGACAATGAAGAGGGCAAGAAAAAAACGAAAGGAAAAGGAAAAAAAGCAAAGAATACCACTAGGAGTTAACGTACACTAGTGTTTTGTATTTATTTTGTTTGGAATTTTTAATAAAGACTTTTGAAATGAAATGAAAATGTCTCGTTTGCTTAGAAAGTTTTGGCAATAATCGACCAAATGAGCAATGGATACAAAATACATTGAATGCAAAATGTGGTCATAATATGGCTGAATGTGTCACAAACGAGAGAAATGATGTGGTTCATAATTATATTGTGGGTCTGAATAAGAGACTGAAATTGCATAGTCCTATTAATCTCTGATCATTAAAAGATCTCATTAATTTACGCTTAAAAATAATTAGAAAGAGACTTAATAATGTTGATTTGTTTTGTTAAATATGTAATGTGTTGTGCATTTGTAATGCCAATATTAACTTTTGCTATTAAAATAGTTCCTAATAAATATTTTTTAAAATTTAATACGTTTCTTATTAAATAAATTAGAAACCCACTTTGTCCTGTTACTTTCGACCCACGCCGTGTTACTTCCGACCTGCCAACGTGGTCGAAAGTAACAAGAGACGATTTTTTTTCAAGTGCCTAAATTTCATTAAAAATATTCAATATTAAGTTAAATTAAGATGGCAATGTAAAGAACATGAACCAAATTTACATATATTTATATCCGTTATGTCATACTAACAACACCTAACTAGAAATAACGGTCAATGTTCAAAATGTTACTTTTGTACCCGGTCTCCCCTACTACCTACTGACTGGTATGTACTAAGACGGGGGGCGGAAAGAGCTGATAAGGATAACATTTGAATAAGAATGTAATCCATTTAAATTTTTTGACGAAATTATCAATGATGCAAATGATGATAATATGCCCAATATCAGTTACGTAGGTAATTTGCATATAATGTAATCAAAATTATGCGTATTATTTTACCTACGGTGTAACGAGTATCTGATACATATTCACACCACAATTTTAGGGGTAGTGAAAATGAGATCTACATTAGCTGGTTAAAATTTGTTTTTGTACCTACTCACAACTCACATGAGGCATGGGTGGGTATTTCTATTTTAAGAAATAGCAAATAAAAATACTAAATTATACTACTACTACTAAATAATTTATACCTTCCTAGGTACCTACCTAAATAATTTGTAATGATCTAATTTATTGTTTTTATGGGTTGTGTTTTGTCATCTATATAGATGATGGAAACGTACATATAGGAACCGCAACTGCTGGTACGTAACGTATAGGTACGTCAATTTGGCGTTATTCAAATAAAAAGGCAAAAGGTCAAATAAAAATCGCGCCAATCATCGAAATTAGACACAGTGCGCTTTTATAAAAAAAAATCGCTCTTCCATTAGTGTTGCCAATCTATCGATAGTCAACTATCGCTAAACTGTCGATAGTTTATAATATTAGTGTCGTCATATCAATAGTGTCGCTGTTATCGATAGAATTGATATATCTTACTAATATTATAAACGTGAAAGTTTTGTAAGAATGCATCCAGACGGATGTGTCTTTATTACTTTTTCACGCCTAAACGGGAAGACCGATTGAGCTAATATTTAATATAGATATAGCTTAGACTCTGGAATAACACATATCACATAGGCTATACACATAGGACAGCGGGTAAAACCGCACAGTTAGTAGCTAATAATTTCAATAGTATCGATATTATTTTTGTATCAATATTATCAATACTATTGCCCTATTTCAAGTGAAACTTTCATACAAACCATAAAATATTATCGATAAAATTACCTACTGAAAAAAATGAATGAATTTCCAGTCAACATGCCAGCATTCGTCAAAGCGGCCACAGCAGCAATTCCCAACTTCCGTGGCATCAAGTTCACCTCCAACGACCTGAGCGAGGGTGCTCAAGTACTCCGCGCCCTCAAGGATGGACAGGAGATCTTCCTCGGAGCTGACACTGTATGTTTTGCTTATATCTTTGAGGAAAACGCAGCGAACCTACAAAAAAAGAAAATCCTACTGAAATTCTAGGAGCAACTCGCTGTCGCATTAAAATTAAATTTTAATAAAGCCCTACTCACCTACCTTAATAAGTAAAAAAAAAAACAAAAAATGCTAGTCTTTAAAATAAGAAGGCAATGTTTTGTCGGTTTAAAGCCGACGTCACACAGAACTTAAGTCGCGCGGTCAATCGAACGCGATTTTTTGTGTTAATACTCGTAAGTGAAAATGTTAATTTAATTTTACGGTTTCTGTCCGAATTAAATGACAATTTACACCACACAACAACAACTAACAACAACAACGTACCTACACACATACGCATGCAGTACACAAACACATTCAATTTGTTTTTGTAATTTTATTGATTTTTAACCCCCGACGCATAAACGACGGGGTGTAATAAGTTTGACGTGTCTGTCTGTCTGTCTATGTGTGTGTGTGACTGTCTGTGGCATCGTAGCTCCCGAACGGATTTCGATTTAGTTTGGAAATCCGTCCAAGATGGACTCCACGACCCCATCTATGGGTATCAAATGAAAGGACTTAACGAGTAGAATACAACGAACTATAATAAATTTAAAATCCAAGATGGCCGCCACCAACAAAATGGTGATTTAATATTGCGTTGGGGGTTTTTTAAATTTTTAATTTAATTCACTTGTGTTTCCAGTTAATAGCCCCAGCGGCCCTCCTCGGCATCAAGTCCAGTATCGGCACATCGTTCAACCTGTTCCCGCGGCTGGCTCAGGATATACTGGACGCTGTAGACAACAACGATATCCCTAAAGCGAGGGCGCTGCAGGAGAAGCTCAGCTTGGCTATCGAAGCTCACACTGTTGAAGGTATTTTGATACGTTTCTTAGGTAATAAAGATGTTTGCTGTAAAAGTTAGACCACGATGTCGCGTGTTGTACATCGACGATGCGGCCTCAGTAGCACACTAAACCAGGCGCGGATCCAGGGGGGGGGGGGTCAAGGGGGTCATGACCCCCCCAAAATCCTAGTCGGAAAAAAAAATCCGATCGTATCGATTGGTTTTACGCTACTTTCATAGTTAGAATTTAGAATTAGGAATTTTTCTCTTAGCAGCAAGCTTTATGTACAAGTTCATAAAAGTTTTTTGCTGTTTTAATTTTTTTTTTTTACCAAGCTACTTTTTTTTGGTTCTCGCATACGAATTATCCGTAAGTTCTCGTAGCAAACACAGTATCTTTCACATTAAGGATTAATTGGATTATATTAACTGCTGCAAGCTTCTCGCGCTTTATGTCTCGTGTTTTGTGTTTGTGTTGTTGTGAAATTCTGGGTAGCACTGTACTGATTATGGGCAGCGTTATCTCTTAACATCAGGAGAGCGTCTTGCTCGTCTTCTTACTTCTCCACATAAAAAAAAATGTCGTCTTTGCAGCTAAGTCTTTGCGCTTGCAGCAAGCTGCTCGCGCATGTATAATAGTCTTTTTTTTTCGGCTAGCAGCGAGTTGCTCCCGCTCCATAAATAAGAATATTTAATTTTCATACTGCTCAGAGCGAGCGAAACTCACATCATTCGTCCCAGAAAAATTCAAATTTTATAAATAACAATATTTAGTTTCCTTGCCACTCGAAGCAAGCAAAACGCACATCATTCGTGCTGAAAAATTCAAAATTTTCTTGGCGCTCGCAGCGAGCTGCTCGCGTTTTTATAAATAAGAATATATTTAGTTTCCTTGCCACTCGAAGCAAGCAAAACGCACATCATACGTGCTAAAAAATAAAAAAATTTCTTTGCTCTCGCAGCGAGCTGCTCGCGTTTATAAATAAGAATATTTAGGTTCCTTGCCACTCGGAGCAAGTTAAAATAAATAAAAATCATTTATTTCGGACCCTCGGCCCATATGTCCACAAAACAACAGTAGGTACAAATTTAGAAATTATTATTAAAAATTAAATTTGTCTTAAAATGAGGTTAATTAATTTAAATGGCTAAAAAGAAAATAAGGAATTAAAAATGTCAAAGAATATAAATTGTAAACAATAAAATGAGATCAAAATAAAAATGTCAAGAGATTTAATTAATCACACATCACATCAATCATCATCACTCGTGCTGAAAAATTCAAAATTTTCTCGGCGCTCGCAGCGAGCTGCTCGCGCTCTATTAATCAAAATATTTAGTTTCCTTGCCACTCAGAGCAAGCTAAACTCACATCATTCGTACTGAAAAATTCAAAATTATCTCGGCGCTCGCAGAGAGCTGCTCGCGCTCTATAAATAAGTTTATTTAGTTTCCTTGCCACTCGGAGCAAGCTAAACGCACATTATTCTTGCTGAAAAATTGAAAATTTTCTTGGCGCTCGCAGCGAGCTGCTTGCGTTTATAAAACGGAATATTTAGTTTCCTTGCCACTCGAAGCAAGCAAAACGCACATCATACGTGCTGAAAAATTCAAAATTTTCTCGTCGCTCACAGCGAACTGCTCGCGCTTTTATAAATAAGAATATAATTAGTTTCCTTGCCACTCGGAGCAAGCAAAACGAGCATCGTTCGTATTGAAATGTAAGATTTTCAAAACTACGCTTAAACGTGTCACCAAAAAAATTCTTAGAAAATATTTCTAGCCGATGACCCCCCCCAAAATTATGGTCTGGATCCGCGCCTGCACTAAACCTAGAAGGCGGGATATATACCTGGCTTGATTCGTGTCCTCGGCATCAAGTCCAGTATCGGCACATCGTTCAACCTGTTCCCGCGGCTGGCTCAGGATATACTGGACGCTGTAGAGAACAACGATATCTCTAAAGCGAGGGCGCTGCAGGAGAAGCTCAGCTTGGCTATCGAAGCTCACACTGTTGAAGGTATTTTTAACCCCCGACGCAAAAACGACGGGGTGTTATAAGTTTGACGTGTCTGTCTATCTCTCTGTCTGTCTGTGTGTGTGTCTGTCTGTGGCATCGTAGCTCCCGAACGGATGAACGGATTTTGATTTAGTTTTTTTTTATTTGAAAGAAGAGTTAGTCGAGAGCGTTCTTAGCCATGTTTGGTAGATATCGGTCCAAGATGGCCGCTTACAAAATGGCGGATTACTTTTTTTCTCGACGACCCTGTCAATATGGGTATCAAATGAAAGGGCTAACTAGTAAAATACAACGCACTATAATAAATTTATATTGCGTTGGGGGTTTTTTAAATTTTTAATTTAATTCACTTGTGATACATAGTAATAATCCTGCTAATATTATATCTGCGAAAGTTTGTAAAAATGTATGGATGTACGTTTGTTATGCTTTCACGCCTTAACGGGTGGACCGATTGAGCTGAAATTTGGTATAGAGGTAGCTTAGACCCTGGAATAACACTTACAGCGGTAAAACCGTTGGACGCAGGTAGTTTATAATTAAAATTTTGAATCCTCCGTGTTTAAAAAGAGAATGAACTGTCCTACATCCGATTCGAATTCTTCATCCAGAGTAGCTCTACTCGTTTGAGTTGACTTTTCTATCGTTATACCTAATAGTGGTAGGCTTCGGCCGTGGCTAGTAGAACATCCACTGGACAAAACTGTGTCGCCAAGTGGTCATTATACGACTGTGTTCCGACACGATGGTCAGTGAGTCAGGGAGGAATTTATTCCGCCTTCTAGGTTTAGTCTTTTTTCTATACTAAATAGGCCTACGTTTGACCACATCCCACCTGATGGAAAGTGAAAATGCGTGCGTGTGTGTGTCTCTGTTACTATCTTTGGCTGCATCATAATTAGATCGTGGGCAAAGGTTAACTTATATATTTTTTCTCCTTCAAATATTTCATATAAAAACGAACTTAAGCGGCTAATAGTCGCTGAGCCTCTGTCTCGCTCGCACAATATAACAAATTGTCAAATAACAATAATTGATAAAATTTACTTTTTTGAAATGTGTTAAATTGAAAATTTTGCTCATATTTTTATACAATTTTTTAAAGTATAACCAGTTTGATACATTATAAAATGGTTGAGGCATGTTGTAGCAATTTAGGGTGTACTGACTGAAATTTCCGACTAGCAAAATTGTACACCAGCATGAGAGCCAGGGTCATGGATGGTTTCAGCCTAGAGAGGAGAAAGATCAGAAGAATTTAGAATAAGGGCGCCACTGATCTCCCTCCTACAAACGAGAAGCGGGGTTGGTACAAAATAAAATCATTAACAAAGTTATATAGGTTATTTTATTCCTTGGTTCCACATCATTTGTTACAACAGAAAAAAACATGCATTAAATTATCTAAATAAATATGTAAGCAAGTTGAGGTACGGGTGAAATTAATTTATGGTACATACAATTCCGACTTATTACTAGCCGCTTACACAAACTAGGATCTTATGGCGCGTGGCCTAAAATGGAACTAATTTTAAGAACAAGACCGTATTATGTACTTACGGTAAATTTACATGATATTAATATACAATTGGGTACCTAAGAATGGCTTAGGGCCCAAAAATAAAAAGGTACGTTACGATCGGAATTAAATTAGCTAATTAGGTTAAATACAAAAGGTTATTTAAGTAAGTCCAGTATTATTTATCACACGTGGTGATGTCACAGGGAGCTGCTGATGGCCCTTCGACCGTGACCAGGAATCACCCACGTGGACAGAACAAAAGTTACAATAAATCTATGAAAAATCTTGCGTTATCGGCAGAGATTATATGGGGGAGTACTATATTCCTCACACGAATACTACAACAGGAGCCCTAGGGTCCTGCGGCACGCACGTGGCGGTACCACAAAATGGCGGCGACGGCGCGGCTTGAAAATCGGGAATTTAACCACGTAGAACGCAGCTAGGCAGCTACAGTAGCGCCACCCGCTGGAATATGCTCGGCGGCAGCCTCGCCTGCGACGGGCGGCGGCCAAAGCTTGAAGAGGGCGGAGCCCTAACCCGGGACCCACTTAAAAGTGGGTATGCAGACACGTGGTCGCCTGGCGGACCCGCGGGACGAACGGCACGCGCAGCTCGGGGTGTCGGAAACAGTGCGGTGATTAAACAAAACACTGATTTTACTATACTTCTATTAAAACTTTTACTGGAGGCTGGGGAACTTGTCCCTATAAAAGAATAAAACACTCATGGGCGAGGGACGCCTCGGCAGAGCCGACGGCCTTCCCCCGCCCTAACCGTGACTTCACACTTGTGCTCTCGATGCGTAAAAAGAAAGAACAATGGGCGTGTTTTGCCTTATAAAGGATTTCATGGCGTCGTATGGCCTGGAGGGGAAAAAACATGGACGGCGGGGCTACCAGCGCATAAATCCAAATACTACTCAACAGACTTGACATGACTAACCTACTGTTTCAAAGTTCAAAGTTCAAAGTTCAAAGTTCTTTATTTGCGAAAGTAGGTACAAAAAGATCACAAAGAATAAATTATAAACTCCGCTACAATCAGCTTTTCAGCATGCAAAGTGTAATAATAATAATATAGAATAATTCAATAAAATGTCAATAATAAATTCAAATAAATTAAAAGAATGTCAACAATATAAGGAAATTACAATTAATGTCATAAGTTTGATATTATTATTACATTACAATAATTAAATTCATTCAAATAATAAAAAATAAATAAAATGCAAGATTTAAATAATTATATTGTCAAATGGTCATATCTTCAAGAAATTCACGTATGCTATAGTATGCCTTTCCTAACAAGAAATTCTTTAGCTTTACTTTAAATGTATTCATTTCATTACACTCTAAAAGATCCCTAGGTAATTTGTTATAAACTCTTGGAGTCATACACAGAACACTTTTCTCCATCATTGCAGTGTGGTTTGTGGGGAACAGAATTTTATGCTTATGGCGTTTACTTTGAATATTTCGAAACATGTGTGTGTTGCGTCTAACAAATAAACAAATCTCATAGATGTATAAGCATGGTAGGGTAAGAAGTTTTAGATTTATAAAATAGGGTTTACAGCTATCAGTAGGCTTAAGTTTACATATAGCCCTGATACACTTTTTTTGTGCTATAAAAACAGAATTCTTATCGACTGAATTCCCCCAAAAAATTAAGCCATAACGTAGAGTGGACTCTACATACCCGTGGTATGCTGTGATTACAGCGCTTTGGGACACTATTTGCCTTAGCATGTAAAGGGCATATGAAAATTGACTCAATTTTGAACATATATGATCCACTTGTGTTTTCCAATTGAGACCACAATCTACATGCAAACCCAAAAACCGTGCAGTTTCTACCTTGTTTATGTTTTGTCCCATATAATTTATGTCAAGTTCCATGTCTATTCTTGATCTATTTTTGAATGTCATAATATTAGTTTTAGTCAAATTAATTATTAAATTATTCTTATTTAGCCATGTCACAATGAGATTTAAGGTGTTATTCATGTCAGATTCAAGTATACATTTATCTTTATTTATAAATATAGCTGTGCTGTCATCAGCAAACAGAATCATATTTTGAGTAATAGCTTCCGGAAGGTCATTTATATATATGATAAAAAGTAGGGGACCTAGGACACTCCCTTGAGGAACTCCTAATCTGACTTCTTTGTACTGTGATGTATATAAAGTTTCAATTTTTGTTTTGGGGCATATTCGGGTTATTTGTGTACATTGCTTTCTATTATTAAGGTAAGATTTGACTAGGTTTAAGACATTACCCCGTACGCCATATCTCTCCAATTTGTTTAGTAGCGTAGTGTGATTAACATAATCAAAAGCTTTAGTTAGATCCATATATAAAGCTGAAACGAAACATTTATTATCTAATCCCTTCATAATTGATTGAATAAACCTATAGATAGCCAGATTTATAGATTTATTTTTACGAAATCCCACCTGTGTATCAGAGAACATGTCAAACTTTTCAAAAAAGTCGTAAATTCTATTGAATATAACCTTTTCAAAAACCTTCGAAAGTACAGGAATGAGCGCAATAGGTCTGTAGTTATTCATATTATTTTTATCTAACTTTTTAAATAGCGGCTTCACTATTGTTATTTTTAGTTTGTCTGGGAACACTCCTGTTTCGATACACTTATTGATTAAGAAGCTTATGACGTGAGCTACAGTTGCTGCTACTGATTTCAATATTTTTGTATTAACTTCGTCATAGCCCGTACTGTTGGAGTTCTTTAATGAATTTATAATCCTGTATATTTCAAGTGGTGTCGTAGGGCGCATGTACAATGAGCTACTGCTTTTTGAAATCATAGGGTTGTTATTCACATCATTGCTGTTATTGTTACTCTCTAAAGTAAAGAAATCATTGAATGCTTCAGCTATAGTAGTTGGATCTTTTAGAATGTTATTCTCAGTTTTGATTTCTTGTATTGCTTCTTTAGGTTTATTAGTTTTTTGACTATTATTTATAACAGACCAAGTAGCTTTGGATTTGTTCGTGGCTGTTTTAATAAGATAATCATTTTGAGATTTTTGAGTTAACTTTATTATTTTATGGAGACGAGCCGAGTATCGCTTGAACGCTGACCTTGTTTGTTCATTTCTGTTTTTCCTGTATTGCCAGAGAAGTACTCTTTTTCGCTTCGTGCATTTACTAATACCCTTTGATATCCATTTTGGCTTTTTGCGCGTATTAATTCTAATCAAAATTTTAGGGAAACATAATAAATAAAATAAAATAAAAATGTCATAGAAATTATTGAATGCATGATTTGGGTCTTCAGTATTATACACATCGTCAAAGCGAAGAGCTTGTAGACAGTTCCTAAATTTGTCAATATTATCGATACTGTAATCTCGTCTCTCTATATACCAGATAGAAAGAGAGGAACTTGGTTTGACTGGATAGGATAAGAGTTGAGCAGTATGGTCTGACAAGGCGAATTCGTAGATTTTGTACCTAGATCCTCTTACATTGTGGAGAAAATTGTCTATGCAGGATCCACTATCTGGCCTAGTGGGTTCGTGAATAGCAAGTTTAAGATTATAGCTGCTTATTAACTGTACGAAATTTTTGGAATCTTTAGTATCTTTCAAAGTGTTAATGTTAAAGTCTCCGCAAATGATGATCTTTTTCTTTGTGTAACAAAATTCGTGCATAATTAGGCTCAAAGCTTCAAAAAATTTGTCTACATCCTGAGTGCAGTTGCGGGGAGGTCTATATACACAAATTATGAGCAGTTTATGGGCTAAAAGTTCTACGGCACAGCATTCTATAATACCAGATATAGCATATTTCTGAATTTCATGAACTACTCTAAAATCATGCTTGTTATGTACTAAAATACATGAACCTCCACGTCGATTTGAACGGTGATACGATGAGGCGAGTTTATAGTTTGCAATACATAAATGGATTTTATCATTACTCATCATGTTATGTTCTGTGAGGCATAGCACGTCAACTGGATAGTCCTCCATCTCAAGTGATTCTAAATTAACAGATAGCAGATCTGATTTACTAATCAATCCATTTATGTTTTGATGTAATACATTTAAAAAGTTCTTATGTACGAAAACATTTTGATGTATCATTTGCAGCTGAATCTGTGATTTCTTGATTTATATCAGTCGTCATAAGGCAGTCTGTTTGAACACATTTGTCTACACAATCAGAGCGCGGTCGGAGATTAATTTTATTGTTATAATGTTCTAGGAATCTTATTTTGTAATCAATGTGAAGAATTTCTCTCAAAAGGGATTTACATAAATTGCCAGCTAATTGGTAACGTCTGGGCAAGTGTCGGGAATAGTCCATATCAATGAATTTTACATTTTGGAATTTCGCGCACATAAATCTTAGTTCATAGTTTAATTTCGATTCATTTAAGTGTTTATTGTATGGTATTTCCGACACCAGCACATTGGTGCTAAAATTGTTCATATAACTTAGCCAGTTACCTAAACAGATCTTGAAATCACTAGGAGAGCTGTCATTAGTACCGCCTACTACTATGACATAATCATTTTTTGTTAGAGTACTAATTTGTTCACTTTCGGAGTTCAATACATCCCGAAGACTTGCACCTGATTTCCAGAAGCACGTGACCTGGTATCTATCGCCTACTAAGCGTTGCAGGGTATTCTGTAACCACCGTCCCTGATCATCAGCAATAACTACTATCTTTTTCTTATTACATAAATGGTCTACTTGAGGTCCACTATCATTAATGTTAATGGGCTGTTTTACTTGTGTGTGATTAATAACTGATTTTCCCTTTTCTTGAATATTACTATTATCGATCTCGCTTTTATTATTAGTTTCTGTGTAAAGTTTGTCTGGTGTTGTTGAACTTTCAATCCTACTTGCATATTCTTCATCCTTTGCTATAGATATTTTTGATGCATTGTCTTTAATTTGATCAATAGCGTTAGTAGTGTTAGTAATGCTATTATTATCTAATTTTCCAATTTCGTCGACATTTCCACATTCCTCATGGTCATTAGATTCTGTTGGACCTGGTCCTTCAACTAACGATTCTGTGCTAAGGTTACCTACACCACTGTACATCTCTAAATCTATGTCTTCTACTAATAATCTTGGTCGCTTCCTCTTTCTAATAGACCTATAGAATGATGGGGTATCATCAAGCAGCACTTTTTTAAATCTCTGGATAGAATTATTTTTTTCCTCTAGATCTAATTTTAATTTATTATTTTCCAACAGCAAATTATCTATTTCTTGGTGTGCTATTGCTAGGTCAGCTGTGAGTTTCTCAATTTTATTGCTCATATTGCACGTAAGGCTATCATCATTATTTGTTAGATTTTGCATGCTAAGCATTGTACATTCAAATAAAGATGTCTTTGATAGGTCATTTAGTGATGCAGATTTATTTCTATACTGACGGAAGGTAATATTATTTGTATCCATGATTTTTCCGAGTAATATGCTTGCTGCTAATATCAATACCAGGTTTTACTAAATTATTATTATTTTATTTCTTTTTTAATGCATATTACTCATAATACATAAAATTTCATCAGTCCAAATTTTCATCAGTCGAATTCATTTATATGGAATTTGACATAACCGTCAAGCCAAAATTCCTTCATCTAATATCCGAACACAAAAGTGTAGAGCTTATAGTTGTCTATGGTCGCAGTTCTCGGATTGGCTGGAGTTTGACGTAAATCAGCTGATCGGAATGTCGACTTTATTGCAAAGTTGTAGTGGTAACAAATAGTTGAAAATTGTACTCACGTTTAATTGAGTTGTGTTTTTGAAAATATGAATTTTTCCGTTATCCTTGGAGTGTAAAATTGTTTCAGTGATGTTTTCTTGAAGATGCACCATTAAATGTCGTCCAGGTTAGTTTTCCAGTTAAGCTTGCCGGTTTGCCCTTCTTTGAGGTTATATTTAAAATTAAACGGTTATGTTTCAAAATATTAATCCGACCCGATAAGTAAAATACATCGAGTCGGCCTCACATATGATCAAAGGCGATTCCCTCACTATAAACCCTACCTGTAGTTGGTAGTGCCTACTATTTAATTGTTATTTATTGGAGAGGAAACCGATATAAATTAGTATTTAACTATTTTTAACAATTTTATTATTTTAGGATTTATTATCATTTATTTGTCTTGGGAGATAAAAATTTCCTACCATTGAGTGGATTTTTATCTCCCTGGCAACTATTTATTTTTATTTGGCACATGATTTGCGCTTGTGACATTCATTAAAAAGAACTAAATGTCGAAATGACAACTGACATTTTGACAGCTGACAACCAAACTTATTCATCCACCCACCTTTTTATAGGAAATTCAAGATATTTTTATTTGTTTGTTTCAATTACGGAGGGTGAATGAAAAACTTTAATTATTTACTTTAAAACATTGAAAATCTACAGTGAAAATATGCTAATATGATGTGGAATGTGTGTGAAGGTAAAATTAACATTATTCTCCTAGGACCTAGTAGCTTATATTGCTACAATGTTTAACGATAGATATTTTTCATATAATAATTGAGAATGCCATTGTTGTTATTTAAGGTAGCAAACTGGGAATACTTATAAAAATAGTATAAAAATATGAGCTAAATTTTCAATTTAACACATTTCCAAAAAGTAAATTTTATCAATTGTTATTTGACAATTTGTTATATCGTGCGAGCGAGACAGAGGCTCTACGACCCCTAAACCCACCCCTTAACCCCTTAATAGGAAAATGTTTGTGACTTGTGACCACTGCCAGTAGGCAAAGAGGTCATAATACAACGAGTTCTTAGCCTAAACTGGACAAAATTATGGTTAAATATGGAAAGTAACATGATCCTCTTGTAAACTAAATGTTTTCTCATCGCGTTTTGCACCATAAAACGCTACAATTGGGCAATTTCTGCTCACGACTTTCCCTGTTGCGGTCGTTTGCTGAATGACGCGTAAGTGTCACAACTAGTTTTAATAAACAAGCCGGATTGGGAATGAGTTCTTTGTATGTATGTGTTGGCAGCGGGGGTCGCCTAGTGGTTGCTAATCCTGTTGGCTATTTCATCCGAGTTATAATATGAAGTTCTTTCTACTCCGCGAACGGACTTTAGCTAGCAATTTAACCTGCTGTACTGATACTAGTCAGCCTATGTGTTATTCTAGGGTCAAAACTATCTCTATACAAAATTTCAGCTCAATCCACCCGTTTAGGCGTGAAAGAGCAACAAACGTACATCCAGACATCCATTCATTCTTACAAACTTGCACGTTTATTATTTTCCAGTAGTAGGATTTAGAATTAATAAAACAATCGTTTTTTCCAGGTCCATGGGTGCCCATTATGAAAGCTGGCATGGAAATAGCAACAGGAATCAAAGTTGGCCCTCCATCATTACCTCAAAGGGCCCTCTCCAACGAAGCCAAGCTCAGGATCAAGGGGAAATTGAAGGCATTAGGATTTTAAGTCTTCGAAAACAACTACGAACTTCATAAAGGCTTAGGGTGACTAGAAAAACTTAACTTTTTTTAAAATTCTTATTGAACTTTTGTGAAACCACTGTAATTTTTTTTTTTTTTTTTGTAAATTTTACTTTATTATGTTGTACCAATAATGGAGTCATTTTATCTTATCTAGGGATAAACTGAAAAAAAATGTTAGCAACGTAAAACTGTAAACGCCAAATCATATAAATCATATTTAGCTTAGTTATTTTTCGAGTCAGCCTTTTAGCCGAGGACGTGGCCAAATTTGGAACTAAATGTTTTCTCATGTTGAGCAACACTAAACGCTCTATTACGAAGACACTCTACTAGCGCTCTGATTGCGTTCATTTTGATCAAAGTCTTAATGAATTTGTAAGATTTTTTTAAAAAATTCGAATATTGTGTAAATTACTGCATTTATATATTGTCATTATAAAGGTAACTGAAAAGTTAATGTGTTTTATTTTAAACTACTTATTCCGTTACCCATTTGTTGCCCAATCGATTCAGTTTTTTAACTAAGGCGAAGACTAAAAAAAAAACTAAATCGATTGGATCTGACTGACAGATTCATCATCGTAGATACGAAACCGCTAGACCGATTGAGCTGAAATTTGGACCACGTGTTCTTTAGATGGCATAGGCGACCGATAAGGAGCGATTTTGCGAAATTCCCACTGGAACGGGAATTATTTCCGAAAAACGTTTGTATGCAAATCCGTAACCGCTGAACCGATTGAGTTGTAATTTTGTAAAACAATTGTTTGGATTTTGGATTGTGTTTAGGAAAACAGAATAGTTATTATGCCAGAAATTTACAAAGGGGGAAAATAGGGGTTAAAGTTTGTATGGGAAAATTTGAACCTATATGATCCTATTGGGCTAAAATTTGGTATAAAGATAGATTGAGTCTTAAAAAATGATATTAGATTTTTTTTTACCAGAAATCAACCATTTAAGGGGTAAATAGTCGCTGAGCCTCTGTCTCGCTCGCACAATATAACTGATTGTCAAATAACAATTGATAAAATTAACTTTTTGGAAATGTGATAAATTGAAAAATTTGCTTATATTTTTATTCAATTTTTATAACTATTCCCAGTTTGCTACCTGAAATAACAACAATGGCATTCTCAATTACATATATGAAAAATATCTATCTTTAAACATGCCTCAACCATTTTATAAGGTATCAAACTACGGTGAGCGTCGGTTACTGCAGGCGTGATCTCCTGATGAAGGACATCGTAATTGTCCGAAACCGTGGTCGAGATATTCTCGACAATATTAGACGTGAGTTGTGCCGTTTTTGTTTTTAGTTAGGTATCAAACTGGTTATATATAATAATTACCATCGCTTTAAATTTTCATTCATTCTGTATGAACTAGTTTCTAAGGAAAATTCAATGTTTAGGGCATCCTTGGTCACTTGTGACCTCAATATTTCTGTAATCCCATATTCGATTGTTAATTTTGATATATCCAAATTAAGCCACTGAAACGTAGATGTTTTTCAAAAAATCTGCCTGAAATTTTATTCTATGATTTTTTTGAGAAATTTTGCAATTTAGGTCCAACGGATTCATAAATTTGCCAAAATTTAGTACTTCTCCTCTTCTATTCTTTTATTGTGACAAATTAAATTAAATTTGATTAATTAAAATAATATTCTGATATTTTGTCCACGTAATGAGGTAGGTACTAAAAAATAAATAATTATACAGGGTTACTTTTTTATGAATTTTTAAAATGGACACCTCGATTTTTCGAATAAATTCAAATTACTCAAAAACCGTAAATTTTCACGGAACATACAGCCTTGGCCAAAAGTATTAGGCACCCTAAAAATTTTTGGATTTCACCTGTTTAAAGCAAAAAATTAAAACAATTTTGTTGTTTATAGATATATATTTATTAGAATATTAAAAAATATAAATATTTAGTGGGACCTCCCTTGGCTTTTATCACAGCAGCAATCCTTTGGGGCATACTGCGTACCAGCTTTGTACACTCGGTTGTTGATATGGCTTTCCACTCGTCTCTTAAAGCGTTTTTGAGGGCTGTTTTTGAAGTGATGCTATGCTCCCGTATCTTGCGCTTCAGTATACCCCAAAGGTGCTCGATTGGGTTCAGGTCTGGTGACTGTGCCGGCCAGTCCAACAGGACCACATCATTTTCGTGAAACCAACGCATAGTGAGTGATGATTTGTGGCATGGAGCATTGTCTTGTTGGAATTTCGGCTCATCCAGATTGGTATCGCCAAAAACACGCGTTAGCGACGGCATCAGGGCAGTTTCAAGCACATTTATGTACTTTTGGCTGTCCATCCGACCTTCGCACACGAACATTTCGCCGACACCACTGGCAGCCATGCATCCCCAAATCATAATGCTGCCGCCTCCGTGTTTCACAGTTGGCACCACACATTCGGGATGGTATTCCTCGACGATACGACGCCTCACGTAGGTGAAACCTGGAGTTCCAAATACCTGGAATAAAAGTTAAACACTTGTTTTAGACATTTTATTAATTTTCTAGAAGGCTAATTAATTATATGGTAATTATTGTTATTATCGTATGCAAAGTGTAGTATAAACCTTACCTCGAAGTTGGATTCGTCGGACCATAGTACGTTCGACCAATCTTCTTCTGTAAAGTGTTGGTAATTTAAAGCCCACTGCAGCCGGTTCTTCTTGTTGTTGTCGGAGAGCCATGGCTTCTTTCTGGCTTTGCAGCCTCTTAGGCCTGCTTCAGTTAGCCTTCTTCTTACCGTTCTTGAACTTATTGGTGTTTCTATTGCCTCTGATAGAGCAGCAGCCAGTTCGGAAGAAGTTTTCTTACGGTCCCTAAGGGGCTCCCGAATAAGTTTTCGGTCCTGGCGGGCAGAAATCACGCGTTTTCGACCCGTTATTTTTGTTTTTGTTCGCGTGAGAGCTAGTCTCCGCAAACCTTTTCAAAGCTGATTGCACGGCACAGCGGGAACATTTTAATAATTTGGCAATCTCTACCTGAGTCTTCCCTTTTTCAAACAAAATCTGGATTTTTATCCGTTTTTCCAATTCAAGTTCACGTTGCTTCGGCATTTTGAGTAATTAACTTCAAACACCTCACAAAAAAAATACACACAGTAGCTTAGTAACACGACGGAGGTCAAAAATAGACTGAAGATTTTATTTGATTTTTTTTCTAAAAATCACCTGAGCCATAATTTGTGGTCCAGGTGTTTTATGGTACCTTCAATTACACTATCTATTGTTTAAAATGAACGTTTAACGTTGCCGCTCTCACTATTGTTTAACAGATTAGTTGTTATTCCAATATTTTATGAGTTGTACGTGTTTTATGGGGGTGCCTAATACTTTTGGCCAAGGCTGTATATTGCTCTCAAAACATGGCCAATGACCTCCCCAATAAGGCCCTATACACCAATGTACTGAATAACCAAAGACCCTGTATATAGCTTAAGGTCCAAAAAGGCAAAATTTGTATAGTAACCTAAGAAATAGATTTCGGCCCGGGAAAGGACAAAGGATAGTTTTTATTTCCGAAATCAACTTTGAATAGAAGGTAAAAAGGGGTGGAAGTTCGCAAGATAAATTGATAAACGCTGACTGTAAACTGTGGTACACTTCTGTATGGCGTCGAAGCTTGGACTTTAACAGAAGCCATGTGCAAGAAAGTTGAAGCTTTTGAAATGTGTGTTTACTCGTACAGAAGAATGTTAAGGATATCCTGAAGAGACAAAATACGAAATGAAGTAGTGTTGCAAAGAATGGGAAAAAAGGTTGAGGTTCTTAACACCATAAAGAGACGTAAACTGGAATACCTAGGCCACATAATGCGTAGTCCCAAATATGAATTATTACAGCTCATAATACAGGGAAAGATACAGGGAAAAAGAAGTCCAGGAAGAAGGCGAATATCTTGGCTTAAAATGGTACTGCAAGAGCACGCGTTCCCTATTTAGAGCTGCTGTGTCGAGGGTTCAAATTGTCATGATGATCGCCAACCTTCGTTAGAAGATGGCACCCAGAGAAGAAGTAAATTGTGGCCAAAGTCTGGCACTGAGATAGCTTGAGTCCCGGGAAATGATAGAATAATTAAAATTTATAGGTAGGTATATTAATTGACTGTTACGCGCTACGAAGTGTGCGCAGGTCCGCTAGGAAACAATAATCGTGAAAATGTAATCGTGTTGTTATCGCGGCAAAATAAAAATATTACCTCTACTATCTCTCGAACCAAGTTGTTATTTTGTAACATTACATCATGGCGCAGTGACGCAGGGGAAAAATACTCATGATCTTGATCGTTCTGTCATCGACGATATATCTTATAGACAAGTAGTGGTCAAAAAATTACTTTAGAAAATTACACCTTATATTATGGCAATGGTGCCAGCGGAAGCGGAGATTAGTATTCTATCAGTAGTCTATTTGACTTACATAATATTATGCTGAGCTTATCTATGCCGTTATGACCTCTTAAAATTAAAGAATATAAAAACCTCAGATTTACCGGGGGTAGACTTCCTTTGCAGGAGGTCGTCTAGGTGGGTACCCCAACAGTGCCAGTTATTCTACCGCCTGAGCAGTGATGTGCAAATGTCACTGTGCTCCGGTAGGAGGGCACTGTAGCTAGTGAAATTACTGGGCTAAAGAGTCTTAACATCTCATGACTCTTGAGTAAGAAGCGTTGGTGCAGTGCTCGTAGAATTTCACATAATTGTGAAATCCTAGGTAACACTGTACTGATTATGGGCAGCCGTTATCTCTTAACATCAGGAGAGCGTCTTGCTCGTCTTCTACTTCATCACATAAAAAAAAAAAAAAATTATGTTAGATATTTACCTACATTCTCTCCTATCTAGGGGAAAGAATCTTCTTTGTGTGAATTGAATGTCATGCTCAGATGTTCAAATCATCATCCCTCTTTTGCTTACGGGACCAATAAGAATTTAGTATTCCTTTGATCAATCCAAATTTGAGTGCCTCCTCTGAATCGTTCATCGAATCTTGATCGAATTTAATACCTTAGGTAAGAATGTATATTAGCCGTCTATTGGATATGAATAGTCGATGTCATATTTCTTTCTATATAATGAACAGAGCACAGAATTAGGGAGTTGTCGAATGTTATTTCAACTTCCTACCGTTTTGTTCACAGTGGGAGTACCTAAGTACCCTTTTTGTTGCCTCAGGAAAAATGCGTTACGCATCATCACCCCACGCAGGGGGGCGTGGGGCGGTATGTGGAACAACCCCGTCGAAGATAGGCGCGGTGGGGATACCCACAAAAAAACCTGGGGGTGTTCCTGATTCCTGCGGGATGCCATAATGCCGGGTCAGCGGATACGCCAAAGCACTCATCCGCAGCGAGTACAGGTCGCGTCACATAAAAAGAACGCTGGCGCGTAAGCTGCGCAGTAAACGATTTATCGATCTATTTAGTGGTATGAGGGGAGCGATGTGGTTACCAATAAATATCTAATATAAAAAACCACGATCGAAAAGCTAGTTAAAATTAAATAGGCCTAGAAGTTTTATGCGTGAGTGTACCCATGCGCAAGCTCACCCCCGCCACTTTCTTCCAGCGTTCTTTTTATGTGACGCGACCTATACCTAAGTACCTACACTAACACATGAAGAAAATTATGAAGCCGACGCCAGGATATATTTTTATATCTTTCATTCTCTCATAATATATTTCTTGCAATTTACTTTACAGCTTATAACTAAATGCTTGAAAATGTCATGTCAAAATTCCTTGAAACAAAATTGAGTATAACTGATAAAAAGGAGGGTAGTACGTATTTTACATTATTATTGCCTGTATGATTTTATATGCAATATCTTAACATTGCAAACAGTGCTAAATTACAATTTCATCAGGCGTCAAGATAAAAAACTATAACGCTTGCCTTTTGTCGTTTCATTCAGCGCGATCATTTGCTAATTCATAGTGCATGACTTTTGAATTTGTAGAATATTGGATATGTCCTCTATGGTAGAATATAAGGTCTGTAATAAATTATAAAGACCTATAGTGAACTAATTCTGTTACAAGTACAACATCAACAAAAATTTAACTGGCAAATGGTCTAAACGTGCGAATCAATACAATTCTCCTGTTGGGTAGAAAAAAAATTGTGCAAAGAAATTGTCTTCAAATATTTCTATGTCTTCCAATTTCTTATTTTATGTCTCTAGATGCCATGTGTATTTTTGTATTGTGACCTCAGATATTAATATCTAATGATAAGAGACGATAAAGCCAATCGAAGATACAAAATAATAATTTATAAAGCTTCTTGTTGCTATTTTAGTCAGTCGAGCAGTCAACGAGCAGTCACCACTACGCAGACTCGTCGCAGACTTTATAATCTGTGGGCTTAATCGATAACATCGCGGGAAAAATAATAACAAACGCAAAAATGGTGAGAAATACACATAATTTTTACTGATTTTATTTTCTTTCCAGCCATGTATGTGTGTATTTTCTATTTTTTTCCTCGTATGCATAGCATTTATTCAAATTAGTCCAGAATATATTTACAAAGTCAAGGTCTTTTCAATGATTGATAAATTCGCCCGTCCGGTCTATTTAGACTCTAAAAATATATCTACATAGCTCTGGCTAAATAAATAGATTTTTGATCAAAATTAACAAAACCTAATAAATTTAGTATCTATCTAAGGCTATTAGTATTCTTTTTTCTTTGCTAAGGCTTAATTTTTTTAACTGCCAGTTACAATATTTTTAATTTATTTCACTTCATTTGTTTTAGTGAAGTGGTGGTTTTCGTTTTAATTAAAACATTCTTTATGTAATTCACAGTGTTAAGGTTATGTTATGTGCATAATTAATTAAGTACATTATTTTAAATCATTTTCTTTATTTTAGTAAAGTAAAAATGTGACGCGACGTTAACGTCTATGTATAAAATATGCCACCACAAACCACAAACATAACTTGTAAAAAATACCAAGTCTCGCAACTGCAGTTCTTCTACCGTAACAAGTTGTGAGATCCATGTACTACCAAGTCGGTGAAATCTTTTGTGTTTTAAATCAATAGATCGACTTGGCCATCGCATGAAAACACAACAATGTATCTCTCAAGTAATATACCGACATAATAGTGCGATTGCCAAGTCAATCTATTAATTTAAAACACAAAAGATTTTACCGACTTTTTTTTTTTTTTTAATTAATTTATTCTGACCATGGATACAAGTCCTTCAGTCGAAATCTTTATTATAATTTTTAGTTCATTGTTTATTGGAGAGGATATTCCCTCCAATATTCGATAAAGAGTGGGCGTTTATCGAATCACATAGATTCATTTTGTGACGATTCTTGAAAACAGCAGACTGTGGAACTTTTTTCCATTCTTCGACAGTAAATCACATTCACAAACACTCAACGTTTATTAAACCCACTATTAATACGCGTTTAGCACTTTTTGCAAAATTATTATCCAAGAACGTAAAAAATTTCATCCGCTTTCCAAAAGCGCGGCAAAATGAATCCATTGGTAGTCAGTGTTGCCAGTGCCCTATCTTCAAAAGTAACGCAGACAGGTTCGAAAAGTAACGCATTTACAATAAAAGTAACGCATTTCAAAAAAAAAACTATTTTTAATCACAGAAGTAATACAACTAGAAGTAGCCATTTTATGTGTGAGTGTGATGGCAATAGGGAAAATTCTGTGTGAAGAAAAAGGAGAAGCTATTTTTTTTCCGTCCCTTTCAGCGTGGCCGGTTTATGTTGTTTGTCAAACTGCTTCACTTTGACAATAATACTTATGTGTTTCGTTTTTTTTCCAAAATTTTAAAGCAATTTGAGACAATAAAATGTTATTCAACTAGTTTATGACCTAAAATATCAATATATCGCGTATTTTCATAAAATAATGAAAATCCGTAAGCTGTTTTTTGTCTCACAGGTGGCCACGATGATGTGACCTCTGTTTTTAATACAATTTATATAAAATGTAATATACTTACTCAATTTAAATATAGGTATTTATACTTTTTTATTCATAGATTTCAGTAGGTAATTATATTGGTCCTATGGCTCGTCCACATATACCGGCCAATGATTTGCTGAGTGTGTGTTTTGTCTATGGATGAACAGTTTTTGTCTATAAAGGAATGTCTTCGGATATTTACGGTTTTTTCCGGTAAATGTCTGGTATACATTTTGGGCTCCATAGCTGACGACTTTAATTATATTTTGAATATTAATCAATCATGGACCATTTGAAGCAATTTTGTGTGAATAATTACGACTTGCAGAGTCATTGACCGACATATGTGGACGAGCCATGACATTGACATATTATTTACTTTTTTTAAAAAAAATTGTTTTCCGTTTCGATTACGTTCCGATTCACAAAGTTATTATTTTATATTCTTCCAATGTTAGTTCATTTAAAAAAATCATTAGCCCTAAAAGTAACGCAAAAGTAACATTTTAGGACAAGTAACGTAAAAGTAACGCAAAGGGTCAAAAAGTAACGCAAAATGTTACAAAAGTAACGCACTGGCAACGCTGTTGGTAGTACATGGATCTCACAACTTTTTACGGTAGAAGAACTGCAGTTGCGAGACTTGGTATTTTTTACAAGTTATGTTTTTGGTGGCATCTCACTACTTTTTGTTTTTTTTTATTCGTTATAGATTAGCATTTGCCCACGATATCGCCTGATCTTAAGTGACGACGCCCGTAGATGGGAGCAGACTAAACCTAGAAGGCGGGATAATCTCTCCCTGGCTTTATACATTATTACGGCATATACCTATATTATGGCATTATTATTGGGATTTTATGCATTTTTTTACCGTTGACTGCAAATGTATTGTATCTCGAAAACTAGACCGAAATTGTATGTTTTTTTAGTTTTCCTATGGTTTATACAATAAACTCTAAGTATATACCAAGATTGAACCTTCTATGTTTGCTAGAAGTGCCTTAGACTTTTGATGATCGGTCAGTGAGTGAGTGAGTGAATGACAAAATTACAAAACTTTGACTAGTTATATTTTTAAACAATTTTAAAAAATTTGGAATAAATCGTGTTTATACAATGCATACTCGGTTGTTAAAAATTGAAGCTTCTAGTTTTTTCCACAACTAAGTTATAGGGGGTCAAAAATGGTCTGATGAACTGCTTCCAGAAAAGGATGGTACGGCCGTGCCGCTTTTTTTGCTCGACTTGGCGAGGGCACTGCCGTGCCCCCAGATACTAGCGGACCAGTTAGATTATAATTAATATTATACCTATTTAAATTATTCTATAATTTCCCGGGAATCCCACATCCTTTTTAAATCTCAAGCTATATTACCTACACCAAAATTTTGCCAAATTAATAAAATATATTAAGTAAACTTCGACTCAATTTAGCAGCTCATAAGTTGAATTTTTGATCACATCCATCATCCAACGCAATCGTAAAGTCGTCACATTGTCAATATTTCAAGGCGGTCAAGTCATACTAATTGATAACAATTAAAAGCATCCTTTGAGCATTTTTATACACACAAACCCTACGTCTAGTATTCTTTCATCTGTGGCCCTGCGTTGTCCATCTCGGCCAAAATAATGTTGGCCAAATCGGTCAAGTGGGTTGATACTCCTTCACTGATGACCGAATACAATCTAACAACTTTAATTTTTTTAAATTACAACCTTATTCAAGTTTTGTTTAGTACTGTTACACCTATCCGTACGAAACCGGCACAGCGAGCCGCTATTTTTTTATTCACTATCACTATAAGTTAGCTTTTGATCACGATCTCGCGAGATGAGGACGAACTTTAGTTTGCTACCATTTACGAAGATGGTAGCAAACTAAACCTATAAGACGGGATAAATCCCTCCGCTCGATTGTAACAAAACCTTTAGCATGGTAAAAAGAATTTTGCCGTGACTTTACCGTATGTATTCGTGTGTGAATAGGTGTTCGCAATACGCATTGGGCAAAGAGTGTGGAAGGAAGCGACGCGGCTGGTCGGTACGAGTGCAGCCGTTTACGCCGTGCCACGTTGTCCGACTTTGCTGACACACCGCTGTGTGTCCACCCGGGTTGGTAGATATCTCGACTGGATGAATCTTGGCCGGGTTGCATTTTTCCTGGGTAAAAAAAAAACGGACAACGGACCATCCTTTATTAGGCGACAGGGCGACAGCGACTCGAACGGGTCATGAAGCTTAGAAAATAAAACAACAGGAAACGGCGCCTAACTAATTTAAACTTAAATTCCTATGCGAATAAGTCTGCCAGTTTCCAAGGGGAGGCGACGCACACCAATAATTATACCACACTACGCGCCCCACTCGACCCCACCCATGGCTTGGCTATGCCCATGAAGGTATCGTGGATATCTCGTCGAGAGTCGCTTTGTCTCCTAATGTAAGGGTGGCCAAACCAATATAGCCGATGCGCGAATAGCGATCCGAAGACGATAAAATAATAAGATAAAGTCGTGCAATGAAAATTAAAAAAAAATCACCCGAAGCTGACATTCTTTCAGTCTAAATCACTACTAACCAGCCCTGATTTTTATTAAATTGCTTTTAATGTTCACTGTGCTTTCGATTTAAATCCGTTAAAGTAGACGTAGATTGTTATTTATGTGTGTATTTTAGCGAGGTATGTATTGCAAAAAATAAGATCTTGAGAAAAATACTTTAGCGTATACGTACTTAATTAAACTTAGTTTCGTCAAGTACTACCTATTTCAAATATTTTATCATTATAATTTCATCATCCGTGTAAAGTGGTATACCTACTCTATAAAAGTAGAGCAAATTTTTTCGAGCGGACTCAAGCTGGTATATTTATAATAATATAGGTACCTACCTAATAAGGTATGCTTATAATGTTTATGTTTTTCGCACAATTATGTACATATCTACAGCCACGGTAAAGATATTAAAAACAGTACCTAATTTGACTCCATAGAAGCGGTCGGAATGCGCAGTCCAGGGGTCAATAGCCTATTAGTGTATGATGGCGGATGGGGAGCTCTACTATAGTCCGTGCTAGAGCTGAGTGATGCGCAGTAACCAGTATAAGGTGCACTGCGCAGCTTATCAGCTAACTTCACTCTGTACATTTTTCATTCCTCCATCTTGCAAAGAGTATTTTTGCTCTTTGATATCTGAGTGCAAAAGTCGTTTTTATCCGCTAGAGGATAAAATAAATTGAATTTAAAATAACGTGTACATTAAGTTTGTGTATTCTGAATCCAAAAAATCAAACACTTTATATTGTTTAAACTTGAAAACAAGTGAAAAACCAAAAATGAGTGATTCTAGTGACGAAGATGATTATTTGATGCCAATCACAGAATTGACTGAAACTGATAATAATGCGCAAATGAGCTTTCTCCCTCAACGATCACGTGAGAAGTATTGGAAACAATACGAAATGTTTAACACTTGGCGACAAGCTAAAGGAGCCGACAACTTCTCAGAAGACGTTTTGCTGGCATATTTTACGGAATTATCCGAGACCAAGAAATCCAGCACGCTATGGAGTACGTTTTCGATGTTAAAAGCAACAATGAAAATTAAAAATGCCATACATATCAACACTTATCCTAAATTAGTGGCATTTTTAAAAATAGCCTCGTCTGGTCATCAACCAAAAAAATCGAAGGTTTTCACAGCATCTGAAATTGAAAAGTTTCTGAACGAAGCACCGGATGCAATATATTTGGCGGCAAAAGTAAGTCAGTTACAAGACATTCAGTTTTACACATTCCTATCTACTTAAGAGCGTATATATCGAGTGACGCTCTCTCGCTCGCACAATTTGACGAATTTTGAAATATAAATTCTCATGGAATTAATTTATTGAATATTCCTCTAGACCAGCCCTTCACAATATTGTTGCTTAGTAGATGTTGATATTCATAATAATTATTATGCATGCATATGGCATATCAATTTTAATAATTTTCTACTACGTGTTCCCTTTACGTTACAGGTTGTTCTTATTATTGGCATAAACGGAGCATGTCGAACCAATGAACTAACACAACTTAATCTCAAAAACATCGAGAAACATTCAGATGACTTACTATTGATTAATTTATCAAATTCAAAGACAAAGAGAGACCGCAACTTCGTCATCCGCAAGGAATACGTGACAATTATTGAGAAATATCAAGCTTTACGCCCACCAAACACTCCAAACGAACGATTTTTTCTACAATATCGCAACGGAAAGTGTAGAAGACAGCCTTTGGGTGCTAATAAAATTGGCAGTATCCCACGAGAAATAGCGACTTTCCTTGGTCTTCCTGATCCCCCGTTGTACACGGGTCACTGTTTCCGACGAACTTCAGCCACACTTTTTGAAGATTCTGGAGCCGATCTCCTGTCCCTTAAACGCCATGGCGGCTGGGAGTCCGTAGAGTGTACATTGAATGTAGAGGGATACATAGAGGATTCCATCCAAAATAAGTCTAAAATATGTAAAGGCATCGTAGAAGCATTTTCACTGAAAGAGCCTCAGTCAGATCCACTGGCCCATACTGGCCCTTCTTCATCAAAAATGAGCCGTTACGAAACACCTAGCTATCAGCCTTTCTCGTCAACATTTACGGTAAAGGAATTATCCGCTGAATCGGTACAACTATTATTAAGTGTTACAGATAGTTTACCAAAAAACAGCACACAAGTCACCAAAACCAACATTACAGTACCTACCAAAAATATTACACTCAACTTAAGTATAACAACGTTAATTTATTTTTTTCTTAATTATACCTAACTATTATTTGTTAAAATGTAAAGATTTTTCTGTAATACTTACTTATCATCATGTTAATACTTAATTATCGTTATTGTAAATGCTGTTTTTGCATTAAGTCATTTCCACCCCGAGATGGGATGAAAAGTGACGTGTTCCACCGATTGCAAAGATTTTTCACCTCATACACTTTTGATTCCCTTGCTAGGTCAGAATTTTAAATTTTTTTTAATCACTCGATGCGCAATCGCTCTTGATTTTGCGAAAGATTCTCTTCGCTTGCTCGGTCATCAATAAAGAGCACGCGGTTAATAAGTTACATACTCTGCATTCTTGTATAACAAGTAACTTGACCACGGACTAGTAAACGCAGCGTGGACGTCCTACGCTACTCAAAAGGTGGACTGAGAATCTTACGCCGAAAGACGCTGGATGCAAGTCGCTTCCAACTGGTAAATTTAGAAGTCCAAAGGACAGGCCTATGTTCAGCAGTGGACGACCTATGGTTGAGATAATGATGAAGTAACTATAAAATTTTAATAAGTAATTCTATTTTTCTGTCCAACAGGTAAGGTTCACAGCCCACGGTATGACCATCCCGGTGTTCACGCCGCTAAACGATGATCTCTCGATCAACTATGACGAGTTCCCCGCTTACACCAAATACGTGGTCGACAATGGATTCAAGAATGTTCTGGGTATGTGAAGATGCTTTAACCCAGGAATTTCCTTGAATACCTTACTATTCTAGCTGGTGTTTGGAGTAAATCGTTGCAGAATATTGTGAGAAGAAATGAGGGTTTTCTGAAAAAAACATCGACTACCTGACCCCAAACTAAGCAACTTAATGCTTGTGTTATGGTGGTTAGGATAACGGATATAATACTTATATACTTTTCTTTTGTAAATACATACTTATAATAGATACAGAAAGACTATTATAGATTAAGATGGACCTCCTGTCACAGTGGCGCCAGCTGGTGGAGTAAATTTTCGTGAAAACCCTCATTTCCCTGAACACCTTACTTTTCTAGATGGAGTCTGGAGTAAATCGTTGCAGAATATTGTATTGTTAACTAACCCAATGGGAGCTTAGCCCCACCATAGAAAATCAGTTTCTATAGACACAATTTCCTGGATGACCATAATAAATATTTTGGTCTACGTAATGCAAATCTGTGCAGAGTTTTGTAGGTTAATTTGTCTGTGGATCCAAAAATTACGCTCTGCGAGAATACATTCAAGGGCCTAAATTCTGCACAAAAAGAGACGACGGCGCAACAAAACGCAAAAAAATAACCTATTTATATTTTCAAAAACGCTTCTTTGAGGCGACCAAAAGATGCTAAATAAAAAAAAATTGAAGTTGCATTTGATTTTGTACTGGTATCGTAAGAATTTTCAAGATATTTTGCAAAACGAGAACCGATTTTAGTCCGTAATAACCCCTAAGAGGTAGTTTTGTAAACATTGCGGTTTCTTTTCAAGAAGTCGTGTAAACCGCTAAGCTTTATATCTATCCTACTTGCAAACATACCGGGGTTAGACTTCCTTTGCAGGAGGTCGACTAGGTGGGTACCCCAACAGTGTCAGTTATTCTACAGCCCCAGTAGTGAAATGCAAACATTACTTTGCCTTGGGGAGAAGGGGACTGTAGCTAGTGAAATTACTGGGCTAAAGAGACATCTTATGACTCTCAAGTAAGAAGCGTTAGCGCAGTGCATGCATAATCCTGGGTAGCACTACTAATTATGAACAGCATTATCTCTTACCACCAGGAGAGCGTCTTGCTCGTGTTAATTCGTTCTTAGTTCTTACTTCATTGTATAAAAAATATGTTCTTTTTTCCAGTGGGTGGAACAACCGGCGAGCATGTGACCCTTTCGTTATCAGATAGGAAGAAGATAGTAGACGCATGGGTGGCTGCAGGGAAAGCTGAAGGACTTCATATAATGGTACACGTCGGAGGCATGTCTTGCGCTGATGTTAGGGACTTGGTGAGTGGACTTAATGTATCTACTTCTTTTCCTTTAGAAACAATATGTTAGCATACTTCCTCAGTGTCAGACTGGAAGAAAAAAGACGCGTGAGGGTAAGTCAACATCACCTGGCTCCTTATAATGGTGCAAGCCTTGTACTACGGTTAGAGATTGCTGACTGCTGATTTGGTGAGAATCATCATGTCTTGTATCTGTTTATCCATTAGAAAAAGGCCTTAGGTCCTCCAAAGGATTAATAAAAGGGTATCTTTCTCTGAGCGGGTCTCAGTATCAATGAAGACGGTAGTAAACGCGTGGCCAAAGCTTAATGATTGCATATTATAGTGCACGTCGGAGGCATGTCTTCGTGTCAGATAGGAAGAAGATATTAGAGGCGTGAGGGTTTGTCAACATCGCCAGGCTCCGTTATATTTTGATGCACATCTTGCGCTGACGTTAAAGACTTGGTGAATGGAATCAATATGTCTTGTAACTATTTCTCTTCCATTGGAAAACAAAGGAGAGCCTACAAGGCAGAGTTGGAGGCAAGTCACCGAGTTGCATATTAAAGTGTAGTATGGTTTGTGCTGATGTTAGAGTTAAAGTTCCCATCTTTTTCGCGTAATCTAACAGTATAATATGACAGAGTTATATAAACGTCTTTTAACTTGGCAGTTCTATATATTTTAGTACATTTTATTTTTGTCGGATTATAGTGATTGCCACAAGTGTTAATTAGCAAACACGGCTGCAGATTACGGCATAGTGGTAGGCATGACAAACCAATTGGCAACAAAATAAAAATATTATGCGACACAATGTATCTCTATTACATTGTTACATATCTTGTCTTTTTAAAATAGAACTCCTATCATATCTATCTACTCGTATTTTAAATAACTACTGATAATAAATATTGTATTGGATTGTGCGTGTGTATTGTAGTTATCAGTAGCTAACTGCACCCCACGGTTTTACCCGATATAATCAGTCGGTTTAGAGTGTAAATTTACTATAACTTATTGTCTACATTATTATTACTAGTAAGTTATTTATTAAATATTCAATTACGATTATAATAATATTAAACAATCATACAATTTAAAAACCTACTTATAAATAAAAAACGTCATTGAGGTCATGACCTGCAGGAAAAAAGAAAAAAGAGTGTAAATCTGCTACCTAAATCCATTTTTTTTTATATGATGTTTTTATACAATTCGAAAATGTTTTTTGTACTTTCGAATGGTACAAAAAACGTTATGGATAAAAAGTAACCAATGTGCTAGGTTTCCAGGTTAAACTTGGATTGACGGAGAAGAATGCGTGAGCGTACCTTCGTCGTCCCGCAGACCAGTGGCTGGAAGGACCCCGGGGTTTTAGTGGGTATATTCGCCGGATTCCCCGGCGGGGAGTCCCACATAACCACCCTGGACTAGCGTATCAACGGCTCAGGGTGGTATGCGTGACGCATTTCCCCGGAAAAAAAAGTTTAAACTTGGATTAACCGACTGATTAAAGTCAATAATTAATCAAGTTACAAATAAACGTCTGCACTCATGTATTTACTTTGTTTGGAATTATTTCAACCACGGTTTCGGACAATTACGATCAACAACCAACAACAACGACAATTCGACTCCGATTCGATTCCAATCTTTTCGACAATTATTTTGTACTAGTTGCGCCTAGCGGTTTTACCCGCTCTAATATTTATAGCCTATGTGTTATTCCAGGGTCTAAGCTATCTCTATACCAAATTTCAGCTCAATCGGTCCACCCGTTTAGGCGTGAAAGAGTAACAAACATACATCCATACATTCTTACAAACTTTCACCGACTTTCACGTGTATAATATTAGTAAGATTTGTAATGGATAACTATGGATGATATACCTATAATGTGCAGAGACTTGGGAGAGGGGTTTGCCCAGCAGTGGGACAGTATAAGCTAGATATAATACAAAAAATGGATAACACGCACCGTAGTTACCAAAATCATTAATCAAATTGTTTTCCTCTAGGCCGCGTATTGCCAGAAAGTCGGCGCGGACTCCCTTCTAACTCTACCAGAGTTATACTTCAAGCCAACGACTGTAGACGAGCTGGTCTCCTACATTTCTATAGTGGCTAAAGCTGCACCAAAACTGCCTGTTTTGTTCTACCATACTCCTCACAGAAGCCATGTGGCAGGTAGGTTATCACCATATGAAATACTAGCTCCGCCCAGCGATTTTATCCGCTGTAGTCTATGTCTTATTTCAAGGTCTAAGCTATCTCTAACCTAATTTAAGCTTAATCGGTCCACCCGTTTAGGCATGAAAGAGTAACAAACATACATCCAACCATGCATACCTACATTCTTACGATCTTTCACGTTTATAATATTAGCAAGATACTAGAGGTAGCAGGATATAAGTATTGCTCAAGATCAGGCGATGCAGAAACTGGATCAAACCAGACCTTGAGATTGCTAAAATATCTTACTAATATTATAAACGTGAAAGTAGAATAGATGTCTGGGTGTCAGGATGTCTGGATGTGTGTTCGTTACTCTTTCACGCCTAAACCGGTGGACCGATTGAGCTGAAATTTGGTATAGAGATACCTTGGATGAGACTCTGGAATAACACATAGACTATAGGATAGCGGGTAAAACCGCTGGACACAGCTAGTAGTTATATAAGTACCACTGAATCATAGGTTGTTGTAACCATGAACGAAGAAAATATACTAGACGAAAACAATTAAAAGTATCCAAAGTAGTCGCGTGTACTGTGTACGTACACGGATCACATTTTGTACTTTTATTCACATTGTTCAATAATAATGTTCCCTCGCAGATCTTCCCTTTATAGTAGAGAAAAAAATTATATAATTGCCACTTAAAGGAGTCACTTTTAATCATTATGCACACAACTTTGTGAAGACACCAAAATACATATTTTTTCAATATTTTTGTGTTCAGACTACCTTTAAGAAAGGGTAAATTTTACAATGGTTACTTCTTAAATACCATATTTTTACTTTATTTTCAAAACAAGTTCAATGTTGCAAGCAAGTGCCATAGTTGTAACAAAAAGTCGAAGCAATACACTTTAATATAACTTAATGTATCGTTTATTCCAGTAAACATGCCAGCGTTCATAAAAGCGGCGACAGCAAAGATCCCCAACTTCAAAGGCGTCAAGTGTTCAGCCAAGTGCATGGACGAGGCCACACAGATGCTCAGAGCTGTCAATGATGACCAGGAGATTCTTATGGGCAATGAAACGGTGAGATATAAAATACTTTTTGCTACTATAATACTTTTGTTTTTCATTTTTTGTTGCGTCCGTGGCCAGTGGTCATACGTCTGGCTTGTATTATGGAGGCCCTGAGTTCAAATCTCAGTATGTGTGCCACTGTCCTTCCAGTGTTGTATATTTCCTCTCCCTGCACTGTTGTCTGGAACGGTAAGACCGCCAATTGATACCTTTAGTTTTAAATTCAATAAATCCGCCATTTTGTAGCGGCGGCCATCTTGGACAGATTTCCACCAAACATGGCTAAAAAAACTCTCGACTAACTCTTTAAAAAAAAATCAACTAAATCAAAATCCGTTCAACCGTTCGGGAGCTAAGATGCCACAGACAGACACACACACACACACTTATAAGATGGGGTTGAAAATGTGATAAATTAATATGGTAAATATGTACCTAGGTCTTGGCTGCAGCGTCCTTCCTAGGCATCAAATCAAGCACGTGCACTACATACAACATATTCCCACAACTGAACAAGGACTTGCTCACCGCCGTCTCCAAGAGTGACGTGGCCACTGCGAAGGCTCTGCAGGAAAAACTCAACCTGGCGATCGAAGCTCACTTGGCTGAAGGTCAGATGCTCATATACTTATAGGAATCTTTTTTTTGACCTAGGAAAAATGTGTTACGCATCATCACCCCACGCCAGGGGCACGGGGCGGTATGTGGGACTCCCCCGCCGAAGATGGGCGCGGCGGGGATACCCACTAAAACAAACCTAGCGGTGTTCCTGCGGGACGCCATAATGTCGGCGCAACGGGTACGCCGAAGGCTAGGCTACTTATATAGATTTGCCCGCAGTGCTACTTTTACGAGTAAAATTTCAGCGGAAACAGGTCCACCCGTCACAAATTACAATAATTTGATATGTGATTGGAAACGTAAAATATTACAGCGATGCCCCATAAAACAACAAAAAAAATACAATTAAAACTTGCCACGCTTGACAGCATTTATATATTATACCTAGACGACAAAAGGCGGTTCCTTTACTAGTCTGTATTCATAGGAGATGCCTTGATTTTTTCTTTTGGATGCTTATCTAATCCACCACTCCAAAGCACCTTTTTTCTTTAGGTTTAGGTATTTCTTTGTGTACTACGATTAAATTTCAATTGGGGGGAAATGATTTTTTACGACGATGATGGACGATGTTTTTTTCCAGGGCCGTGGGTAGCGTCGTTGAAAGCTGGCATGGAAATAGTGACCGGCATCAAGGTCGGCCCTCCCAATCTACCTCAACAACCACTCTCCGACGAGGCCAAGCTTAGAATCTATAGGAAACTGAAGACTTTGGGACTTGTTGTATAGATATTGACTATTGGGGTATATTCCCAGTCGATTCCCAGCGATTTCTCCCAGGTGGCAATTACCACTGAATGGCGACTCGGAAATTATTCATATTAATTATATTAGTCGGGAATTATTACGTAGGTATTTAATATTTAATGCTAGTTATCAGACAAATTAGGGTTCTTGTAACAGAATCGAAAGTTCGAGGTTAGGTTTATGTTTTTGTAAAACTAGCATTAAATACCAACGCGATAAGTCCCGACCACGTGTCCCGACTAATATAAATAATATGAGTTTAAATCGCGGATGTTTAATTTGTTATATTGCCAACCAATTTTTTTTTATTCACACAGCGCCACCTAACCGCGAGCTAAGCAACTTAATGCTTGTGTTATGGTAATTAGGATAACGGATATAATACTTTTATACTTTTCTTTTGTAAATACATACTTATAATAGATACACAGAGCCACCCAGACCAGAAACAAATATCTGTGGATCATACAAACATTTGTCCCACGCGGGAATCGAACCCGCGACCTTCTGCGTTGCAGGCGGGTATTAGACCACCGCGCCATAGAGGTCGTCAATTTGGAAATAATTGTTCCCACTTTTAAATTGCTTTATACTGCTGTGTAAGTGACAACTTGGAATTTATTCCCAAATGCCACGTGGGGACAATATATGTGGGGGTAAATGGGAATATACCGATTATAATTTGTATACAAGAAAATATATTTAAGACATCAGAAAAGGGCTTCCTTTTTTAATGATATTTTGTACGATATTAATATGAAACAGTTATAAAAATAAACGCTTTATTTTCTTAATTAATGGTATTATTTATTAACTACCTCGTACTAGCGATTAAAAATACGTGTCCAATCTAATATTATAAACTTTAAGGTTTGTAAGTATGTATGGATGTCTGGATGTATGTTTGGTACTCTTTCACGCCTAAACGGGTGGACCGATTGAGCTGAAATTGGGTATAGAGATAGCTTAAACCCTTTTTTACCCAGGTAAAATTATTTACGCATCATCACCCCACGCCGAGGGGGCGCGGGGCGGTATGTGGGACTCCCCCGCCGAAGATGGGCGCGGCGGGGATACCCACTAAAAAACCTGGGGGTGTTCCTACAGGACGCCATAATGCCGGGGCAGCGGGTACGCCGAAGCACTCATCCGCGGCCCCGACGGAGTTAGTTTAGACCCTGGAATTTGGGAACATAATAATATAGGCTACTGTACAGCGAGTAAAATCGCTGAGCCCAGCTAGTATTTTAATTATAATCAAACTTGATGGACAATAAATATTTTTATGTCAACATCTCTATTGCATTATGACGTCATATCTATTTAAGCAAATCCATTACTGCAAAACTGCGGGCGACTATCGTTAAATCTTAACACATTAATATTCACGACTAAGACACACACTGTTGGTCAACCATGGCCTACCTTTCACAATGAGATGTCGGAATAACTCTTAGCTCAGTAATCAGTAACACCTGCAGAACTACTGTTGTTACCTGAGAATATTAAACCTTAGATTCTGTTAAATATTATTTATTTTTTCGTACATCTGTGTTTGTTTTTCGTGTAAGTTACTTAAATCATGTTCAGTGAAAACGTACTAAATAAATAATATTTTAACGAATAAACGCGCATTAAGTAAAGATATTCAGTTAATAAATATGAAGTGTATAAAAGTGGTGTTACTAATATTTTATTTTGCCAATTTTTGTGGATTTGTGAGTGCATACAAAGTAAGTTTTAATTGTGTATTAGTAATGACTGTTCTCGATGTTTTTCCCCTCCAAAATAGTTAAGTTCACATGAATTCAATTGAATATTTTTTCATAAATCTCAATTTTCCTTGTTTTATAACACAAGCTATGTTACCCGCTGAAAAGTAGGCTACGTGTTGATCGCGCTTTACAGACTCAGCAACTATTGCAGCAACTGGGTCTGACAACTTTTTCGCAACTAGTTGTTTCATAAACCTACCTCTACCGCTGCCGAACTTTATTTGTTCAGATTGCCAATTTAAGACATGTTCGATGTAGCTATTTCTTTAAGATATGTGCAAGAGCTAGAAAATTACTGGTGCTTGTTGCTGCAATAGTTGCTCTGTGTATCTGACACAGAGCTGAAGACCCTAAGGCACCATCCTTCACAGGTTCTTTACAAGCCTAATTTATTGAGCTGGAAGTGATAAACACATTATATCCACCCTCACACATGCTGCACACACTGCACACTTCCATTAATTTGCATTTTAAATTTACATGCGATAATTTTACATGAAATTGCATTTAAATTTAAACACAAATGCATTGTTAACGATTTACTTTATAAGTAGGTACTAAACCTCTAACTGATTAAGTAGTATCTAAGGTATCTAATACCTAGTAATATAAATTATATAGGTGCTTCATATTTTCTCTATGCTTCGACACTTTTATACAGTACCTAGGTACTAGATAATAATGGTCGTAGTCGTAAGTTTGCTGTGAAATATTGAGGACAATGTAGTGGTGACCTCGTCCGATTGATCTTGAATTATTTGAGGCCGAGAACTACTTGACTTGATTACGTGACGAGAGAACATTAATTCCATGCAACTACATAAATATCGGAGTTTCAAAAGAGAGTTGGATAAAATAACTTCTTTTAGGTTGGATAAAATAACTAGGATAATAATAAAATATTGACGTGTCCTTCGGCGTACCCGCTGCCCCGGCATTATGGCGGCCCGCAGGAAAACCCCCAGGTTTTTTAGTGGGTATCCCCGCCACGCCCATCTTCGGCGGGGGAGTCCCACATACCGCCGATTGACGATGCGTAACGCATGTTTTTCTGGGTCAAAAAAGGATAATACGGCATGTCATCATTTTAAGCTGATATAAATAAAAGGATGAAAACGTTCATTGTTCGTTGGATTTTTTGTAGGTATTGTACTCGTATTAATACATACATTTAGAGATTACTCGAAGTCGCCTGAATAGATTTACGTGGTGGTAGTTATTACTACCTCATTTTAATTTTATCCAAATAGGTCGAGCGTTTTTCAAGTAAATAAATAAAAAATAATCAAGTTTCGAATTATAAATATCTATCCATAAACTATTTATTAAAAGTCATACATAGTCATAGACATGTGATTTTCAAATTTTCAAAGTTTCGCTCCGATACAAAATTACAATGGATTTAATCATACCTCTACATCTACTTTAACTTTTTTATTATACTTTTTATGATCTAAAAATATGAGTCACGCTAGCACGTCTGCCAGTTTCAAGCGATAAGGCTACCGCTGCCTACAATTTTTTATAACTATGTGTGCAAATCAGGTGCGTGGTAATCAAGATTGTCCATGTCGAACACAGGGTCACCCAGTGAGTTTCACTACGTAGTACCTACAGTTTATTTTTGAAATGTAAAGGTGCAATCGCACTAAGCGGCAACTGCGCCCCTGTATTGTAGCCTATGTGCTTATATGTGCCAGGGTCTAAGCTATCTCTTTACCAAATTTCAACTCAATCGGTCCACCCGTTTAGGCGTGATGAAGTAACAAACATACTTCATCATCATCATCATTTCAGCCATAAGACCACTGCTGAACATAGGCCTCCCCTTTGGACTTCCATATGTACCGGTTGGAAGCGACCTGCATCCAGCGTCTTGCGGCGACCTTTATAAGGTCGTCTGTCAACCTTGTGGGTGGACGTCCTACGCTTCGTTTGCTAGTCCATGGTCTCCATTCGAGTACTTTTCGACCCCATCAGCCATCCGCTCTGCGCGCTATGTGGCTGCCCATTGCCACTTCAGCTTGCTAATCCGCTGGGCTATGTTATGTCGGTGACTTTAGTTCGTCTACGGATTACTTCATTTCTGATTTGATCTCGTAGAGTAACCCCGAGCATAGCCCTTTCCAGCGCACGCTGGGCGACTTTGAGCTTCAAGATGAGGCCAATGGTGAAGGACCACGTTTCGGTGCCGTAAGTCATCACCGGTAACACAAATTGATCAAAGAGTTTCGTCTTGAGGCACTGAGGTATATCAGACGAAAAGACATTGCGTAGTTTCCCGAACACTGCCCAACCGAGTTGGATTCGGCGGTTGACCTCTTTCTCGAAGTTGGACCTACCAAATTGGACTACTTGTTACCGTTGTGAAGCTCGGTTGAGTTCGGTTGACAAACATACTTACACACTCACAAACTTTCGCCTTCATAATATTAGTGCGATGTGATGTGTAGAACTATTGCCACCAGCACATCAGAAGTATCCAATATAAGTCCTATATAAGACTGTATCGTCTCTTTTACATCGGTATCAGTGCGTGATATCAACTAAAATTATTACAGTTTTCTAAACGCCTAGTAAAATTTATTAGTTAAACATTCTTAATTGCTATATTTTTAAGTACCTACTGCTTTTATACTGTATTGTATTTTTCCAGGCGTTTAATGTAAGAGGACTGGTTCCTTCAGTGTTCACACCTTACGATCAAGATGGGCAGGTGAATTGTAGCGCGATCGCTCCTTACGCTAAGTATCTTAAGGAAAATGGTGTGGACGGAGCTCTTGGTAAGTAAAGGATGGCAACTTGTACGAATAACTAGACTACTTCTTTATACAAAGAATTAAGAAGACGATACAAAGATTAAAAAGACGCTCTCCTAATGGTAAGAGAGTAGGAGATAAGGCTGCCCAATAATTAGCACAATGCTACCTACAATTCCACAATGATGTAAAATTCTAGATATACTGCACCAACGCTTCTTAAACAAGAGTCATAAGATATTACGACTCTTAAGCCCAGTAATTTCACTACACAGTCATCATCTTCCTGCCCTTATCCCACACTAGGTAGGGTCGGCGTTTTTCTCCTCCATTACACTCTATCATCCGTCAAATCTTTATCCACTCCCCTTGGACGCAGATCCTCTTTCACACAGTTTATCCAAACCATTTTTGGGCGTCCCCTTCCCGAACCACTAATAACCCCAAAAACCCCTAATTCCATCCCCCCTCTACCCCCCCCCCCCCCCCAACTCCTAATTTCACTACATAGTACCTACAGTTTATTATTTTAATGCTAGAGCCAGACCCACGAGCAGATGGCCCGTCGATAACAAGCAGTTACTGAGTGAGGCCTTTTGAATGTTTGCAAATCATTTCATGATTTCATTAACTTCAAGCCGAAATACGTCTTTAATGAACGCTGGGCGACAGGGGTTTTCCAGTGGGTGCTTAATATATGTATATTGGTTAGGTGACGGTGCCCTGAACTCGATGATCCAGATTGTGAAGTCACACACCCTTTGTCACTATTGCTTCAAGGTCTAGTTTCGTAGTCACATCTACGCAATTTAGTTTTGTAGAAGTAGCTACATCGTTTTGTTTCGTAGCACTAGCTACGTTGCTTAGTTTTATAACTAAGATGCTATAATTAAGATTTTCTTTACTTCAAAAGTGTAAAAGTAAAAAGTGTATAATTCAAATATAAGCATTAATGGGTACAAATTCGTCATTGCTAAAGTAACAACACATGCAACATAAAATATGCGAGTTTTTGCATACAGTAAATACACACACCTTTTAATAATTTCGAGCCGATAATAATATTTTTTTAATTATTAAAAAGTCTTTTTACAAAAAGTAACAAACTTGTCTTAAAGCCACTTATTTAAATAGGCGACTAACGGTGCACTTTTGTTACTTAATTTTACTTTTATTTAGTTCTAAGTATGTATTTTAAGACTTTACCACACGTTGACAAAGCACCTCTATGAGAAAATCGAGCAAGAAACTAATTGGGAAATAAAAGGGTCTTGACAGAGAGACGGACAAACGATTATCCCGGGGACCTGAAACTGCGACATATAGGTTGGCCACACAACCTATAAATTGTGATTTGACTCTGACAGTCTCTAGTAGGGTAACTTGTTCTGTTGGAGTATAACCCCCAATTCTTTTTTTTATCCCACTTAGGTTTCGTTTTTTTAATATTTTTAGGAGTTCGTTCTCCTCTAGAGGGTTCGTTCTTCTCGTTTAGAGGTTATGTACCTAATAATATACTCGTACATTATATAATAATATTATCTATTTAATTAACAGTGGCTGGAACAGCAAGCGAAGGTCCTGGGCTTGGTTTGAAAGAGAGGATATTGCTGCTGGACAAATGGATGGAAGCTTCCAGACCACTCGGCTTGAAGGTCGTCATGCAGATCGGTGGAATGCCAATGCCTGAGGTTTTGGAATTGGTAAGATCAAAACTTTAATTTTAGGCTTCCTTAGTCAATAAGGAAGCCTTATAGTTTCGCTTTGTTTAATCATAGAAAGTAAATGGAGATGACTTTTTTAAATATATTACTAGCTGTGCCCAGCGGTTTTACCCGCTGTACTGTATGTGTTATTCCAGGGTCTAAGCTACCTCTATGCTCTATACCCAATTTCAGCACAATCGGTCTTCCCGTTTATTTATTTATTTATTTAACAACAGTTTAGGTGTGAAAGAGTAACAAACATACATCCAGACGTCCATATATTCTTACAAAACTTTCACGTTTATAATATTAGTAAGATATAGCTTAGCCTTTGACGACGATCTCGCTTGAAATTAAGCCTCGATGCGGCCGTAGAAGATAGCAGACTAAACCTAGAAGGCGGGATAAATCCCTGATTTTCTTCAAACTCCTAACTTAATTCAACATTTCAAGACGGTCTAGAACATTTGTATTGTTTTGGTCATAATAAAGAGTACTTTTATCACTTATCTTTTATTTTCTGTTCATCAAGGCGCGGTACGCTGAGAAGGTGAAGCCAGACGCTCTCCTGACGTTACCCGAGTTGTACTTCAAGCCAGCAAACGTAGACGCTCTAGTACGCTATATGACGCTACTGTCTGAAGCTGCACCTTCCTTGCCCATCCTGTTTTACGATCATCCTTCACTAAGCGGTGTAAATTGTGAGTACTTTTTTTCTAGTTCCATCTGCAATCAGTCTAACCTACTCTATAAGCAAATATATGTATTGTCGGGCATGTCAGAAAATTGATCCAGCAACCAGTTTCCTCTTTCATTCATTTGTCGAGCTCCATGATGTGCTGTCTCTTTAGCGTTTTGGGATAATTTATGGAGGTCAACTGTGTGGCCAGGTGCGGCGGGCCGCACACCATTGTGGATGTGTTTGGTGTAAAGTGTGAGTACTTTTCAGTATATTATACTTTGTATCCTTTAGCTAACATTGACGCTTTAGTACGCTATGTGACGCTGATATCTGAAGCTGCATCTTCATTCCCCTTGTTAATTGTAAGTAAAGAGTAGGTACTTGTGTATATTATACTTTTTTTTATACTATAGTTAGTAAGTATTGTTTGGACGCTCTAGTACGCTTAAATTATGCGGGATAAATCCGAATAAATTGCTCGGATTTTACAATGATGTACATTCTAGGTGCACTGCGCCAACGTTCTTATTTCTTACTCAAAAGTCATAAGATGTTAAAACTCTTTAGCCCGGCAATTTCACTAGCACAATAATGTTAGCATTGCTGCTCAGGCGGTAGAATAACTGGCACTAGATAGTCAACCTCCTGCAAAGTCTTCCCCCGGTGAATGAATTAATTTAATTATAATAATTAAATGTGTTAAAAAACATATACGTGTAATTAATGTTTTTCCTGTATAGTAAATATTTACTACGATTAAAAAGATGAAGCAAAATCTGTTAAAGAAAAAAAAATAGGTATATACTCGTATAAGAAAAAAAAGTTAATATTTATATTCATTTATCTAGCACCTAACAATGAAAATTAAACTAATTGAAATACTAATTTCTTAACTGAAATGATAAAACATATTCAAATTATGCTGTCACTAGGTAGTTCTTGCCTATCGAAACAAATTAATTCAATTTAATTATAAGGAAAGATAAAATAAGAAATATTTAGAAACAGAAGAATTAAGGAGGCTATATTATTCATGAGCGTTTTAAACTCTGCAAAATATACTTACTGAAATATTAATAGTATTAAATTAAATTTTGTCACGAAAAAGTGGTTTTTCCATTGTATTACAAGACTTTAAAAAAACCGTGCGAAGTGGCACCTTTTTGTAGGTAAAATCAAAACGATGCGAAACGGGACTATTGCGAGACAGAACTAGCCCGAGTTTACTACTAAAATATTGAATTTGACATTTTTTTGTTTGTGAGCTTAATAAAACAATCCTAAGATTTACAGCACATAAGTTCACGGTCACGACGTCACGGCGTGTGACTTGCTTGGAATATTTATTTATAGTGAGGAATGACGTTGCACGTCCCCGCCTAAAAAGTCTCAGCAAGTTTTCGACCTCATCGGCTATCCATTAAATACTACATTAATAACAAATTGATCTCGAATCTAGATTATATTTTTTAAATTACAGTAAATATGGCAAAATTCTTTGGCCAAGCATCAACATCCATTCCAAACTTCATGGGCATCAAGTGTGGAATCATGCCAGCCGCCAACATAGATGCAGAAAATGACGTCAGGCAAGATCAGGAGATCTTTATGGCTAGCCATGTAAGTATTTTTATTACTTATTTACTTTCACCTGTCCGTTGTCTGTCTGTCTGTAATCTTCCAAGTTTAATTTGACCCATTTCCCGGTTTCCGATTAAGCTGAAGTTTTGCATGTATAAATCGATGATGACAATGCAATACTATTATGACATCGAGCTAATCTGATGATGGAACTGGAAGGTGGCCATAGGAACTCAGTATAATTAAACGACGCAACCCCATCGAGCCATCGAGTTTGGGCGCATTTGATTCGTCTTGACGAGTACCTACTTTGGTGTTAGATGGTAGATAATAATAACAAAAGTTTGTTTTTAAAAAGTTTTCTTAAATTTCACATGTTGAAAAGAGCGATTTGGTCCTTTTTGTTTACGTTAGTTACTAAAGCCGATAGACTTCAAGTTCCACACAAAAAAAAAAAAAATTACTTCATTGAAACATAAAAAATAGAATATAAATACCTACTCTTTATTGTGGCCAATAAAATCGCTTTGAGCAATATTGAGTTTTGTATTATTATAAACGTGAAAGATTGTAAGAATGTATGGATGTCTGAATGTATGTTTGTTACTCTTTCACGCCTAAACGGATGGACCGATTGAGTTGAAATTTGATATAGAGATAGCTTAGACTCTGAAATAACACAGAAAGCGCTGGGCGCAGCTTGTGGAATAGAATAGAATAAAAAACTCTTTATTGTTCACACAAATACCACAATATAAACTTAGAACTAAGATTACACAGAAAGAAGTGTTACAGTGTATGTGTGTGTGTGTGTGTTGTATTACATAAAAATACTAATCTTTAAAAATATCATAATCCAGGTGATCAGAGCAGCCTCCTGCATGATGGGGTTCAACTCAAGTATGAGCACAATATCGAACATTTTCCCGCGCCTGATGTTAGACATCGACCGAGCCGTCCAGAGCAAGGACCTTGCACAGGCCAATGCACTACAAAGAGAACTTAATAGGAAAGTGGCTACGATTGTTGGTAACAGTGAGTACTTTTATACCTGCTTTTATGTTGAGGGCTGACAAAGCAATATAATTCTACGTCTTTTTTAATAGCACATAGCGGTCGACGATGGATCACGTAAGATGCCTATTCACCTATTCAATCGTGCCTTGAAGATTCCAAATTTGTACCGCTCGGGAAACACGGATGACGGGAAAGTGTTCCAAATGCGCCCATTTCTCATTAAAAACGATGAAGCAAATCGCTTGGTGCGGGCAGTTGGTACCACTAAGTATGGATGCCGCATTGCCGTCTGCCGTGACGTCCGTAGGTAGAATGGGCTTGGAGGAATTCGTTCTGCCTTAACTGTTTGAATTTTTAAAATGTTTTTTTATTATTCCAGATGGATACGTACCATCAGTAAAGGCAGCCATGGAAGTGGTATCCGGGATAAACCTTGGAAACCCACGGGATCCACTCACACCTTTAACTGATGAACAGAAACATCTGATCTCTACGAAAATTAATGAAATGAAACACTAATTACATAACATGACAAAAACACTCATAAACTTAGATTAAAAGAAAATGGGGTGATGCGCCATAGCGCTATCGTTGCTGGCATAACATAGCAACTTGGGCATGGCCCATCGGCAAGTGTCGGTTGCTGCGCCGTTTCGCGCTAAAGTAAAATTGTGCCAGGCACAATTTTCTGCTTTTAAATTAGGCCCATGGGCCTAAATGAAGCCATCCATGTCATAAACGTTAATACCGTATCTTCCTATTTTAAATCTATGCTCATAAATCTTGAATTTAGTTTTAAAGGACATAAAAGCCGATTCTTATATTAGGCGAATTATAGAAATCTTTTTGGTACTATTTTCCTTGCAGAGGCGATCTCATGGTGATTTTTAAATTAATCTTGTGATATTTTTTTTAAATCTGGTTAATTGCGATTTGGTCTTGCGCACGAAGGGTTCTGTACCATTTAAAAATAATATTTCTTGTATGAGAGCCCCCTGTTATTATTTATTTTATTCTGTTGTATAAAATTTTACAAACATTCCTTTTCCTTTTACAAGCATTTTTTATCAGACGGGTTATTTATCGGACGGCTATTAATTTATCTTGATCAATAAATTACTCTCTAAGGGTGATAATATTTATTGTAAATTCAGGATAAGTGTAAAAATTGTTAATTATTGAACATAAAGAATTATACGATTTATTAAAAAAAACAAACTATTTTGTTTTATTTGACTGTAGCAAAATATATTCATTGGAAATTGTGCTGGACCCATAGATTTAGGAATTTGCTGCTGTGGCTGGAACACGGTCATAAATGAGGGTTGTTCCAGCTCTCCTACCAGAGGGCCTATTGGCTAATTCTCACCCACTACGATTGATGACAACTTCAATGTACATTGCTGCGTTTGTCATTTTACTCATATTAATGAGGAGTTTTAAGCAAGTAATGTACACAGTTTTGTCTATGGATTCTAGTGTTTTACATGTCGTTTGGCGATAGCCAATAGGCCCTCAGATTTCGATTGGTAGTATAGAGTATATAATTACCGCTTGGCGACAGAGTTTCAATACTCATTCTACGTTACCCACAAACCTTAGTAGAATACTAATATTTAAGGTAAAGCTGTTTGAGTACGATTCTACTAAAAACGCTCGTGCAAATAAAGTCTAGATAATGCTAGAAACAAAATGGGGCTCATTTTCTTATTGTATCAATAAAGGCGCTAAATTGTTTATCAACGTAAATAGGTATTTTAAATTAGGACTTAATTAATGAATTGTTAGTAATTTATATTTTGCTGTGAAGAAAATTACATTCCAATTATCGTCGATACTATGTGTAGGTACTCAGCGGTTTAAATGCTGTAAAGAACTCTACATAATATGTGCAATTTTAGAGTCAAAGCTGTAATAAGCTACCTTTTAACTAATTGTATAAAGAGGTACCTACCTAATATAATAGATATAAAATAACAATAAGTGCATACCAAGTTACAATAAATCTATACTATTATATAAAGAGGTAATCTGACTGACTGACTCATCATCGTACAGACAAAACCGCTGGACCGATTGAACTGATATGTGGCCAGCGTGTTTTTTAGGTGACGTAGATGAGAAGCGATTTTGGAAAATTCCCACGAGAACGGGAATTATTTCCAAAAAACGTTTGTATGCAAATCCGTAACCGCTGAACCAATTTCGCTGAAATTTTGTAAAACGATTGTTTGGGCTATGTTTAGAAACTTTGAATACTTTTTATGTCAAAAAATAACTTTTAAGAGGGGAAAGGGGGGGTCGAAGTTTGTATGAGAAATTTGAAACCGCTGATCCTATTGAGCTAAAATTTGGTACAGAGGTAGATTGACGCCTAAAAAAGGACATGGGATAGTTTTTATCCCCAAAATCAACGTTAAAGGTGGAAAAAGGGTGCAAGTTTTTTAAACAAAATCGATAACCATTCAACTTTTTTGCTGGAATTTGAACAGCGTGTTCCTTAGGTAACTTAGGCGACAGAAAGGAAAGGAATTTGCGAAATTGCCACGGAAACGGGAATTATTCCTGAAAAACGTTTGTTATGCAAATCCGTAACCGCTGAACCGATTGAGTTGAAATTTTGTAATTGTTTGAGTTGTGCTTAGGAACATTAATTTAATGGTTTTTATGTCAAAAATTTACTTTTAAGGGGGAGAAAAGGGGGGTCATAGTTTGTTTAGGAAATTTAGAATCGTTGACGTTATTGAACTAAAATTTGGTATAGCTTGAATGTCAAGAAAGGACACCAAATAGTTTTAATCAAAGAAATTAGCCCTTAAGAGGGAAAATTTGATATAGACATCGAGTCTCGAATGGACACAGAATAGTTTAAATTCAAGAAATCAATCTTTAAGAGAGGGGCGGTGGATGTTTGTACGGGAAATCAGTAACTGCTGACTTTATTTAGCTAAATTTTGGTGTAGGTAATAAAAACTTAAATAGGATGTGGAATTTCCGGGTAATTGAGTAGGTATATTAATTAACTGTTGCGCGCTACGATGTGCGCGCAGGTCCGCTAGTAGTTTATATAACTACAAAACAAGCTTAAAACTAAAACTTAAACAATCTGAAACAACAAACAACGGACGGTCTTATAGCATAAAGTATAAAACGCAATAGCAGTAGCAATTTTTTACAGAAAACCAGAGGGGCTATTGGCTAATTCTCACCCACTACGATTGATGGCAACTTCAATGTATCTGCTTTTGTTTACATACTTTACTCATATTAATAAGGAGGTTTAAGCACGTAATTCGTAATGTACGCAATTTTGTCTATGGATTCTAGTGTTTTGCATGTCGTTTTGCGATAGCCAATAGGCCCTCAGATTATTAGAAGGTAATTTATGAGAACATATACAGCGACGGTGTGCAACAATATAACATATAGGTATATAATAGTGGGTTTACATACTTATACCTACGATAAAATAATAGATTATCCGAACAAAATTCTATAAGACCATAATATGTAAGAATTACAAGTCGTGTTGTTTATTTATTTATTTATTTTTTGTTACCGATATTCCTACATGAACTTCGATATGAGTGTCCCTGAAATTTTCAAGTTGGCGCTACAACCAAACTCACTAAGTTGCAAGTGTTCTTAATAGATCCTGTAATCAATTAATGTGTATATTTAAAATTCCAAAGTAATTACAATTAATTAAGACAATATGGTGAAACTGCTATCTAAAGACAATAGAATACTAAAAAAGCCGATTTCTGCTCAGGGTAAATAGTATAAGAACGGTGACTTTCTTAAGGAATTATCTTCTACTGAATAGCACGGCAGAATTCGGTTGGAAGATGATTTCAAAAATAGTATTTTGTTTTCTTGCCTTCACTTTACTTTACAGTGGACATGTGGACGCAATTAAGGTAAATTTATAACTTCCTATAACATATTTTACAAGCTTTCTATATACTTACGCTTTTTTTTTAGCTTACTATTTACTTTCACCTATTCAGACAAACAGACAACAGCTGTCTGTCTGTAATCAAATCTTGCAAGTTTAATTTGATCCACTTCCCGGTTTCCGTATAAGCTGAAATTTTGCATGCATGTATAAATCAGATGACAATGCAATATTATTATGCCATTGAGCTGATCTGATGATGGAGCTGGAAGGTGGCCATAGGAACTCCTTAATTAAACGACGCAACCCCATTGAATTTGGGCTCATTGAATTTGTCTTGACGATTACTTTGGTGCTAGATAGTAATATTAATACAAATATTTTTTAAAATTTCACAATAAATGCCTTGCAGTAGGCCACTTAATTTTGTAATTTAGGTTCAAAGGATTCATATATACTGATACGCTGATATTTTGTCTAGGTAATGAGATTATAAAACATAAATAATTACTTATAAAGAGTTACTTTTTATGAATTTTTAAAAATTGTTACCCCGATTTTTCTAGAAAATCAAAATAACTCGAAAACCGTAAATTTTCGCAGAACATAATATTATATTGCTCTCAAATTATGGCCCATGACCCAATAAGACTCTATACACCAATGTACTGAATAACCAATAACTCTGTTTGTATTTTTTAAAAGCCTGTATCATTTTTATGCAAAGAAGTAAGAAGACGAGCAAAACGCTCTTCTGATGTTAAGAGATAATGCTGCCCATATTCAGTACAGTGCCAGCCAATTTCACAATGTGAAATTCTAGGTGCACTGCACCAACCTCTTACTCAAGAGTCATAAGATGTTAAGACTCTTTAGCCCAGTAATTTCACTAGCTACAGTGCCCTTCTACCGAAGCACAATAATGTTTGCACATCACTGCTCATGCGGTAGCATAACTGGCACTGTTGGGGCACCCACCAAGACGACCTCGTGCAAAGGAAGTCTAACTCTGGTTAAATAATATTATATCATTATGCTTATATCTTTAAAACTACGCAACGGATTTTGATGCGGTTTTTTGTAATACATAGAATGATTCAAGAGAAATGTTTACATGTATATAATACATGTATAATAGTAGAAAAACACTGATAATTTTCTATTAAGCGCGTGGAAGTGCGCGCGAGTCCACTAGTTTAAAATAATTTACTACATTATATTTTAAGGAGGTGCCTTATGTTTTTTTTCTTTTTTTGACAGAAGGCGCCCCTTAATGGCACAACATTATACGAACCGTTCACCGTATTTTATGAAAATGGAGATGTTGATTTATCAAAAATACCCGCGCTTATCGCATATCATAAAAAAATTGGAGCAAAGAATCTATGGCGTAAGTGTAACTAATTTGATTTTTATATCGTACATCTAGATCTAAAGGAAGTCAGCTCTAAAAGCTCTTTTTTAAGAAAAAGCGGAAAACTGATTTCTTTGTCTCCGCACAGTAGAATAAGTGTTTTGAATCAACGATGTCTTATTTATATTATCTACTAGCTGCGCCCAGCGGTTTTGCCCGTTGTACTGTAGCCTATGTGTTATTCCAGGGCTTAAGGTATCTCTATACCAAATTTCAGCTCAATCGGTCCACCCGTTTAGGCGTGAAAGAGTAACAAACATACATATACATCCATACATTCTTAGAAACCTTCATGTTTATAATATTAGTAATATAAAGTGAGTTTTCCTATATTATGTGAAATTCTATCAAAATTAATTATACAGTGTTAGAGTAGGTATGCAGTGTATTTTCCACACGGAACAGTACAGGAGGCGCTTCGTTATCACGGGGTGCCCCTGTATTTACGTAGGCTTTTAAATGACTACCTTCGAGATCGTGAGGTTTTGGTAGTAGGACGTGACGGCTTAACACGTCATCGTGTCTCCTGCGGTGTTCCACAAGGGTCGGTACTGGGTCCACTCTTGTGGAACATTGGCTACGACTGGGTGTTGCGTGGCACGTTGTCCGCCAATATGCGGGTAGCCTGCTACGCGGACGACACGCTTGTTGTCGTTAAGGGAAAGGACCTCAGGGAAGTGTTGCAATTAGCCTCGGCTGCCACAACACTTGTAGTCAGTCGCATACGCGCCCTGGGTCTGGAGGTGTGTCTCTCCAAGACCGAAGCCTTAATGTTTCATGGGCCGCGCGGAGGACCCTCTCCAGGTACTAGGATAACTCTGGATGGAATCTCGATCCGGGTTGGGACACAGATGAAATATCTGGGTCTTATCCTGGACGGGAGGTGGAAATTTGAGGCGCATTTCACAGCGCTCGCTCCCAGAGTTATGGGAGCTGCTGCCGCATTGGGAAGATTACTACCCAATGTGGGTGGCCCGAATGCCACTTGCCGTCGGCTGTACTCCGGGGTGATCCGGAGTATGGCACTGTACGGGGCACCTGTATGGGTGGACGCCCTCAATCGCGCAAATAAGGCACTCCTGCGACGTCCACAGCGAGTCATTGCGACGAGGGCGATACGCGGGTACCGAACGGTGTCTTGGACGGCAGCGTGCGTATTGGCCAGCGATCCCCCATGGGAGCTGGAGGCAGAAGTCCTTGCCGAGGTGTATCACTACATCTCGGCGAGGAAGTCTCGCGGAGAGCCTCCAGCGAGGGAGGAGATCAGGCACATGCGGCGACAGGCGCGGAGCGCTCTTTTAAGGCGGTGGACGGAGGATCTGACTCCACCGGTTCCAGGTCAGTGGACGGTGGATGCCATTCGCCCGGTCCTGCACAGATGGGTGAAGCGGCGGTTTGGGTCACTGACTTTCCGATTGGTGCAGGTACTTTCCGGTCACGGCTGTTTTGGTAAGTACCTGCACCAGATCGCAAGACGAGAGGTGACTCCAGTATGCCATGAATGTGGGGCACTAGAGGATACGGCGCTCCACACGCTAGAGGTGTGTGCTGCATGGGATCCGCAGCGGCACACACTCTCAGCTCTTGTCGGAAACGATTTCTCCCTGCCGAGTGTGGTTAACGCCATGCTCGACAGTGAGGAGTCGTGGCAGACTGTGGCCTCTTTCTGCGAAGAAATTATTTCGCTGAAGGAGGCGGCGGAGCGGATCAGAGAGACTGATGCACTCGCTGACCCGCTACGCCGCAGACGAAACGGTGGGCGTAGGAGGCAATATGTTCGCCTCCTCTCTCCGCCGTCATAGTTGGGTTCACCGATCGGGGGCCGGGGGGCCTCCTTTCGGCTTGCACGAGCTCAACACGTCTGGGGGGTGATTTTGGTAGGTAAGATCACCCCCTCCATTGGCGCAGGGGCCCAGTGACTGGGCTACCGCTGGGGTGGGATGGTGAATGCAACTGCGACCCCATCCTGCCCCATGAAGGCGGGAAAGACGGCCTACCGAGGGGTTTTAGTGGGTATTATTGTCGGCCTTGCACTCCCGCCGGCAAATGAGTCCCACATAACCCGTGCCTCTCCCCCGGGAGGTTCGGGTATGCATAAAAGCATTTCCCCTCGCAAAAAAAAAAAAAAAAAAGGTATGCAGTGTATTACGTACCCGTTGCCCCGGCATTATGGCGTCCCGCAGGAACACCCCAGGTTTTTTAGTGGGTATCCTCGCCGCTCCCATCTCTGGCGGGGGAGTCCCACATACCGCCCCGCGCCCCCCGCGCGTGGGGTGATGATGCGTAACGCATTTTTCCAAGGTCAAAAAAAAAAAAAAAAAGGTATGCAGTGTATTGACTCACGAGGTGGCGCGCGCGGTGTTTCCGCGCGCCCCTTGAGAGGGTGGGGTGAAACTCTTCTTTACCCCACCGCGGAGGGGTCCTCCTGTCAGTGAGGACCAAACGCCGTCGGGGCCGCGGATGAGTGCTTCGGCGTACCCGCTGCCCCGGCATTATGGCGTCCCGCAGGAACACCCCCGGGTTTTTTAGTGGGTATCCCCGCCGCTCCCATCTTTGGCGGGGGAGTCCCACGTACCGCCCCGCGCCCCCCTTTTTCCTGGGTCAAAAAAAAAGGTATAAAGTGTTGTTAAGAGATTAGTAAGGTATATACAAGGGAGTGGTGAATGCAACAGCGACCCCATCCTGCCCCGTGAAGGCGTAACGACGGCCTACCAAGGGGTTTTAGTGGGTTTTCTTGCCGGTCTTACACTCCCACCGGTAAGTGAGTCCCACATAACCCGTGCCTCTCCCCCGAGAGGTATGGGTACGCATAAACGCATTTCCCCTTGTAAAAAAAAGGGCGTAAATCTTAAGAAGCACCGCTCTAACTTTTCAAAATAATTAAGGTTATTTAACGTGATGAACCCCAATTAAGAATAAAGCTGTAATTGTCATGTTTCAGTGTTCTCACAAACTGGAGAAGTATATTCCTTGACTCGCCCTGAGAGGGAATGCATATTGACACGATTTATCGACGAATTGGATAAGGCAAACTATTCTGTGAACTTGTATGTTGGAGCCGGTTTTCTGCCCATTGAGGAATCTTGTAAATTTGTAAGTACCATCAGCCTGAAGACTGCTAACTAAACTTCGTTAAACACAGCTTTCTAAGTGTTTGAAGAGTACCTTTTTTATACAACGAAGTAAGAAGACGAGCAAGACGCTCTCCTGATGGTAAGAAATATCGCTGCCCATAATTACTACAATTATGTAGTGTGACTACCCAGTATTTTACAAAGGTAAAATTCTGGGTGCACTGCGTCAACGCTTCTCACTATCATAAGATGTAAAGACTTCAGCCCAGTAATTTCACTAGCTGCAGTGCCCTCCTACCGAAGCACAGCAACGTTTGCACATTACTACTCAGGCCGTAAAATAACTGGCACTGTTAAAGTACCCACTTAGTCGACCTCTTGCAAAGCACCTACACACGAAATTTTGAAGCATTCTGTAGAGGTAACCCTGTACTGGCTGAGTGTGTCTGTACTGCTACTACCACAACTCTAGTACCTCATGGTGACAGGCGCAGTGCAGTTCTGCGCAGAATTTTTAATTTTTATCCTCTCGGTGGCGCGGTGTCCATCAGACATCGTGAGATCATGATGATGTCTCTCAAGTAAGAAGCGTTAGCTTAGTACACCCAGAATTTTACCTTCGCAAACTCCTGGGTAGCACTGTACTAATTATATTACTAAGTAGAGCGTCTTCTTTCTTCGTTGCATAAAAAAACCAAGATGCTTTCCATCAAGCACATGATGTGTTGGCCTTGTCCCGCACGGCATGCAACAAGAGCTCCAAAAGCTTGCAAAAGTGCTCCATTGTAGGCTATTTGAATAAATAAATGAATTTTGAGTGTTTGAGTTTGAGAGTTAGAAAGAGCTAGGGTTACAGGTGCAATAAACATGCGAATTTCCGCAAACTTTGTTTGAATTTCAGGCAAAATTCATAGACTGCTTTAAAGCCAATATAGTGATAGTGTACAATCCGCCCACCGACTACCTCGGAGGACAAACTTCGGAACAGGTGGAGTCGGATGTTGCCTACATAGCCGAATGTGCCCCTAATTCCCCGATCGTGCTTTACTGGCCTGAGAAATTCTTGCAAGTGGACCGTGATCGTAAGTATATTGCCAAGGTTTAAGAGCGTTTATATCGGTTGACGCTCTGCCGTTCGCACTATTTGACAAATTTTAAAATATGAATTCGTAGAATTTTAGTAATTTGTGCAAGAGGACCATAATCGTGCAAGGTGCAGACGGGCAAAAATATATAATTTTTTACTACGAAAAGTATGTGTTTAGCTCGCTCCGAATGGTTAGAAAATTTAAATATTTATAATAATAGCGAGATTGATGCGCGCGCCGCGAAAAAATTATAATCTTCACCATGAAATATGTGCGATCGGCTCATTCCGAGCACCAAAATTCGTAACTCTACCATGCTTCTGGGGGGGCCTGGCCCCCTGCCCCCCCTGTATCCGCCCTTGGTCATAGTTGAGATTAATTTATTGAAAATTCCGCTAGACCAGGCCTGAACAATATTATTGCACATATTTTGTTTTTAAAACAGGATAAAAACTATATCTAAGTATATCTAGTTTGATCATAATAAGATTTCATAAAGTACGAAACTATTCAATTTATATTTCAAAGTTCGTCGAGAGAAGAGCCTGAATTAATTTGATTCACCTTATATGAGTTTTTTTTCAGCAAACATTGGCATTACGGTAAAACTGTGCGCTCAGAACATTTCCAACTTTGGAGGATTTATCGGAGACGCAGAAGATTCCTCACAGGTCGTAGCTTATATTCCCTATAAAAGTATCACCATTATCGTCGAGGGAACTGTAAGTTTTTTAGTTTATATTATACTAGCTTATAAAGGATTTTGGCACGATTTTCAAAATCCTTTTTTAGCGTAAACCTATCTGTGTTCCAAATTTCAACCCAATCCGTTTAGCGGTTTGGGCTGTGCGTTGATAGATCAGTCAATCAGTCACGATTTCCTTTTATATATTTAGACTAGCTGCTAAATACCCGCTGTACTGTAGCCTATGTGTTATTTTAGGGTCTAAGCTATCTCTATACCGAATTTCATCTCAATCGGTCCACCCGTTTAGGCGTGAAGAAGTAACAAACATACACACTCATAAACTTTCACCTTTATAATATCAGTGGGAAGTGTGAGATGTGATTACAAGGTTGCAAGATAGAACAAACTGTACTAACAGTAAACTTTTTCTATCTTGACAATCCTTTGCCCACCAAATATGGTCGTCAGCGGCGTAGCGTGGGTGTCGGCCGCCCGGGGCGGAAGACAATTTTGCCGCCCTTTTATTTAGATATTTCAATTTAATGTATACTATACATTACATACATTAATTTTAGATAAGTTTTCGGCTAGAACATTCATAACTATTTTGCATTATATAGGTTAAATTTTAAATAAAAAAGTTTATCTAAGTTTTACAATCATCTTTATAATACATTGATACATTGTTATAACAGGTACAATACCTATCACCGCAGATTAGGTACAACTGTTCAAAGAAAGGGAATTCCCCGAATCCGTTACAGAATTATAAGTAATGAAAAATTCCATGCTCTTTTCAATCGGTCCGAATTTGTAGTTGCGTTAAAAATATGAAATGGTTCAAATATTTTTATTATTTATTGTGAAATTTTGCCGCCCCCTAAAAAGTGCCGCCCGGGGCGGGCCGCCCCTACCGCCCCCACTACGCTACGCCACTGATGGTCGTATAATACTTTAACTAAAAACAAAAACGGCACAACTCACGTCTAATATTGTCGAGAATATCTCGACCACGGCGGTTACTGCAGGCGTGATCTCCTGCGCCGTGCCCTCGTCGCTGTTATGGGGGGCGAACTTTCGCTGGCAGCCATGGTAAGAGCCATGGTTGCGAGCGAGGAGTCGTGGCAGGCCGCGGTTTCGTTCTGCGAGAGTGTCATCTCGCAGAAGGAGATCGCGGAACGCGAACGGGAGGTCACCACCGACCTCCCGATGCGTGCCCGGAGAAGGGGGCGTCGGAGGCGTATCTTCCACGCCCTTCTCCAGCCCCCATAACCTGGGTCTAGGCGGCGAGTACGGGGGTACTCGTCGCCGCAAGCACAGACCCACGAGGTGGCGCGCGCGGTGTTTCCGCGCGCCCCTTGAGAGGGTGGGGTGAAACTCCTCTTCACCCCACCGCGGAGGGGTCCTCCTGTCAGTGAGGACCAAACGCCGTCGGGGCCGCGGATGAATGCTTCGGCGTACCCGTTGCCCCGGCATTATGGCGTCCCGCAGGAACACCCCCAGGTTTTTTAGTGGGTATCCCCGCCACTACCATCTTTGGCGGGGGAGTCCCACATACCGCCTCGCGCCCCCCGGCGTGGGGTGATGATGCGTAACGCATTTTTCCTGGGTCAAAAAAAAAAAAAAAAAAGGCGTGATCTCCTGATGAAGGACATCGTAATTGTCCGAAACCGTGGTCGAGATATTCTCGACAATATTAGACGTGAGTTGTGCCGTTTTTGTTTTTAGTTATGGAGAACACTCGCGATAGTTTTAAAAATCGTATAATACTTTTTTTAAAAGTTTAAAGCAAAAGCAAAAATACGTGCAAGTGCCTTTTCTTCTTTATTTATTTAATTATTCAGCACAACGCTAGGACTAACTTAATGCTACAGTAGCATTTTCTGCCAGTTGTCATGAAACTGGAGAAAAAGTACCGGACAATGGTAGGAGTGCAGACAAAGTTAAGAAAATGAAGCAATCTTAAAAATTCTTTCTTCCTTCTTTCTATTTCGTCTTCCTAATAATCTATTTATGATGGACAAAACATTTTTAGTCATCATTCCTATTTATGGGTTTCTAAAATAACAGTATTTTTGCAGAAATCAGTGAACACTGCTAACCAAAATAACTATGACGGCCATACATCTCTATATGCCAGCGTGTTTCCAGCAATGATCAGAGCCATAGATAACGCACCATCCAAATTTGCTGCCGTCGAAGCTCAACTGAAATATAGCAGGAAAGTGAGGCAGCTGTGTGATCTGAGAAGTGATTGTAAGTTTACCTTTAGTAATATAACATGACTAGAACATAGTAGGGGAGACCGGGTACAAAAGTAACGTTTTGTACATTGACCATTGTTTCTAGCTAGGTGTGTTATTACGAGTAGTATGTCATAACGGATATAAATATAATATGTAAATTTGGTTCATGTTCTTTACATTATCATTATATTTATAGTTTACATTATTTACATTATCATTATATTTATAGTTTTTTTCCTTTAGTTTTTTTCTTGCCCTCTTCATAGTCAGGTGGTAAAACTTCTTAGCTTTATTTCAACTGTGCAACTATTCGCAGGGGAGGGGGGTGTACCCGAGTATAGCTTGACAGCAGCGAGGCGATGCGATGTTTTGGTGATCGGATAGACCTACAGGGCGTTTGTTACTTTCGACCCGCCGTTACGTTTGTACTTTGTACCCGGTCTCCCCTAGTAACATAATATTATATATGTTCCGGCTAAAGTCCGAAGTGAGGCAACACCTAGGCTAGCCGGTTAAACCTAGGTGTAGCCGCACTTAGGACTTTAGCCGTAACATATATAGTTATAACTAGCTGTGCCCAGCAGTTTTACCCGCTGTACTGTAGCCTACGTGTTATTCCTATCTCCATATCAAATTTCAGCCCAATCGGTCCACACGTTTAGTCGTAAAGAAGTAACAAACATACACGCTCACAAACTTTCGCATTTTATAACAAGAGAAAATCTAAAAAACTTTTTAAAAACAAGCTTTTATTATTATTATTAGTATCCAGCACCAAAGAACCTACTCGTCAAGACGAATCAATTGAGCCCAAACTCGATGGAGTTGTGTCGTTTAATTACGGAGTTCCTATGGCGACCTTCCAGCTCTATCATCAGATCAGCTCAATGTCATAATAATATTGCATTGTCACCTGATTTATACATGCATACAAAATTTATGATATCGGGAAGTGGCAGTGGCGGATTTACAGTCTAGGCCGCCCTAGGCCCCAGTCCATGTAATACCTGCACCTACGTCGTATATAACATGTCTACTCCTACTTACTCCTTAAAACATTCGGTGCCACCGACTCGCGAACAAAATGAACGTGAACTCGCATGGCGAGTCGGTGGCACCGAATGTGTTAAACAGTGGCGAATCCAGATTTTTTACAAGCTTTATATTACTTTCACCTGTCTGTTGTCTGTCTGTCTGTCTGTCTGTCTGTCTGTCTGTCTGTCTGTCTGTAATCAAATCTTGCAAGATTAATTTGACCCACTTCCCGGTTTCCAATTGAGCTGAAAATTTGCATGCGTGTGTAAATCGGATGACAATGCAATATTTTTATGACATCGAGCTGATCTGATGATGGAGCTGGAAGGTGGCCATAGGAACTCCGTCATAAAACAACGCAACCCCATCGAGTTTGGGCTCATTTGATTCGTCTTGACGAGTACTTTATGATACAAGACGATAATAATAAATAAAGCTTGTTTTTAAAAAGTATTTTTAAAATTTCACTTGTTTTTCTTGTGAACAAGGTAGGTTTGTACATTTCAACGTTTACCTACAATTTGAATCTCTAAAATAGGAAATGTTATTACAAGCTTTATATTACTTTCACCTGTCTGTTGTCTGTCTGTCTGTCTGTCTGTCTGTCTGTCGGTCTGTCTGTAATCAAATCTTGCAAGTTTGATTTGACCCACTTCCCGGTTTCCAATTGAGCTGAAAATTTGCATGCGTGTGTAAATCGGATGACAATGCAATATTATTATGACATGGAGCTGATCTGATGATGGAGCTGGAAGGTGGCTATAGGAACTCTGTCATTAAACAACGCAACCCCATCGAGTTTGGGCTCATTTGATTCGTCTTGACGAGTACTATATGATGCAAGATGGTATAATGATAATTAAAGCTTGTTTTTAAAAAGTATTTTTAAAATTTCACTTGTATATCTCTGACAAGAACGTGTGCGTTAAACTCGTTCCGAATAGAATAAAATTTTAAAAACCTTGTAATGCGCTCGCAGCAAGCTGCTCGCGCCGAGAAAATTTTACGTTTCAGACTACAAAAGATGTGCAATCAGAGCCGGTTTTAACATTACCAGCGCCCTGGGCGAGATTTCTACGGCGCCCCCTAAAAAGCAATTCAAACCCATACTAAAAAGGAAAAAATTCCAGGATTTTTTTCTGGGCCGATTCCGATGGGCAAAATCATGGGCGTATCTAGAAAAAAATCCACCTTTCCAGCTTGCTGCGAGTTCCAAGAAAATTTTGAATTTTTCAGCACGAATTATGTGCGTTAAGCTTGCTTCGAGTGGCAAAGAAAGTAAATGTTCTCATTTATAAAAGCGCGAGCAGCTCGCTGCGAGCGCCGAGAAAATTTTGAATTTTTCAGCACGAATGTTGTGCGTTTAGCTTGCTCCGAACGGCAAAGAAACTAAATAAGTATTCTTATTTATAAAAGCGCGAGCAGCTCGCTGCGAGCGCCGAGAAAATTTAGATATTTTACAGCACGAATGATGTGCGTTTAGCTAGCTTCGAGTGGCAAAGAAACTAAGTGTCCTTATTTATAAAAGCGCGAGTAACTCGCTGCGAGCGCCGAAAAAAATTTGAATTTTTCAGCACGAATGATGTGCGTTTATCTTGCTTCGAATGGCAAAGAAAGTAAATTTTCTCATTTATAAAAGCGCGAGCAGCTCGCTGCGAGCCCCGAGAAAATTTTGAATTTTTCTGCACGAATAATGTGCGTTTATCTTCCTTAGAGTAGCAAAGAAACTAAATGTTCTTATAAAAGCGCGAGCAGCTTGCTACGAGCACCGAGAATATTGAATTTTTCAGAACGAATGGGGCGCCACGGGCGCCCCATTATAGAGCCTGTGGCGCCCCTTTTATCCGGCGCCCTGGGCGGTCGCCCAACCGCGCTCCACCCTAACGCCGGTACTGTGTGCAATGAGCTCGTTCTGAGTGGTGAGCAAAATACATAATATTCTATTTATAATTGCGCGAGCAGCTAGCTGCGAGTGCCGAGAAAATTTTATATTTCAGGCTACAAAAGATGTGTCCTGAGCGGTGAGAAAATAACTTTTAGTTATTTCTTGTCATCAGTGATTTTTTTGTCACAATTGGCCGCCCCTAATATCTGGCCGCTCTAGGCCCGGGCCTACTGGGCCTTAGGGCAAATCCGCCACTGGGAAGTGGGTTAAATTAATCTTGCAAGATTTGATTACAGACAGACAGACAGACAACAGACAAGTGAAAGTAAATAAAAGCTTGTAATACTAGTGTGATTTACCTGAATCTAACTGAAATTTAACATTTGCAGGCAGAAGGGATTGCCCGTTGAACATCGTAAAACAAGCTTTCGAGATTGTATCTAACATAGACATGGGACACCTCAGGCGACCTTTGTGTGATATTTTGGAGAGTGATAAACCCGCCGTGCAGGAAATCTTGAATGAGAAGGAGAACATCAACGAATATTTACCTACTAATAATTAATAATACCTACTACATTTTATTGTATTATGTAGAAGAAGGATTAAATTATATTTCATAATGTGTTAATGTTTTGTTTTAAATTTTTAATTACTGATTTTTGTTAAAACATATGAATATTTATTTTATTATGTAGAAGAAGAATTTAATTTAATTTCATGTCATTTGGTGTTAATGTTTTGTTTTAAACATTTATTAACGTTGTTCTATCTGTTAATGTTGTGTTGTAATGTTTAGTTGCGCATGCTGTGGTATCCTGTAATTGTAGGAGCACATAGACTTACGAACTTATAGCCCTAAGATTTAATTGTAATGTGTTTCCTCCGTTGGATGTTTGATCAGTTTAATGTCCTAAAATTATGCCATTTTAAAAATAAAAGGCATTTTCAAACCTGAATGATATTTCGCTACCACGGCCACGGTCGGAAGAGAATCAAAAGTGCGTGCAATTTTTTGTTTCAATTTCCCATTAACCTGCGCTGAACGCTCTATTTTGATCAATAAATTATTAATGTAATACAAGTGTAAATTATTTCATTTATGCCTTTTCGTGAGTGATTCTTCCCAGTACGACCACGACACGACATATTGATGTTTATTTTGTAGAACATATTCGTGAAAAAATATGTACTTTTGAATTTAAAACTTGTACTCTTAATTTAGACTTAGAAATTGTGGTCGTGCTGGGAAGATACCTTCCTGGCACGACCACTCGTGGTTTCAGTTAGCGAGATGACTTGTATTGTCGAAAAATATACGAATTAATTGTTCTCAAATTGTACCATCTTGGTGACAGGGTTTCAATGCTCATACTACGTTACCCACAAACATGTGACATTTTACAAGCTTTTATTTACTTTCACCTATCTGCTGCTGTCTGTCTGTCTGTAATCAAATCTTGCGAGTTTAATTTGATCCACTACCCGGTTTCCGATTGAGCTGATATTTTGCATGCATGTATAAAACGGATGACAATGCAATATTGTTATGACATCGGGCTGATCTGATTATGGAGTTGGAAGGTGGCCATAGTAACTCCGGAACTAATTGAACGATGCAACCCCATCGAGTTTGGGCTCATTTAATTCGTCTTGACGAGTACTTTGGTGCTATATTGTAATAACTAGCTTATGCTCGCGGCTTGCCCGCATGGCAAAATCCTTTCGTAGCGGAGCTCTAAGTCTTAAAACCTATCTATGTTCTAAATTTTAGCCCAATCCGTCCAGCAGTTTAGGCTGTGCGTTGATAGATTAGTCAGTTAGTCAATTAGTCACTCTTTCCTTTTATATATTTAGATAATAAAAGCTTGTGTTTATACAAGAGTGCAAAGTTGCTTTTTGACCGCGTGCTCGGTTTGTATGACCGAGCGAGCAAAGGATTCTAAATTTAAATCACGAGCGCAGCGAGTGATTTATTAATTAGAATCCTGAGCGTTAACGAGGGAAACAAAAGAGCACAAGGTCGAAAATCTTTGCACTCGAGTGTAACACGTAACTTTTCATTCCCCCTCAGCGAGGAAATGACTAAATAAAAAAAACATTTTCGATCACAAGATGCTTTTATTTCATTTTAGATAGGTACATTATGATAGTACAGAATCATATACAAGAGAGATATATACCGCGCTTAGGTCATTTTTTGTATGAAAACAAAGTCACCAAAACATGGTGGGGTGCGGGGGATGGCTGGCTAGATTTGATTGGCTCGTTCAAGGTGACGTCACAGTTACGCCACAGATTAGGTAATAGTTAGAGGCATAACATGACTTTCTAGTGATGTGGTAAAGTCGCTATATCGTATCGATAAGAAAATATAAGTTACTGTTATTCTTAAGTTTAATGAGAAAGTTCGTTGTATTGTATACGAGAGATATTTTAATATAACTTCAATTATTGTTTTATTATAGCTTAAATGTTTTCTCATCTCTATTACCTCCCAAAGTACCCGAATAAACATTTTATATGGTTTCACTAAAATATAAATAGGTCCATCGCTCGCATAAAATTTTTAGTCCTAATTTTAAAAAATTATGCGTGCGAATACGCACCCTATAATAATAAACAATAAATGTTAGATAGCGAATTATTTGTTTTTAAATTAGTGACAAATTTAACATTATGTATTTTAAAAGCTTCGTTACACTTCTCTTATTATAAGCTTCATAATAACCATTCATGAATTAAATACCAGTAACCCCGTATAATATTAAACCCCGATAATTTTGGTACCTTAATATACCTAATACCTACCTACTTCAAAAATTTCAATAACATTTTTGTCGATAAAATTTGTAGTGTAAATTTAAATTTGTGTCTTATCACTAGTTTATCCGGGCGTCAGAGAGAACGAGATAATGTTATACAAATTTACCAAGAAAGAATGAGACGAAAAGAAACTTGGCCATTTTTATATTGCATTTTATGTTAAACATTTTTCAATGATTATTATCGGAATAATAACTTGCCTGTGTAATAAGATTTCGTCTTTTGCGTAACTGAATGTAGCGCTAGTCTTTCCGTGCCTTTTTATTGAACAATACGGCATTTTTATTATTTATTTTTCATTAAGTATGTGAATGTCACGCTGTCAATGTCGGCCGTGGAATAAACACGAAAAAGAGGCGGAGCTACGAGCTTATGTTGATTCAGGCATATGACTTGGCGACTGTTACCTCACTTTAGCTTCCATCTCTAGCTTTATGATCTGTGTACAGAATAATCTATAAATTTAACTTAGGTATAACTTAAGTTTAGGGTGGTAGGGCGTTTGGCTTAATATTTCTCAACAATTTTTACGTATTCCTTGCGAATGACGAAATTGCGGTCTCTTTTTGTCTCTTTTTGTTTTTTTTGATATTTGTTTCTGGTCTGGGTGGTTTTCAATATCTATTATAAGTATGTATTTACAAAAGAAAAGTATATGAGTAGTATATCTGTTATCCTAATCATCATAATACAAGCATTAAGTTGCTTAGTATGGGGTTAGGTGGCACTGTGTGAATTGTCCTGAAATATTTATTTTTATTTGAATTAGGTAAATGAATTAACAATAAGTCATCTGAATGTTTCTCGATGTTTTTGACATTAAGTTGTGTTAGTTCCCTAGTTCGACATGCTCCGTTCATACCAATAATAAGAACAACCTGTAACGTAAAGGGTATTATAGTAGATACATTAATAAAATTGATTAACGTGCATAATAAATTATGCCTATGAACATCAATATAATTGACTTACTTTTGCCGCTAAATATACGGAATCAGGTGCTTCGTTAAGAAACTTTTTAATTTCAGATGCTGTGAAAACCTTAGATTTTTTTGGTTGATGACCAGCTGAGGCTCTTTTTAAAAATGCAATTAATTTAGGATAGGTGTCGATATTTACGTCTTTACTCATCTTTATTGTGGCCTTTAGCATTGAATAAATACTCCATAGAGTGCTTGATTTCTTAGTCTTGGATAATTCAATAAAATATGCCAATAAAACGTTTTCTGAGAAAGTTTTGGCTCTTTTAGCTAGTCGCCACGCGTTAAATATATAGTACTGCTTTAAATACTTCTCGCGTGATTGTTGAGGAAGAAAGCTCATTTGCGCATTATTGACAGTTTCCGTTAATTCTGTAGGAGTCAAATATAATTCTTTGTCGCTAGAAGTCGCTAGAGTCACTCATTTTACTTGTTTTTAGTTTCTTGTTTTAACCAATAGCCGCGTACTGATTGAGCGAGCAGCCTCGCGAGGCTGCCTCGTGAGGCAAATCCTCGGTCGGTCAAGACGTGCCTCGCCCGATACAAACGCACGCGCTGCCTCGCCCGAGCGTGCCGCGGCCCGAGCCGAGCGGTGTCGGTTTTTGTCGATGCTCAAAGGCGCCTCACTACGTTTGCCGAGTTAATCCGAGGCTTGCCGCGCGAGGCAGCCTCGGATTAAAAAACTTACAGAGCGAGGCCGCCTCGCGCGGCATGCGTACTGCGGCAAATGTCCGAGGCTGCCTCGCGAGGCTGCTCGCTCAATCAGTACGCGGCTAATAGCCGCGTACTCACCTTTTTGGATTGAAGAAGGAATAATATTATAGGTATACTCGTATTCTATAGTTTTTACAATTTGACGTGAAAAGAAAAAAGCGCGCGCACAGATAACAAAAAAAATAAGAGCGCGCAAAGCAAATTAAAAAAAAAAAAGTATACCAAGGAGGTTCGGCGTCTGAGTTTTTAACAAGTTTAAAAAAGTTGTACGCTTAATTCGGTACCATAGAGGTGGAAGTAAATAGGTTTAATGATGTTTTTGACTCACAAACTCGGTGCACACGATCTTCTAAATTCAAATTTACTTTACCCTCTAGAGGATAAAATGGACTTTTCCAGTCAGATATCGAAGCGCAAAAATACACTTTCCGAGGTGGAGGGACGAAAATAGTTATTTGTTATACAAGAGTGCAAAATTGCTTTTTTACCGCGAGCTCAGTTTGTATGACCGAGCTAGCGAAGGATTCTAAAATTAAATCACGAGCGTAGCGAGTGATTTATTAATTAGAATCCTGAGCGTTAGCGAGGGAATCAAAAGAGCACAAGGTCAAAAATCTTTGCACTCGAGTGTGACACATAATTTTTCATCCCCCCTCAGCGAGGAAATAACTCAATAATAATAATAATAATAATAAAATTCTTTATTATCAGACACATGGTCCATAGTTTACAGTTTACAGAGTTAAATTAACAAAAATACACGACACAATTAAAAACAATTGTGTGCTAAAAAAGACATAAAAATTTGTAAAAAAAATAAATAAACATTAATTATTGTTATTATGTGGCTAGTTCTAGCCATCGTCTGTATGTTGCAGTCAGCAACAGTCTATCTGCCAAGCTTCTAATGATTGTATTTCTACACGTGTCGACTCTGGCCATAAATGATGCTATTCTTCTACGTTGAATCGCGTTAAAAGAATCGACTCTAGCGTTCAGGAACATTTCTGAGGCACTGCAATACCACTTCAGACCCATCAGGTGCCTGAAGACGTTATTGTACGCCACACGAATGGTGTCATGCGATTTTTTGGTGTACTGTGTCCAGAGTTGACACGTGTAGAAGGTTTGGCAAAAGGATTTAAACAAACAAATTTTTACGTCAGAAGCTGCTTTAAAAAAATTTCGGGCAATCATGTTTCCAACAGTACATAATGCTCGTCTTTGACGTTCCATGTCATTATCGTCCTTTAGAGTGGAGCTCACAATGTGGCCAAGGTACTTAAATGTTTCGACAATTTTCACAACCTGTCCATTTAGTTGTATCGGTGGAATATTTGTGGGCCCTCTCCCCGATCTAAATACCACCATTTCAGTCTTTTTAACGTTATAGGTTAAATCGTGACTTCGTGCGTACCTTTCACAGATATTAATTAGCCTTTGCAGACCTTTGATTGAGGGGCTGAGCAGCACCATATCATCAGCGTAACTCAAGTTGTTGACATATCGACCATCCAACTTAAGCCCAACCGGGGTGCTGCTCAGCTCCACAATCAGATCATTTACGTAAAGATTGAACAGGTCTGGAGAGGTAACCCCACCCTGCCGTACACCGCAGGTTAACCGATATTCATCTGACAGTACTGAGTCCCATCTAACATTGTTGGTCTGGTTGCCATACCAATATGCAAACAGACCAACGATCTCAGACGGAACCCCAGCTTTGTGCATCTTCTCCCACAGCAGCTCATGGTTTATTGTGTCAAACGCACGGCTCAAATCTAAAAAACAAGCATAGACTGAAGTGTCATTTGCAGTATAATATTTTACAACTTCTTTTAACGAGAATATTGCCATGTCAGTGGATACGTGCGGGCGAAAGCCAAACTGACCGTCGTCGATATTCATTGAGCTGATGTGGGAGTAGATTACTCTTTCAAGAACCTTGGCCACAATTGTTGCTAAGGAAATAGGCCTGTAGTTTGCCGCGCTCGAAATATCACCCGTTTTGTTTTTCGTAATAGGCACAACTAGGGTACGAATAAGGTCTTTCGGTAAATAATTGTGTCTCACGCAGAGATTATAAAGCCGCGCCAAAACAAGACATATGTATCTTCCAGCGAATTGTATATGCTCTACACTAAGACCGTCGTGGCCCGGAGACTTGCCTCGCTTCATCTTTCTTAAAACAGTTTCTATTTCCTTTGTTGTAATTAACACGTGACAAGGCAGCGGGTCCCGACGTATCTCAGTGCTAGTCTGAGTGGTTTGAATTTTTACATCAAAATGATTTCGGAATAAATTTGCAATATTAGTCTTATCCTTTTGTCCTTCAATACTTATTGGTAAACTACACTTGCTATCTAATTTTTTGGTTTCCTTCCAAAACTGTATGAAATTCTTATCTCTGTGATGGCGAGCCAGTAAATCCATTTTAATTCTATCTTTGTTTCTCAGAACGTATTTAATCGCGGCTTTATACTTTCTGCGTGATGCAGCCATATTCTCATAGTGAAATCCCGAGCGCGGCCTACCGTATAAAACCCACAACGAGAACATTTCTCTAGCCTTGGAATGGGCAGCTTTGACATGTGAATTCCACCCTACTTTAATATTATGTTTCTTAATATATCTTTCATCTGAACTTTGAACTGCTGCTGACTGCAAAATGTTAATTATATTATCATAAAATACGTCAATATATTCATAGTGAGTCTCATTTGTACATAAAGCGTCACAAACCATACATTCCATTTCATTAAATTCTTTTTCATATGCATTCAATAAATCAAATAATTTTGTATCACAAATTTTGGTATATACAGTCTTTTGTCCCTTATCCCTGTTACCCCATATGTGTTTGTTGATACTAGAATTAGTGTTAATTACATCATTAGTGACTTTTGGTCTTACAAAATTCAAGTTGCAATCGAAAACTAATGGGAAGTGATCAGACGTGGTCATGTTATAATTGACGTGCAAATTGGACACCAGCTTGACTGCAGCCTCAGTAACAAGACAGTGATCTAGCCACCGACATGCGCCATTCGCCTCGCTTACATAAGTAAATGTATCTGAATCAAGCTCATCTAAGTCAATACACAGTAAGGATTGATCTCTGCAATAATTTACCAACTCTTTGCCATAAAGAGTTCCCGGATGCGCATTAAAATCGCCAAGGATCAGAACACATTCAGTATCAGCGCTCTCGATCACGGCACTGATAAGCGCAAGACAGTGGATAAATTCAGGAAACTCATCATCACTGTTAACAGGCATGTAAACACAAACTGCTAATAAGCTACGGTCACCTTGCGCTAACCGTACAGCTATAATTCGATCACTGTCACAAGTCAAAATATCAGCTGAGGTAAATAAATTAGTCCGATAGAGTATGGCAGTTCCACCGTAAGGCCTACCTTTAATAGGTTTGATTGCGGGGTGCATAGATGATTTAGACACGCAACTAAACTCGCTATCGATACTATTAATAATACCCAGGTCATGTGGCATTAACCAGTGTTCCTGTAAACATATTACATCCGCGTTTTTACACATATCTCTAATGTCAGGAATACAGTTTTTAACTGAGCGACAATTATAAGAAACAAATCTCAAATTATTATTATTAGGTGTTAATATATTATTCATAATTATTTTTTAGATTTGTCGGTATGATTAATATTTGCGCGTTGCGGTCTAAATCGCCTAAACACCAGACCTTGCGGCCAGAAATCGTTTCTAAGAAAATTGTTTAATTTATTGGCGGGAACTTTAATTTTGAACGAATTAAAGTTTGTTTCTCTCGTTTGAGTCAGTTTCTCTATTTCAAGACAACTTTCGTTCATTTCCTTGATATGATCCTTAATGTCCTCTTCTGTAATATGCTTCTGGGTACGGGAAAGGTATACGTATGCATATGATTCCGCAGCTTGGAGTTTACTCGTTGTGGATTGTAAGGTCCCTCTTGTGTTTCTATATTTATAAGGCATCGTTTTCTTTCTTTTCACTAATGTGAAACCGTCGTCATTATTTGATTTAAAAGACTCATTATGAGTGGTATTTAAAATGTCCCTATAGCTAGGTATAAATGTCTCATCCGTCCGCCCGGCATCCAACTGTTGCACAGAAACCGGTTCGAGCGACGAGCCAAGCGGCTGCGGCTCAGTCGCAGCTCCGGTGCCCGGAGTGGCGCGCGCGCTCTGCGTGTGCGCAGACGCAGCTCGCGTAGGTGCCTGCTTTACGATGCTACGCTGATCTTCTGCCCGCTTACCGCGTCCTCCTCGCGTCGTTGCAATATTATATTCATGCTTACTCGCTTCGTATGTTATGCTTGTAGGTATCATTAATTTATAAATAATCGATCTCGCATACTCGATCTCGTCCGTATTGTAGGTATTAAGGCAAATTTGGATAATACCAGTCTCCGGTAAGGTGTCTATCTTGTTGCTGATGAAGGCCAACATCTCATTTATCACTACTTTGCACTGGGTACACTTTAACGTCACGTTTTCATCTGTTAAATTGCTCATAACTGCGTTAGAACGCGCGGGAGGAGATCGCGCTGTCATATTCGTGCGATGCGCGCAGCGGCGGAACGCAAACTGATAATGCTAAAAGTTTTTTTGAAGTGAAAACTTCTTTAGCGGCGCTGAGCACTTTTTTGTATGGGTAAAAACTTTCAAACTCGCGTCAGGGTCACATGATGCTGATCGAAAAAGCGTAAGATCGAGGGGAAGGGAGAGGAACTAGTATCTCCCACTCTTTCTACCGTGCCTGAGTGTGCTGCTCTGTTTAGGCGGCAGAGGGGGCTTAGACAAGCGCGCGCCCGATATTTTTTTTTTATATTTTATATTTATATTTTATATTTTTTTTATTAGACACTTAAATAGGTTCGAATCAAAACTGTTTGTTTCTTACTTAAGTTATCATAAACCAATTGTATCAGTTGTAAAAATTTGCGATGATGATTCTGATAATAACGATGGTGTAAAAGTCGTCGTAATTATGGATGGAAGTTGATTTTTCTGAGAGATAAAATTTAATGTTATATATAAATAACGATATAATATTATAAATAACAACATATATAAATTGTCATATTTGTGTACGATAGCGCAATAAATAAACATTGTATTCTACCTCATAAATGATAGTATTTTTATACTTATAATTAAACACAACGTTAATATTGAAGTTTTCACTTCTGCCGGCACTCCCGGAGTGCTATTTTTTTTTTAAATTATTCTCACCATGGATGCGCACAGTGTTGCCAGTGCACTATCTTCAAAAATAACCAGTATTCAATTTTAATTTACGTAGGTACGCTTACTTAGAGTCCTTTTCACGAAAGAGGTCCCACGGAATTTAGCGGAACTAATTTTTATTCTATTATTATTGGACTTCATTCATTTTAAATCATTTTTATTTGTTACATAAAATAAATACCTTTTTGATTAAGAAATTAAATATGAGAAATTAAGAGGCGTTAAAAAGTTAAAGGTATTTAAACTTTTAAAATGTGCAATAGTGGCGTCCCGCAAAAAGGTCTCCTTTCGTGAAAAGCACCTTACCTATTCGTTTTAGTGATTATTTCCTCATTTTCAGTTTATTACAGTGAGAAATCGTTAATAAAAAAGTTACTAAAAAGTAATACTTAGAAAAAATCTTGCTACTAAATTGATAAAGTTATAAAAAATTGGCTTATTCTATTAACTCTGCTAAATTAACTCAACTATTATTTACTATTACAGTACTATATAATTCATTAAAAACATTATTGCCTCGAAATGTAACTTATATCTAAACAACTAACGTAAATATAGTTCAAAAGAAACGTAATATGTTACAAAAGTAACTTACTGGCAAGGCTGATGGTGCGCCCAAAGCAAATTAAAAAAAAAAGTTTACTAAAGAGGTTCTTACTCCGAGTTTTTAACAAATTTAAAAAAGTTGTACGCTTATTTCGGTACCATAGAGGTGGAAGTAAATAGGTTTAATTATGTTTTTGTCTCTAGAGGGTAAAGTAAATTTGAATTTCTCTAGAGGATAATATGGACTTTTCCAGTCAGATATCGAAGCGCAAAAATACACTTTCCGAGGTGGAGGGATGAAAAAAGTATTTTTTAAATTTTACTTGTAACTTTACTGTATTAGACTGATTTAAATACGATTCTGATAGAAAGAAAGAAAGAAAACACATTTATTTGTAAAACACACTACATACATAGAGGAAAAAAAAGAGAACAAATTATTTAACATTACATAATAATATATATTATTAATTATTATAGCAGTAAACGGAAATGAATACGGTTCTATTAAAAACGCAGTGTAAATAAAGTCTAATGCTAGAAAAAAAATGGTGCTCACTTTCTAATTATGTATCAATAAAGGCACTATATAATTTGTATGTATCTCAACGTATTTAGATATTTTAAATGAGAACATTTTAATTAATTGCTGATAATATTTTAGTCTGAAGAAAAAAACTTTCACATTATCTATACTACGTGTACTCAGCGGTTTTAGCTGCAGAAAAGAACTCTATGTGCTATTTTAGGGTCAAAGCTATAAACTACCTCTTAACTACGAGTATTTAGTCGTAAAAAGGGTAATGAACACACACAAACACATACACATTTTCGCATTAATAATAATATTATTAGAAAAAGGTCCCGCCTGCCCCACCAATCGTCCCACTGGGTGGGTGGCAGGTCTCAAGTTTTAAATTTTTGGTGTAACTAATTTCAAAATACAATGTGTTGGGCATGACATGATAATGTTAGTTCATATGGTATTATCCCACGAAAACTCACAATAGGTTGAAAAGTAGTCAATGTGTTATTGGAACGAAGTTCCTTATCGCGCGTTGTGAAAGGGGGCTAGACGGAAAAAAATCTTACGAAAAGTTGTCACGACACTTTTTGCTATAGTAAGCTATTGTAAGCTGTGCGGCGTGCGCATGTTTCTCTGTCTCTCTCTCTCTCTTATAGAAAGCAAGCCAGATATTTTCATTTCTATTTCGCATTGAACAGTGTGGTGTCGCGACGATTATTTTTGTTGAGTGTATACAGGTTTTTTGTAAATAATAAAACCCCGGACCCCGGATGGAACTTCGTTCCATTCGGTGTCCCTTGACACCTCTCAAGTTTTTTTCCCTTGTAGTAGGTACCTCTAGTTAGCCGTGTACCGTTCAACTCTTTCTAGTCTGCTGTTACGAGTTGACAGAAGTAATCAAAGTTTTATACAAAAAAACTCTTCAAATGAAATAAACAGGCGTATTGCGCATAATCTTTCTCGTGTTATGCTCGTATTAACTGACAAAACTAAAATGTTTGGTCTTAACTAAACCTAAAATCTAAACTTAAAATAAAAACGCGATAGCCTTCAGGAATAACGCATACTTACTTACATTATAATATTATTATGTTAGATGCCGTTTAGTGGGTAAAACCGCTAGTTATTTTTAATAAAGGTTTATACGTATATAGGTACGACAAAAGAACAGATTCCCCAAAGAACAACCTTTAATATGTTTAAATAATAATTAAGTCACCGAGATTCCTAAAATAACTTCAGTAAGATTATTGACTGCCTGTTTAAATCTAATGGGCGACAACCGGAGCAATAGGGATGTTGGCAATGTCAAAACTTTTAATATTTATAATTAGTCCGTAATTATTCGATACGTTTTTTTTTTCTTGCGAATAAAATATAAAAGGGCTAAGATATAACGGTTATAAGATTCTGTGTCGTCACGCCACTAAACAACAATGTACTTGATTTAGTGGTGTGACGTCACGATCAAGCAACCTGTATCAAGTGCGTTGTATCTCTCACGTTTTTTTATAAGAATTACGAATAAAAAAATACGTGTCCAATATTTTTCAATAATCTACATTATAGACAAAAAAAAATTTTTAGTCACCGTCCCTATTGGTGTTCCTATTAGAGGTACTTAGACTGTAATTAATTAATTTGCATATTTAAATTTCCTAAGTAATTATAATTAAGACAATATGGTAAAACTGTTATCTACAGAAAATAGAATTTCAGAAAAACCTATTTCTGTTCGTATAGGTAGGTACTTAATATTCTTTTCGTGAGTGTAAAAACGGTGACTTTCTGAACGGATATTATCTTCTACTGATTAGCGAGGCGGAATTCGGTTGAAAAATGATTTCTAAAATAATATTTAGTTTTCTTGCTCTTACGTTATTTTATAGCAGAGTAGACGCAATCAAGGTATGTATAACTTCCAATTTTATTATTTAAATGATAATATTTTCTGCTTATCGGAACGATAATGTTAGTACATTATGGTGTTATCCCACGAAAACTCATAATAGGTTGAAAAGTAGTCAATGTGTTATTGGAACGAAGTTCCTTATCGCGCGTTGTGAAAGGGGGCTAGACGGAAAAAAATCATACGAAAAGTTGTCACGACACTTTTTCCTATAGTAAGCTATTGTAAGCTGTGCGGCGTGCGCATGTTTCTGTCTCTCTCTCTCTCTCTCTCTTATAAAAAGCAAGCCAGATATTTTCATTTCTATTTCGCATTGAACAGTGTGGTGTCGCGACGATTATTTTTGTTGAGTGTATACAGGTTTTTTGTAAATAATAAATAATAAAATCCCGAACCCCGGATGGAACGAAGTTCCATCCGGGTGTCCCTTGACACCTCTCAAGTTTTTATTTTTTATAAAAATTTAAAGAGGGGATGCATCCCGCATTTGCCCTGTATTGAGACACAAGGGTTATTGTCATTTGGGACACAACATTTTCGGAGACTGTGTCCCAAATGACTACTCTATTTTTATTAATAATTTTAGTGACATTTGGGACACCACTGAAAAATTCTGTTTTCTACAGTCAGATAAAAAAACTCATAACTAGTTTTTTTGGCAATTCTCAGCGTATGAACGCATTAGTGGTTAACGGCGGGGGCGGCTAACCGCGTTTCTGGTGTAATATGCAACCGCCTAGGCGGCTTAGGGCCGAAACACATAAGCGCGTTGCGGCGCCGCGCCGCTGAAATCGGCAGTTTTGCGTTGCGGCGTTGCGGCGTCGCGAAAAAGAGCGTTTTACTATCGTTTGCTAGGGTACCAGTTTTTTTATTTTTTTATTCGACTGATCGACTGATCCATGCCAGAGACACGTTCATTCACAATAAAAAAATCAGAAGAACTGGTACCCTAGCAAACAATAGTAAAACGCTCTTTTTCGCGACGCCGCAACGCCGCAACGCAAACTGCCGATTACAGCGGCGCGGCGCCGCAACGCGCTTATGTGTTTCGGTATTCACACACATTCTGTCCACATATATAAATATATAAATATTTCAGGACGTTTCACACAGCGCCACCTAACCCCAAACTAAGCAACTTAATGCTTGTAATATGGTGGTTAGGATAACGGATATAATACTTACGAGTATATACTTTTCTTTTGTAAATACATACTTATAATAGATATTGAAAATCCACCCAGACCAGAAACAAATACCTGTGGATCACACGAGTACGGGGTTGGGTCAAATTTACCTTTTTCTACTTTGGACGCACTTATCTCCAAGCACGTTCGTCGTGCATCTGTAATTTTTTAACAATGCTTAGCGCGGTTCATTGACTCCAGCTACTGAGAAGAGCAGCAACGTCGCTGTCATAGTTACCAATCTATAAGCTAACAAAAAAGGCCCGGGTCATTATGACCCCACCCCCATGACGCCGGGTTAAATTTCATTTGTTTTGTTTAGGTTGGTTGTTGGTTTGTTTTAGGTATGTGGTTTAATACGGTTTGACGGAATATACACGACATGTAAGTAATTAAGAAATAGTACCTCATTTCCTTATCATTAATGAAGGTGCTAATTTGTATATCAACGCATAATTAGAACTTTCACATCATTTACATATACTAGGTGTACTTAGCGGTTTTACTCGCTTATTATGTGCTATTTTAGGGTCAAAGCTATAAGCTGCCCTTCTAACGCCGTTGGGTGAGTGCTTCGACGTACCCGCTACCCCAGCACTATGTCGTTCCGCAGGAGCACCCCCAGGTTTTTAGTGGGTATCCCCTCCCATCTTCGGCGGGGGAGTCCCACATACCGTCCCGCGCCCCCGGCGTTAACGCATTTTTCTTGGGTAAAAAAAGATATACAACAATATGTCCGTGGGTGAGTGCTTCGGCGTGCCCGCGGCTTCGGCTACAGGGCGTTCCGAACCCCCCAGGTTTACAGTGGGTATCCTCGCCACGCTCTTTGGCCGTGGAGTGCTGTACTTCCTCATCTGCACCTCTTCATCGCAACGAGTCCGACATAATATGTCAGACATACAAAACGACCAAGCGCTTTGGTTTTTGAAAATGAACTTTACTTAGCTACTGTCTTCCAAAGCCTTTACACTAAACGAGTTATTATTTTAGGTAGTAGTTATACAGGTTTATTAGATACATCTCAAGGCCCCAGTACACAATGGCCCATGCTGGCCCACTACAGGCCATCGCCATTGTGTACAGGGAGTAATGGTATATGATGGCGGACAATTGTCAATCGTGGCGCGCAATCGGGGAGTTGTCGGTTTTTTGGGCACACTTCAAAGGAATCGTGGCGTAGCGTGGCCTGTGGTGTTCACACAATCAGTCATTGTTTAGTTCGTCACCGACTACCGACCGCTGACCGGGATAGTGCTTGTCCTGTTCCGATGAATGGTCAGCATCCACCATCGCCTTTTGCGCCATTTCTTTTTTATAACTTTGTGACGGTACACACTTCTGTAATACATGTAAACAGTATATAAATAAATAGCCGCAGCCGTCATAACTTCTACGTCCATCGCAAGTGGTTTGCCAGGCAGCAATGAGACATGCGCCACTGTGTGAACACCAAGTGATCGTGGCCTACAGTTGTGCATTGCAAATCGTTGCCCATCAGAGGCCATTGTGTACTGGGGCCTTTATATGATAGACTCCGGCAAGTGTGCGAGGTTTCATGACAATTCATATAAAGAATTCATAATTCGATTCGTTCGGCGCGGTCGATGCAGATAGATGTGCTTTCACCATAAAAAAGAAAGTGGCGACAAACAGAAACCACAGTTTTTTGTGTTATTATAATCAATTAATTAATTGTTATTGTAATTAATTTATAGAGATAATATAGTAAAACTAGGTCATTACAATTGAGATTAATATGGTAAAACTATATTATCTATAATAAAATACAATACTGGAAAAAACCAATTTCGGATTGGAGGTATAAAAACGGTGACTTTCTTTTCAGATTATCTTCTACTGAATAGCACGGCAGAATTCGGTTGGAAGATGATTTCTAAAATAGTATTTTGTTTTCTTGTCTTCACGTTATTTTATAGTGGAAATGTAGAGGCCATAAAGGTATTTATAACTACCCATACCTATTATTATTTTAATTAAATTCTTTTATATAGCAAAAATGTTTTACTTATTATAATGTTTGTCAGTACATGTATAACCGAGTTATAATGAAGGTATAACCTTTTTAATATTATGTACCTACTTTCACCGTTTCGTAAACGCAGAGCATTTTGTAATTGCCTGTTTGGCGCCTACTCAAAACTACTTGGATAAACTAACAATCGTTTATTATTTTATGCTTTTACGTTTTTTCGGTGGTTTATTTTTTTGCTAAAACAATTACTTACTATTTTTACATGTTCATAAATTTATACTTACATGTAGTTTTTTTCATCCATGATACCTATCCTCTTTTAATAAATTTTATTATACTAGTGGGCCCGCGCGCCCTTCGTCGCGCTTAATAGAAAATTATCCGTGTTCTTCTACTATATTACGCATGTATTATACATATAAACCTTCCTCTTAAATCACTCTACCTATTAATGAAAACCACATCAAAATCCGTCGCGCAATTTGAAATATATAAGCACATACATAGGGACAGACAGACGCGGGAAGCAACTTTATTTTATACTAGCTTATGCTCGCGGCTTTGCCCGCATGGACAAATCCTTTCTTAGTGGAGGTCTACGTCATAAGACCTATCTATGTTCCAAATTTCAACTCAATCCGTCCAGCGGTTTGGGCTGAGCGTTGATAGATAAGTTAGTCAGTCACTCTTTCTTTTTATATATTTAGATAGACTATGTAGTGATTTCTTGTTTATCAGAAGGCGCCCATGAATGGCACAATATTATATCAAGTTTACACGCCATTTGATGATTGCTACGAAGTTGATTTCTCAAAAATACCTGCGATTGTTGCATATTACAAAAAAATTGGAGCAAAGAATCTATGGCGTGAGTATAATTAATGATATTTATCAAATGGGTAACTATTTAGCTTAAAACCCCGCTGAATAGTATTCTGTATTTTAATTGTGGGTCTAAGTTAACTACGAGTATTATAACAAATTTTGGCTCATTTTTGCTTCATAAGTAATTAATTCAGTGATCATTCGTTTACCGAAGAGAAAGGTCGCGTCATGTGTAATTACTCGAAATACGTGCTCGAGTGATAGCGCTGACTCCGCAACATCTTCCGGTTCGAACTGTCGCGCCGCGCGTGCAACGTTTCAGGGTCACCGAAATGACCCAGATACAGTGTGTGCTACAAACATGAACAATAATTGAGGTGAAGCTATACCTCAACCACAAGTATGGCTACATAACAAGGCGTGTTTCTAAACACACAAACGGAACGGGTCATATTTAAGCAATATGAGCTCGAGAAGGAGAAACGTCAAGAGCTGAAGGGATTGGTAAAGGATCTCAGCAGCAAATTAGAGCAACTGCAACGTGAGCTGCAAGAGATGCGTGAACGGAGCACCGTTCCGAGCACATCTCCACGCAAAGTCGAGGTTCCTCAATCAATATACGAGACTGATGAGGAGGAACTCGCACGAGAAACCGAGTGGGTGCGTCAAAAGAGCAGGAAAAAACGTAAACTGAACAAATCACCATCCCCGCAACAAGATATCTCGAAAGAAAATCTAAACCACACTAAGGTTAAGATAAGAAAAATACCCTTACCGCCACCGTTAGTTGTGGAAAACGTAAGAAACTACCCACAATTTTACGAGTCGCTAACGGCGAGCGTAAACAAAGATTCATTTTTAATTAAAATGATAGGTGGCGAAACCGCCAAAATCAATGCCAGTAATGAGGACTCATGCAGAGCCATCTCCAAGCTGTTATCTGAGAGGAACTGTCTTTGGCACTCTTATGAGAATAAGCAGAACAGGCCCATCAGAGTTATGGCCAAAAAATTACATTCATATTGCAAACCGGTCAGAATAATTGAAGATCTCAAGCTCAAAGGGTTGAACATTCTGAATGCTGTCAACAAACTCAGCTGGAAGGATAAACAACCACTAAATATGTTTATCCTTTCTTTTGATAAAGAGGAAGATATCAAAAATATCTATGACGTAAAGTCTATCTTAGGCTGCAAAGTGGATATTTAACCGATTCAACCGTTTTGAGTTTGAGTTTGATCAAATCCAAAAAACTCATACCCCAGTGTAAAAGGTGCCAAGCGTATGGGCACACACAAAAGTACTGCTCAAAAGAACCTCATTGTGTGAAGTGTACTGGGAAGCATTTCACCAAAGATTGCAATAAGTCATCAGATGCAAAACCGAAATGCGTCCACTGTGGCGAGCCTCATCCAGCAAACTACAGAGGATGCATCGTAGCGAAGGAGTTACAAAACATAAAAAAGAAACAAACAAAGAAACCTGCGCCACCAGTCAAAAATCCAAATTCATCTTTAAATAGAGCATTTCCAACGAATGTAACAAGTAACGCCTCATTTGCACAAATTGCTAAAGGAGCCCAGTCCGAACCACTTCAGACGAATACCGAAATAGAATATAAATTGAACCAAATTTTACTTTTGTTGACATCATATGACGATAGGTTAAAAACGTTAGAAACTGGAACTAGACAGCCCATAAGAAAATTATAATATAGTAGAATATAGCACCGAATAACGCTGACGATAATAAGTATTAGAATCAATTAAGATTTTGGCTTAATATGGATTACTCAAACATCACCATGAGTCACAAGCAATCTTACCTAAAGAAAATGTTGACATATAACTTTTAAAAAACTCAACCCTTTGTGTTAATGTAGTGAATAGTGTAAAGTAGTATAAGTGCTGCATATGCATTATACATTATGCATTATGAACACATGAACAAAGTGACTTTTCCTCAATATAGACAATAAGAAAAGTGTTAAAGGACACATTCTTAGTTTAAGTCTATCTAGCAGTTTAAGTCAAATGTAAAATACTTATTAGCCTAAGTTAAGGCTAGATTGTATTGTAAGTAGAGTATAATAATAAATATGATGTACTCTAGATTAATAAAAAAAAAAAAAGTAATTAACCGGAAATGTTATTCTAGCTATGTTTTATGATTACCGATTCAAGATGGTCGTCGCCACAAAATGGCGGATAACATATTTTTTCTACAAATTTCATCAATATAGGTGCAAATGAAAGAGCTAACTGGTAGAATACTACGCACCACGATAAATTTCAAATCCATGATTATGATGGCAGCCACAACAAAATTGCCAATTACATTCTGTTAATGTTTTTCAGCGTTAGGAGTTTTAAATTTTTTAATTTTACTTGTATGTGTTGTAGAATTAACCCCTTCCGTTATAATTATTTGCGATATAATGTTTCAGTATTCTCACTGACCGGAGAAGTATTTTCATTGCCACGTTGCGATAGAGAATGTATGTTGACACGATTTATCGATGAATTGGATAAGGCAAACTATTCTGTGAACTTGTATGTTGGAGTCGGTTTTATGGCCGTCGAGGAATCTTGTAAATTTGTAAGTATCATCATCATGACGTCAACAGCTAAATTTCTCTCTTAATGTTAAGAGCGTATATATCGAGTGACGCTTTCTCGCTCGTACTATTTGACAAATTTTGAAATATAAATTCATAGAATTTATTCATTGAAAAATCCTCAAGATCCTATGCAGGGCACTTATTTTTGCACACTTTTTAAAAGTGTTTTCAGTTTGATATACCTATGTTTTAAAAAATGGCATGATGAGATTTTTTTAATTATTGCTCCCCTGCTGCTCTTATTTTTTGGCTGTACTCACAGAGACTCATGAGATTAGTCAATCTCTCATTTGATGCCCTTTGTCAGAGGAGTTCACGCCTACAGTACCCGAAGTAGACAGGCGTGCCTTCCTGATGAAGGACATCGTTATTGTCAATCACTTTGTTGAGATATTTCACCAAAAATTTGCACGTGAGTACAGCTATGTCGTATTTGTAATGGACGGATATTGAATCATATAGCTTTCTATATGCCTCTGGGATGTAACTTTACACAAAATTTTAAGACAACCAGTTTAGTTAATACAGCTAGCACATGTGCTGCGATTAAATAACGACTTTACGCGACAACCCTGATTAAATTTCAGGTAAAATTCATAGACTGCCTTAAAGAAAATATAACATTAGTGTACAAACCACCCACTGACTACATCGGAGGATCTACGCCGGAGCAGGTGTCGTCGGATGTTGGTTATATAGCCGAATGTGCCCCTAATTCTGTCATCGTCCATTATTGGCCACAGGACTTCGTGCAGCCAAACCGCGACCGTAAGTTTTGCTACTTATATGAGTCAATGCCTGGAAACCTCTGCAACCAGCTGTAAATAAATTATGTAACCAAATAAACACATATTTTAAAAAAAGCAATCCCTATAAGTTTCTTGCTCGTTCTTCTCATAGATGTGCCTTGTGAATGAGTGATAGAGAATAAAATGTAAAATTGACTTGCAAAAGTGCTCCGTGTAGCCTATTAGAATAAATAAATTTTGCGTTTGAGTTTGAGATACGTGTAGTAAGCGATACTCAGCGCGGCGGACGAGTGCTTTGGCGTTTTTCTTTTGTTCACGACTAGAACAAACGCAATACGCGTACCCTGCCATACCCCCGTATGGTTATGTGTGACTCCCCATGCAAGACGACTGCACGGTATACCACTATGGCTTTTTACAGAAACACGCCCAGGATTTTTGGCGGGGTAGTCACACACACCTGTTCCGCCCGGAAAAGGATGACGATGCGTAACGTATTTGTCCTGTGTAAAAAAGGCGAGACTGCGTCGCAGAGTGCTTCGGCGTACCTTACCACAGCTCCGGCACTATGGCGGTCTGCAGGAACACCCCTAGATTTTACCCACTGGAAGAAGCTTATTGTATGATTGTATAATATTATTCCGGGGTAAACATATCTACCAATTTCAGCGAACTCAGTTCGATCCTTTAACGCGAAGAAGTAAAACAATTATACATCCATACTTTCACATTTATAATATTTGTAGGATAGAAATATTTGTACTAATACTTAGTTTGTATTTTATTTTAGCTAATATTGGCATTACAGTAGCACACTGCATTCAAAATATTACCAATTTTGGAGGATTTATCGGCTATGTATACTATTCCTTAGAGGTCGCCGCTTATATACCCTATAAAAGCATCACGATCATCGTTGAGGGAATTGTAAGTTGATCTTATTTAAGGTTTTTATTATTTTGACTATAGAGAAACAAAGCCAGGCAAGACAAAAAATAGCTCTTACGGATTTATAACAAACTAGAAAAGGAAAATATTGCTTCTGTGACCGTTTTTTTTGTAATTGACAGATTTGTATGAATTTCCTGCAAAAGTCCTAGTCAGATAATTATCAATCTACGTTTATTTATTTATTTATAAAAGTTACAGCAATGAACTTCCAGTTACGCAAAACGTTCAGTGTTACACTTAAATGGAAGGTTTTATACATTTATAGAGGTATATCTGCTAGAGCAGCAATCGTGTGCATATATGCTAGATCTTTTTTATATTAAAAGAGTGCTTCTACTCAGTCAACGATTATATGACATGTAAAAACATGTCCTATAATCGTTGACTGGACAAATAATATTGACATTTTTATATTAATTTGATTTGTAATATTTTTTTTTTGCATTTAATGTTACTTATATATGTATATATTGTTTTGACATTTTTATTTTCCTTTGTATGCATATTTCAAAAACAATGTTATGTTGTTATTGAATAAATGAAATTGAAATATTATATTATTAAATTTTTTTACCATGCTTACAATTTTCCCTATTTCTAAAATAACAGTATTTTTGCAGGTGTCAGTGAATGCTGCTAACTACGATAATTTCGACGGTCATACATCTGCTTACAACAGCATTTTCCCATCATACGTGAAGGCCATTGACAACGCCACATCCAAAGACGCTGCTGTCATAGCTCGATTGAAATATAGCAAGAAAGTGAGGAAGCTGTGTGATCTGAGAAACGACTGTAAGTAACCTAAATCTTACTAATATTCTAAACGTGAAAGTTTGTAAGAATGGATGTATGTTTACTACTCTTTAACGTCTAAACGGGTGGATCGATTGAGCTGAAATTTGGTAAAGAGATAGCTTAGACCCTGGGAATAACTGTAACACATAGGCTACAGCGGGTAAAACGGAAAACTAAATCGAAAATGTTTGGGAACCCCTGACCAATTTTAAAACGCATAATATTTAACGGTGCCCCACATGATGGGATTAAGCCTCAAAATTTTGTATGTTTTACACATAGCCGCAGGCGGAATTAGCGTGCCTTTCCACCAGAGATGTGCTACGTTGCAATGGATGCGTTTAAAAGTCACCAATCATATTCATTGGTGCACATACATAGCTTAGCACTGCTGGAAATGGTTTCAGCTAAGCTATGTTTTTGTATGGAAGGATGCGAGCTACGGATGCGTGCTACGAATGCGTGCTACGAATGCGTGCTACGGATGCGTGTTACGGATGCAACTGCGATGTTGGCTACGCATCTTCTTCGCACCTGATTTCACCTGGCATTGATGGAAACGATTTCAGCTTAGCTATGTTATTTCGTAGCGTAGGTTCACATCTTCGTAGCATAGCTGCATAGCACATCTCTGGTGGAAAGGCACCTTTACGCGACGCGTTGCAGTGCGGCTCACTATAATTTGCGCCCGCCGTACTTTAAAAAAAAAATTGATTATTCACCTGAATTTCTACTTATTGAAATTTTATTTTTGCAGGCCGATTTGAATGTCCGTTAAACATCGCAAAACAAGCTTTCGAGATTGTATCTAACATAGACATGGGACACCTCAGGGAACCCTTGTGTGATATCTCGGAGAGTGATAGACCAACGGTGCAGCAAATCATTACTGAGAAGGAGAATATCTACGAACCGTACAAACCTGTTGAATAATACATCTCTGATTTGACTTTTCATACGTAAATTGTTTTGATCAGAAATCATCTTTATTAAACAACAACACAAAAACAACAACGTAACTACAGCGGAACGTAACAACAACGTAATTTTATAATTAAATAAAATATCTTGAAAACTAAAACCCATGGTCTAACACTTACAAATATGCTAGTAAACTAGATCTAAACCTAATAAGCCTATGGTCGAAAGATATGTGGGCAGAATGCATTGGCTCGCTGAATACAAATACTGATTTTTTGGGCAAAGACCAGCATTCTAGTCACCTGATTCCACTACTAACCCCAACTGTTTTGATGTGTACACGTTTACAGTGACATGTAGGTATATAGAAATCTTAAAATTAAAACAATAATTTCCAAACAACGTAAAACAATTATCGGTCTTATAGCTAATGTGTCTATTTTGTTTGAAAAGTCGATTTTTCTTAGCATTTTAATATTATTCGTTGGAATGCTTTAGTTTAACGGTCTCTTGTGTCGCATTAAGTATTATACTATCTTTTTTCTTGTTTAAAAGTAAATATTATTTATTATTCTTACTTATGTATATTACGGCCATTCTCCGAGCAGTAAATTTTATGTGTCCTGGCTCAATAAATCCATAATAATAACAAATGTAATCATGCACATATTTTTATACGGTAGTAAACACCCATATCTATCTGTACACAAAACCTTTGACTTCTGCTGTAATTAGTTAACGTGTAATTAATTAATCTTTGTTCAAAAAGCACCTGTTTTCTAATTTCCGTAACGTGTCCTGACACCAACTTCATGTGAAAATATGCCTATATTTTTTATCGTGGACAGTTTTAATATAGTTTATTATTTTTAAAAAATAGTTCAATGTTAGGTGTATTACCTAGCAAAATATCTACGTGATAGAACCAGTCTGTAAATAATTATAAAAAAGTAAACGTTTGTCCGTGTCAAAGTTATAATTTCCATGATATTTTGTGTTCTTGGGCGTACATCCCTAAATAACAGTATTTCGTACATCAACATCGCATCCCTAGCGAGCCCTGAGTGTGTACCGCGGCCCATCAGCTGTTGCAGGTCATTAACCTTAGTGTACTACCAATAAAGCAAATGAGAATCTAATTTCCGTACCCGTGGTTTCGAAATTTTATAATTTCCATTTTACTGGTTTTAACACCTAATTATTTATGTTAGAAAGTAGGTCGTATTTTAAATAAATCCAGTTCTTTAGTCTCTCTACGTTATAATAAGCCAGTATTTGCTCTTTGTAAAAGTTTTTAAAATTTTGAAGAAAACCTGTTATATTCTAATTACCGTATACTAATTTCCATATTTTTATAAGTACCGTTGTATGAAAATTTCCTAGTAAAATGAACCAATTTGCTATTGTGAGGGTCCGAGTAGAGAGTTTTCCCATGGTTTATATGGTATGATATACTCACAATACTTTTTTCTTCCTTTCGCTCTACAACCCTTTGCGGGTCTTGGCTTCTTACACAATATTTTCTCAGTTGTAGCGAACCCTGGCGACCTCTTCCAGTGCAGTGGTGAGTTTACCCACTACGCAAACCTTCTTTCGACATCCTTATGTATGCCATGCCTATCTTATTCTCTGAAACTCATAGGACTTGAAGATGAGCTCTTGTTTGATGCGTGATTCTTCTTCGTCAGCTAGTGCTTATGCACTTATGAACGAGTAAATATGGCTTCCAGACAACTTCCAGTGACCTTCCGGATATCGTCACCCTTCACGTTCGCACGTTCTCTACGTTCTCTCGTCGTCTACGTTTGCCGAGACGCTGACTCCACTCTAGAACACAACTACCCCGTCGGTTATCGGTTCAGCCGCAAATGTGACCAGCCATTGCCACTTCAGCTTCCTAATCTTTTCGGCTATGTGGGTAACTTTGGTTCCCTGCCGAATCAACTTACTCCTGATGCAATCCTTTGACGAGACGCCGACTATATCCTGCTCCATAACTCGCTGAGAAACTTTGAACTTGTGGATCAGTCTTACCTTAAGTATCCACATTCCACATCCTGGCTTTGTGCGTCATAACAGGTAAGATGCACTAGTCTTCACTCAAAGTAACTTTTCAATAAATGTCGGCCATCCCAGCTGAAACCTCCGATTGGCCTCTCTCTCTCGAAGTTGTTCCTACCTAATTGCACTGTTTGCTCAAGGTATAACATCATCAATACACATATTTCTGAACAATTTCAATAAAGAGTCAATTTTTATCGATTAATATGAGCATTTGTTGCAAGTCCTGCAGTGATTCTGCTATGATGACTATGTTGTCCCCTAATCTCAGGTGTGAAAATGTACTCGCCGTTGATATTGATGCCCTCTCCTCTGTCCATTCCAGCGTCTCAAATACATCCTCTTGAGTCTAGAGCGTTTGAAAACAATTTGGGGGAAATAACGTCCCCTTATTTCACACCTCGTTTTGTTGGGCTGTGTTTTGTTTGCAGGTTTTAGACTTTGTGGCGGTATCCTGTATAATATTAACAAACCTTTTAATACCTATATTACCAATCAACTTGGTATCGCTGCAAAGACTCCAGCACAGACCAGGTTTTCAAAGGCCTTCTCATAGTCTTTGAACACTAAGAACATGCGCTGTTATATTTTCCGTCTTCTGCATAAAATACCACACTGTCTGTATGTGGTCTATAGTGTCATAGCCTGCTCGAAATCCAGCCTGTTCCGGTGGCTGGAACTCGTCAAATCTTCTTTTTGCGAGATGATTTGTGATAACCTTTGAGAAAAACATAGACATGGTTCAAAAACGTACGTCACATTTATATCACTTTTTTGGAAAAACATGACTACGACGATTTTGCTCCACGCCTTTGGAGATCTCCCTGAAAAAAAGTGGAAGAGTTGATGAATATTCGCTGGAGTTGTCGCAATATAGGTGCACCTACAGCCTTCAAGAGATCGACACTTCACTAACGCTGACATCCGGGAGGCCTTTGGTAAAGTGGCTTTTGAATTATCATTTTCATCATCATCACGTATATAATATGAAGATTCATTTTATTCTGGTTTTAGGCTGAGTCGCCTGCGAGGCATACAGCTGGCAATAAAAATCTTCCAACTCTGCAAGAATCTCATACTGAAAGGTGACGAAGTTAATACTCGATGTAGTCAACTTCGTCAGCAGGCTCCTTACCAATTTATTCACGAAGATCTGGTTCCTAAATGGTGCGTGTGTTGGAACTTGGAACTCCGGAGTACACGAGAGTAAGACGAGACGTCTTACTCTCGTGGATATTGTTTTATTCGGTGCTTGTTTCGTGTGTGTTTCTTCTCGCTAAATTAAGCGTCTTCTTCCCGTAAGACTTCCATCACTCTATTGAGATCCTGGTCTACGTCAACGACAATAGTGGTCAATTTAGAATCAAAATTAAATATATTATTTGCTGCTGCAAAATTCTCATTTCCGTTGCAGTAATTATTTTTACTTCTCTCATTTCCATAACCATGTAATTTTTAAATCTCAATAACTTTAAAACCACTATGACAGGACAAAAACCAAATAAATTATTAAATTTGTACATTTAATGTCTTTCATATTTTAATGTATTTGAGTCAATCCAATTAAAAATCAAAAAAGGCATGGGAATTAGGCAAAGAATGCTTTTTTGGAGAAAGGCCGATTAATATCCTATCCAAAACATAAATGTGAAATTAGAGCCAAGTTCAATATTACGATATATTAGGTTGCTATGCGTTAGTTGTATATTGACTTCAAAGACAAAAGAAGTGAGATCTAAATGGGTGCCAAGTTCAATGATTAGTCCTGAAATATATTTATTACATAAAATATTGCTGGATTTTTTACAGAAACTGTTTTATTTATCAGGATAAAAAGTGATGTGTTATTCCAGAGTCTCAGCTATCTTCATACCAAATTTTAAGTCAATCAGTTCATCCGTTTAAGCGTGAAGAAGTAACAAACATACACACACACACTCACACACTCACACAAATACACACAAACTTTCGCATTTATAATATTAATAAGATAAGATTTTTAGGATTTATTTAATAAATATAATAAAAGTCTAAATTATTTCATTTAGCCCTTTGGTCCCTACGTATAAGGTTTTGAAAATTATAATATGCCTGCTAGGTGTGGGCACAGTGTTACTCACTAAAAGGCCTAAACTGGTATAAGACACCAAATTTCAGCTCAAATTTGTGATATTATGAAAATGAAAAAGTTTTCATTTCCAAACATCTTATGTATTAAATCTTACTAATATTATAAACGTGAAAGTTTGTAAGAATGGATGTCTGGATGTCAGGATGTTTGTTACTCTTTCACGCCTAAACGAGTAGACCGAATGAGCTGAATTTTGTATTTGTATAGAGATAGCTTAGACCCTGGAATAACACATAGGCTACATTAGTACTGCGGGTAAAACCGCTGGGCGCAGCTAGTAGGTATATAAGTCACTTATATACACTTATAATAAGTGTATCCTTGTCTAGTATTTAATTTTATAGCATAATATAATAGATCGCGTTAAAAAAGAATAACAATTTTGTTTAGTTATCAGTTGTTTAGCACTTATTAATTTGTATATCTGAATTAATTATTGTCTAATAGGGTACCTGATGTGCGTGTGATTTTAATTTGAAACTGCGATAATATACTAATTAACTTATATACTCTTAGATAGGTACCTACCCATATGTATTTTCTATATTTTGCAAAAATTATATGTTATTATTATACAAGGTTTGTAGATCTTTTTTATAAATCCGCCTGAAATTTATTCATAATTTAATAATTATATATTCATGATAATTAATTTAGCTTCAAGGAATTCACAAAAGTGGCCAACGTTTGTTACTTTTCCGTCACTATTCTTTTAATGTGATAAATTCGATTTAATTTCTTTAATGATAATAAAACCGTAATATTTTGTCTAGTTCAATAATAAATTAATAATAATTGGGGTTTATACTCCAACAGAAAAAGTTTCCTTACTTACACTGTCAGAGTCAAATCACAATTTATAGGTTGTGTGGCGAACCTATATGTTGCAGTTTCAGGTCGCCGAGATTCCTACAAGGCCTGCAACATGACCTGCTAACGACTGCCTCCTACATATCTTATAGGAAACAGCCGGGACCCACAGTTTTACGTGCCTTCCGAAACACGGTAGCGTCCAGGCGAAAATCATTGCTACACTGAGATTTGAACCCAGGACCTCCGGCTTACAAGCCGGACCAACGACCACTGGGCCACGGACGCTACCTGAATAATGAATAATGAATTAATTGATAACTCTGGAATAAGTACAAGTCGGATCTGGTACTTCGCCGGCTGCTGCCGCAGCACGCTCGCTTCGCTCGCTGGGGTCGCACGTTGTAATCACTGTTCAAACCTAACCTAACCAACTGATGTCGGTCTGCCCTGAATTTGTAATAAAAACAAATTTTATTTAACAAACATTTTGTTCACAACTAACTTTAACCGACTGCGGTCGGCTACACCTAGGTTTAACCGGCTAAACCTAGGTGTAGCCGCACTTCGGACATTAGCCGTGACATATATATTATTGACGATAACAACACAAAACGACAACGACACGCCAATATAGCTGAAACCTCAAGTGGTCGTGCCAGGAAGCTACCTGAAGATAGCTGTGAACCGCACGACCACAACAATTTCTTTGTCTAAATTAAGAGAACAATTTTTATATTCAGAAGTACAGTAAAGTACATATTTTATTATGCGTATACCGCAAGAAATGATTTTGTTTATTATTGATTGGTATGTAAGTTGCACTTTAGACTAGTCAAACACCGAGAAATGATGGTACAATTTGAGTACAATTAATTCGTATATATTTCGACGATATATAAATCATCTCAATAACTGAAACCACAAGTAGTCGTGCCAGGAAGGTATCTTCCCAGCACGATTTCTAGGTCTTAATGAAGAGTACATTTTTTAAATTCTAAAGTACATCTTTTTTACGAATATGTACTCCAAAATAAACATCAATATGTGTCGTGGTCGTGCTGCGAAGGATCACACCCAAAGTATATGTACGTTTTTGTACTTTTAGAATTAACAAAATTGTACTCTTAATTTAGACTTAGAAAATGTGGTCGTGCTGGGAAGATACCTTCCTGGCACGACCACTCGTGGTTTCAGTTAGCGAGATGATTTGTATTGTCGAAAAATATACGAATTAATTGTACTCAAATTGTACCATCTTGGTGACAGGGTTTCAATGCTCATAGTACGTTACCCACAAACATGTGCAGAATACTACTCGTAACATTTTACAAGGTTTTATTTATACTTGCACCTATCTGTTGTCCGTCTGTAATCAAATCTTGCGAGTTTAATTTGATCCACTACCCGGTTTCCGATTGAGCTGATATTTTGCATGCATGTATAAAACTGATGACAATGCAATATTATTATGACATCGGGCTGATCTGATTATGGAGTTGGAAGGTGGCCATAGTAACTCCGGAACTAATTGAACGATGCAACCCCATCGAGTTTGGGCTCATTTAATTCGTCTTGACGAGTACTTTGGTGCTATATTGTAATTACTAGCTTGTATGCTCGCGGCTTGCCCGCATGGCAAAATCCTTTTTTAGTGGAGCTCTACGTCTTAAGCCTATCTATGTTCTAAATTTCAACCCAATCCGTCCAGCGGTTTAGGCTGTGCGTTGATAGATCAGTCAGTTAGTCAATCAGTCACTCTTTCCTTTTATCTACTTAGATAATAAAAGCTTGTTTTTAAAAGTATTTTTTAAATTTTACTGGTAACTTTACTGTAAACTTTAATTTGATCCACTTCCCGGTTTCCGATTGAGCTGAAATTTTGCGAGCATGTATAAAATCGGATGACAATGCAATATTATTATGTCATCGCGCCGATCTAAACGATGCAACCCCATCGAGTTTGGGCTCATTTGATTCGTCTTGACGAGTACTTTAATGCTAGATGGTAATAATAATAAAAGCTTGTTTTAAAAAGTTTCTTTTTAATTTCACATGTTTTAGGTAATGTGGTTCAATAAGGTTTCACGCAATATACACGTGTAAGTAATTAAGAAATAGGCCCTCATTTCCTTATCATTAATGAAGGTGCTAATTTGTATATCAACGCATAGTTAGAACTTTCACACCATATATACTAGGTGTACTTAGCGATTTTACCCGCTTTTTATGTGCTATTTTAGGGTCAAAGCTATAAGCTGCCCCTCAAACGCCGTTGGGGCTGCGGGTGAGTGCTTCGACGTACTCGCTACCCCAGCACTATGTCGTTCCGCAGGAGCACCCCCAGGTTTTTAGTGGGTATCCCCTCCCATCTTCGGCGGGGGAGTCCCACATACCGTCCCGCACTCCCGGCGTTAACGCATTTTTCTTGGGTAAAAAAAGATATACAACAATATGCCCGTGGATGAGTGCATCGGCGTGCCCGCGGCTTCGGTTACAGGGCGTTCTGAACCCCCCAGGTTTACAGTGGGTATCCTCGCCGCGCCTTTTGGCCGTGGAGTCCCACATATCGCACTGGTGGGGGACAATACGTAACGCAAAAATGCGTTAATTATGCCTGGGTTAAAACAAGGTGTAAAAAAGATAATATTATATACAATAACACTATGAGTGCTGTACTTCCTCATCTGCACCTCTTCATCGCAATGAGTCCGACATAATATGTCACACATACAAAATGACCAAGCGCTTTGGTTTTTGAAAATGAACTTTACTTAGCAACTGTCTTCCAAAGCCTTTACACTAAACGATTAGTTTGTGATTTTAGGTAGTGGTTATATACAGGTTTATTAGATACATCTTATATGATAGACTCCGGCAAGTGTGCGAGGTTTCATGACAATTCATATAAAGAATTCAAAATTCGATTCGTTCGGCGCGGTCGATGCAGATAGATGTGCTTTGACCACAAAAAAGAAAGTGGCGACAAACAGAACCCACAGTTTTTTGTGTTATTATAATCAATTAATTAATTGTTATTGTAATTAATTTATAGAGATAATATAGTAAAACTAGGTAATTATAATTGAGATTAATATGGTAAAACTATTATCTATAATTAAATACAATACTGGAAAAAACCTATTTCGGTTTGGAGGTATAAAAACGGTGACTTTCTTTTCAGATTATCTTCTACTGAATAGCACGGCAGAATTCGGTTGGAAGATGATTTCTAAAATAGTATTTTGTTTTCTTGTCTTCACGTTATTTTATAGTGGAAATGTAGAGGCCATAAAGGTATTTATAACTACCCATACCTATTACTATTTTAATTAAATTCTTTATATATGGCAAAAATGTTTTACTTATTATAATGTTTGTCAGTACATGTATAACCGAGTTATAATGAAGGTATAACCTTTTTAATATTATGTACCTACTTTCACCGTTTCGTAAACGCAGAGCATTTTTTAATTGCCTGTTTGGCGCCTACTCAAAACTACTTGGATAAACTAACAATCGTTTATCATTTTATGCCTTTACGTTTTTATGGTGGTTTATTTTTTTGCTAAATCAATTACCTAGTATTGTTGTAAGTTTAAAATTTATACTTACATGTAGTTTTTTTCATCCATGATACCTATCCTCTTTTAATAAATTTTATTATACTAGTGGGCCCGCGCGCCCTTCGTCGCGCTTAATAGAAAATTAACCGTTTTCTTCTACTATATTACGTATATATTATACATATAAACCTTCCTCTTGAATCACTTTACCTATTAATGAAATCCACATCAAAATCCGTCGCGCAGTTTTAAATATATAAGCATTATACACAGGGACAGACAGACGCAGGAAGCAACTTTATTTTATACTTGCTTATGCTCGCAGCTTTGCCCGCATGGACAAATCCTTTCTTAGCGGAGGTTTACGTCATAAGACCAATCTATATTCCAAATTTCAACTCAATCCGTCCAGCGGTTTGGGCTGAGCGTTGATAGATAAGTTATTCAGTCACTCTTTCTTTTTATATATTTAAATAGACTATGTAGTGATTTCTTGTTTATCAGAAGGCGCCCATGAATGGCACAATATTATATAAAGTTTACACGCCATTTGATGATAACTACGAAGTTGATTTCTCAAAAATACCTGCGATTGTTGCATATTACAAAAAAATTGGAGCAAAGAATTTATGGCGTGAGTATAATTAATGATATTTATCAAATGGATAACTAGCTTAAAAACCCGCTGAATAGTATTCTGTATTTTATTTGTGGGTCTAAGTTAACTACGAGTATTATAACAAATTTTAGCTCATTTTTGCTTTAACCGGAAATTTTATTCTAGCTATGTTTTATGATTACCGATTCAAGATGGTCGTCGCCACAAAATGGCGGATAACATATTTTTTCTACAAATTTCATCAATATAGGTAAAGGTGCAAATGAAAGAGCTGACTGGTAGAATACTACGCACCACGATAAATTTCAAATCCATGATTATGATGGCAGCCACAAAAAAATTGCGAATTACATTTTGTTAATGTTTTTCAGCGTTAGGAGTTTTAAATTTTTAAATTTTACTTGTATGTGTTGTAGAATTAACCCCTTCTGTTATAATTATTTGCGATATAATGTTTCAGTATTCTCACTGACCGGAGAAGTATTTTCATTGCCTCGTTCCGATAGAGAACGTATGTTGACACGATTTATCGATGAATTGGATAAGGCAAACTATTTTGTGAACTTGTATGTTGGAGTCGGTTTTATGGCCGTCGAGGAATCTTGTAAATTTGTAAGTATCTTCAGCATATATAGGCGTCAATAGCTAAATTTCTCTCTAAATGTTAAGAGCGTATATATCGAGTGACGCTTTCTCGCTCGTACTACGAGTATTTGACAAATTTTGAAATATAAATTCATAGAATTTATTCATTGAAAAATCCTCAAGATCCTATGCAGGGCACTTATTTTTGCACACTTTTTAAAAGTGTTTTCAGTTTGATATACCTAATAATTGCTCCCCTGCTGCTCTTATTTTTTGGCTGTACTCACAAAGACTCATGAGATTATGTCAATCTCTCATTTGATGCCCTTTGTCAGAGGAGTTCACGCCTACAGTACCCGAAGTAGACATACGTGCCTTCCTGATGAAGGACATCGTTATTGTCCAAAGTGATTGAGATATTTCACCAAAAATTTGCACGTGAGTACAGCTATATCGTATTTGTAATGGACGAAGGTTTCAATATCATATAGCTTTCTATATGCCTCTGGGATGTAACTTCACACAAAATTTTAAGACAATCAGTTTAGTTAATACAGCTAGCACATGTGCTGCGATTAAATAACGACATTACGCCACAACCCTGATTAAATTTCAGGTAAAGTTCATAGACTGCCTTAAAGAAAATATAACATTAGTGTACAAACCACCCACTGACTATATCGGAGGATCTACGCCGGAGCAGGTGTCATCGGATGTTGGTTATATAGCCGAATGTGCCCCTAATTCTGTCATCGTCCATTATTGGCCACTGGACTTCGTGCAGCCAGACCGCGACCGTAAGTTTTGCTAGTTATACCATATAAATTATTTAACCAAGATGAACATTGCAAACATATTATATTTAAAAAAGTAATCCCTATGAGCTTCTTGCTTGTTCTTCTCATAAAGGTGCCTTGCAAATGAGCGGTAGAGTATTAAAATAAAATGTAAAATTGACTTGCAAAAATGCTCCATTGTAGCCTATTAGAATAAATGAATTTTGAGTTTGAGTTTGAGATACGTGTAGTAAGCGATACTCAGCGCGGCGGACGAGTGCTTTGGCGTTTTTCTTTTGTTCACGCCGAGAACAAACGCAATACGCGTACCCTGCCATACCCCCGTATGGTTATGTGTGACTCCCCATGCAAGACGACTGCACGGTATACCACTATGGCTTTTTACAGAAACACGCCCAGGATTTTGGCGGGGTAGTCACACATACCTGTTCCGCCCGGAAAAGGATGACGATGCGTAACGTATTTGTCCTGTGTAAAAAAGGCGAGACTGCGCCGCAGATTGCTTCGGCGTACCTTACCACAGCTCCGGCACTATGGCGGTCTGCAGGAACACCCCTAGATTTTACCCACTGGAAGTAGCTTATTGTATGATTGTATAATATTATTCCGGGGTAAACATATCTACCAATTTCAGCGAACTCAGTTCGATCCTTTAACGCGAAGAGGTTAAACAATTATACATAAGTACATCCATACTTTCACGTACCTATATATTTGTAGGATAGAAATATTTGTACGAATACTTAGTTTTTATTTTATTTTAGCTAACCTTGGCATTACAGTAGCACACTGCATTCAAAATATTGCTAATTTTGGAGGATTTATCGGCTATGTATACTATTCCTTAATTGTCGCTACTTATGTACCCTATAAAAGCATCACGATCATCGTTGAGGGAGTTGTAAGTTGATCTTATTTAAGGTTTTTACAAGCTTTTATTTACTTTCACCTGTCTGTTGTCTGTCGGTCTGTCTGTCTGTCTGTCTGTAATCAAATCTTGCAAGTTTAATTTGACCCACTTCCCGGAGTCCAATTAAGCTGAAATTTTGCATGCCTGTATAAATCGCATGACAATGCAATATTTTTATGACATTGAGCTGATCTGATGACGGAGCTGGAAGGTGGACATAGGAACTCTGTAATTAAACGACGCAACCCCATCGAGTTTGGGCTCATTTGATTCGTCTTGACTAGTACTTTATGGTGCTAGATGGATATAATAATAAAAGCTTGTTTTTAAAAACATTTTTTTTAATTTCACTTGTCATTATTTTGACCATAGAGTTACGTTTAGAGAGAAACAAAGCCAGGCAAGACAAAAAATAGCTCTTACGGATTTATAATAAACTAGAAAAGGAAAATATTGCTTCTGTGACCGTTTTTTTGTAATTGACAGATTTGTATGAATTTCCTGCAAAAGTCCTAGTCAGATAATAATTATCAATCTACGTATATTTATGTATTTATAAAAGTTACAGCAATGAACTTCCAGTTACGCAAAACGTTCAGTGTTACACTTAAATGGAAGGTTTTATACATTTATAGAGGTATATCTGCTAGAGCAGCAATCGTGTGCATATATGCTATCTTTTTTATATTATATTATTAGATTTTTTTAAGATGCCTTTAATTTTCCCTATTTCTAAAATAACAGTATTTTTTCAGATGTCAGTGAACATTGCTAACTACGATAATTTCGACGGCCATACATCTGCTTACAATAGCATTTTCCCATCATACGTGAAGGCCATTGACAACGCCACATCCAAAGACGCTGCTGCCATAGCTCAATTGAAATATAGCAAGAAAGTGAGGAAGTTGTGTGATCTGAGACCCGACTGTAAGTAACCTAAATCTTACTAATATTCTAAACGTGAAAGTTTGTAAGAATGGATGTATGTTTGCTACTCTTTCACGTCTAAACGGGTGGATCGATTGAGCTGAAATTTGGTATAGAGATAGCTTAGAGCCTGGGAATAACTGTAACATATAGGCTACAGCGGGTAAAACGGAAAACTAAATCGAAAATGTTTGGGAACCCCTGACCAATTTTAAAACGCATAATATTAAACGGTGCCTCACATGATAGGATAAAGCCGTAAAATTTTGTATGTTTTACACATAGACAAATCAAAATTGGTTAAGTACGCGTCACGCGTTTTTTGAATATCTGTTGATCTATTTATATGCTAGATCTATGCCGCAGGCGGAATTAGCGTGCCTTTCCACCAGAGATGAGCTACGTTGCAATGGATGCGTTTGAAATTCACCAGTCATATTCATTGGTGCACATAGCTTAGCACTGGTGGAAACAGTTTTAGCTAAGCTATGTTTTCGTATGGAAGGATGCGAGCTACGGATGCGTGCTACGAATGCGTGCTACGAATGCGTGCTACGAATGCGTGCTACGGATGCGTGCTACGGATGCGTGTTACGGATGCAACTGCGATGTTGGCTACGCATCTTCTTCGCACCTGATTTCACCTGGCATTGATGGAAACGATTTCAGCTTAGCTATGTTATTTCGTAGCGTAGGTTCACATCTTCGTAGCATAGCTGCATAGCACATCTCTGGTGGAAAGGCACCTTTACGCGACGCGTTGCGTTGCGGCTCACTATAATTTGCGCCCGCCGTACTTCAAATAAAAATTGATTATTTACCTGAATTTCTACTTATTGAAATTTTATTTTTGCAGGCCGATTTGAATGTCCGTTAAACATCGCAAAACAAGCTTTCGAGATTGTATCTAACATAGACATGGGACACCTCAGGGAACCTTTGTGTGATATCTCGGAGAGTGATAGACCGACGGTGCAGCAAATCATTACTGAGAAGGAGAATATCTACGAACCGTACAAACCTGTTGAATAATACATCTCTGATTTGACTTTTCATACATAAATACCTCAATTGTTTTGGTCAGAAATCATCTTTATTAAACAACAACACAAAAACAACAACGTAACTACAGCGGAACGTAACAACAACGTAATTTTATAATTAAATAAAATATCTTGAAAACTAAAACCTATGGTCTAACACTTACAAATATGCTAGTAAACTAGATCTAAAACTAATAAGCCTATGGTCGAGAGATATGTGGACAGAATGCATTGGCTCGCTGAATACAAATACTGATTTTTTGGGCAAAGACCAGCATTCTAGTCACCTGATTCCACTACTAACCCCAACTGTTTTGATGTGTACACGTTTACAGTGACATGTAGGTATATAGAAATCTTAAAATTAAAACAATAATTTCCAAACAACGTAAAACAATTATCGGTCTTATAGCTAAAATGTCTATTTTGTTTGAAAAGTCGATTTTTCTTAGCATTTTAATATTATTCGTTGGAATGCTTTAGTTTAACGGTCTCTTGTGTCGCATTAAGTATTATACTACCTTTTTTCTTGTTTAAAAGTAAATATTATTTATTATTCTTACTTATGTATATTAATATCCTATCAAAAACATAAATGTGAAATTAGAGCCAAGTTCAATATTACGATATATTATGTAGGTACCTATGCGTTAGTTGTATGTTGACTTCAAAGACAAAAGAAGTGAGATCTAAATGGGTGCCAAGTTCAATGATTAGTCCTGAAATATATTTATTACATAAAATATTGCTGGATTTTTTACAGAAACTGTTTTATTTATCAGGATAAAAAGTGATGTGTTATTCCAGAGTCTCAGCTATCTTCATACCAAATTTTAAGTCAATCGGTTCATCCGTTTAAGCGTGAAGAAGTAACAAACATACACACACACTCACACAAATACACACAAACTTTCGCATTTATAATATTAATAAGATAAGATTTTTAGGATTTATTTAATAAATATAATAAAAGTCTAAATTATTTCATTTAGCCCTTTGGTCCCTACGTATAAGGTTTTGAAAATTATAATATGCCTACTAGGTGTGGGCACAGTGTTACTCACTGAAAGGCCTAAACTGGTATAAGACACCAAATTTCAGCTCAAATTTGTGATATTATGAAAATGAAAAAGTTTTCATTTCCAAACATCTTATGTATTAAATCTTACTAATATTATAAACGTGAAAGTTTGTAAGAATGGATGTCTGGATGTCAGGATGTTTGTTACTCTTTCACGCCTAAACGAGTAGACCGAATGAGCTGAAATTTTGTATAGAGATAGCTTAGACCCTGGAATAACACATAGGCTACATTAGTACTGCGGGTAAAACCGCTGGGCGCAGCTAGTAGGTATATAAGTCACTTATATACACTTATAATAAGTGTATCCTTGTCTAGTATTTAATTTTATGGCATAATATAATAGATCGCGTTAAAAAAGAATAACAATTTTGTTTAGTTATCAGTTGTTTAGCACTTATTAATTTGTATATCTTAATTAATTATTGTCTTATAGGGTACCTGATGTGCGTGTGATTTTAATTTGAAGCTGCGATAACATACTAATTAACTTATGTACTCTTAGATAGGTACCTACCCATATGAATTTTCTATATGTTGCAAAAATTATATGTTGTAATTACAGGGTTTGTAGATCTTTTTTATAAATCCGCCTGAAATTTATTCATAATTTAATAATTGTATATTCATGATAATTAATTTAGCTTCAAGGAATTCATAAAAGTGGCCAACGTTTGTTACTTTTCCGTCGCTGTTCTTTTAATGTGATAAATTCGATTTAATTTCTTTAATGATAATAAAACCCTAATATTTTGTCTAGTTCAATAATAAATTAATAATAATTGGGGTTTATACTCCAACAGAAAAGGTTTCCTTACCTACACTGTCAGAGTCAAATCACAATTTATAGGTTGTGTGGCGAACCTATATGTTGCTGTTTCAGGTCGCCGAGATTCCTACAAGGCCTGCAACATGACATAACGACTGCCCCCTACATATCTTATAGGAAACAGCCACGACCCACAGTTTTACGTGCCTTCCGAAACACGGTAGCGTCTAGGCGAAAATCTTTGCTACACTGAGATTAGAACCCAGGACCTCCGGCTTACAAGCCGGACCAACGACCACTGGGCCACGGACGCTACCTGAATAATGAATTGATAACTCTGGAATAAGTACAAGTCGGATCTGGTACTTCGCCGGCTGCTACCGCAGCACGCTCGCTTCGCTCGCACGTTGTAATCACTGTTCAAACCTTTTTTTTTTTTTTTTTTTTTTTTTTTTTTTTTGACCCAGGAAAAATGCGTTACGCATCATCACCCCACGCCGGGGGGCGCGAGGTGGTATGTGGGACTCCCCCGCCAAAGATGGTAGCGGCGGGGATACCCACTAAAAAACCTGGGGGTGTCCTGCGGGACGCCATAATGCCGGGGCAACGGGTACGCCGAAGCATTCATCCGCTGCCCCGACGGCGTTTGGTCCTCACTTACAGGAGGACCCCTCCGCGGTGGGGTGAAGAGGAGTTTCACCCCACCCTCTCAAGGGGCGCGCGGAAACACCGCGCGCGCCACCTCGTGGGTCTGTTCTTGCGACGACGAGTACCCCCGTACTCGTCGCCTAGACCCAGGTTATGGGGGCTGGAGAAGGGCGTGGAAGATACGCCTCCGACGCCCCCTTCTCCGGGCACGCATCGGGAGGTCGGTGGTGACCTCCCGTTCGCGTTCCGCGATCTCCTTCTGCGAGATGACACTCTCGCAGAACGAAACCGCGGCCTGCCACGACTCTTCGCTCGCAACCATGGCTCTTACCATGGTTGCCAGCGAGAGTTCGCCCCCCATAACAGCGACGAGGGTACGACGCTCACTGACCCAAGCTGGGCACTCCTCCAGTGTGTGCTGCGCCGTATCCACGTCGCTACCACAAACCTAACCTAACCAACTGATGTCGGTCTGCCCTGAATTTGTAATAAAAACAAGTTTTTTTAACAAACATTTTGTTCACAACTAACTTTAACCGACTGCGGTCGGCTACACCTAGGTTTAACCGGCTAAACCTAGGTGTAGCCGCACTTCGGACATTAGCCGTGACATATATATAGGTATTATTGACGATAACAACACAAAACGACAACGACACGCCAATATAGGCTGAAACCTCAAGTGGTCGTGCCAGGAAGCTACCTGAAGGTAGCTGTGAACCGCACGACCACAACAATTTCTTTGTCTAAATTAAGAGAACAATTTTTATATTCAGAAGTACATATTTTATTATGAGTATACCGCAAGAAATGATTTTTCATCCCCCCACCTCGGAAAGTGTATTTTTGCGCTTCGATATCTGACTGGAAAAGTCCAAATTATCCTCTAGAGAAATTCAAATTTACTTTACCCTCTAGAGACAAAAACATAATTAAACCTATTTACTTCCACCTCTATGGTACCGAAATAAGCGTACAACTTTTTTAAATTTGTTAAAAACTCGGAGTAAGAACCTCTTTAGTAAACTTTTTTTTTTAATTTGCTTTGGGCGCACCATCAGCCTTGCCAGTTAGTTACTTTTGTAACATATTACGTTTCTTTTGAACTATATTTACGTTAGTTGTTTAGATATAATTTACATTTCGAGGCAATAATGTTTTTAATGAATTATAATATAGTACTGTAATAGTTGAGTTAATTTAGCAGAGTTAATAGAATAAGCCAATTTTTTATAACTTTATCTAGTTAGTAGCAATATTTTTTCTAAGTATTACTTTTTAGTAACTTTTTTATTAACGATTTCTCACTGTAATAAACTGAAAATGAGAAAATAATCACTAAAACGAATAGGTAGAGTGCTTTTCACGAAAGGAGACCTTTTTGCGGGACGCCACTATTGCACATTTTAAAAGTTTAAATACCTTTAACTTTTTAACGCCTCATAATTTCTCATATTTAATTTCTTAATCAAAAAGGTATTTATTTTATGTAACAAATAAAAATGATTATAAATATGAAGTCAATAATAATAGAATAAAAAATTAGTTCCGCTAAATTCCGTGGGACCTCTTTCGTGAAAAGGACTCTTAAGTAAGCGTACCTACGTAAATTAAAATTGAATACTGGTTATTTTTGAAGATAGTGCACTGGCAACACTGTGCGCATCCATGGTGAGAATGATTTCATTTTGCCGCGCTTTTGGAAGGCGGATGAAATTTTTTGCTTTCTTGGATAATAATTTTGCAATAAGTGCTAAACGCGTATTAATAGTGGGTTTAATAAACGTTGAGTGTTTGTGAATGTGATTTACTGTCGAAGAATGGAAAAAAGTTCAACAGTCTGCTATTTTCAAGAATCGTCACAAAATGAATCGATGTGATTCGATAAACGCCCACTCTTTATCGAATATTGGAGGGAATATCATCTCCAATAAACACTGAACTTAAAATTATAATGAAGATTTCGACTGAAGGACTTGTATCCATGGTCAGAATAAATTAAAAAAAAAAAAAAAAACCATGGTGAGAATAATTAAAAAAAAAACTTTTAGCATTGAATTATTTCCTCGCTGAGGGGGGATGAAAAATTATGTGTCACACTCGAGTGCAAAGATTTTTGACCTTGTGCTCTTTTGATTCCCTCGCTAACGCTCAGGATTCTAATTAATAAATCACTCGCTACGCTCGTGATTTAATTTTAGAATCCTTCGCTAGCTCGGTCATACAAACTGAGCACGCGGTAAAAAAGCAACTTTGCACTCTTGTATAACAAATAACTATTGTTTATTATTGATTGGTATGTAAGTGGCACTTTAGACTAGTCAAACACCGAGAAATGATGGTACAATTTGAGTACAATTAATTCGTATATATTTCGACGATATATAAATCATCTCATTAACTGAAACCACATGTAGTCGTGCCAGGAAGGTATCTTCCCAGCACGATTTCTAGGTCTAAATGAAGAGTACTTTTTTAAATTCAAAAGTACATCTTTTTTACGAATATGTACTCCAAAATAAACATCAATATGTGTCGTGCTGCGAAGGATCACACCCAAAGTATATGTACGTTTTTGTACTTTTAGAATTAACAAAATTGTACTCTTAATTTAGACTTAGAAAATGTGGTCGTGCTGGGAAGATACCTTCCTGGCACGACCACTCGTGGTTTCAGTTAGCGAGATGATTTGTGTTGTCGAAAAATATACGAATTAATTGTACTCAAATTGTACCATCTTGGTGACAGGGTTTCAATGCTCATAGTACGTTACCCACAAACATGTGCAGAATACTACTCGTAACATTTTACAAGGTTTTATTTATACTTGCACCTATCTGTTGTCCGTCTGTAATCAAATCTTGCGAGTTTAATTTGATCCACTACCCGGTTTCCGATTGAGCTGATATTTTGCATGCATGTATAAAACTGATGACAATGCAATATTATTATGACATCGGGCTGATCTGATTATGGAGTTGGAAGGTGGCCATAGTAACTCCGGAACTAATTGAACGATGCAACCCCATCGAGTTTGGGCTCATTTAATTCGTCTTGACGAGTACTTTGGTGCTATATTGTAATTACTAGCTTGTATGCTCGCGGCTTGCCCGCATGGCAAAATCCTTTTTTAGTGGAGCTTTACGTCTTAAGCCTATCTATGTTCTAAATTTCAACCCAATCCGTCCAGCGGTTTAGGCTGTGCGTTGATAGATCAGTCAGTTAGTCAATCAGTCACTCTTTCCTTTTATCTATTTAGATAATAAAAGCTTGTTTTTAAAAGTATTTTTTAAATTTTACTGGTGGTAACTTTACTGTAAACTTTAATTTGATCCACTTCCCGGTTTCCGATTAAGCTGAAATTTTGCGAGCATGTATAAAATCGGATGACAATGCAATATTATTATGTCATCGCGCCGATCTAAACGATGCAACCCCATCGAGTTTGGGCTCATTTGATTCGTCTTGACGAGTACTTTAATGCTAGATGGTAATAATAATAAAAGCTTGTTTTAAAAAGTTTCTTTTTAATTTCACATGTTTTAGGTAATGTGGTTCAATAAGGTTTCACGCAATATACACGTGTAAGTAATTACGAAATAGGCCCTCATTTCCTTATCATTAATGAAGGTGCTAATTTGTATATCAACGCATAGTTAGAACTTTTACACCATATATACTAGGTGTACTTAGCGATTTTACCCGCTTTTTATGTGCTATTTTAGGGTCAAAGCTATAAGCTGCCCCTCAAACGCCGTTGGGGCTGCGGGTGAGTGCTTCGACGTACTCGCTACCCCAGCACTATGTCGTTCCGCAGGAGCACCCTCAGGTTTTTAGTCCCACATACCCATCTTCGGCGGGGGAGTCCTACATACCGTCCCGCACCCCCGGCGTTAACGCATTTTTCTTGGGTAAAAAAAGATATACAACAATATGCCCGTGGATGAGTGCATCGGCGTGCCCGCGGCTTCGGTTACAGGGCGTTCCGAACCCCTCAGGTTTTCAGTGGGTATCCTCGCCGCGCCTTTTGACCGTGGAGTCCCACATATCGCACTGGTGGGGGACAATACGTAACGCAAAAATGCGTTAATTATGCCTGGGTTAAAACAAGGTGTAAAAAAGATAATATTATATACAATAACATTATGAGTGCTGTACTTCCTCATCTGCACCTCTTCATCGTAACGAGTCCGACATAATATGTCACACATACAAAACGACCAAGCGCTTTGGTTTTTAAAAATGAACTTTACTTAGCAACTGTCTTCCAAAGCCTTTACACTAAACGATTAGTTTGTGATTTTAGGTAGTGGTTATATACAGGTTTATTAGATACATCTTATATGATAGACTTCGGCAAGTGTGCGAGGTTTCATGACAATTCATATAAAGAATTCAAAATTCGATTCGTTCGGCGCGGTCGATGCAGATAGATGTGCTTTCACCATTAATTTAAAATCATCAGGTAACATACAATCACGCTCATCTAACCACACATTAATAGTCACACACACACACACACACATCCTCTCCGGGCCCAACTCTTACGAGGATGGTGATCTGGGGAGGAACACACTCATATCATTATACTCTGCACATCCTATATTATAATATATACATATACACGTTATACACGTCCTCACACAACCTAAGCTTTATTTATTTATTGAGCATCGTGCATTATAAGCTATAATATTATATGGAATGCATATAATACGAGTATAGCATAAGAATGTAGTGTTAGCGTTAATAAATAAGTATTATATATAATATATATAGTAAGGAATGCTTGCACAGTACCTATTGTGTAAATAATATAGAGTTATAAATAGAGATATTTAAAAATAAAATCAAAATATGTAGAGATAGATATTAAACATTGTTGTTAGTAATATAGATTATTAAACATAGAGATAAACATATTATTAGATATATTAGACATAGAGATAAGCATAATATTATTATATAGACACCCCGCCAAGACTATTTCTCGGCTATAACACCTGCCTGCATCGAGCACGGGTGCAGGCTGAAAATCAGTAGTCAGGTTAGCCCTAGGGTTAATCTGACAAAACGCTGAGCCTGTTCCCATTGGCGAGTACCTACATTAAAACTTTAACACACTATGTAAGCTTAAGCTGTAAGATAGAGCCAATAAATCATCTTCATTTCATTTCATAAAAAAGAAAGTGGCGACAAACAGAAACCACAGTTTTTTGTGTTATTATAATCAATTAATTAATTGTTATTGTAATTAATTTATAAAGATAATATTATAGTAAAACTAGGTCATTACAATTGAGATTAATATGGTAAAACTATTATCTATAATTAAATACAATACTGGAAAAAACCTATTTCGGTTTGGAGGTATAAAAACGGTGACTTTCTTTTCAGATTATCTTCTACTGAATAGCACGGCAGAATTCGGTTGGAAGATGATTTCTAAAATAGTATTTTGTTTTCTTGTCTTCACGTTATTTTATAGTGGAAATGTAGAGGCCATAAAGGTATTTATAACTACCCATACCTATTATTATTTTAATTAAATTCTTTTATATGGCAAAAATATTTTACTTATTATAATGTTTGTCAGTACATGTATAACCGAGTTATAATGAAGGTATAACCTTTTTAATATTATGTACCTACTTTCACCGTTTCGTAAACGCAGAGCATTTTCTAATTGCCTGTTTGGCGCCTACTCAAAACTACTTGGATAAACTAACAATCGTTTATTATTTTATGCTTTTACGTTTTTTCGGTGGTTTATTTTTTTGCTAAAACAATTACTTACTATTGTTACAAGTTCAAAAATTTATACTTACATGTAGTTTTTTTCATCCATGATACCTATCTTCTTTTATTAAATTTTATTATACTAGTGGGCCCGCGCGCCCTTCGTCGCGCTTAATAGAAAATTATCCGTGTTCTTCTACTATATTACGCATGTATTATACATATAAACCTTCCTCTTCAATCACTCTACCTATTAATGAAAACTGCATCAAAATCCGTCGCGCAGTTTTAAATATATAAGCATTATACACAGGGACAGACATACGCAGGAAGCAACTTTGTTTTATACTAGCTTATGCTCTCGGCTTTGCCCGCATGGACAAATCCTTTCTTAGCGGAGGTCTACGTCATAAGACCTATCTATGTTCCAAATTTCAACTCAATCCGTCCAGCGGTTTGGGCTGAGCGTTGATAGATAAGCTAGTCAGTCACTCTTTCTTTTTATATATTTAGATAGACTATGTAGTGATTTTTTGTTTATCAGAAGGCGCCCATGAATGGCACAATATTATATCAAGTTTACACGCCATTTGATGATAACTATGAAGTTGATTTCTCAAAAATACCTGCGATTGTTGCATATTACAAAAAAATTGGAGCAAAGAATTTATGGCGTGAGTATAATTAATGATATTTATCATATTATGGGTATCTAGCTTAAAAACCCGCTGAATAGTATTCTGTATTTTATTTGTGGGTCTAAGTTAACTACGAGTATTATAACAAATTTTAGCTCATTTTTGCTTCATAAGTAATTAACCGGAAATGTTATTCTAGCTATGTTTTATGATTACCGATTCAAGATGGTCGTCGCCACAAAATGGTGGATAACATATTTTTTCTACAAATTTCATCAATATAGGTATAGGTGCAAATGAAAGAGCTGGTAGAATACTACGCACCATGATAAATTTCAAATCCATGTTTATGATGGAAGCCACAACAAAATTGCGAATTACATTTTGCTAATGTTTTTCAGCGTTAGGAATTTAAAATTTTTAAATTTTACTTGTTTGTGTTGTAGAATTAAGCCCATCTGTTATAATAACTTGTGATATAATGTTTCAGTATTCTCACTTACCGGAGAAGTATTTTCATTGCCTCGTTCCGATAGAGAACGTATGTTGACACGATTTATCGATGAATTGGATAAGGCAAACTATTTTGTAAACTTGTATGTTGGAGTCGGTTTTATGGCCGTCGAGGAATCTTGTAAATTTGTAAGTATCATCGTCATGACGTCAACAGCTAAATTTCTCTTTTAATGTTAAGAGCGTATATATCGAGTGACGCTTCCTCGCTCGTACTATTTGACAAATTTTGAAATATAAATTCATAGAATTTATTCATTGAAAAATCCTCAAGATCCTATGCAGGGCACTTATTTTTGCACACTTTTTAAAAGTGTTTTCAGTTTGATATACCTATGTATTAAAAAATGGCATGATGAGATTTTTTTAATTATTGCTCCCCTGCTGCTCTTATTTTCTGGCTGTACTTACAGAGACTCATGAGATTATGTCAATCTCTCACGGACATTACGATGCCCTTTGTCAAAGGAGTTCACGCCTGCAATACCCGACGTAGACAGGCGTGCCCTCCTGATGAAGGACATCGTTATTGTCCAAAGTGACTGAGATATTTCACCAATAATTTGCACGTGAATACAGCTATGTCGTATTTGTAATGGACGGAGGTTTCAATATCATATAGCTTTCTATATGCCGCTGGGATGTAACTTCATACAAAATTTTAAGACAACCAGTTTAGTTAATACAGCTAGCACATGTGCTGCGATTAAATAACGACATTACGCCACAACCCTGATTAAATTTCAGGTAAAGTTCATAGACTGCCTTAAAGAAAATATAACATTAGTGTACAAACCACCCACTGACTACATCGGAGGATCTACGCCGGAGCAGGTGTCATCGGATGTTGGTTATATAGCCGAATGTGCCCCCAATTCTGTAATCGTCCATTATTGGCCACTGGACTTCGTGCAGCCAGACCGCGACCGTAAGTTTTGCTAGTTATACCATGCCTGGAAACCTCTGCAACCAGCTGTAAACAAATTATTTAACCAAGATGAACATTGTAAACATATTATATTTAAAAAAGTAATCCCTATGAGCTTCTTGCTTGTTCTTCTCATAGAGGTGCCTTGCAAATGAGCGGTAGAGTATTAAAATAAAATGTAAAATTGACTTGCAAAAGTGCTCCATTGTAGCCTATTAGAATAAATGAATTTTGAGTTTGAGTTTGAGATACGTGTAGTAAGCGATACCTGCCATACCCCCGTATGGTTATGTGTGACTCCCCATGCAAGACAACTGCACGGTATACCACTATGGCTTTTTACAGAAACACGCCCAGGATTGTTGGCGGGGTAGTCACACATACCTGTTCCGCCCGGAAAAGGATGACGATGCGTAACGTATTTGTCCTGTGTAAAAAAGGCGAGACTGCGCCGCAGAGTGCTTTGGCGTACCTTACCACAGCTCCGGCACTATGGCGGTCTGCAGGAACACCCCTAGATTATACCCACTGGAAGTAGCTTATTGTACGATTGTATAATATTTTTCCAGGGTAAACATATCTACCAATTTCAGCGAACTCAGTTCGACCCTTTTACGCGAAGAAGTAAAACAATTATACATCCATACTTTCACATTTATAATATTTGTAGGATAGAAATATTTGTACTAATACTTAGTTTGTATTTTATTTTAGCTAATATTGGCATTACAGTAGCCCACTGCATTCAAAATATTACTAATTTTGGAGGATTTATCGGCTATGTATACTATTCCTTAGAGGTCGCCGCTTATATACCCTATAAAAGCATCACGATCATCGTTGAGGGAATTGTAAGTTGATCTTATTTAAGGTTTTTATTATTTTGACTATAGAGAAACAAAGCCAGGCAAGACAAAAAATAGCTCTTACGGATTTATAACAAACTAGAAAAGGAAAATATTGCTTCTGTGACCGTTTTTTTTGTAATCGACAGATTTGTATGAATTTCCTGCAAAAGTCCTAGTCAGGTAATTATCAATCTACGTATATTTATGTATTTATAAAAGTTACAGCAATGAACTTCCAGTTACGCAAAACGTTCAGTGTTACACTTAAATGGAAGGTTTTATACATTTATAGAGGTATATCTGCTAGAGCAGCAATCGTGTGCATATATGCTAGATCTTTTTTATATTAAAAGAGTGCTTCTACTCAGTCAACGATTATATGACATGTAAAAACATGTCCTATAATCGTTGACTGGACAAATAATATTGACATTTTTATATTAATTTGATTTGTAATATTTTTTTTTTGCATTTAATGTTACTTATATATGTATATATTGTTTTGACATTTATATTTTCCTTTGTATGCATATTTCAAAAACAATGTTATGTTGTTATTGAATAAATGAAATTGAAATATTATATTATTATTTTTTTTTACCATGCTTACAATTTTCCCTATTTCTAAAATAACAGTATTTTTGCAGGTGTCAGTGAATGCTGCTAACTACGATAATTTCGACGGCCATACATCTGCTTACAACAGCATTTTCCCATCATACGTGAAGGCCATTGACAACGCATCATCCAAAGACGCTGCTGTCATAGCTCGATTGAAATATAGCAAGAAAGTGAGGAAGCTGTGTGATCTGAGAAACGACTGTAAGTAACCTAAATCTTACTAATATTCTAAACGTGAAAGTTTGTAAGAATGGATGTATGTTTACTACTCTTTAACGTCTAAACGGGTGGATCGATTGAGCTGAAATTTGGTAAAGAGATAGCTTAGACCCTGGGAATAACTGTAACACATAGGCTACAGCGGGTAAAACGGAAAACTAAATCGAAAATGTTTGGGAACCCCTGACCAATTTTAAAACGCATAATATTTAACGGTGCCCCACATGATGGGATTAAGCCTCAAAATTTTGTATGTTTTACACATAGCCGCAGGCGGAATTAGCGTGCCTTTCCACCAGAGATGTGCTACGTTGCAATGGATGCGTTTAAAAGTCACCAATCATATTCATTGGTGCACATACATAGCTTAGCACTGCTGGAAATGGTTTCAGCTAAGCTATGTTTTTGTATGGAAGGATGCGAGCTACGGATGCGTGCTACGAATGCGTGCTACGAATGCGTGCTACGGATGCGTGTTACGGATGCGTGCTACGGATGCGTGTTACGGATGCAACTGCGATGTTGGCTACGCATCTTCTTCGCACCTGATTTCACCTGGCATTGATGGAAACGATTTCAGCTTAGCTATGTTATTTCGTAGCGTAGGTTCACATCTTCGTAGCATAGCTGCATAGCACATCTCTGGTGGAAAGGCACCTTTACGCGACGCGTTGCGGTGCGGCTCACTATAATTTGCGCCCGCCGTACTTTAAAAAAAAAATTGATTATTCACCTGAATTTCTACTTATTGAAATTTTATTTTTGCAGGCCGATTTGAATGTCCGTTAAACATCGCAAAACAAGCTTTCGAGATTGTATCTAACATAGACATGGGACACCTCAGGGAACCCTTGTGTGATATCTCGGAGAGTGATAGACCAACGGTGCAGCAAATCATTACTGAGAAGGAGAATATCTACGAACCGTACAAACCTGTTGAATAATACATCTCTGATTTGACTTTTCATACGTAAATTGTTTTGATCAGAAATCATCTTTATTAAACAACAACACAAAAACAACAACGTAACTACAGCGGAACGTAACAACAACGTAATTTTATAATTAAATAAAATATCTTGAAAACTAAAACCTATGGTCTAACACTTACAAATATGCTAGTAAACTAGATCTAAACCTAATAAGCCTATGGTCGAAAGATATGTGGGCAGAATGCATTGGCTCGCTGAATACAAATACTGATTTTTTGGGCAAAGACCAGCATTCTAGTCACCTGATTCCACTACTAACCCCAACTGTTTTGATGTGTACACGTTTACAGTGACATGTAGGTATATAGAAATCTTAAAATTAAAACAATAATTTCCAAACAACGTAAAACAATTATCGGTCTTATAGCTAATGTGTCTATTTTGTTTGAAAAGTCGATTTTTCTTAGCATTTTAATATTATTCGTTGGAATGCTTTAGTTTAACGGTCTCTTGTGTCGCATTAAGTATTATACTATCTTTTTTCTTGTTTAAAAGTAAATATTATTTATTATTCTTACTTATGTATATTAATATCCTATCAAAAACATAAATGTGAAATTAGAGCCAAGTTCAATATTACGATATATTAGGTTGCTATGCGTTAGTTGTATATTGACTTCAAAGACAAAAGAAGTGAGATCTAAATGGGTGCCAAGTTCAATGATTAGTCCTGAAATATATTTATTACATAAAATATTGCTGGATTTTTTACAGAAACTGTTTTATTTATCAGGATAAAAAGTGATGTGTTATTCCAGAGTCTCAGCTATCTTCATACCAAATTTTAAGTCAATCGGTTCATCCGTTTAAGCGTGAAGAAGTAACAAACATACACACACACACACTCACATACTCATACACATACACACAAACTTTCGCATTTATAATATTAATAAGATAAGATTTTTAGGATTTATTTAATAAATATAATAAAAGTCTAAATTATTTCATTTAGCCCTTTGGTCCCTACGTATAAGGTTTTGAAAATTATAATATGCCTGCTAGGTGTGGGCACAGTGTTACTCACTAAAAGGCCTAAACTGGTATAAGACACCAAATTTCAGCTCAAATTTGTGATATTATGAAAATGAAAAAGTTTTCATTTCCAAACATCTTATGTATTAAATCTTACTAATATTATAAACGTGAAAGTTTGTAAGAATGGATGTCTGGATGTCAGGATGTTTGTTACTCTTTCACGCCTAAACGAGTAGACCGAATGAGCTGAATTTTGTATTTGTATAGAGATAGCTTAGACCCTGGAATAACACATAGGCTACATTAGTACTGCGGGTAAAACCGCTGGGCGCAGCTAGTAGGTATATAAGTCACTTATATACACTTATAATAAGTGTATCCTTGTCTAGTATTTAATTTTATAGCATAATATAATAGATCGCGTTAAAAAAGAATAACAATTTTGTTTAGTTATCAGTTGTTTAGCACTTATTAATTTGTATATCTGAATTAATTATTGTCTAATAGGGTACCTGATGTGCGTGTGATTTTAATTTGAAACTGCGATAATATACTAATTAACTTATATACTCTTAGATAGGTACCTACCCATATGTATTTTCTATATTTTGCAAAAATTATATGTTATTATTATACAAGGTTTGTAGATCTTTTTTATAAATCCGCCTGAAATTTATTCATAATTTAATAATTATATATTCATGATAATTAATTTAGCTTCAAGGAATTCACAAAAGTGGCCAACGTTTGTTACTTTTCCGTCACTATTCTTTTAATGTGATAAATTCGATTTAATTTCTTTAATGATAATAAAACCGTAATATTTTGTCTAGTTCAATAATAAATTAATAATAATTGGGGTTTATACTCCAACAGAAAAAGTTTCCTTACTTACACTGTCAGAGTCAAATCACAATTTATAGGTTGTGTGGCGAACCTATATGTTGCAGTTTCAGGTCGCCGAGATTCCTACAAGGCCTGCAACATGACCTGCTAACGACTGCCTCCTACATATCTTATAGGAAACAGCCGGGACCCACAGTTTTACGTGCCTTCCGAAACACGGTAGCGTCCAGGCGAAAATCATTGCTACACTGAGATTTGAACCCAGGACCTCCGGCTTACAAGCCGGACCAACGACCACTGGGCCACGGACGCTACCTGAATAATGAATAATGAATTAATTGATAACTCTGGAATAAGTACAAGTCGGATCTGGTACTTCGCCGGCTGCTGCCGCAGCACGCTCGCTTCGCTCGCTCGGGTTGCACGTTGTAATCACTGTTCAAACCTAACCTAACCAACTGATGTCGGTCTGCCCTGAATTTGTAATAAAAACAAATTTTATTTAACAAACATTTTGTTCACAACTAACTTTAACCGACTGCGGTCGGCTACACCTAGGTTTAACCGGCTAAACCTAGGTGTAGCCGCACTTCGGACATTAGCCGTGACATATTTATAGGTATTATTGACGATAACAACACAAAACGACAACGACACGCCAATATAGCTGAAACCTCAAGTGGTCGTGCCAGGAAGCTACCTGAAGATAGCTGTGAACCGCACGACCACAACAATTTCTTTGTCTAAATTAAGAGAACAATTTTTATATTCAGAAGTACAGTAAAGTACATATTTTATTATGCGTATACCGCAAGAAATGATTTTGTTTATTATTGATTGGTATGTAAGTTGCACTTTAGACTAGTCAAACACCGAGAAATGATGGTACAATTTGAGTACAATTAATTCGTATATATTTCGACGATATATAAATCATCTCAATAACTGAAACCACAAGTAGTCGTGCCAGGAAGGTATCTTCCCAGCACGATTTCTAGGTCTTAATGAAGAGTACATTTTTTAAATTCAAAAGTACATCTTTTTTACGAATATGTACTCCAAAATAAACATCAATATGTGTCGTGGTCGTGCTGCGAAGGATCACACCCAAAGTATATGTACGTTTTTGTACTTTTAGAATTAACAAAATTGTACTCTTAATTTAGACTTAGAAAATGTGGTCGTGCTGGGAAGATACCTTCCTGGCACGACCACTCGTGGTTTCAGTTAGCGAGATGATTTGTATTGTCGAAAAATATACGAATTAATTGTACTCAAATTGTACCATCTTGGTGACAGGGTTTCAATGCTCATAGTACGTTACCCACAAACATGTGCAGAATACTACTCGTAACATTTTACAAGGTTTTATTTTTACTTGCACCTATCTGTTGTCCGTCTGTAATCAAATCTTGCGAGTTTAATTTGATCCACTACCCGGTTTCCGATTGAGCTGATATTTTGCATGCATGTATAAAACTGATGACAATGCAATATTATTATGACATCGGGCTGATCTGATTATGGAGTTGGAAGGTGGCCATAGTAACTCCGGAACTAATTGAACGATGCAACCCCATCGAGTTTGGGCTCATTTAATTCGTCTTGACGAGTACTTTGGTGCTATATTGTAATTACTAGCTTGTATGCTCGCGGCTTGCCCGCATGGCAAAATCCTTTTTTAGTGGAGCTCTACGTCTTAAGCCTATCTATGTTCTAAATTTCAACCCAATCCGTCCAGCGGTTTAGGCTGTGCGTTGATAGATCAGTCAGTTAGTCAATCAGTCACTCTTTCCTTTTATCTACTTAGATAATAAAAGCTTGTTTTTAAAAGTATTTTTTAAATTTTACTGGTAACTTTACTGTAAACTTTAATTTGATCCACTTCCCGGTTTCCGATTAAGCTGAAATTTTGCGAGCATGTATAAAATCGGATGACAATGCAATATTATTATGTCATCGCGCCGATCTAAACGATGCAACCCCATCGAGTTTGGGCTCATTTGATTCGTCTTGACGAGTACTTTAATGCTAGATGGTAATAATAATAAAAGCTTGTTTTAAAAAGTTTCTTTTTAATTTCACATGTTTTAGGTAATGTGGTTCAATAAGGTTTCACGCAATATACACGTGTAAGTAATTAAGAAATAGGCCCTCATTTCCTTATCATTAATGAAGGTGCTAATTTGTATATCAACGCATAGTTAGAACTTTCACACCATATATACTAGGTGTACTTAGCGATTTTACCCGCTTTTTATGTGCTATTTTAGGGTCAAAGCTATAAGCTGCCCCTCAAACGCCGTTGGGGCTGCGGGTGAGTGCTTCGACGTACTCGCTACCCCAGCACTATGTCGTTCCGCAGGAGCACCCCCAGGTTTTTAGTGGGTATCCCCTCCCATCTTCGGCGGGGGAGTCCCACATACCGTCCCGCACTCCCGGCGTTAACGCATTTTTCTTGGGTAAAAAAAGATATACAACAATATGCCCGTGGATGAGTGCATCGGCGTGCCCGCGGCTTCGGTTACAGGGCGTTCTGAACCCCCCAGGTTTACAGTGGGTATCCTCGCCGCGCCTTTTGGCCGTGGAGTCCCACATATCGCACTGGTGGGGGACAATACGTAACGCAAAAATGCGTTAATTATGCCTGGGTTAAAACAAGGTGTAAAAAAGATAATATTATATACAATAACACTATGAGTGCTGTACTTCCTCATCTGCACCTCTTCATTGCAATGAGTCCGACATAATATGTCACACATACAAAATGACCAAGCGCTTTGGTTTTTGAAAATGAACTTTACTTAGCAACTGTCTTCCAAAGCCTTTACACTAAACGATTAGTTTGTGATTTTAGGTAGTGGTTATATACAGGTTTATTAGATACATCTTATATGATAGACTTCGGCAAGTGTGCGAGGTTTCATGACAATTCATATAAAGAATTCAAAATTCGATTCGTTCGGCGCGGTCGATGCAGATAGATGTGCTTTCACCATAAAAAAGAAAGTGGCGACAAACAGAACCCACAGTTTTTTTGTGTTATTATAATCAATTAATTAATTGTTATTGTAATTAATTTATAGAGATAATATAGTAAAACTAGGTAATTATAATTGAGATTAATATGGTAAAACTATTATCTATAATTAAATACAATACTGGAAAAAACCTATTTCGGTTTGGAGGTATAAAAACGGTGACTTTCTTTTCAGATTATCTTCTACTGAATAGCACGGCAGAATTCGGTTGGAAGATGATTTCTAAAATAGTATTTTGTTTTCTTGTCTTCACGTTATTTTATAGTGGAAATGTAGAGGCCATAAAGGTATTTATAACTACCCATACCTATTACTATTTTAATTAAATTCTTTATATATGGCAAAAATGTTTTACTTATTATAATGTTTGTCAGTACATGTATAACCGAGTTATAATGAAGGTATAACCTTTTTAATATTATGTACCTACTTTCACCGTTTCGTAAACGCAGAGCATTTTTTAATTGCCTGTTTGGCGCCTACTCAAAACTACTTGGATAAACTAACAATCGTTTATCATTTTATGCCTTTACGTTTTTATGGTGGTTTATTTTTTTGCTAAATCAATTACCTAGTATTGTTGTAAGTTTAAAATTTATACTTACATGTAGTTCTTTTTTCGTCCATGATACCTATCCTCTTTTAATAAATTTTATTATACTAGTGGGCCCGCGCGCCCTTCGTCGCGCTTAATAGAAAATTAACCGTTTTCTTCTACTATATTACGTATATATTATACATATAAACCTTCCTCTTGAATCACTTTACCTATTAATGAAATCCACATCAAAATCCGTCGCGCAGTTTTAAATATATAAGCATTATACACAGGGACAGACAGACGCAGGAAGCAACTTTATTTTATACTTGCTTATGCTCGCAGCTTTGCCCGCATGGACAAATCCTTTCTTAGCGGAGGTTTACGTCATAAGACCAATCTATATTCCAAATTTCAACTCAATCCGTCCAGCGGTTTGGGCTGAGCGTTGATAGATAAGTTATTCAGTCACTCTTTCTTTTTATATATTTAAATAGACTATGTAGTGATTTCTTGTTTATCAGAAGGCGCCCATGAATGGCACAATATTATATAAAGTTTACACGCCATTTGATGATAACTACGAAGTTGATTTCTCAAAAATACCTGCGATTGTTGCATATTACAAAAAAATTGGAGCAAAGAATCTATGGCGTGAGTATAATTAATGATATTTATCATATTATGGATAACTAGCTTAAAAACCCGCTGAATAGTATTCTGTATTTTATTTGTGGGTCTAAGTTAACTACGAGTATTATAACAAATTTTAGCTCATTTTTGCTTTAACCGGAAATTTTATTCTAGCTATGTTTTATGATTACCGATTCAAGATGGTCGTCGCCACAAAATGGCGGATAACATATTTTTTCTACAAATTTCATCAATATAGGTAAAGGTGCAAATGAAAGAGCTGACTGGTAGAATACTACGCACCACGATAAATTTCAAATCCATGATTATGATGGCAGCCACAAAAAAATTGCGAATTACATTTTGTTAATGTTTTTCAGTGTTAGGAGTTTTAAATTTTTAAATTTTACTTGTATGTGTTGTAGAATTAACCCCTTCTGTTATAATTATTTGCGATATAATGTTTCAGTATTCTCACTGACCGGAGAAGTATTTTCATTGCCACGTTCCGATAGAGAACGTATGTTGACACGATTTATCGATGAATTGGATAAGGCAAACTATTTTGTGAACTTGTATGTTGGAGTCGGTTTTATGGCCGTCGAGGAATCTTGTAAATTTGTAAGTATCTTCAGCATATATAGGCGTCAACAGCTAAATTTCTCTCTAAATGTTAAGAGCGTATATATCGAGTGACGCTTTCTCGCTCGTACTACGAGTATTTGACAAATTTTGAAATATAAATTCATAGAATTTATTCATTGAAAAATCCTCAAGATCCTATGCAGGGCACTTATTTTTGCACACTTTTTAAAAGTGTTTTCAGTTTGATATACCTAATAATTGCTCCCCTGCTGCTCTTATTTTTTGGCTATACTCACAAAGACTCATGAGATTATGTCAATCTCTCATTTGATGCCCTTTGTCAGAGGAGTTCACGCCTACAGTACCCGAAGTAGACATACGTGCCTTCCTGATGAAGGACATCGTTATTGTCCAAAGTGATTGAGATATTTCACCAAAAATTTGCACGTGACAGCTATATCGTATTTGTAATGGACGAAGGTTTCAATATCATATAGCTTTCTATATGCCTCTGGGATGTAACTTCACACAAAATTTTAAGACAATCAGTTTAGTTAATACAGCTAGCACATGTGCTGCGATTAAATAACGACATTACGCCACAACCCTGATTAAATTTCAGGTAAAGTTCATAGACTGCCTTAAAGAAAATATAACATTAGTGTACAAACCACCCACTGACTATATCGGAGGATCTACGCCGGAGCAGGTGTCATCGGATGTTGGTTATATAGCCGAATGTGCCCCTAATTCTGTCATCGTCCATTATTGGCCACTGGACTTCGTGCAGCCAGACCGCGACCGTAAGTTTTGCTAGTTATACCATATAAATTATTTAACCAAGATGAACATTGTAAACATATTATATTTAAAAAAGTAATCCCTATGAGCTTCTTGCTTGTTCTTCTCATAAAGGTGCCTTGCAAATGAGCGGTAGAGTATTAAAATAAAATGTAAAATTGACTTGCAAAAATGCTCCATTGTAGCCTATTAGAATAAATGAATTTTGAGTTTGAGTTTGAGATACGTGTAGTAAGCGATACTCAGCGCGGCGGACGAGTGCTTTGGCGTTTTTCTTTTGTTCACGCCGAGAACAAACGCAATACGCGTACCCTGCCATACCCCCGTATGGTTATGTGTGACTCCCCATGCAAGACGACTGCACGGTATACCACTATGGCTTTTTACAGAAACACGCCCAGGATTTTGGCGGGGTAGTCACACATACCTGTTCCGCCCGGAAAAGGATGACGTTGCGTAACGTATTTGTCCTGTGTAAAAAAGGCGAGACTGCGCCGCAGATTGCTTCGGCGTACCTTACCACAGCTCCGGCACTATGGCGGTCTGCAGGAACACCCCTAGATTTTACCCACTGGAAGTAGCTTATTGTATGATTGTATAATATTATTCCGGGGTAAACATATCTACCAATTTCAGCGAACTCAGTTCGATCCTTTAACGCGAAGAGGTTAAACAATTATACATAAGTACATCCATACTTTCACGTATATATTTGTAGGATAGAAATATTTGTACGAATACTTAGTTTTTATTTTATTTTAGCTAACCTTGGCATTACAGTAGCACACTGCATTCAAAATATTGCTAATTTTGGAGGATTTATCGGCTATGTATACTATTCCTTAATTGTCGCTACTTATGTACCCTATAAAAGCATCACGATCATCGTTGAGGGAGTTGTAAGTTGATCTTATTTAAGGTTTTTACAAGCTTTTATTTACTTTCACCTGTCTGTTGTCTGTCGGTCTGTCTGTCTGTCTGTCTGTAATCAAATCTTGCAAGTTTAATTTGAACCACTTCCCGGTGTCCAATTAAGCTGAAATTTTGCATGCCTGTATAAATCGCATGACAATGCAATATTTTTATGACATTGAGCTGATCTGATGACGGAGCTGGAAGGTGGACATAGGAACTCTGTAATTAAACGACGCAACCCCATCGAGTTTGGGCTCATTTGATTCGTCTTGACTAGTACTTTATGGTGCTAGATGGAAATAATAATAAAAGCTTGTTTTTAAAAACATTTTTTTTAATTTCACTTGTCATTATTTTGACCATAGAGTTACGTTTAGAGAGAAACAAAGCCAGACAAGACAAAAAATAGCTCTTACGGATTTATAATAAACAAGAAAAGGAAAATATTGCTTCTGTGACCGTTTTTTTGTAATTGACAGATTTGTATGAATTTCCTGCAAAAGTCCTAGTCAGATAATAATTATCAATCTACGTATATTTATATATTTATAAAAGTTACAGCAATGAACTTCCAGTTACGCAAAACGTTCAGTGTTACACTTAAATGGAAGGTTTTATACATTTATAGAGGTATATCTGCTAGAGCAGCAATCGTGTGCATATATGCTATCTTTTTTATATTATATTATTAGATTTTTTTAAGATGCCTTTAATTTTCCCTATTTCTAAAATAACAGTATTTTTTCAGATGTCAGTGAACATTGCTAACTACGATAATTTCGACGGCCATACATCTGCTTACAATAGCATTTTCCCATCATACGTGAAGGCCATTGACAACGCCACATCCAAAGACGCTGCTGCCATAGCTCAATTGAAATATAGCAAGAAAGTGAGGAAGTTGTGTGATCTGAGACCCGACTGTAAGTAACCTAAATCTTACTAATATTCTAAACGTGAAAGTTTGTAAGAATGGATGTATGTTTGCTACTCTTTCACGTCTAAACGGGTGGATCGATTGAGCTGAAATTTGGTATAGAGATAGCTTAGAGCCTGGGAATAACTGTAACATATAGGCTACAGCGGGTAAAACGGAAAACTAAATCGAAAATGTTTGGGAACCCCTGACCAATTTTAAAACGCATAATATTAAACGGTGCCTCACATGATAGGATAAAGCCGTAAAATTTTGTATGTTTTACACATAGACAAATCAAAATTGGTTAAGTACGCGTCACGCGTTTTTTGAATATCTGTTGATCTATTTATATGCTAGATCTATGCCGCAGGCGGAATTAGCGTGCCTTTCCACCAGAGATGAGCTACGTTGCAATGGATGCGTTTGAAATTCACCAGTCATATTCATTGGTGCACATAGCTTAGCACTGGTGGAAACAGTTTTAGCTAAGCTATGTTTTCGTATGGAAGGATGCGAGCTACGGATGCGTGCTACGAATGCGTGCTACGAATGCGTGCTACGAATGCGTGCTACGGATGCGTGCTACGGATGCGTGTTACGGATGCAACTGCGATGTTGGCTACGCATCTTCTTCGCACCTGATTTCACCTGGCATTGATGGAAACGATTTCAGCTTAGCTATGTTATTTCGTAGCGTAGGTTCACATCTTCGTAGCATAGCTGCATAGCACATCTCTGGTGGAAAGGCACCTTTACGCGACGCGTTGCGTTGCGGCTCACTATAATTTGCGCCCGCCGTACTTCAAATAAAAATTGATTATTTACCTGAATTTCTACTTATTGAAATTTTATTTTTGCAGGCCGATTTGAATGTCCGTTAAACATCGCAAAACAAGCTTTCGAGATTGTATCTAACATAGACATGGGACACCTCAGGGAACCTTTGTGTGATATCTCGGAGAGTGATAGACCGACGGTGCAGCAAATCATTACTGAGAAGGAGAATATCTACGAACCGTACAAACCTGTTGAATAATACATCTCTGATTTGACTTTTCATACATAAATACCTCAATTGTTTTGGTCAGAAATCATCTTTATTAAACAACAACACAAAAACAACAACGTAACTACAGCGGAACGTAACAACAACGTAATTTTATAATTAAATAAAATATCTTGAAAACTAAAACCTATGGTCTAACACTTACAAATATGCTAGTAAACTAGATCTAAAACTAATAAGCCTATGGTCGAGAGATATGTGGACAGAATGCATTGGCTCGCTGAATACAAATACTGATTTTTTGGGCAAAGACCAGCATTCTAGTCACCTGATTCCACTACTAACCCCAACTGTTTTGATGTGTACACGTTTACAGTGACATGTAGGTATATAGAAATCTTAAAATTAAAACAATAATTTCCAAACAACGTAAAACAATTATCGGTCTTATAGCTAAAATGTCTATTTTGTTTGAAAAGTCGATTTTTCTTAGCATTTTAATATTATTCGTTGGAATGCTTTAGTTTAACGGTCTCTTGTGTCGCATTAAGTATTATACTACCTTTTTTCTTGTTTAAAAGTAAATATTATTTATTATTCTTACTTATGTATATTAATATCCTATCAAAAACATAAATGTGAAATTAGAGCCAAGTTCAATATTACGATATATTATGTAGGTACCTATGCGTTAGTTGTATGTTGACTTCAAAGACAAAAGAAGTGAGATCTAAATGGGTGCCAAGTTCAATGATTAGTCCTGAAATATATTTATTACATAAAATATTGCTGGATTTTTTACAGAAACTGTTTTATTTATCAGGATAAAAAGTGATGTGTTATTCCAGAGTCTCAGCTATCTTCATACCAAATTTTAAGTCAATCGGTTCATCCGTTTAAGCGTGAAGAAGTAACAAACATACACACACACTCACACAAATACACACAAACTTTCGCATTTATAATATTAATAAGATAAGATTTTTAGGATTTATTTAATAAATATAATAAAAGTCTAAATTATTTCATTTAGCCCTTTGGTCCCTACGTATAAGGTTTTGAAAATTATAATATGCCTACTAGGTGTGGGCACAGTGTTACTCACTGAAAGGCCTAAACTGGTATAAGACACCAAATTTCAGCTCAAATTTGTGATATTATGAAAATGAAAAAGTTTTCATTTCCAAACATCTTATGTATTAAATCTTACTAATATTATAAACGTGAAAGTTTGTAAGAATGGATGTCTGGATGTCAGGATGTTTGTTACTCTTTCACGCCTAAACGAGTAGACCGAATGAGCTGAAATTTTGTATAGAGATAGCTTAGACCCTGGAATAACACATAGGCTACATTAGTACTGCGGGTAAAACCGCTGGGCGCAGCTAGTAGGTATATAAGTCACTTATATACACTTATAATAAGTGTATCCTTGTCTAGTATTTAATTTTATGGCATAATATAATAGATCGCGTTAAAAAAGAATAACAATTTTGTTTAGTTATCAGTTGTTTAGCACTTATTAATTTGTATATCTTAATTAATTATTGTCTTATAGGGTACCTGATGTGCGTGTGATTTTAATTTGAAGCTGCGATAACATACTAATTAACTTATGTACTCTTAGATAGGTACCTACCCATATGAATTTTCTATATGTTGCAAAAATTATATGTTGTAATTACAGGGTTTGTAGATCTTTTTTATAAATCCGCCTGAAATTTATTCATAATTTAATAATTGTATATTCATGATAATTAATTTAGCTTCAAGGAATTCATAAAAGTGGCCAACGTTTGTTACTTTTCCGTCGCTGTTCTTTTAATGTGATAAATTCGATTTAATTTCTTTAATGATAATAAAACCCTAATATTTTGTCTAGTTCAATAATAAATTAATAATAATTGGGGTTTATACTCCAACAGAAAAGGTTTCCTTACCTACACTGTCAGAGTCAAATCACAATTTATAGGTTGTGTGGCGAACCTATATGTTGCTGTTTCAGGTCGCCGAGATTCCTACAAGGCCTGCAACATGACATAACGACTGCCCCCTACATATCTTATAGGAAACAGCCACGACCCACAGTTTTACGTGCCTTCCGAAACACGGTAGCGTCTAGGCGAAAATCTTTGCTACACTGAGATTAGAACCCAGGACCTCCGGCTTACAAGCCGGACCAACGACCACTGGGCCACGGACGCTACCTGAATAATGAATTGATAACTCTGGAATAAGTACAAGTCGGATCTGGTACTTCGCCGGCTGCTACCGCAGCACGCTCGCTTCGCTCGCACGTTGTAATCACTGTTCAAACCTTTTTTTTTTTTTTTTTTTTTTTTTTTTTTTTTGACCCAGGAAAAATGCGTTACGCATCATCACCCCACGCCGGGGGGCGCGAGGTGGTATGTGGGACTCCCCCGCCAAAGATGGTAGCGGCGGGGATACCCACTAAAAAACCTGGGGGTGTCCTGCGGGACGCCATAATGCCGGGGCAACGGGTACGCCGAAGCATTCATCCGCTGCCCCGACGGCGTTTGGTCCTCACTTACAGGAGGACCCCTCCGCGGTGGGGTGAAGAGGAGTTTCACCCCACCCTCTCAAGGGGCGCGCGGAAACACCGCGCGCGCCACCTCGTGGGTCTGTTCTTGCGACGACGAGTACCCCCGTACTCGTCGCCTAGACCCAGGTTATGGGGGCTGGAGAAGGGCGTGGAAGATACGCCTCCGACGCCCCCTTCTCCGGGCACGCATCGGGAGGTCGGTGGTGACCTCCCGTTCGCGTTCCGCGATCTCCTTCTGCGAGATGACACTCTCGCAGAACGAAACCGCGGCCTGCCACGACTCTTCGCTCGCAACCATGGCTCTTACCATGGTTGCCAGCGAGAGTTCGCCCCCCATAACAGCGACGAGGGTACGACGCTCACTGACCCAAGCTGGGCACTCCTCCAGTGTGTGCTGCGCCGTATCCACGTCGCTACCACAAACCTAACCTAACCAACTGATGTCGGTCTGCCCTGAATTTGTAATAAAAACAAGTTTTTTTAACAAACATTTTGTTCACAACTAACTTTAACCGACTGCGGTCGGCTACACCTAGGTTTAACCGGCTAAACCTAGGTGTAGCCGCACTTCGGACATTAGCCGTGACATATATATAGGTATTATTGACGATAACAACACAAAACGACAACGACACGCCAATATAGGCTGAAACCTCAAGTGGTCGTGCCAGGAAGCTACCTGAAGGTAGCTGTGAACCGCACGACCACAACAATTTCTTTGTCTAAATTAAGAGAACAATTTTTATATTCAGAAGTACATATTTTATTATGAGTATACCGCAAGAAATGATTTTTCATCCCCCCACCTCGGAAAGTGTATTTTTGCGCTTCGATATCTGACTGGAAAAGTCCAAATTATCCTCTAGAGAAATTCAAATTTACTTTACCCTCTAGAGACAAAAACATAATTAAACCTATTTACTTCCACCTCTATGGTACCGAAATAAGCGTACAACTTTTTTAAATTTGTTAAAAACTCGGAGTAAGAACCTCTTTAGTAAACTTTTTTTTTTAATTTGCTTTGGGCGCACCATCAGCCTTGCCAGTTAGTTACTTTTGTAACATATTACGTTTCTTTTGAACTATATTTACGTTAGTTGTTTAGATATAATTTACATTTCGAGGCAATAATGTTTTTAATGAATTATAATATAGTACTGTAATAGTTGAGTTAATTTAGCAGAGTTAATAGAATAAGCCAATTTTTTATAACTTTATCTAGTTAGTAGCAATATTTTTTCTAAGTATTACTTTTTAGTAACTTTTTTATTAACGATTTCTCACTGTAATAAACTGAAAATGAGAAAATAATCACTAAAACGAATAGGTAGAGTGCTTTTCACGAAAGGAGACCTTTTTGCGGGACGCCACTATTGCACATTTTAAAAGTTTAAATACCTTTAACTTTTTAACGCCTCATAATTTCTCATATTTAATTTCTTAATCAAAAAGGTATTTATTTTATGTAACAAATAAAAATGATTATAAATATGAAGTCAATAATAATAGAATAAAAAATTAGTTCCGCTAAATTCCGTGGGACCTCTTTCGTGAAAAGGACTCTTAAGTAAGCGTACCTACGTAAATTAAAATTGAATACTGGTTATTTTTGAAGATAGTGCACTGGCAACACTGTGCGCATCCATGGTGAGAATGATTTCATTTTGCCGCGCTTTTGGAAGGCGGATGAAATTTTTTGCTTTCTTGGATAATAATTTTGCAATAAGTGCTAAACGCGTATTAATAGTGGGTTTAATAAACGTTGAGTGTTTGTGAATGTGATTTACTGTCGAAGAATGGAAAAAAGTTCAACAGTCTGCTATTTTCAAGAATCGTCACAAAATGAATCGATGTGATTCGATAAACGCCCACTCTTTATCGAATATTGGAGGGAATATCATCTCCAATAAACACTGAACTTAAAATTATAATGAAGATTTCGACTGAAGGACTTGTATCCATGGTCAGAATAAATTAAAAAAAAAAAAAAAAACCATGGTGAGAATAATTAAAAAAAAAACTTTTAGCATTGAATTATTTCCTCGCTGAGGGGGGATGAAAAATTATGTGTCACACTCGAGTGCAAAGATTTTTGACCTTGTGCTCTTTTGATTCCCTCGCTAACGCTCAGGATTCTAATTAATAAATCACTCGCTACGCTCGTGATTTAATTTTAGAATCCTTCGCTAGCTCGGTCATACAAACTGAGCACGCGGTAAAAAAGCAACTTTGCACTCTTGTATAACAAATAACTATTGTTTATTATTGATTGGTATGTAAGTGGCACTTTAGACTAGTCAAACACCGAGAAATGATGGTACAATTTGAGTACAATTAATTCGTATATATTTCGACGATATATAAATCATCTCATTAACTGAAACCACATGTAGTCGTGCCAGGAAGGTATCTTCCCAGCACGATTTCTAGGTCTAAATGAAGAGTACTTTTTTAAATTCAAAAGTACATCTTTTTTACGAATATGTACTCCAAAATAAACATCAATATGTGTCGTGCTGCGAAGGATCACACCCAAAGTATATGTACGTTTTTGTACTTTTAGAATTAACAAAATTGTACTCTTAATTTAGACTTAGAAAATGTGGTCGTGCTGGGAAGATACCTTCCTGGCACGACCACTCGTGGTTTCAGTTAGCGAGATGATTTGTGTTGTCGAAAAATATACGAATTAATTGTACTCAAATTGTACCATCTTGGTGACAGGGTTTCAATGCTCATAGTACGTTACCCACAAACATGTGCAGAATACTACTCGTAACATTTTACAAGGTTTTATTTATACTTGCACCTATCTGTTGTCCGTCTGTAATCAAATCTTGCGAGTTTAATTTGATCCACTACCCGGTTTCCGATTGAGCTGATATTTTGCATGCATGTATAAAACTGATGACAATGCAATATTATTATGACATCGGGCTGATCTGATTATGGAGTTGGAAGGTGGCCATAGTAACTCCGGAACTAATTGAACGATGCAACCCCATCGAGTTTGGGCTCATTTAATTCGTCTTGACGAGTACTTTGGTGCTATATTGTAATTACTAGCTTGTATGCTCGCGGCTTGCCCGCATGGCAAAATCCTTTTTTAGTGGAGCTTTACGTCTTAAGCCTATCTATGTTCTAAATTTCAACCCAATCCGTCCAGCGGTTTAGGCTGTGCGTTGATAGATCAGTCAGTTAGTCAATCAGTCACTCTTTCCTTTTATCTATTTAGATAATAAAAGCTTGTTTTTAAAAGTATTTTTTAAATTTTACTGGTGGTAACTTTACTGTAAACTTTAATTTGATCCACTTCCCGGTTTCCGATTAAGCTGAAATTTTGCGAGCATGTATAAAATCGGATGACAATGCAATATTATTATGTCATCGCGCCGATCTAAACGATGCAACCCCATCGAGTTTGGGCTCATTTGATTCGTCTTGACGAGTACTTTAATGCTAGATGGTAATAATAATAAAAGCTTGTTTTAAAAAGTTTCTTTTTAATTTCACATGTTTTAGGTAATGTGGTTCAATAAGGTTTCACGCAATATACACGTGTAAGTAATTACGAAATAGGCCCTCATTTCCTTATCATTAATGAAGGTGCTAATTTGTATATCAACGCATAGTTAGAACTTTTACACCATATATACTAGGTGTACTTAGCGATTTTACCCGCTTTTTATGTGCTATTTTAGGGTCAAAGCTATAAGCTGCCCCTCAAACGCCGTTGGGGCTGCGGGTGAGTGCTTCGACGTACTCGCTACCCCAGCACTATGTCGTTCCGCAGGAGCACCCTCAGGTTTTTAGTCCCACATACCCATCTTCGGCGGGGGAGTCCTACATACCGTCCCGCACCCCCGGCGTTAACGCATTTTTCTTGGGTAAAAAAAGATATACAACAATATGCCCGTGGATGAGTGCATCGGCGTGCCCGCGGCTTCGGTTACAGGGCGTTCCGAACCCCTCAGGTTTTCAGTGGGTATCCTCGCCGCGCCTTTTGACCGTGGAGTCCCACATATCGCACTGGTGGGGGACAATACGTAACGCAAAAATGCGTTAATTATGCCTGGGTTAAAACAAGGTGTAAAAAAGATAATATTATATACAATAACATTATGAGTGCTGTACTTCCTCATCTGCACCTCTTCATCGTAACGAGTCCGACATAATATGTCACACATACAAAACGACCAAGCGCTTTGGTTTTTAAAAATGAACTTTACTTAGCAACTGTCTTCCAAAGCCTTTACACTAAACGATTAGTTTGTGATTTTAGGTAGTGGTTATATACAGGTTTATTAGATACATCTTATATGATAGACTTCGGCAAGTGTGCGAGGTTTCATGACAATTCATATAAAGAATTCAAAATTCGATTCGTTCGGCGCGGTCGATGCAGATAGATGTGCTTTCACCATTAATTTAAAATCATCAGGTAACATACAATCACGCTCATCTAACCACACATTAATAGTCACACACACACACACACACACATCCTCTCCGGGCCCAACTCTTACGAGGATGGTGATCTGGGGAGGAACACACTCATATCATTATACTCTGCACATCCTATATTATAATATATACATATACACGTTATACACGTCCTCACACAACCTAAGCTTTATTTATTTATTGAGCATCGTGCATTATAAGCTATAATATTATATGGAATGCATATAATACGAGTATAGCATAAGAATGTAGTGTTAGCGTTAATAAATAAGTATTATATATAATATATATAGTAAGGAATGCTTGCACAGTACCTATTGTGTAAATAATATAGAGTTATAAATAGAGATATTTAAAAATAAAATCAAAATATGTAGAGATAGATATTAAACATTGTTGTTAGTAATATAGATTATTAAACATAGAGATAAACATATTATTAGATATATTAGACATAGAGATAAGCATAATATTATTATATAGACACCCCGCCAAGACTATTTCTCGGCTATAACACCTGCCTGCATCGAGCACGGGTGCAGGCTGAAAATCAGTAGTCAGGTTAGCCCTAGGGTTAATCTGACAAAACGCTGAGCCTGTTCCCATTGGCGAGTACCTACATTAAAACTTTAACACACTATGTAAGCTTAAGCTGTAAGATAGAGCCAATAAATCATCTTCATTTCATTTCATAAAAAAGAAAGTGGCGACAAACAGAAACCACAGTTTTTTGTGTTATTATAATCAATTAATTAATTGTTATTGTAATTAATTTATAAAGATAATATTATAGTAAAACTAGGTCATTACAATTGAGATTAATATGGTAAAACTATTATCTATAATTAAATACAATACTGGAAAAAACCTATTTCGGTTTGGAGGTATAAAAACGGTGACTTTCTTTTCAGATTATCTTCTACTGAATAGCACGGCAGAATTCGGTTGGAAGATGATTTCTAAAATAGTATTTTGTTTTCTTGTCTTCACGTTATTTTATAGTGGAAATGTAGAGGCCATAAAGGTATTTATAACTACCCATACCTATTATTATTTTAATTAAATTCTTTTATATGGCAAAAATATTTTACTTATTATAATGTTTGTCAGTACATGTATAACCGAGTTATAATGAAGGTATAACCTTTTTAATATTATGTACCTACTTTCACCGTTTCGTAAACGCAGAGCATTTTCTAATTGCCTGTTTGGCGCCTACTCAAAACTACTTGGATAAACTAACAATCGTTTATTATTTTATGCTTTTACGTTTTTTCGGTGGTTTATTTTTTTGCTAAAACAATTACTTACTATTGTTACAAGTTCAAAAATTTATACTTACATGTAGTTTTTTTCATCCATGATACCTATCTTCTTTTATTAAATTTTATTATACTAGTGGGCCCGCGCGCCCTTCGTCGCGCTTAATAGAAAATTATCCGTGTTCTTCTACTATATTACGCATGTATTATACATATAAACCTTCCTCTTCAATCACTCTACCTATTAATGAAAACTGCATCAAAATCCGTCGCGCAGTTTTAAATATATAAGCATTATACACAGGGACAGACATACGCAGGAAGCAACTTTGTTTTATACTAGCTTATGCTCTCGGCTTTGCCCGCATGGACAAATCCTTTCTTAGCGGAGGTCTACGTCATAAGACCTATCTATGTTCCAAATTTCAACTCAATCCGTCCAGCGGTTTGGGCTGAGCGTTGATAGATAAGCTAGTCAGTCACTCTTTCTTTTTATATATTTAGATAGACTATGTAGTGATTTTTTGTTTATCAGAAGGCGCCCATGAATGGCACAATATTATATCAAGTTTACACGCCATTTGATGATAACTATGAAGTTGATTTCTCAAAAATACCTGCGATTGTTGCATATTACAAAAAAATTGGAGCAAAGAATTTATGGCGTGAGTATAATTAATGATATTTATCATATTATGGGTATCTAGCTTAAAAACCCGCTGAATAGTATTCTGTATTTTATTTGTGGGTCTAAGTTAACTACGAGTATTATAACAAATTTTAGCTCATTTTTGCTTCATAAGTAATTAACCGGAAATGTTATTCTAGCTATGTTTTATGATTACCGATTCAAGATGGTCGTCGCCACAAAATGGTGGATAACATATTTTTTCTACAAATTTCATCAATATAGGTATAGGTGCAAATGAAAGAGCTGGTAGAATACTACGCACCATGATAAATTTCAAATCCATGTTTATGATGGAAGCCACAACAAAATTGCGAATTACATTTTGCTAATGTTTTTCAGCGTTAGGAATTTAAAAATTTTAAATTTTACTTGTTTGTGTTGTAGAATTAAGCCCATCTGTTATAATAACTTGTGATATAATGTTTCAGTATTCTCACTTACCGGAGAAGTATTTTCATTGCCTCGTTCCGATAGAGAACGTATGTTGACACGATTTATCGATGAATTGGATAAGGCAAACTATTTTGTAAACTTGTATGTTGGAGTCGGTTTTATGGCCGTCGAGGAATCTTGTAAATTTGTAAGTATCATCGTCATGACGTCAACAGCTAAATTTCTCTTTTAATGTTAAGAGCGTATATATCGAGTGACGCTTCCTCGCTCGTACTATTTGACAAATTTTGAAATATAAATTCATAGAATTTATTCATTGAAAAATCCTCAAGATCCTATGCAGGGCACTTATTTTTGCACACTTTTTAAAAGTGTTTTCAGTTTGATATACCTATGTTTTAAAAAATGGCATGATGAGATTTTTTTAATTATTGCTCCCCTGCTGCTCTTATTTTCTGGCTGTACTTACAGAGACTCATGAGATTATGTCAATCTCTCACGGACATTACGATGCCCTTTGTCAAAGGAGTTCACGCCTGCAATACCCGACGTAGACAGGCGTGCCCTCCTGATGAAGGACATCGTTATTGTCCAAAGTGACTGAGATATTTCACCAATAATTTGCACGTGAATACAGCTATGTCGTATTTGTAATGGACGGAGGTTTCAATATCATATAGCTTTCTATATGCCGCTGGGATGTAACTTCATACAAAATTTTAAGACAACCAGTTTAGTTAATACAGCTAGCACATGTGCTGCGATTAAATAACGACATTACGCCACAACCCTGATTAAATTTCAGGTAAAGTTCATAGACTGCCTTAAAGAAAATATAACATTAGTGTACAAACCACCCACTGACTACATCGGAGGATCTACGCCGGAGCAGGTGTCATCGGATGTTGGTTATATAGCCGAATGTGCCCCCAATTCTGTAATCGTCCATTATTGGCCACTGGACTTCGTGCAGCCAGACCGCGACCGTAAGTTTTGCTAGTTATACCATGCCTGGAAACCTCTGCAACCAGCTGTAAACAAATTATTTAACCAAGATGAACATTGTAAACATATTATATTTAAAAAAGTAATCCCTATGAGCTTCTTGCTTGTTCTTCTCATAGAGGTGCCTTGCAAATGAGCGGTAGAGTATTAAAATAAAATGTAAAATTGACTTGCAAAAGTGCTCCATTGTAGCCTATTAGAATAAATGAATTTTGAGTTTGAGTTTGAGATACGTGTAGTAAGCGATACCTGCCATACCCCCGTATGGTTATGTGTGACTCCCCATGCAAGACAACTGCACGGTATACCACTATGGCTTTTTACAGAAACACGCCCAGGATTGTTGGCGGGGTAGTCACACATACCTGTTCCGCCCGGAAAAGGATGACGATGCGTAACGTATTTGTCCTGTGTAAAAAAGGCGAGACTGCGCCGCAGAGTGCTTTGGCGTACCTTACCACAGCTCCGGCACTATGGCGGTCTGCAGGAACACCCCTAGATTATACCCACTGGAAGTAGCTTATTGTACGATTGTATAATATTTTTCCAGGGTAAACATATCTACCAATTTCAGCGAACTCAGTTCGACCCTTTTACGCGAAGAAGTAAAACAAATATACATAAGTACATCCATACTTTCACGTTTATAATATTTGTAGGATAGAAATATTTGTACTAATACTTAGTTTTTATTTTATTTTAGCTAACATTGGCATTACAGTATCACACTGCATTCAAAATATTACTAATTTTGGAGGATTTATCGGCTATGTACAATATTCCTTAGATGTCGCCGCTTATATACCCTATAAAAGCATCACGATCATCGTTGAGGGAATTGTAAGTTGATCTTATTTAAGGTTTTTATTATTTTGACTATAGAGAAACAAAGCCAGGCAAGACAAAAAATAGCTCTTACGGATTTATAACAAACTAGAAAAGGAAAATATTGCTTCTGTGACCGTTTTTTTTGTAATCGACAGATTTGTATGAATTTCCTGCAAAAGTCCTAGTCAGGTAATTATCAATCTACGTATATTTATGTATTTATAAAAGTTACAGCAATGAACTTCCAGTTACGCAAAACGTTCAGTGTTACACTTAAATGGAAGGTTTTATACATTTATAGAGGTATATCTGCTAGAGCAGCAATCGTGTGCATATATGCTAGATCTTTTTTATATTATACATATTATTAATTATTAGATTTTTTTAACATGCCTACAATTTTCCCTATTCCTAAAATAACAGTATTTTTTCAGGTGTCAGTGAACATTGCTAACTACGATAATTTCGACGGCCATACATCTGCTTACAATAGCATTTTCCCATCATACGTGAAGGCCATTGACAACGCCACATCCAAAGACGCTGCTGCCATAGCTCAATTGAAATATAGCAAGAAAGTGAGGAAGCTGTGTGATCTGAGAAACGACTGTAAGTAACCTAAATCTTACTAATATTCTAAACGTGAAAGTTTGTAAAAATGGATGTATGTTTGCTACTCTTTCACTTCTAAACGGGTGGATCGATTGAGCTGTAATTTGGTATAGAGATAGCTTAGACCCTGGGAATAACTGTAACACATAAGATCTCTGAGATCTCTGATCTCTGATCTCTGATCTCTAAGATGTTTGTACACGAATAAACGATTTCATTCATTCATTCATTCATTCATTCACATAGGCTACAGCGGGTAAAACGAAAAACTAAATCGAAAATGTTTGGGAACCCCTGACCAATTTTAAAACGCATAATATTCAACGGTGCCCCACATGATAGGATAAAGCCGTAAAATTTTGTATGTTTTACACATAGACAAATTAAAATTGGTTAAGTACGCGTCACGCGTTTTTTGAATATCTGTTGATCTATTTATATGCTAGATCTATGCCGCAGGCGGAATTAGCTTGCCTTTCACCAGAGATGAGCTACGTTGCAATGGGTGCGTTTGAAATTCACCAATCATATTCATTGGTGCACATAGCTTAGCACTGGTGGAAACAGTTTCAGCTAAGCTATGTTTTCGTATGGAAGGATGCGAGCTACGGATGCGTGCTACGAATGCGTGCTACGAATGCGTGCTACGGATGCGTGCTACGGATGCGTGCTACGGATGCGTGCTACGGATGCGTGCTACGGATGCATGCTACGGATGCGTGCTATGAATGCGTGCTACGGATGCGTGCTACGGATGCGTGCTACGAATGCGTGCTACGGATGCGTGCTATGTTTCGCCGCCGTCGCCGCGCTGTTAATGTGGCAACTGCGATGTTGGCTACGCATCTTCTTCGCACCTGATTTCACCTCGCATTGGTGGAAACGATTTCAACTAAGCTATGTTATTTCGTAGCGTAGCTTCACATATTCGTAGCATAGCTGCATAGCACATCTCTGGTGAAAAAGCACCTTTACGCGACGCGTTGCGGTGCGGCTCACTATAGTTTGCGCCCGCCGTACTTCAAATAAAAGTTGATAATATAATTTACCTGAATTTATACTTATTGAAATTTCATTTTTGCAGGCCGATTTGCATGTGCGTTAAACATCGCAAAACAAGCTTTCGAGATTGTATCTAACATAGACATGGGACACCTCAGGGAACCTTTGTGTGATATCTCGGAGAGTGATAGACCGACGGTGCAGCAAATCATTACTGAGAAGGAGAATATCTACGAACCGTACAAACCTGTTGAATAATACATCTCTGATTTGACTTTTCATACATAAATACCTCAATTGTTTTGATCAGAAAATATTTTTATTAAACAACAACACAAAAACAACAACGTAACTACAGCGGAACGTAACTACAACGTAATTTTATAATTAAATAAAATATCTTGAAAACTAAAACCTATGGTCTAACAATTACAAATATGCTAGTAAACTAGATCTAAACCTAATAAGCCTATGGTCGAGAGATATGTGGGCAGAATGCATTAGCTCGCTGAATACAAATACTGATTTTTTGGGCAAAGGCCAGCATTCTAGTCACCTGATTCCACTACTAACCCTGTTTTGATGTGTACACGTTTACAGTGATATGTAGGTATATAGAAATCTTAAAATTAAAACAATAATTTCCAAACTAAATAAAACAATTGTCGGTCTTATAGCTAATGTGTCTATTTTGTTTGAAAAGTCGATTTTTCTTATCATTTTAATATTATTCGTTGGAATGCTTTAGTTTAACGGTCTCTTGTGTCGCATTAAGTATTATACTACCTATTTTTTCTTGTTTAAAAGTAAATATTATTTATTATTCTTACTTATGTATATTAATTCTCAGTGATCATCTGACACTGGTTTGGAGCACTTGGATTTTCCGTAGATTGGCTTGTGGCCGATCTGTGGTTAATAAAAGTGTTCTCAACTGCTGTAGTAGCTGTAGTATTGTTAGTTTGTTTTTCTCAATAAAGGCATTTGCCACTAAAAAAAATGTATATTAATATAAAGTATATGTAATTTCTTCTTAAAAATATTATGCTCTATAAATACATTTATATAATCTATTTTTAGGATTTATTTAATAAATATAATAAAAGTCTAAAATATTTCATTTAGCCCTTTGGTCCCTACGTATAAGGTTTTGAAAATCATAATATGCCTACTAGGTGTGGGCACAGTGTTACCCACTGAAAGTCCTAAATTGGTATAAGACACCAAATTTCAGCTCAAATTTGTGATAATATGAAAATGAAAAATTTTTCATTTCCAAACATCTTATGTATTAAATCTTACTTAATGCACATCCTTTGTAGCTGCAGACCACTCATGTTCAACAGAAGTATCCATCTAGGACGACAAATGATGCTCCCAGATGAGATACAACAAATCACCCCCTTGAAGATCTGAAAGTTCTTAGAAGCTACGGTTTTAGGGAGTGAACTATAGCTCAAGTGGGCGTCACAATAGATCAGGAATGGTCTATGCGACAAAAACCCCTTGAACTATTTCCAATAATAATAATACTTAATATTATAAACGTGAAAGTTTGTAACAATGGATGTCTGGATGTCAGGATGTTTGTTACTCTTTCACGCCTAAACGCGTACACCGATTGAGCTGAAATTTTGTACAAAGATAGTTTAGACCCTGGAATAACACATAGGCTAGATAAGGAACGACCTCCCACCACCTCTTCGAAAAAAAATTTGCCCGGGAACATTTAAAATAAAAATGAGGCACGTCCTTTTAGACCGACAGAAACATAATTTTGAGACAACCTTTAAAATGAAAAAATAAATAAAATGAAACACGCATTAAAAACATAGTAAAACTCTATCTCACATTAACGCGCATACTACCATGCACATTGTCACGCGCATACTCACTCACTGACACACACATACACACACACACGCACGCACGCACGCACGCACGCACGCACGCACGCACGCACGCGCACGCACGCGCACACACACACACACACACACACACACACACACACACACACACACACACACACACTGAAGCCCGTAGGCCCAGGCCGACCGATAGACCGTAGACTGTAGGCCGTACCATCCCAAGCGGTGGAGCAATGACTTTGTCGAGAATACAGGATCTCGCTGGTTGTGCTGGTGGCGGTTTAAGGAAAGGGCCTGTAATATTCAGTAAGACGTCCTGCTGCTGGTGATTAAGTATCTTCTTAACTTCAGTCATTCAAAAGTATTTGCATCAGCTATTAAACCTATTATGTTCAAGCAACTCTGCTTACGTGAGTCGATCTAGGTTATTTGAGTATAAATAGGTCATCTTAACCAGTTTTCGTGGAATATCTAGCTCGTCAAGTCTTTTCTGATAAATAATAATATACATTTCGATCAGTAAACCTATAAAACAGAAACAATCCAACATAATTTGAGTCGTTTTAGTGATTTGTTAATGTGATATTTCCAGTAAAAACTAAATCCTAGAAAGAACTCAAACTGTTTAAGTTTATTCTGGTTAACTAATTACAGGAACATATTCAAAGAAAATGCATTACTCAGAAACAATTCAAGTAGCCTAAATCCATTCAGCATATTTATTCTGAGTGCGCTCCATACATGAGGGTTAAGTCGGGGCATCAAAAAAACCAGTTTCCGTGTACATTTGAAAAATAGGGTTTTCACTAGATGATAGATTCGACCATCAGGAGTACGATGGCATACTTAACTCCATTTTGGCCAAAGTGTGGGTTAACCCCTTTCTGCTTAACTACGTCCATATATTTATAGTGAGGAATGACGTTGCACGTGCCCGCCTAAAAAGTCTCAGCAAGTTTTCAACCTCATCGGCTATCCATTAAATACTACATTAATAACAAATTGATCTCGAATCTAGATTGTATTTTTTAAATTACAGTAAATATGGCAAAATTCTTCGGTCAAGCATCAAAATCCATTCCAAACTTCATGGGCATCAAGTGTGGAATCATGCCAGCGGCCAACATAGATGCAGAAAATGACGTCAGGCAAGATCAGGAGATTTTCATGGCTAGCCATGTAAGTATTTTTATTACTTATTTACTTTCACCTGTCCGTTGTCTGTCTGTAAACAAATGTTGAAAGTTTTAATTCGATTCACTTCTCGGTTTCCAATTGAGCTGAAATTTTGCATGCATGTATATTGTATATATCGGATGACAATGCAATATTATTATGACATCGAGTTGATTTGATGATGAAGCTGGAAGGTATCCATAGGAACTCCGTGTAATTAAACGACGCAACCCCATCGATTAAAAGAAAATGTGAAGATGCGCCATAGCGCTATCGTTGCTATGCCAAACTTGGGCCTGTTGGATCGACAATAAGAGTCGACCAACTTGCGCCGAAGTAAAATTGTGTTGGGCAAAATTTTCCGCTTTTAAATTAGGCACATGGGCCTAATGGAAGCCATCCATGTCATAAATGTCAATACCGCATCTTCCTATTTTAAATCTATATCTATGCTCATAAATCTTGAATTTAGTTTTAAAGGACATAAAAGCCGATTCTCATATTAGGCGAATGTATATATATATATATATATATATATATATATATATATATATATATATATATATACGAAAATGTACTAATGAAGTAAAGCAGTATCATTTAGTAACAGGTAGAGAAAAAAAAACTTCACTTTAAAAATGTAATCTCATTATGGGTTTTTGTCTCCTAGTACCTACTTTATGCATAGATAAAATAGGTACAGGTAGGTAGGTAATAGGTGGGTGGATGCCCTGCGGAGCAAACCATCGCCCATCTGAGACGTCCTCAGAGGGTGATGGCCGTCGGGGTAATACGGTAATACCGCACGGTCTCCTACGAGGCGGCGTGCCTCTTGGCAGGATCTCCCCCTTGGGACCTGGAGGCAGAGCTGTATGCGGCGCGCTACGAGTGGCGCGCCGCGCTCCGCCTCCGCGGGCTCACCGCATCTCCCAGGGAGGTAGAGAGGTGGAAGGAGGAAGCCAAGGAGGCACTGCTCGAGCAGGCAGCTGGACAGTGGTGGCAGTCCGTCCACTACTCCAGCAGTGGACGGACAGAGAGCACGGGTCCTTGACCTTCCGGCTCGTGCAGGTGCTTTCCGGGCACGGATGCTTCGGAAAGTACTTGCACCACGTAGCCGGCAGGGAACCGACCCCTGCTTGCCACCACTGTGGTAGCGACGTGGATACGGCGCAGCACACACTGGAGGAGTGCCCAGCTTGGGTCAGTGAGCGCCGTGCCCTCGTCGCTGTTATGGGGGGCGAACTCTCGCTGGCAACCATGGTAAGAGCCATGGTTGCAAGTGAGGAGTCGTGGCAGGCCGCGGTTTCGTTCTGCGAGAGTGTCATCTCGCAGAAGGAGATCGCGGAACGCGAACGGGAGGTCACCACCGACCTCCCGATGCGTGCCCGGAGAAGTGGGCGTCGGAGGCGTATCTTCCACGCCCTTCTCCAGCCCCCATAACCTGGGTCTAGGCGGCGAGTACGGGGGTACTCGTCGCCGCAAGCACAGACCCACGAGGTGGCGCGCGCGGTGTTTCCGCGCGCCCCTTGAGAGGGTGGGGTGAAACTCCTCTTCACCCCACCGCGGAGGGGTCCTCCTGTCAGTGAGGACCAAACGCCGTCGGGGCCGCGGATGAATGCTTCGGCGTACCCGTAGCCCCGGCATTATGGCGTCCCGCAGGACACCCCCAGGTTTTTTAGTGGGTATCCCCGCCGCTCCCATCTTTGGCGGGGGAGTCCCACATACCGCCCCGCGCCCCCCCCGCGTGGGGTGATGATGCGTAACGCATTTTTCCTGGGTCAAAAAAAAAAAAAAGGTAGGTAATAGGTACTTTTTTTATTTATAACTTTCCGTGCAAAGTGGGTTGCCTGGAAGAGATCTCTCTAAGCGATAAGGCCGCCCATTGTGGACATTAATATTAGTACTTTAATTTAGTTTTAAGTCTATTTTGTTATTTTTTGTCCTAATAAAGAGTATTGTATTGTAATACAATGTACAAATACACACAACAATACAATAATACAATGTACAAATACACACAACAATACAACAATACAATGTACAATGTGTGTGTATGTATGTGTGTGTATGTGTACAATTTGAGTACAATTAACTTGTATATATTATTGGGCATTTTCAAAAAAATGTGTACCATGTTCTGAAAATCGACTTTATTTTTAACATGCTTTTTTTTCGAAATTTGAATATAATATAATAGAAAACATAGTTTATTATACATAAATATAAATATACAAGATGCAGACGGGCAAAAATATTATAATTTTTACTACGAATAGTGTGTGTTTAGCTCGCTCTGAGCAGTTAGAAAGTTTAAACATCCTTAATAATATGTGCGCGAGCAGCTTGCTGTATATATATATATATATATATATATATATATATATATATAGACGTCTTGAGTTATATATATATATAGACGTCTTGAGCACACACAGTCACATGATATTCCACTACTCATGACGAGTGTACCACAACACCTGCCATCAGAATTTATGATAACGACTATACCTGGAGTGCTAGGTGTGTAACCTTCATCAGGATGGTCTATTAGGATGCCTTTTCTAACACTTGTGGGCGATGGTGGGTATGTTGGATCAATGAAACAGCTTTGTAGGTTTACAAATCAGAATATTGTTATTACACAAAAGAATAAAATAGTCGCACAGTCTAAACACAGTTTCACAATAGCTAGGCACGAATATAGCTAGCTACACAGCCACGTATAACCGAACGCGCAATGATTTTGTCACGACCGCACCCGCCGCTCGTCCCAAGAGAAGTGTAGTGTCTCCGAGAGCGCGCTGCTACGTAGCAAACTCCATCGAGCGCCAAATCTACTACAAAATGGCGCTTGCGTTCGGATATTCGCTCTGATGTCGACATATCTATACATATAATAAGAATGGAAATTTCTCCCCATTCATTGTGATCCTTTACTAAGATGAATCGTGAATACATGCATATGAACAAAACGACGCGAAAAAGTCGCTTGCGCGATCTAATTCGTAATACATTTTGTCAATTTTTTCTAGGGAAACGTAATATAAAATAATAAAATAAATAAAAATCGTTTACTTCGGACACATCGCCCCTAATTTACATCAAAAATTCGAAATAAAAGTAATAGAATATAAAGTAAATTCAATTCAAAAAAATATAATGCCACAAACTTAAATACGCCATCTATCGATGTGGCTATAAACGAAGCAGTCAGCAGTGGAAAACATCGAAACTACATCACATCGAAACTACTAAAGAGATTTAAACGAAACTTAGCATGCACATACTTCATGGTCTGGACTAACAAAGTATATAGTATTATTCCCGGAATTCGATACGGTTTCCATAGGTTAGGTTAGCCTGAAAAACTCATCGGATGTATAAATAAAATTCGTACCGTTACGTATCGTTACCGTGGATAAGTTAGTTGACCGTTCGGTTCGATAAAGCTGGTTCTACTAGCCCCGAGTTCGAATCCGGTGAGGCGATAGGAAAGTTTTTGCATTATTATTACTTTTAATTTTTGAAAATTATAATCTGGTGCTTTCATGAACCATTTCGGAAAACTTAAGTCGCAGTTTGGAGTGCTTTTCACGAAAGATGTCCCGCGGAATTTGGCGGAACTTCAAATCCTAAATATGTTTAATTTGTTAAATAAAGTAAATACCTATTTAATTAAGAAATTAAATATGAGAAATTATGAGAAGTTGAAATGTTATAAATATTTTAATTTTACTATTATCTAAATTCTTAATAAGAAAACATATCTAATTTCTTAATTAAATAGGTATTTACTTCATCTAACAAATAAAACATATTAAGGATATGAAGTATATACATAGGCGGATTTAGGGGGGGGGGGGGGTCAGAGGGCCAAGGCCCCCCCCAGAATCATTGTAGAGTTACGAATTTTGCACATATTTCATGGTAAAGATTATAATTTTTTTCTCGGCGCTCGCAGCAAGCTGCTCGCGCACATATTATTAAGGATGTTTAAACTTTCTAACTGCTCAGAGCGAGCTAAACACACACTATTCGTAGTAAAAATTATAATATTTTTGCCCGTCTGCATCTTGTATATTTATATTTATGTATAATAAACTATGTTTTCTATTATATTATATTCAAATTTCGAAAAAAAAGCATGTTAAAAATAAAGTCGATTTTCAGAACATGGTACACATTTTTTTGAAAATGCCCAATAATATATACAAGTTAATTGTACTCAAATTGTACACATACACACACATACATACACACACATTGTACATTGTATTGTTGTATTGTTGTGTGTATTTGTACATTGTATTATTGTATTGTTGTGTGTATTTGTACATTGTATTACAATACAATACTCTTTATTAGGACAAAAAATAACAAAATAGACTTAAAACTAAATTAAAGTACTAATATTAATGTCCACAATGGGCGGCCTTATCGCTTAGAGAGATCTCTTCCAGGCAACCCACTTTGCACGGAAAGTTATAAATAAAAAAAGTACCTATTACCTACCTTTTTTTTTTTGACCCAGGAAAAATGCGTTACGCATCATCACCCCACGCGGGGGGGGGCGCGGGGCGGTATGTGGGACTCCCCCGCCAAAGATGGGAGCGGCGGGGATAACCACTAAAAAACCTGGGGGTGTCCTGCGGGACGCCATAATGCCGGGGCTACGGGTACGCCGAAGCATTCATCCGCGGCCCCGACGGCGTTTGGTCCTCACTGACAGGAGGACCCCTCCGCGGTGGGGTGAAGAGGAGTTTCACCCCACCCTCTCAAGGGGCGCGCGGAAACACCGCGCGCGCCACCTCGTTTATTTGTGACGAGTACCCCCGTACTCGCCGCCTAGACCCAGGTTATGGGGGCTGGAGAAGGGCGTGGAAGATACGCCTCCGACGCCCCCTTCTCCGGGCACGCATCGGGAGGTCGGTGGTGACCTCCCGTTCGCGTTCCGCGATCTCCTTCTGCGAGATGACACTCTCGCAGAACGAAACCGCGGCCTGCCACGACTCCTCACTTGCAACCATGGCTCTTACCATGGTTGCCAGCGAGAGTTCGCCCCCCATAACAGCGACGAGGGCACGGCGCTCACTGACCCAAGCTGGGCACTCCTCCAGTGTGTGCTGCGCCGTATCCACGTCGCTACCACAGTGGTGGCAAGCAGGGGTCGGTTCCCTGCCGGCTACGTGGTGCAAGTACTTTCCGAAGCATCCGTGCCCGGAAAGCACCTGCACGAGCCGGAAGGTCAAGGACCCGTGCTCTCTGTCCGTCCACTGCTGGAGTAGTGGACGGACTGCCACCACTGTCCAGCTGCCTGCTCGAGCAGTGCCTCCTTGGCTTCCTCCTTCCACCTCTCTACCTCCCTGGGAGATGCGGTGAGCCCGCGGAGGCGGAGCGCGGCGCGCCACTCGTAGCGCGCCGCATACAGCTCCGCCTCCAGGTCCCAAGGGGGAGATCCTGCCAAGAGGCACGCCGCCTCGTAGGAGACCGTGCGGTATTACCGTATTACCCCGACGGCCATCACCCTCTGAGGACGTCTCAGATGGGCGATGGTTTGCTCCGCAGGGCACCCACCCACCTATTACCTACCTACCTGTACCTATTTTATCTATGCATAAAGTAGGTACTAGGAGACAAAAACCCATAATGAGATTACATTTTTAAAGTGAAGTTTTTTTTTCTCTACCTGTTACTAAATGATACTGCTTTACTTCATTAGTACATTTTTTACTTCATTAGTTCATATAGTTGCAAAAAGTCTTGTAAACAGAACAAGACTTTTTTTATTTTGTTTGCATTTATATGCAAACAAAGCAGCAACAGTGTTTATACACTGGTTATATATTAGGGTGCCCCCCGAAAAGTAGTGAAGGAGAAAATATTATAATAAAATTCATTTCTGTCTGTCTGTATCTCACCCGCATCACACTGAAACTACTGAACGGATTTGAATGCAACTAATCATGCTGATAATATATCGTAGTCTGATGTAACATCAAAATATTATGTAGTGTTATTCCCGAAATTAAGTATTATTTACATCAGTTTGTAAATATTAGGGTTTCGTAGTCAAATGGCAAAAAACGGAACCCTTATGAATTCGTCATGTCTGTCCGTCCATCCATCCGTCCGTTTGTCACAGCCACTTTTTTCCGAAACTATAAGAGCTATACTGTTGAAACTTGGTAAGTACATGTATTCGATGAACTGCATTAAGATTTTCACACAAAAATAGAAAAAAAAATAAACAATAAATTTTTGGGGTAAAAAATAAATGTAAAAATAATATATGCTGTACATTACCATGCAAACTTCCACCGAAAATTGGTTTGAATGAGATCTCATAATTAGTTTTTTTTAATACGTCATAAATCGTTAACCGCAATTTAAGTTACAACGAACTACAAAAACTTTTATATTGTTACTTGCTGTTACGGAACCCTTCATGGATGAGTTCGACTCGCACTTGGCCGCTTTTTTAATTAAAGCATTACATTATAATTTGCATGATTGATTTTATATGAATTAGGAATCAAAGCGCAGTACAATTACAAAGCACAATATCTATTATCTACTGAATTTTTTTTTGACCCAGGAAAATGCGTTACGCATCATCACCCCACGCCGGGGGGCGCGGGGCGGTATGTGGGACTCCCCCGCCAAAAGATGGGAGCGGCGGGGATACCCACTAAAAAACCTGGGGGTGTTCCTACGGGACGCCATAATGCCGGGGCAACGGGTACGCCGAAGCACTTGTTAGATTTCTATATAAATAGAGGTATATCGAATACAAATACACTTAGAACTATAGAAACTTTAGACTCATAAATATGTTTCTGATGTATTTAATTTAATGAGAATACAATTTCAATACCATAAATGTGTCATTTCCATTAAATTATTGTTAAAAGTTACTTGTTTTGATTATAATTTAGTCTTTGTTTGATCCTAGTATAAAACTAGCTAATATGTAAAATAAGATGGTAAAATACACAAGAGTGTGTATTACAAATTCTAACTGCATTTATTTTGATAGATGATAATAGTTTTATTTAATTATAATTTGGATAATTAAAGATAATATGTATTTCAAGATGATTTGACTAAAATGATATGTCCGGAGTAATCTTTACTATCAACAGATGTTTACATATATTAATTACTTCTGTTTTGCCTATTAATTAAAGTTGTATTACTTATGTAAATTCAGAATATAATTTATCATAACAATAAGGGACTGCGCAGACGGCACACTTTTTGTACGATCGTGTCTGCGGCGCACAAAAAATCTGCATGGCGCGCAAAAAGTCGGTTGCGGATTTTTCACAGACTCAACGCACACGACGCACATCTTCGATCATTCTGTCGGCAGAGCTGTAGGGACGTAGACAGGCCCGGATTTAGCCAAAATGCCGCCCTGGGCAGTGAGAAAATGCCGCCCCCCTCCGCCGAAATATTATTTATAAACGCTCATCGGCTAGACATTTTGCTAAGAAATTTGTTGTCGAGTTCTTTCATATTAATTATGAATATTTATAAAAAAAAATATACATCTAACTACGAAAGCTGTGTGTATAGCTTGCTTTGAAAAAGAGAAATTATAATTGAGAAATTTTATAATGCTAACTACAATAAGACCGCTGATTGTGAATTGTGACACATAGATTATAATACCGGGTTTTTATGTTTAAGTTTATTTTTCAATGTTTCAATAAAGTGTTTTATCTACCTATCTATCTGTCTATGACAGGTGTGCGTAAGACTCGCTTGGAGTGGCAAGAAAGTTATAATATTATGTTGACTAAAAAGACTGCGAGCAGCTTGCTGCGAGCCAGAAAATTTTGTATATTTGACTACACAACAGTGGGCGCATACTTCACCCTGAGTGCCAAAATCGCTGTGAGCACCGAGAAAATTTTGTTTTTCTGACTATATAAACAATGGATGCATAGTTTGCTCCGAATGTTAAAATAAAAAAAAAATATTATTCAAAGCGCGAGAAGCTAGCTGCGAGCACCAAGAAAATTTTGTATATCTGACTGCAAAAAGTAAGTGCGTAGTTCGTTTTGAGTGCCAAAAATAAAAAAAGAAGGCGAGCAACTAGCTGCAAGTGGCGAGAAGTCTTGCTACGAAAAGTGGACGGTTAGCTCGTTTGGAGCAAAAATGTTGAGTTTGTGTGGCCAGTATTCCAGACTTCTTATTATGAGCGCAAAAAAAATAAAATAAATAACCAGCGTGATTGAGAATACAAATATTAATTCAACATCGGATGTTTATGGATTGAATATTTTTTTCTCGTTTCGAAATTTGCCGCCCTCAGTAAATTTGCCGCCCCCTGAAAATTTGCCGCCCTGGGCACTCGCCCCGAATGCCCCTAGTGTAAATCCAGGGCTGGACGTAGACGCTATGGAAATCGTGCAGAGATCGCGAAGTATTATTTTGTACATGAAGTACAAAAAAGAAGAAGAAAGAAGCGTTACGTCCACCACTAGCAAATGCAGATTGCAGACTAAAGTGTGTGCCGTCTGCGTTAGCGCGCGTTGAACCAAACGTTCAATTTTTTTCACACACTTTTTGTGCGGAGCGGCGCGGCGCGGCGCGGTGCGGTCTGCCCGAATTACACGGATTATTTGTGCGCCGGACTTTTTGCGCGTCGTGTGCGTTACTGCATATAATAGCATAGGTTCTATTTTCACAGACTAAAAAGTGCGTCATGGATAGTCTGTCGTCTGCGCAGCCCCTAACAGTTGGTAAAAATGTTTATAGCTTATGTTGATTTCTGATGTGGCTAATAATTATTTATTACAAGCTTTATATTACTTTCACCTGTCTGTTGTCTGTCTGTCTGTCTGTCTGTCTGTAATCAAATCTTGCAAGTTTAATTTGACCCACTTCCCGGTTTCCAATTGAGCTGAAAATTTGCATGCGGTTGTAAATCGGATGACAATGCAATATTTTTATGACATCGAGCTGATCTGATGATGGAGTTGGAAGGTGGCCATAGGAACTCCGTCATAAAACAACGCAACCCCATCGAGTTTGGGCTCATTTGATTCGTCTTGACGAGTACTTTATGATACAAGACGATAATAATAATTAAAGCTTGTTTTAAAAAAGTATTTTTAAATTTCACTTGTTTTAAGTTTATATTTGATGTCTACGTGTATATTTAATGATGTTATAATTATTAAGTTAAATTGTCATTTCAATTCAAATATGATTAATTATGTGTTATGAATATTTAGTGTTAATAAGTGAGATTTCGCTGTAAAGTACACTTCCGGGTGCTTTCTGATTGGTCTGACAATAGTGACTTATTGGAGGAAAATAATCAGAAGGTTCCCGCCAAAATAAATAATATAAAACGAGCCTGAACAAGTAACATTACATTATTATCTGCGGGAGTCTCCTGAGAAACCTAAGTTGAGTAAATTCTTTACTATTTGCCTATTTTGTCTAAGTGTTGTTACTCTGTTCAATTCTTCAGATAATTTAGGAACGGTATATATTACTTTTTTTGTGTTTTAATTAGTTTCTGTTTAGCATAATTAAATTCACATAATTTAGTTATTGCTTGAAAAATGAATATTGTAAATTCTACATGTGTTTCAAATTGTGTTTATTTTAACTAAACCTTGTGTTTGTGATAAACCCAGTGGTCGTTTATTTTACTTACCCTTGATTAACTGTGTTCTGTATTGGGTAAATATTGTGTGATTTGGCAATATACAGTATGGTTTTCATGTTTCTATTTTTTTATTTCTTATAACTTTCCCTTTTTACTCGAACTTTAAGCACGGTAAAGAGATATACAGTAGTTTGACTCCATAGAAACGGCCGGAATTTGGGAGTGAGTAGATGTGGGCAGATGTGGGTAGAAGTGGGTATATAATCCAGAAGCGGGTGCCATGCAGCGACGGGCGGACGTCGCGATAGTTTTTTGCAAGTATTTAGTGTAATTTACGTTATTTACTTTGGACGTATGTATACATAATATAATAAATTACATAAAATGGCAAAAAAAGGCATTCGATATTATGCTGTTTTTGAGGTAAGTTAGTATGAAGTTATTATAATATTTATTTTTTATTTTTAAAAGTATTCTGCTGAAGTAAGAGTGCGAGTAAGAGACCGAGAAAGAGTGCGAGTAAGAGTCCGATAAGAGTACAAGTAAGAAACTGAGTAAGGATGCGTGTAAGTGTCCGAGTAAGAGTGCGAGTAATAGTCCGAGTAAGAGTGCGAGTAAGAGACCGAGTAAGAGTGCGAATAAGAGTAAGAGTCCGAGTAAGAGTCCGAGTAAGAGTTCGAGTAAGAGTGCGAGTAAGAGTGCGAGTAAGAGTTCGAGTAAGAGTTTGAGTAAGAGTGCGAGTAAGAGTCCAAGTCTTGTCTCTTGTCTTGTCTCTTGTCTTGTGTCTTGTTCTTGTCTTGTCTCTTGTCTTGTCTCTTGTCTTGTCTCTTGTCTTGTCTCTTGTCTTGTCTCTTGTCTTGTCTCTTGTCTTGTCTCTTGTCTTGTCTCTTGTCTTGTCTCTTGTCTTGTCTCTTGTCTTGTCTCTTGTCTTGTCTCTTGTCTTGTCTCTTGTCTTGTCTCTTGTCTTGTCTCTTGTCTTGTCTCTTGTCTTGTCTCTTGTCTTGTCTCTTGTCTTGTCTCTTGTCTTGTCTCTTGTCTTGTCTCTTGTCTTGTCTCTTGTCTTGTCTCTTGTCTTGTCTCTTGTCTTGTCTTTTGTCTTGTCTCTTGTCTTGTCTCTTGTCTTGTCTCTTGTCTTGTCTCTTGTCTTGTCTCTTGTCTTGTCTCTTGTCTTGTCTCTTGTCTTGTCTCTTGTCTTGTCTCTTGTCTTGTCTCTTGTCTTGTCTCTTGTCTTGTCTCTTGTCTTGTCTCTTGTCTTGTCTCTTGTCTTGTCTCTTGTCTTGTCTCTTGTCTTGTCTCTTGTCTTGTCTCTTGTCTTGTCTCTTGTCTTGTCTCTTGTCTTGTCTCTTGTCTTGTCTCTTGTCTTGTCTCTTGTCTTGTCTCTTGTCTTGTCTCTTGTCTTGTCTCTTGTCTTGTCTCTTGTCTTGTCTCTTGTCTTGTCTCTTGTCTTGTCTCTTGTCTTGTCTCTTGTCTTGTCTCTTGTCTCTTGTCTTGTCTCTTGTCTTGTCTCTTGTCTTGTCTCTTGTCTTGTCTCTTGTCTTGTCTCTTGTCTTGTCTCTTGTCTTGTCTCTTGTCTTGTCTCTTGTCTTGTCTCTTGTCTTGTCTCTTGTCTTGTCTCTTGTCTTGTCTCTTGTCTTGTCTCTTGTCTTGTCTCTTGTCTTGTCTCTTGTCTTGTCTCTTGTCTTGTCTCTTGTCTTGTCTCTTGTCTTGTCTCTTGTCTTGTCTCTTGTCTTGTCTCTTGTCTTGTCTCTTGTCTTGTCTCTTGTCTTGTCTCTTGTCTTGTCTCTTGTCTTGTCTCTTGTCTTGTCTCTTGTCTTGTCTCTTGTCTTGTCTCTTGTCTTGTCTCTTGTCTTGTCTCTTGTCTTGTCTCTTGTCTTGTCTCTTGTCTTGTCTCTTGTCTTGTCTCTTGTCTTGTCTCTTGTCTTGTCTCTTGTCTTGTCTCTTGTCTTGTCTCTTGTCTTGTCTCTTGTCTTGTCTCTTGTCTTGTTCTTGTCTCTTGTCTTGTCTCTTGTCTTGTCTCTTGTCTTGTCTCTTGTCTTGTCTTGTCTTGTCTAGATAGTAGCTTAAGTAAGTAGATGATATGAAATAGGTAGGTACCTACTGTATGCGGGCAGCGGCTGCCCGACAACCCTATGACTTGCGCATGTACCGCGAGACTGTAGGTATTTATGTTCAAAAATCACGCTCAGTCAAACTACTGTATATCTCTTTACCGTGCTTTAAGTTAATCAGTTAAGTAGGTAGGAACTGAATTAGGATTAACATCACAGTTAGGTATAGTCATTTCCAAATTTAATACGTGCATGTGTAAATCTGATGACAATGCAATATTATTATGACATCGCGCTTTTCTGATGATGGATGGAGCTGGAAGGTGGCCATAGGAACTACGTCATTAAACGACGCAACCCCATTAAGATTGGGCTCATTTGATTCGTCTTCACGAGTACTTTGATGCTAGATGGTTAATAATAATAAAAGCTAGTTTTCAAAAAAAAAATAATTTCACATGTGTTGTTTGGGTTTGTTTTAGGTATGTGGTTTAATACGGTTTCACGCAATATACACGTGTGACTAATAAATAGGCCCCCATTTCCTTATCATTAATGAAGGTGTCAATTTGTATATCAACGTAAAGTTAGAACTTTTACACCATATACTAGTTGTACTTGGTGGTTTTACCCACTTTTTATGTGCTATCTTAGGGTCAAAGCTATAAGATGCCCCTCAAACGCCGTTGGGGCCGCGAGTGAGTGCTTCGGCGTACCCGCTGCCCCGGCATTATGGCGTCCCGCAGGAACACCCCCATGTTTTAGTGGGTATCCCCGCCGCGCCCATCTTCGGCGGGGGAGTCCCACATACCGCCCCGCGCCGTTGGCGTTAACGCATTTTAAATAAAATAAAAAAATAATACAAAAAATATACAACAATATGGCCGCGGATGACTGCTTCGGCGTGCCCGCGGCTTCTGCGGTTAATAAAAGTGTTCTTTACTGTAAATAAGTACTGTACTGTACTAAGTGTTGCTGTAGTAGGGGAGCGAGGGGCTTGTTGTAACAGTTTTCATGAAAACTAATATAGGCTTGAGATCTATTGATTATATTGCTACTAAAAAATATGGATGGATGCTGTAACTCTTCATCTACCAAATCAAGTAAAAATAATACTATAATAATTGGTAAATATTTTACAATTAATTATTTTCTAGAGGAAGTGCTGTGTTACAACTTACCTCGTGTTTGGGGCAAGTTATAACAACAAAAACAAACGACTCTAATTCCTCTTTTCATTTATTCTTCTCTTATTTTTAACAAAATTAACATCCTTCTAAAGTAGGTATTATATAATTCTTATTAAAAATCAACTCAAATACACTTTTTGTAACTCAAGTTTGATAAAATGATCCATAAAAACAAAAATTCTTTTTTGGTCATCCATCCAGAGGCATTCCAGCTCCAATAAATCTAGGTCCACCACGAATAAACATATCAGAATATTTGAACCTGGGAAAAACGAACATTGCTGGGATAAATTTACCCGCAGCGTTAGAGGCACAAGCAAGTGTAACAAGAGTTCTCCTCTCAGCCGATGTGATAGCTCCAATTTGCCACGAGCAGCAACTATTATTTTCTTAACTCTTAAACTTTCATTATTCTTCTTTTTCTTTGTGTTAGATACATAAAGAAAAGGAAGACGTGAGTAAAGAGAGACGTGACATAATCCGAAAGTCTGACTAGCTTTCCTAATACCGCATTTTTTTCTAAAACTTCAGGTGGCAGCCGCTAAATCGTACACTTCTTGGCTTTGTGTTGCCCGGTCTGACTTTCTTTTATACTCCCTCATTCTAGAAGAAAGAAAAAAAGTAGTTATCTACTTCTTTTCTTAATTTGGGGTATGTTGTAACACGTTACAACAAACCCCGAGATTTTGTTACAACTAACCCCATGGCATGATTTTTGACATATATCTAGATAACTACTTAAACAATTTAGCAATCTTAAAAATGGTTACATATTATCAGAGGTAGATAAATTTGAATGAAAATAAGTTATAGAACGTTTGAAATAAGTCGATAATAATAACGCAAAGCAAAATTTTACGACAGTTAAATTTTATATTACATGGCAAAAATGAAGCGCATGTACACTTCTGCTTACTGCGCCGGCCGACGGGACACTTGCCATGGCAACATGATGCGGCGTGGTTTATAGGTTAAATCGAGTCAAAAAAATACATTAATATAATTCAAGATCCTAGTGAAAAGAGCCTGTTACTACTTACCTCTGTTACAACAAGCCCCTCGCTCCCCTAACTGTAGTATTTTTAGTTTGTTTTTCTCAAAATTAGATACTTACATGTATGTATATGTAACACATACAAAACGACCAAGTGGTTTTTTAAAAAAACTTTACTTAGCTACTGTCTTCCAAAGCATTTACCCTAAATGATTAATTTGTGATTTTAGGTAGTGGTCATACACAGGGTTATTACAGCCTGTTACATTAAAAATTCATAATTAGGCTATAAGACATATTATACGTCAAAATAACAGATAATGATCCTTATTACGATCTATCATAATAAATGTTGGAATTTCAAGTCGCCGAGATTCCTACAAGTACTTCAACGACTGCCCTTGCGAATAATGGTGCTCGCACATCTACCCGCATCGACCGCGCCGAAAGAATTTTCGTATAGGAAATCTTCTTCCGATTCGGACGATTGGACTCCGACAAGTGTGCGAGGTTTCATGACATTTCATATAAAGTAATCAAAATTCGAATCCTTTGGCGCGGACAATGTGGACAGATGTGCTTTCACCATAAAAAAAAGGTAGCACTCCGGGAGTGCCGGCAGAAGTGAAAACTTCAATATTAACGTTGTGTTTAATTATAAGTATAAAAATACTATCATTTATGAGGTAGAATACAATGTTTATTTATTGCGCTATCGTACACAAATATGACAATTTATATGTTGTTATTTATAATATTATATCGTTATTGGTTTAAGTTTTTGCTAAAACAATTACTATTTTTACAAGTTCAAAAATGTATACTTTCGTGTAGTTTTTTTCAGCCATGATACCTATACTGTTTTAATAAATAATATTATAATACCTACTAGAGGATCCTTCGTCGCGCTTAATAGAAAATTAGTCATGTATTATATGACAGGGAATACGATGAGACGGTGGATATTATTTTTGTTCTGGTTCAGGCTATACTTTAAAGGTGGATGGACTACTTTAAATCTCTTCACATTAATTAAAATCACTATTAAAATAGCAAATCGACTGCTCGACCGTCCTGACAAATTATGTCTGCCATCCATCCACCTCCTGTGGCCGTAGCATGCCATCCGGGGCACGGGATCCCGCTGAAATGTCAAGAGTAGAACTGACAGCCCATACATTGTACTTTTGTGAATGTATGAGATGACAGTTCTACTCTTGAAGTTTTGTCGGGATTCCGTGTGGACCTTGGATCAGTGGCTCTAGGCCACTACATTGCCAGTATTAATTCAAAATAAGGTTGTATTAAACTTAGAACTCATTAATATCGGAGGATATTGATGAGTTTATTATAAACCTTAGGAGGATATTATAAACCTTCCTCTTGAATCACTCTATCTATTAATGAAAATCCGCAACAAAATCCGTCGCGTCGTTTTAAAGATATATAATAAATAAATAAATAAAATAATAATATAAGCATTATGCACAGGGACAGACAGACACGGGAAACAACTTTATTTTATTCTATGTAGTGATTTCTTGTTTATCAGAAGGCGCCCATGAATGGCATAATATTATATCAAGTTTACACGCCATTTGATGATAACTACGAAGTTGATTACTCAAAAATACCTGCAATTGTTGCATATTATAAAAAAATTGGAGCAAAGAATCTATGGCGTGAGTATAATAATATAAATAATGATATTTATCATATGGGTAGCTGAAAAACCCGCTGAATAGTACTCTGTATTTTATTTTTGGGTCTAAGTTAACTACGAGTATTATAACAAATTTTAGCTCATTTTTGCTTCATAAGTTAATTAACCGGAAATGTTATTCTATAGTCGGGCCGGCCTAAAAGGCCACATTTGACACATCATCAAAATTCCCTTACAGGGTGATCTAAAAATTTTACTTATTTTTTCTGTAAATAATAAATATGTCAACACTTAGCTGAACAATAAATAATATGACAACACTTAGCTGAACACTGAACACTATACTCGAATTTACAATTAACAATTTACGCATTACCATTAAAATTTCTACCATTTGGTAGATTTTTTGCCTACCATTTAACTTATTACCAAATTCTTATATCATAACTTTGTATTTAACATTTTGGTGCATTTTGTTGGTATAACATAGCATTAGTTTTGTGAATAAAAAACTTTTTCATTTTCATTTCAATTTCTGCCAAAACTACAATTAAATTTTTCTACCAAAAACTACCATTGAAATTTCTAGCAAAATCTACCATTCTTTTTTTATCATTTAGTTGATTTTTTACCATAAAAAAATCTATCAAAAACTACTATTAATTTTCTACCATTTGGTAGATTTTTCTATCATTAAAAATTCTACCAAAAACTAATAAGTAGATTTTTCTACTGTGCATTTTTGAAAACTAACGTGAGAGTTATCCATATTACTATGTAAACAAAACGACTAAAAACTCACGGAAATAATGGTCGGAGCTAGGCTCGATCCTGAGTTTCGCACAATTACGATGTCCTTCATCAGGAGCTCACGCATTTTTCTACCATAAAAAAGTCTACCAAAAACTACAATTGAAATTTCTACCAGAAGAAACGTAAAGAAGGAACAAACATACTCACACACTTACACACACACATTATTAAAAAAATTTTAAGTCCTCAACGGTGTCAATTTCGGATAAGCCGATGGTATAGATTTTATTTCTAATATAAAACAACGGTTTTTGTGGCATTATGTTTAACCAAAAAAAAACTAAAAATAAAAAATACTCAATTTTTGTTTCAAGTCATTGTTGTGTTTATTTTTAAACTATAAAGAATATGTTATACACATAGATAAGAACATTGCCGAGTAATATTATTAATCTTATAAACGAAAAAATAAACAAACTTCATTAATCCGTTCGGCTACGATGGCACAGACAGATACACAAACAAACACGTCAAACTTATAACACCCCACCTTTCTTGCGTTGGGGGTTAAAAACATTAGATGAATAAATAGGACACCCTATACAAGGTCACGTCAATCAGTTTTTGTTTTTAAAACAATAAGGATGCTACCCAATAAAATCGCGAAATCGAAATTTGAAATGTAGAATCGAATGCAATTATAACTTGGATTGAATATTTGATCATAAATAAATAACTATATTGCGATTAAAATAAAATATGTTGTTAATATTGTGATTATATTATAGTAAAATATAATGCAATTAAAATAAAATTGTGTAATGTATAGAGAATAAACATATTTTTTTATTACAGGTTTTTTATAACTCGTGAGATGTTTCTGGCAAAACTAGCCCATGACGCCATTACATGTTTACAAAAAAAACCTATTAGAATTAAAATTAATTAGACTTTATGAATGTTTTCATAAAACTGTATTCGATTCCAACGTGTTTGAAGATCGTATCGATTCTTATCCTGTAATCGAAATAAACAAACAATGTCCCAACACTTGTTTGCTATGACTGACATCTGTCAAATGTGGCCTTTTAGGCCGGCCCGACTATAGCTATGTTTTATGACTATCGATTCAAGATGGTTGCCGCCACAAAATGACGGATAAACATATTTTTTCAACAAATTCCACCAATATAGGTACAGGTACAAATGGAAGAGCTGACTGGTAGAATACTACGTATGTTAAATTTCAAATCCATGATTATGTTTTTCAGCGTTGGGGGTTTAAAATTTTTTAATTTTACTTGTTTGTGTTGTAGAATTAAGCCCATCTGTTATAATAACTTGTGATATAATGTTTCAGTATTCTCACTGACCGGAGAAGTATTTTCATTGCCTCGTTTCGATAGAGAATGTATGTTGACACGATTTATCGATGAATTGGATAAGGCAAACTATTCTGTGAACTTGTATGTTGGAGTCGGTTTTATGGCCGTCGAGGAATCTTGTAAATTTGTAAGTATCATCAGCATATGTAGGCGTCAACAGCTAAATTTCTCTCTAAATGTTAAGAGCGTATATATCGAGTGACGCTTCCTCGCTCGTACTACGAGTATTTGACAAATTTTGAAATACAAATTCATAGAATTAATTTATTGAAAAATCCTCAAGATCCTTATGCAGGGCACTTATTTTTGCACACTTTTTAAAAGTGTTTTCAGTTTGATATACCTAAGTATTAAAAAATGGCATGATGAAATTTTTTTAATTATTGCTCCCCTGCTGCTCTTTTTTTTTGGCTGTACTCACAGAGACTCATGAGATTATGTCAATCTCTCACAGACATTACGATGCTCTTCGTCAGAGGAGTTCACGCCTGCAATACCCGAAGTAAACAGGCGTGCCCTCCTGATGAAGGACATCGTTATTGTCCAAAGTGATTGAGATATTTCACCAAAAATTTGCACGTGAGTACAGCTATTTCGTATTTGTAATAGACGGAGGTTTCAATATCATTTTATAGCTTTCTATATGCCTCTGGGATGTAACTTTACACAACATTTTAAGACAACCAGTTTAGTTGATACAGCTAGCACATGTGCTGCGATTAAATAACGACTTTACGCGACAACCCTGATTAAATTTCAGGTAAAGTTCATAGACTGCCTCAAAGAAAATATAACATTAGTGTACAAACCACCCACTGACTACATCGGGGGATCTACGCCGGAGCAGGTGTCATCGGATGTCGGTTATATAGCCGAATGTGCCCCCAATTCTGTCATCGTCCATTATTGGCCACAGGACTTCGTGCAACCAGACCGCGACCGTAAGTTTTGCTAGTTATACCATGCCTGGAAACCTCTGCAACCAGCTGTTAACAAATTATTTAACCAAGATAAACATTCTAAACATATTATATTTAAAAATAATCCCTATGAGTTTCTTGCTTGTTCTTCTCATAGAGGTGCCTTGCAAATGAGCGGTAGAGTATTAAAATAAAATGAAAAATTGACTTGCAAAAGTGCTCCATTGTAGCCAATTAGAATACATGAATTTTGAGTTTGAGTTTGAGATACGTGTAGTAAGCGATACTCAGCGCGGCGGACGAGTGCTTTGGCGTTTTTCTTTTGTTCACGACGAGAACAAACGCAATACGCGTACCCTGCCATACCCCCGTATGGTTATGTGTGACTCCCCATGCAAGACGACTGCACGGTATACCACTATGGCTTTTTACAGAAACACGCCCAGGATTTTGGCGGGGTAGTCACACATACCTGTTCCGTTAGGAAAAGGATGACGATGCGTAACGTATTTGTCCTGGGTTAGAAAGGCGAGACTGCCCGCAGAGTGCTTCGGCGTACCTAACCACAGCTCTGGCACTATGGCGGTGCAGGAACACCCCTAGATTTTACCCACTAAAAGTAGCTTATTGTATGATTGTATAATACTCGTATTATTCCGGGGTAAACATCTACCAATTTCAGCGAACTCAGTTCGATCCTTTAACGCGAAGAGGAAAACAATTACATATAAGTACATTCATACTATTACATTTATAATATTTGTAGGATAGAAATATTTGTACTAAAACTTATTTTTTATTTTATTTTAGCTAAAATTGGCATTATAGTAGCACTCTGCGTTCAAAATATTACTAATTTTGGAGGATTTATCGGCTATGTATACTATTCCTTAGAGGTCGCTACTTATTTACCCTATAAAAGCATTACGATCATCATTGAGGGAATTGTAAGTTGATCATATTTAAGGTTTTTATTATTTTGACCATAGAGTTAAGTTTAGAGAGAAACAAAGCCAGGCAAGACAAAAAATAGCTCTTACGGATTTATAATAAACTAGAATAGGAACATATTGCTTCTGTAACCGTTTTTTGTAATTGACAGATTTGTATGAATTTCCTGCAAAAGTCCTAGTCAGATAATTATAATCAATCTAGGTATATTTATTTATTTATAAAAGTTACAGCAATGAACTTCCTGTTACGCAAAACGTTCATAGTGTTACACTTAAATGGAAGGTTTTGTACATTAATAGATATATCTGCTAGAGCAGCAATCGTGTGTATATATATATATGTATGCTAGATCTTTTTTATATTATATAATTAGATTTTTTTACCATGCCTTCAATTTTCCCTATTTCTAAAATAACAGTATTTTTGCAGGTGTCAGTGAATACTGCTAACTACGATAAATTAGACGGCCATACATCTGCTTTTAACAGCATTTTCCCATCATACGTGAAGGCCATTGACAACGCCACATCCAAAGACGCTGCTGTCATAGCTCAATTGAAATATAGCAAGAAAGTGAGGAAGCTCTGTAATCTGAGACCCGACTGTAAGTAACCTAAATCTTACTAATATTTAAACGTGAAAGTTTGTAAGAATGGATGTATGTTTGCTACTCTTTCACTTAGCTTAGACTCTGGGAATAACTGTAACACATAGGCTACAGCGGGTAAAACGGAAAACTAAATCGAAAATGTTTGGGAACCCCTGACCAATTTTAAAACGCATAATATTCAACGGTGCCCCACATGATGGGATAAAGCCTCAAAGTTTTGTATGTTTTACACATAGACAAATTAAAATTGGTTAAGTACGCGTCACGCGTTTTTTGAATATCTGTTGATCTATTTATATGCTAGATCTATGCCGCAGGCGGAATTAGCTTGCCTTTCCACCAGAGATGTGCTACGTTGCAATGGATGCGTTTGAAATTCACCAGTCATATTCATTGGTGCACATAGCTTAGCACAACAGTTTCAGCTAAGCTATGTTTTTGTATGGAAGGATGCGAGGTACGGATGCGTGCTACGAATGCGTGCTACGGATGCGTGCTACGGATGCGTGCTATGTTTCGCCGCCGTCGCCGCGCTGTTAATGTGGCAACTGCGATGTTGGCTACGCATCTTCTTCGCACCTGATTTCACCTCGCATTGGTGGAAACGATTTCAGCTAAGCTATGTTATTTCGTAGCGTAGCTTCACATCTTCGTAGCATAGCTGCATAGCACATCTCTGGTGGAAAGGCACCTTTACGCGACGAGTTGCGGTGCGGCTCACTATAATTTGCGCTCGCCGTACTTCAAATAAAAATTGATTATTTCCCTGAATTTCTACTTATTAAAATTTTATTTTTGCAGGCCGATTTGGATGTCCGTTAAACATCGCAAAACAAGCTTTCGAGATTGTATCTAATATAGACATGGGACACCTCAGGGAACCTTTGTGTGATATCTCGGAGAGTGATAGACCAACGGTGCAGCAAATCATTACTGAGAAGGAGAATATCTACGACTCGTACATGCCTGGTGAATAATTCATCTACTCTGATTTGACTTTTCATACATAAATACCTCAATTGTTTTGATCAGAAATCATCAGACGCAAAACCGGCACCTACCCGAAAGTCGATTGCTAATGTGACAGCTGCCCCTGTGACCTCGCAGCGCATCAAGCGCGCGGCGCACGTAAGTGCTAAAGCAGCGATAACAAGCGCGTCTAATACAAGCAAGACTCGCAGCGCTGACAGCGCTCCAAGTTCATCAAGTATAAACAAATCGACAACCGTCCCTAATGAACAAATATCGTCAGCGGCGCCCGGAGTGGAGAAAAACTATGCTAAAATCCTAATTAAGGATAGTGTAAACTTGACAAATGCTTCGCAAGATGCAACTGCCACAGACGATGGAGATAATACTCCGAACATTTGCCAAACAAACGCTAAAAGTGACGACGTGTGGACCACTGTCCAGCATAAAAAGCAAAGAAAATCGCGGCCCGTTAGAGTGGGAACAGGGCAAGAAGACGACCAATTGTTGACAGTGGAGCAGCTCAAATACATCCAAGCTTGGTGCTTCAGACCAGAGACGACGACCGACAACATACGGAACTTTTTAAATAGGATCGCAAGCTCCAAGGATTACACCGTGGAGAAGCGCCAAATCAAAACCGACCGTCATGCTTGTTTCATCATTGGAATTCCCGAGAGCTTGATTGACCAGATATGTAACCCTGCAGCGTGGCCCCCCCGAGTCCACTTCGCCGAGTGGTTTCTTGCACGGCCCCGCACCCAGCGGGGCGAGTCTAGCCGCGACCACCGACCGGCGGCCTCGCCATCCCGGAAGTAATGAGCACGAATTGGTGATATGCCACCAAAACATTGCGTCCCTAGACAAGAAAACGCACCGGCTTGAAGTACTCCTGCAGGATGAACTCCAGTGTGATGTACTTGCAATTACGGAACATTGGCTCAGTGACTCAAACTTAAAATGTGTTAACATCGATGGATACGTATTAGTGTCTAGTTACTGTAGAAAATCTATATCACATGGCGGATCGTGTATATTTATAAAAAAAGGTGTTAAAGCTAACGAATGTGTTGAATTCTCACAACTGTCAAAAGAACAGTTTCTTGAAATCTCTGCCGTTGAATTGATAGAGTATAACATTGTAATCGGCCATTCTCCAATTTAGCATTCTTTGCCTAATTCCCGTGGCTTTTTTGATTTTTAATTGGATTGACTCAAATACATTAAAATATGAAAGACATTAAATGTACGAATATAATAATTTATTTGGTTTTAATCCCGTAACAATGGTTTGAAAGTTATTGAGATTTAAAAATTACATGGATATGGAAATGAGAAATGTTTAAATAATTACTGCAACGGAAATGAGAACATTGCAGCTGCAAATAATTTTTATTTATTTTTGGTACTAAATGGACCACTATTGTTGTTGACGTAGACCAGGATCTCAATAGAGTGGTGGAAATCTTGCTGGAAGAAGACGCTTAATTTAGCGAGAAGAAACACACACGAAACGAGAAACAATATCCAAGTCAGTAAGACGAGACCTCCGGACTTCCAAGTTCCAACACACGCACCATTCAGGAACCAGGTCTTCGTACATAAATTGGGAAGGAGCCTGCGGACAAAGTTGACTACATCGGGTGAAAGCTGCGTTACTTCTCCGCCTGAGTTTCTTGCAGAGGTGTAAGATTTTTATAGACAGTCGTATGCCTCGCAGGCACCTCAGCCTAAAACCAGAATAAAATGTGTCTCTTGTGACAATTGCATTACCTAGCTTTTGAGGGTTGTAGGTACACCTATGTATATTGCGAGAGCTCCAGCGAATATTTATTAACGCTGTCTTCTTTTTAGGGAGATCTCCAAAGGCGTGAAGCAAAATCGTAGTAGTGATGTTTTTCAAAAAAGGTGATAAAGTCTTTTGAAAAACTACAGACCTATTTCGCTTTTGACTTTTGAACCATGTCGATAAGCTTTTCTCAAAGGTTATCATAAAGCGTCTCGCAAAAAGATTTGACGAGTTCCAGCCACCGGAACATGCTGGGTTTCGAGTAGGCTATGACACTATAGACCACATACACACAGTGCGAGAGATTATATAGACGGAAAAAATAACAGAGCATGTGCTTAGCGTTCGAAGACTATGAGAAGGCCTTTGACTCCATTGAAACCTGGTCTGTTCTGGAGGTTTTGCAACGATACCAAATTGATTAGCAATATAGGTATTGAAAGGTTTGTTAATATTATATAAGATACCACCACCAAGTCCAGAACCCGCAAACAGTGGATAGGGCATCAATATTAACGGCGAGTACATTTTCACACTTGAGATTAGTGGACAACATCGTCATTATGGCAGAAACGGTTTAGGACTTGCAACAAATGCTAATTTTTATAGATTATAATTGACTCTCTATTGAAATTGTTCACAAATATGTGTATTTATGATGTTATACCTTGAGCAAACAGTGCAATCAGGTAGGAACAACATCGAGAGAGTCCAATCGGAGGTTTAAGCTGGGATGGCCTACATTTATTGGATAGCTTCTTTGAGTCTGCTTGTCACCCATACCTGAAGACCAGTGTGTCTTACCTGTTCTGACATACAAAGCCAAGACGTGGACACTTACGTTAAGACTGATCCACAAGTTCAAAGTTGCTCAGCCATACCCCTCAGCTGTTGATCGAGCTCCAGGAGCTTGCTGTCAAAAAGCATGCATCTGTTGACCACGATCCACTTAAGATGTTTATTACAGCGAGTTATGAATGAAAAGTTTTTTTTTTGTTTGTTTTTTTATATTTCTTTCGCTGACTTGCACATAGTACAGAGAAGAATGAACAAGGATGCCAATTGTGACGGGCCAAGTGTGTGGAGCAGGCGTTCAGAAGTGGCAATGGCTGGTCACATTTGCCGCAGAACCGATAACCGACGGACTAGTTGTGTTCTAGAGTGGAGACAGCGTCTTGGCAAACGTGGTGTCATCATCTTGCTTTGGCAATATGGGGCAATGATGGGGTGACGATATCCGGAAGGTGACTGGAAGTTGTCTGGAAGCCATATCCAGTCATTTATAAGTGCATAAGCACTAGCTGACGAAGAAGAAGCACGCATCAAACAAGAGCTCATCTTCAAGGCCTATAAGTCTCAGCGAATAAGATGGGCAGGCCACAAAGAAAGGATGCCGAAAGAAAATTTGTGTAGTGGGCAAACACGCCACTGCACTGGATGAGGTCGCCAGAGTCCGACAACAACAACAACTGGAATAATATTGTGGAAAGGCAAGGGTTGTAGCGTGAAAGGAAGAAGAAAATATTGGGAGTATATCATACAATATAAACCATGGGAAAACTCTCTACTCGGACCTTCACGGTAGCAAATAGGTTCATTTTACTAGGAAATTTTCATACAATGGTACTTATAAAAATATGGAAATTAGTATACGGTAATTAGAATATAACAGGTTTTCTTCAAAATTTTAAAAACTTTCACAATAAGCAAATACTGGCTTATTATAACGTAGAAAGACTAAAGAACTGGATCTATTTAAAATACGACCTACTTTCTAACATAAATAATTAGGTGTTAAAACCAGTAAAATGGAAATTATAAAATTTCGAAACCACGGATACGGAAATTAGATTCTCATGTGCTTTATTGGTAGTACACTAAGGTTAATGACCTGCAACAGCTGATGGGCCGCGGTACACACTCAGGGCTCGCTAGGGATGCGATGCTGATGTACGAAATACTGTTATTTAGGGATGTACGCTCAAGAACACAAAATATCATGGAAATTATAACTTTGACACGGACAAACGTTTACTTTTTTATAATTATTTACAGACTGGTTCTATTGCGTAGATATTTTGCTGGGCAGTACACCTAACATTGAACTATTTTTTAAAAATAATTAACCATATTAGAACTGTATGCGACAAAAAATATAGGCAAATTTTCACATGAAGTTGGTGTCAGGACACGTCACGGAAATTAGAAAACAGGTGCTTTTTGAACAAAGATTAATTAATTACGCGTTAACTAATTACAGCAGAAGTCAAAGATTTTGTGTACAGATAGATATGGGTGTTTACTACCGTATAAAAATATGTGCATGATTACATTTGTTATTATTATGGATTTATTGAGCCAGGACACATAAAATTTACTGCTCGGAGAATGGCCGTAATACTGTGTGTGTACAGAACTAACTTAGTTAGTTCCCTTAATTTTCTTGAATACCTAGAAAGATTACTCGAACGAGCCAGTCACAGTGACAAAACTTTTGTAATTGTAGGCGATTTTAATATTAACTGGGTGAGTCATAACAAAAGCTCAGAAGTTAAACAACTGAGTGATATACTGTCGGCCTATAACTTTACCAATACCGTTGAATTTCCCACACGAATCGGCGCCCATTCATCGACATGCCTAGATCATGCATACGTTAACACCAAAGCAGAGTGCGTGGTGACGAGCCCAGTGGACACGCTCCTCAGCGACCACCGTGCGGTGCGTGTCGCGGTGGCGTGTCAGCAGCGCCGGCCGCCGCCGCTCACCCGGCTCGTCCGACGCTTTTCTGAGGTGAGTCAATACAACTTTAATTTGGCTATATTAAGTGTAGACTGGGAAAACATTTTCCACACGCATTCTCACTCCATAGAACTCCTAACATCGTGTGTTATTAACATAATTAAAAATAAATTTTTAATATGTTTTCCACTTAAAAAACAAAATATTAAAAAGCAGTCGTGGATAACCGAGAACGTTCTGCAATGTAACTATCTACTGCATGAAATATATACATTATGTGACAAGTTTCCGAGCGATGATCACTTAGCGTGCCTAGCTGACGAATTAAAAAATAAGTATGAGGAATGTATCAATGTTAGCAAACATCGTTATTACTCCGACCAGATGGCGAACACCAATAACAATCCATATAAAACGATGTGGCGCGTTGTCAATACGGAAAGAGGGGCGACTATTAATCAACCGACTAGTTTCACAGATGTGGCCAAAGACCCAAACGGGATCAGGTACAAGTGTAGGAAGGAGGCCGCCGACGCCATGAACCAGCGGTTCACTCACGCGGCGGCGGCGTGCGGTGCGCCGCGCGCTCAGCTGCAGCGGGTGCGCGCCGCGCTCGAGGCCGCGCGCCCCGCCGCTGACCGCTCCATGAGGTTACAATTTTTTACACCAGATGAAGTACATCGCATAATTACTGTGCGAATACCCAAGAAACCCACCAAAGATATATATGACATATCGATGGAGGTTATCGAATGTGCTTCTGCGACGCTAGCGCCAATATTGACTACTGTGTTCAATCGCTGCATCTCCGCGGGTAGGTATCCTCCGGCGTTGAAGGTCAGTAAAATATCCCCGTTGTTTAAGGGCAAAGGAAAACGTGATAATATCGACGGATACAGGCCGGTATCCATCATACCCTCGCTGGCCAAGGTCTTAGAAAATGGCTTATGCGTACGTCTCACTAACTACCTCACTGAAATAGAAGCCTTATCTGAACGTCAGTACGCGTACCGGGCGGGTCGATCCACCACCACGTTAACCAGAGAGGTCACCAGGCGAGTTATGGACGCGTGCGAGAGAGGGGAGCGGGTGGCCATACTGTGCTGCGACTTGTCGAAAGCTTTCGACGTCGCAGACCATGAAGTCCTCGCCGCGAAGCTCCGACATTATGGAATAGATGGTCCCGCACACGATCTTCTAGCAGACCTACTACGAGACAGGTCTCAAGTGGTAGTCGCAGATGGCGGTGAGACTCGCTCGGACCCGTTAGGGACCATGATCGGTGTAGCCCAGGGCTCTTCTGTATCAAATATTTTATTTTCTTTGCTACTTAACGACCTTCCCGACTACGTAGACACCGGAGAGATCTTTATGTACGCGGACGATGTGGCAGCGATTGTCAGCGCGCAAAACATCGACGAACTCGAGTCCTTATTAAATAGAACGGCAGAGGCGATTTCGACTTGGTTTAGGATGAACGGACTCGTGTTGAATCTAACAAAGACTCATTTTATGCTTTTCGCGCTGTCGGGTCGACAGTCGAGAACACTAAATGTACAGGTTGGGGGCGCTGCATTAGCACAGGTGGACTCCATAACCTTCCTCGGCTTCGAGATAGACCGTGGTATGACCTGGAATGCACACGTTGACAAAATTTGCAAAAAAATGGGAAGTGCTTGCTTTGCCCTGAGTCGCCTGGCTCGAGTGGTGTCTGCGGAAGTGGTGCGCTCGGCTTATTTTGCCACCGTTCACTCGCTTCTCCAGTACGGTGCCGAACTGTGGGGGCGTGCTGCCGACAGGGAGCGCGCCTTCCGTATGCAGAAGCGGGCAGTTAGGGCGATCGTGCGAGTGTCACGGTTCACGTCAGTGAAACCATTCTTCCAATCCCTGAAGATACCTACACTGACTTCTATTGTCATCCTTCAGGTTGCAGTGTACGTACGACAGAACCAGGAACTATTTCCGAGGCGGGGTGATGGGCACAGTTATCCTACCAGAGGTAGGAATAAACTGGCAGCACTAAAGCACAGGCTAACGCGATCGGAAAAGTTGACACACGTTATGGGACCGACGGTATATAATCGCATTCCAGACTCTGTTAAAGAAGCCCCAAGCTTCTTATCATTTAAAATCAAACTTAAAAACTGGCTCGTGGAGAAATCTTTCTACTCGTTTGATGAATTTACAATAATGTAATTAATATTATAATTTATTCGCAAGATTGTAATTCAATTTACATTAATTATTTATTATGAAATTTTGTTATTTTAAGTTATTTTACGTTTTTTTCAAATGACTTGTAATTTTGGACAAATTACTAATAAACTGTTTATCTGTTTATCTGTTTATCATCTTTATTAAACAACAACACAAAAACAACAACGTAACTACAGCGGAACGTAACAAAAACGTAATTTTATAATTAAATAAAATATCTTGAAAATTAAAACCTATGGTCTAACACTTACAGATATGCTAGTAAACTAGATCTAAAACTAATAAGCCTATGGTCGAGAGATATGTGGGCAGAATGCATTGGCTCGCTGAATACAAATAGGTACCGTAAAACTACACAACTATGGTCCAATATATAGGATTTAATCTTTATCGTGTTGTCAGAGTCATGTTATTAATCGCACAGAGTATTTTTATTTTTAATTAGGTGGGTTAATGAATGTGCTTTAATATATTATTAACGTTTAAACTGGTATTATACAAAAACATTTTATTTTTTATATATTATTTTTGGACCATTGTTGTGTGCGCTGTTTTCAACTATAGTCCAGGTTAAAAATGCAAGAAAAAACCGTACTTCAACTGACTTGAAGCAATGTTAAAGGTCTGGAATACTGAAATATTATTATTATTTTATATGATATCATTTCATTAAAACCAAGGTTTTATTAGAATTTATTCATATTTATTCAAGTTTAACTGACAACATTGTAAGTAACTTTAATGGAAGAATGAATCACTTTTTACTTATATTTACGTAGTATATCTTATAAAATCAGTATATTGTAACATAAAAAATTAAATAAAAAAGTCTAGCAGGTAAACTTGCAAAATTTTTTTCGTCTTGTTCTCGTCGTTTTCAGCTCAGCAAAATCTCTCAGTGCTGAGTTTTTTTTGGGGCTGAATTTTAAGTTTTAATTGCCCGGTCTGATAGAAAAATTTATCACCTTTTTCGAGCCATTTTCAGGCAAGTCCGCAGCGGGACATACATTTAAACATACGACCTGTCTTGAGTCAGTCTTCTATTTTCAATATCAGAAAGATCTAACTCCATAATATTATGTCGATCTGAATAATATTTGTATGAACTGGCTCCAGGCTTCTTCTTTGTCAATATTCTCAAAACCTTGAAACAGTTTAAAACAAAATTCGGTTTTTAATAAGGTATGGCCCAAAAAAACTGTTGGACTATTGTTGAATGCAAAGTATGAAAATTGGAATAAATTTCACTTAATATTAAAATAATTAACTGATGTAAAAAACAGCACCAATATTATAAATATAAACATATTATTACCTTTTAATAAAAATTAATTGTAGAACTGGTGGACCACTCTTACTTATTTTTTGTTATAAAAGTAAGCGGAGTTTCAAAAACACGTAAAAACAGGTTTATTCCGCACCCCTTGCTGTTGACTGCACATAGATGTCATTTATCGGATTTGCCCTAAACTACAAAGCCTACTATTTATTCTAGCTAAATGTGGCCGATTTTTTTCTAAATGTAGCTACTTTCTTATTAATAACACAAAATGTCAAAGTATGGTACTGGACCATAGTTGTAAGACAGGACTATAGTTGTGTAGTTTTACGGTACTGATTTTTTGGGCAAAGGCTAGCATTCTAGTCACCTGATTCCACTACTAACCCCAACTGTTTTGACGTGTACACGTTTACAGTGGTATATAGAAATCTTAAAATTAAAACAATAATTTCCAAACTAAGTAAAAAAATTGTCGGTATTATAGCTAAAGCCCATTACACACGGCGCTATACTATATCTTGCTATATGACTCCTGGTACCATATAGTATCGTATCGCAAGGCCTTGCTATACTTCGCTATGCCGTGCTATATTATTTTTAGTGATGGCCGGGTTACTGATCGGAACTATATTTTTTAATAGTTCATTCTTTGTGATTGAATCTTGAGTCGATCTTTGAAATAAAATCAAGTGACATTAACATTCCTTTTTTCACAAATCAAGTGATATTAATGACTACTTTTTTCCTCTTTACAAACGCACTCAAATATTTGGAATAACTTGTCAATGAATGCTTTGAGTGCATTTAGAATAGGTTTATTAATACAAAAATAAAGAAAATTTATATTATTTCAAAATAAAAGTGCAAGTTGGACTTGCCACATACTTGTATGAAAAAATGTTATCAACATGTTGCGTATAAAATTACGTATAAAATATTATTATTCCAGAAATCTGCCCTTAAGGGGAAAAATACGGCGTTTAAATTGGAAATCTGTAACCGCTGCTCCTCTCTATCTCTCTTATCTCTTAATATTAACGTGGTTCAGTCTTCAAAAAGGGCACAACAGTTTTTTTTCCTATGCGGGGTCTATTTTATGCACTTTCATATATGCACGCACGTTTGTGCTTAACAGACCACTTTTCATCAGTTAAAAGCTAGTTAATATTTTTTAGGAAGTAGGTACCAGGAGTACCAGAAGTAGGAACGGAGATTCAATCACTTGATTGCATATAGTTCCACAATGATTCCCCAACACTACTTAAACAAATGAATTTGACAATTTTTTCTACATAAAGGATGTTTCTTTTTTCCTTGATTTTGGTTTCGTTCCAGTCTGCTCCTGGTATAATTAAAAAAAAATGACGATTCAAACTACGTCAAGAAATCCAGAAAACTTTATTCGAAATTATCATCGTTTACTAAAAGTATGAGAGTTCATCGAATAAGATCGATTTGAGTTAGATTTGACCGACTTTATCAGAGAATTCTCGAGTACTTTGGCCAAATGGCATGGATGGAAATCTAGAGATGGTCATTGTTTCGGGCAAAATCAAAGGAAAGCGGTTCCAAGGCGGTCCGATGTGCTGGTCAGATCAGATCCGCACCACCCTCGAAGCTCCTGTTAAGATAAGATAAGATAAAAATATATTTATTATCAGTTCCAAAAAGTACATACATGAAAAATTATACACATACATAAATATAGTGACATGTTAGTATGAGATACGAACAGAAGATAATAAAACAACATAAACAATAGGTACCTACACTGATAAATGGAATAGGCTCAGCATAATGCTGGGCAGGGAGGTCCTGCACAGCGCTGATTTTCAGCCTGCCCCGTGCTCGACTAAGATGACGCTGTTGCTGTTGTCCTGTTGTCTCGTGGCTCCTGGCCATGAAAATCGCATCCAACCAACCCAGATAGCACTCCATCATCAGAAATCGAATCCTACAAAGGAGGGGTCATGACTCCCAGTAATAGAGAATATGACAAGGGCAAGGAGAAGAACTCCAAACGATCCATTTCCGAGCATAAATGTCGAAAAAAAACTAAAAATAATGATTTGTTTTTTTTTTAACTTTAGAGGTACCTACAAAACCCTTGAAACAATGTGTTTGCATTATTACAGTTTTAACTGACAATCACTTTTGTAAAAAAAAACCATGGCAAACTCCTGGTACCTACGTACTTTTTAAAAATGTGAAAAAAAAATCATGATTTTTTTCACACGTCCTGTATAAGACTCAAAATTGACATTGTCAACAGCCATGTTGCTGTAAAACCATACAATTTGGCAAATTCCATTTGAACTAGATAAAAAAAAAATGCGTAGCCATTTTGTAGCATGACTTAGCCGGTTAAGCGAAAGTCTACTGCAAGGTATTCAAAGCTTTCAGTTATTCGGACAAATAATCATTATGCATAATATGAGCATCTATTACAAGTAAATAGGAGGTGAAATTTAAAATACAAATTAAATTAATTTGTTTCGAAATACTAACACAAAGAACTGTAAACACAACAAAATATTTAATAAAAATAAAAAACATTTTTTTCTAATTTGTTACACAGCGGTTAAGCATTTGCTACTATTTAGTTTAATATATCGCGTAGGTAATATGAGTTTGTTTTCTTTTGTCTCTGTAATACAAAACGGCTTAGTCATTTTATCACCTAGTCAAAATGAAAAATGGCGGATTCTACGCATCAACTGTAAATCATAGCGCGATATAGCGCTATATGTCATTTATAGCTACGTGTGTGACGGATGCCGATTTGTACTGAAGCTATGCCGCGCTATGTGAAGCTATATAGCGCTATATAGCGACGTGTGAAATGGGCTTGATGTGTCTATTTTGTTTGAAAAGACGATTTTTCTTATCATTTTAATATTATTCGTTGGAATGCTTTAGTTTAACGGTCTCTTGTGTCGCATTGAGTTACTACCTTGTTTAAAAGTAAATATTATTTATTATTCTTACTTATGTAAATTAATATAAAGTATATGTAATTTCTACTTAAAAATGTTATGCTATTTAAATACATTTATATAATCTATTTTTAGGATTTATTTAATAAATATAATAAAAGTCTAAAATATTTCATTTAGCCCTTTGGTCCCTACGTATGGTATTGGTTTTGAAAATTATATTATGCCTACTAAGTGTGGGCACAGTGTTACTCAATGAAATGCCTAAATTGGTATAAGACACCAAATTTCAGCTCAAATTTGTGATATTATGAAAATAAAAAAGTTTTCATTTCCAAACATCTTATGTATTAAATCTTACTTAATGCACATCCTTTGTAGCTGCAGACCACTCATGTTTAACAGAAGTATCCATCTAGGAGGGGTATCTTTGCATCGACCTTTATAATCCGGACGGCGAAGATTTGGAACTTCCTACCCGCTTCAGTGTTTCCCGAAAATTACAACTTGGGTGTCTTCAAGTCGAGGGTTAATAGGTATTTGCTAGGCCTGTGTGTAACAGCTTCGACCACGTCTTCACTTACCAACAGGTGAGACTGTGGTCAAACGCAGTCCTATTTTATATATAAAAAAAAAGGACGGCAAATGATGCTCCCCGATGAGATACAACAAATCACCCCCTTAAAGATCTGAAAGTTCTTAGAAGCTACGGGTTTAGGGAGTGAACTATAGCTCAAGTGGGCGTCACAATAGATCAGCAATGGTCTATGCGACAAAAATCCCTTGAACTATTTCCAATAATAATAAATACTTAATATTATAAACGTGAAAGTTTGTAACAATGGATGTCTGGATGTCAGGATGTTTGTTATTCTTTCTCGCCCAAACGGGAAGACCGATTGAGTTGAAATTTTGTAAAGAGATAGCTTAAACTCTGGAATAGCACATAGGCTACATTATTACTGCGGGTAAGACCCCTGGGCGCAGCTAGTAATATTATAAACGTGAAAGTTTGTAAGAATGGATGTCTGGATGTCAGGATGTTTGTTACTCTTTCACGCCTAAACGAGTAGACCGATTGAGCTGAAATTTTGTATAGAGATAGCTTAGACCCTGGAATAACACATAGGCTAGATAAGTACTGCGGGTAAAACCGCTGGGCGCAGCTAGTAGGTATATAAGTGTATCCTTGTCTAGTATTTAATTTCATAGCATAATATTATAATAGATCGTGTTAAAGAAAATTAACAATTTTGTTTAGTTATCAGTTGTTTAAGCACTTATTAATTTGTATATCTTAATAAGTTATTGTCTTATAGGGTACCTGATGTGCGTGTGAATTTAATTTGAAGCTGCGATAATATACTAATTAACTTATACGCTTAGATATGAATATTCTATGTGTTGCAAAAAATATATGTAATTATTATACAGGATTTGTAGATCTTTTTTATAAATCCGCCTGATAATTTATTCATAATTTAATAATTGCGAGATTTTTTTGTGCGATGTTGTGCTTTGCACGGCAAAGGGTCTCCTCGGCTTGGTGATACGGGCTTACGAAGCCCAGTGGACTGTATTTTGAACGGGGTAAAAGGAAAGGATAACACGTTATCCTGAGTTGCGATCCCTGCTATTCCAAAATCCCATAAAAACAATGCGGAAGCCACTAACCTGACGTGGACGCGGTCCACCTTCCTCTCCTGCGCAGGCTGTCGGCTTCTGGACTCCAAATAATCGCAAATCTGGGATGCGATTGGGTAAAACTCGCACTGGAGGGTGCGTGACGATAATCCACGGGATTCTCACAACATTCACTCTGAGATAGGTTTTTTGGACACAGCTAAGAAAATACGATGCTAATGTCAGCAATGCGTAAATGCAACTGAACGCTTCCGCGTTGATAGTGGCGCCGCCTGGAGCGCATGCATTTTGCGAGGCATCGTCCTATTGGTCAAGGTCGCGACCCCGACATTGCATTTATTAGAAATTAAAATAACAGGGATCCAGAACATACCCCCACCGAAACCATATTGATGGTTTCTAGTTAGCCAAAAAAGGGAAAAAAGTTTATACCTATAATAAATGACCTATACTAAATTTATGCTAACATCTAGCTAACATATAAAAAAAGAGAAATGGAAATTATTTAGTTGGCGTAGGGCAGAGGACTCACGGGAGCACTTTGCCCGGTTGGCTCCCCGCCTGATGGGTGCGGCGGCCGCTCTCAAGCGGCTGCTGCCGAACCTAGGCGGACCTCGGACCAGCTGCCGTCGCCTGTACGCGGGAGTCGTGCGGTCCATGGCTCTGTATGGAGCCCCCGTATGGGTGGATGCCCTGACGGAGCAAACCATCGCCCATCTGAGACGTCCTCAGAGGGTGATGGCCGTCGGGGTAATACGGGGTTACCGCACGGTCTCCTACGAGGCGGCGTGCCTCTTGGCAGGATCTCCCCCCTGGGACCTGGAGGCGGAGCTGTATGCGGCGCGGTACGAGTGGCGCGCCGTGCTCCGCCTCCGCGGGCTCACCGCGTCTCCCAGGGAGGTAGAGAGATGGAAGGAGGAAGCCAAGGAGGCACTGCTCGAGAGGTGGAGTACGCGTCTGGCCCACCCTCGAGCAGGCAGCTGGACAGTGGTGGCAGTCCGTCCACTACTCCAGCAGTGGACGGACAGAGAGCACGGGTCCTTGACCTTCCGGCTCGTGCAGGTGCTTTCCGGGCACGGATGCTTCGGAAAGTACTTGCACCACGTAGCCGGCAGGGAACCGACCCCTGCTTGCCACCACTGTGGTAGCGACGTGGATACGGCGCAGCACACACTGGAGGAGTGCCCAGCATGGGTCAGTGAGCGCCGTACCCTCGTCGCTGTTATGGGGGGCGAACTCTCGCTGGCAACCATGGTAAGAGCCATGGTTGCAAGCGAGGAGTCGTGGCAGGCCGCGGTTTCGTTCTGCGAGAGTGTCATCTCGCAGAAGGAGATCGCGGAACGCGAACGGGAGGTCACCACCGACCTCCCGATGCGTGCCCGGAGAAGGGGGCGTCGGAGGCGTATCTTCCACGCCCTTCTCCAGCCCCCATAACCTGGGTCTAGGCGGCGAGTACGGGGGTATTCGTCGCCGCAAGAACAGACCCACGAGGTGGCGCGCGCGGTGTTTCCGCGCGCCCCTTGAGAGGGTGGGGTGAAACTCCTCTTCACCCCACCGCGGAGGGGTCCTCCTGTCAGTGAGGACCAAACGCCGTCGGGGCCGCGGATGAATGCTTCGGCGTACCCGCTGCCCCGGCATTATGGCGTCCCGCAGGAACACCCCCAGGTTTTTTAGTGGGTATCCCCGCCGCTACCATCTTTGGCGGGGGAGTCCCACATACCGCCCCGCGCCCCCCGGCGTGGGGTGATGATGCGTAACGCATTTTTCCTGGGTCAAAAAAAAAAAAAAAAAAAAAAAAAAAAAAGGGCAGAGGACTCAGTTTGTTAACTGGTCTCTTCATAGTACTCTTTTGAGTGCGAATAGTCACACAGCGTACGACGCCGTCGGGACCGGGATGAAGTTCTTCTACCCGAGCCAAAGGCCAATTGCAAGGAGGCATGTTTTCCGTCTTTACTATGACTAGATCTCCGACTTTAAGACCGTTTTCGGTAGTAAACCACTTTGCTTTCTGTTGCAAAGTATTTAAGTATTCGTGACTCCAACGTTTCCAGAAATTTTGCGTGCATTTCTGAAGGTATTGCCAACGTGACAAATTATTCATTGGAACATCTTCTACGGTATACTCCGGTACTGCGGTTAAACTTTTACCAATTAAAAAGTGACCAGCGGTTAAAACGTTGAAATCGTTAGCGTTATCGCTCGCCGGCAATGGACACAAAGGTCGAGAGTTTAATATTGACTCTGTTTTACACAAAATAGTGGAAAGTTCCTCAAATGTTAAGGATCGCTCTCCGATAGAGCGAATTAAGTGGTATTTGGCAGATTTAATTCCTGCCTCCCAGAGGCCGCCCATATGAGGAGCACTGGGAGGATTGAACTTCCAAACAATTTGGCGAGTACCACAACCCTCAGCGATTTTCTCTTTTGTCTCTTTATTTTTTAAGAACTTATGCACTTCGGACAAATGTTTGCTGCTAGCTATAAAATTAGTGCCACAGTCCGAATAAAGAAACGAACACAAACCGCGCCTTGAGACGAACCTGTCTAAACTAGCCAGGAAACAATCTGCTGATAATGCTGATAGCACCTCTAAATGAACTGCTTTTGTAGAAAAGCAGACAAACAATGCCAAGTAGGCACGTTCTACCTTGGCATTTCTGCGTAAGCTCTCTTTGATGAGGAATGGACCACCAAGGTCTACCCCAACGTGGTCGAAGACTTTATTTGGCGATAACCGTGCCGCAGGTAAGGGCGCCATCTCAGGTTGAAGCAAGCTCGGGTTGCATTTAAAACATTGTTTACACTTAGCTATTACGGAGCGTACGACGCGACGAGCAGCTAAAATCCAAAAGTTCTGAATTAATATGTTTTGTAAGGTACGGGGACCGGCGTGTAAATATTTTAAATGGTAATGTTGCACTAGTAATCTGGTAAATGGGCTGTCCTTGGGCAGAAGCCTCGGGTGCTTAGCATTGTAAGGTAGTTCAGAGCGCGCCAAACGACCCCCCACCCTGAGGAAGCCCTGGTCGTCGAGAAACGGGGTTAGTTTGCGCAATGAAGGCAGAGCGGTTTGTCCCTTACTCAGACTATTAATTTCCTTTTCAAAATGTACCTTTTGGACCATTTTTATTAGTACGTCTTGCGTATCGTTCAACTCAGTGGCACTTAAGGAAGACGGAATATCTTCTGACCTAGAACGTCTAAGTCTACGAATACGTGCAAGGCAGCGCAAAAGTTTCGAATATGATGAGAACTGGTTTAGGATACGCTCTAAAAATTCAGAAGTACTTTCCAAAGAAGTATCATTTGTTGTCGAGGTCAGATTAGTAATCGCGGAAGGCTTTAACTCTGGGACAGTATCGTGCACGACATGTGCAGAAATCGGCCACTCCGATTGGTCTTGGTATAGCCACGCGGGGCCAGTAAACCATTGTGAGCTACGAGCTACTAATTCAGACGGGTATAGCCCACGCGAACCCATGTCTGCCATATTCTCTTCACTTTTAATGTGACGCCATTGGTTGGCGGGTAAAACTTCAATAGTTTGTGTAACACGGTTACTAACAAACGTTTTTAATTTGTAAGGCTCAGTCTGTAACCACGACAATACGATTGTCGAGTCTGACAATGCCGTAATTTTCGTGATTTTAATGCGCTTCAAATTATCACAGAGATACTTGATTAGTTTACTTAATAACAGTGCGGCCATTAATTCCAGTCGAGGAATAGTTAACGGCTTAACGGGTGCTACCTTTGACTTGCTAGTGACTAAACGCACCTTAATTTGATTATTGTTATTGTCCCGACTGATTATGTAAACACACGCCGCGTAGCCTCGTGATGACGCATCACAAAAGCCGACAAGCTCGCATTCAGTTTGGGACGGTAATAACATAATATGTCGCTCGATCTGAATCTGACTCAAATTTGGTAGGTCGGTAACGAAATCTGACCAACGCTTACACACATTCGGAGGTAACTTTTCATCCCAACCGATACCTAACTTCCAGAGGTCCTGCATTATTTATTTTGCCGTAAAGATACAAGGTGATATGAAACCCACGGGGTCGTAGATCGAGGCTAATAGTTTTAGAACTGAGCGCTTAGTGTGGTCATGGTCAGTTTTAGTTATTGCAAATTGAAAATTATCGTGTAAAGGTACCCATTTAACCCCAAGAATTTTGACAGTGCACTCATTGTTATCTTTTATAAAATCAACGGGGCATTCTCTGTGCTCCGCGGGAACACGTTGTAATAACTCCGCGCTATTACTCGACCATTTCTTTAATTCAAAACCGCCACATTTCAATAACGCGATTAATTGGTCCTGTAACATATAGGATTCCTCTAATGACCTACAGGAGTACAGTACGTCATCCATGTACACACTGTCCTGAATAACTTTCGCAGCTAACGGAAAACGTTTCCCTTCGTCTGCGGCAAGTTGAAGCAATGTACGAATCGCTAAAAACGGAGAACAACTAACTCCATACGTTACTGTCTTTAGCTCGTAAATTTTAATCGGTTGATCGGGCGTGTCGCGGTACAATATGTGCTGATAACAGCGATCGCATTCTCTAAGTCCAATGTTTCGGTACATTTTACATATGTCACAAACTAGGCAATACTCAAAAAGTCGAAAATTATGTATTATGGCACCTATGTCGCGGTATAAATTCGGACCCGTCAGCAAAACATCGTTTAACGAAACATTATTGCTGGTCTTAGCCGACGCATCGAACACTACTCTTAAGGGAGTTGAGGAGCTGCCCGGACGTAATATACTATGATGTGGGATTACATACTGACTAGGGCTGTCACCTCGATATTCTTCCATATGCTCTAAAGCGACATATTCGTTCATAAAATCTTGATATGCGCGCTGTAATACGGGCACACGTTTAACTTTACGTTCCGTGCTACATAGCCGCCGCTCCGCGGTCGACAAGGATTCACCAAGTGCGGGGCGCTCGGGAACAAAAAGTAACGGTACTACATAACGACCATTAATATCGCGACTATAGTTATTGACGAAAATATTTTCGGCTAACTCATCCAATGGGTTTAAGGGAACATCGCGCGGGATTTCCTCTATTTCCCAAAATTTGCGCAAAGTTTGATCTAATGATTGATCTTCATTAGTCGATACCGATAAATGGGAGCTTTGAACTTTGTCTGTTTGACTAGTTGACAATCGCCCACTAACTACAAAACCTAAGACCGTTTCTATCACTGCTGGAATGTTCGGTTGAATAATTAAAGGCTTGTCCTTAATAATATTAGGAACTATGTCGTTACCTAATAAAATGTCTATGGGGGAAGTTTTATGATATGAGTCATCGGCTAAGTCGAATCTTCTATATTCATCAATGATGTGTGACGAAAAATTAACATTAGGCATGTCTGAAGATACCTTAGAAACCACGACCATGTCAACTGTGAAGCACGGCCCGTCTGTTTGTCGTGGTTTAATCACACAAGTTACCATACCGTGATTTTTCACTGATTCGCCCCCAAGACCATAAATGGAATACGGGCATTTTTTACGTGGCAAACCCAAACGTTGAGCGCACGCGGTGGTAATAAAGGAACTTTGCGCACCGGAGTCTATGACTGCACGGCAGTCTTGATTTTGACTGAACACATCAAGCGCATGTAGGCGAGCTGTCCCTAATACGACACCATGATTGTTGTATTCCTGAGCGGAATATAAAATTTGTTGTGTATTTTTATCACTAGTGCTCACGGAGCCGGGTGAATTCATAGTATGTGACGAGTTTGAGTGAGACGGTTCACGCGATGACGACACGGTCGCAATCGTCTTATCTCGATGCAAGAGATAGTGATGCAGTTCTCCACAAACGCCACAATTAAGACTGCTTTTACATGAATTAATATCATGATTTGCCTTTAAACAGTTATTGCATAACTTCAATAATTTGACACGGTCAAATCTTTGTTCAGGTGATAACTTGCGAAATTGATCACACTTATAAATCATATGATTTTGATTATTACAATGTGTACAAGCGACCTTAGAATACGCATTGTTTTGTTTGTTATTATTTGTGGTAACAGCTGACGTTAGCACGCCTCTGGCTGAGCGCGCGCTCTTATCAGTTGAGACCGGTTTGTTACGAGTATGTACCGCTTTGGAATCTGATGTAGAAGAGGGAAACGTATGCTCCAGTACTTTTATTTGTTTGTTTACGAAACTAATTAGTTCGTCAAAGGTAGGTAAGGTCTTTTGATCACGACTTTCTTCAAATAACTTTCGGGTAGATGTGTCTAGTACACGCAAAGATAAATGACACATCAAATAATCACACAACTTCTCTATTTTTAATGCCTCAATCGCTTTCCACGAGTTATCGAATGTTTCTATAAAAGACGTAAGATTAGCGGCAGAATTCTTTACGAGCGGTGTGAAGTTGAGCATGTTCTCTAAATACCTACCTACAAGGGCACGATTATCTTGATATTTACTCAATAAGCTACTCCAAACAAGTGAATAATTAGCCGCGGTAATAGGCAATTTTTTAACTATGTTTAAAGCTGGGCCTTTTACACATGAGAGTAAATAATGGAATTTGTCTATTTCTGAGAAATCTCGATCATGCACAAGTGACGTAAAAGTATCATAAAAGGTGGGCCAGTTTTCCAATTGACCGTCAAATTCAAATAGCTTTATTTTTGGCAACGAAGGCCTAACTTGTTCACCTGACTCCCTTTTTGTACTTTGTGACTCATGTTTGATTGCAGTACGTTTGCACGCAGAGTATAACGTATCAAATGCATCCAATTCTTTGGTCGAAAACTTCGCATTAGGATCTAATAGTAATTCTAATTGCACTATTTCAAAAATCGTACCTTCGAAATTACTTCTAACAGATTCTAAGTCAGATAAACTCGCCAAATATTCTGGAATATCACTCTTCCTTAATAATTTCGAAAAATCAAAAACCTTTTGCAACTTTGCAAATAAATATTCCTTACGCAAAATTAAAGTTTTTAATTTCGCTTTATTCGCTTCCATTTCGGACGCCATTTTATGACAGGTCGCCTTGTGACTTGTTATTAGCGTTTGGCTCGAAATAAAGAGAAAATAGCATAGATTGTTAAATTTAATTACGAATTTAATTAATACCTAGTCAGGTCATAAGTATTGTCACATAGTAAAAACTTTTCTTTTAGAATGCTGGCCACAAAAAAGTTTATTGAATTCTAATTTCGAATTGTTCATGAAAATAAAAATGTATACTTTTTAGAATTTTACTCATTTTTAAATATGGAGTGGACGCTTAAAGAAGACCGTGTTGCAGTTATTGCGTTGCATCGTTGCAGTTACGCGCCAATTCAAATTTTTGACATACTGAAAAATTTGAATATAACCAAAAGATTCGTTTATCGTACCATCAAACGATACAATGAAGACTCTAGTGTAGAAGACAGGTCAAGAAGTGGTCGCCCTCGGTCTGTTAGGACTCCAGCAGTGATAAAAGCTGTGAAGGCGCGAATTCAAAGAAATCCCAAACGTAAGCAGAAACTGTTGGCCCTTCAGATGGGGTTAAGCAGAACCACGGTGAAAAGGGTGTTAAATGAAGACTTAGGGCTTCGGGCATATCGAAGAAAAACAGGACATCGTTTAAATGCTCGTCTAATGGACCTGAGACTGAAGAGATGCCGCGCTTTGTTGAAGCGGTACGCGAGAAAAAAATATCGAGAAATTCTTTTTTCGGATGAAAAAATTTTTACCGTAGAAGAGAGCTACAACAAACAAAATGATAAGGTGTACGCACACAGTAGTGAAGAAGCGAGCAACCGTATTCCGCGTGTCCAACGAGGTCATTTCCATCCTCGCTCATGGTATGGTTGGGAGTTTCTTATTGGGGCTTAACAGAGGTACATTTTTGTGAGAAAGGTGTAAAAACGAATGCAGTTGTGTATCAAAATACAGTCCTGACGAACCTTGTGGAACCTGTTTCTCATACCATGTTCAATAACAGGCACTGGGTATTCCAACAAGATTCGGCGCCAGCTCATAGAGCGAAGAGCACACAAGACTGGCTGGCGGCGCGTGAAATCGACTTCATCCGGCACGAAGACTGGCCCTCCTCCAGTCCAGATTTGAGTCCGTTAGATTACAAGATATAGCAACACTTGGAGGAAAAGGCGTGCTCAAAGCCTCATCCCAATTTGGAGTCACTCAAGACATCCTTGATTAAGGCAGCAGCCGATATTGACATGGACCTCGTTCGTGCTGCGATAGACGACTGGCCGCGCAGATTGAAGGCCTGTATTCAAAATCACGGAGGTCATTTTGAATAAACTTTATTGTCATAAGAATCTATGTTTTGTTAAGTTCATTTTGGTATATAAATGGTTACATAATAAATAAACTTGTTCCAATAATTTTATATTAAACATGTGACAGAATTTATGACCTGACTAGGTAGATGTTATTTTGATGATTCTACATGAAAGATCCGGCTCGAAGGACCAGATGTGCGAGGTTGTGCTTTGCACGGCAAAGGGTCTCCTCGGCTTGGTGATACGGGCTTACGAAGCCCAGTGGACTGTATTTTGAACGGGGTAAAAGGAAAGGATAACACGTTATCCTGAGTTGCGATCCCTGCTATTCCAAAATCCCATAAAAACAATGCGGAAGCCACTAACCTGACGTGGACGCGGTCCACCTTCCTCTCCTGCGCAGGCTGTCGGCTTCTGGACTCCAAATAATCGCAAATCTGGGATGCGATTGGGTAAAACTCGCACTGGAGGGTGCGTGACGATAATCCACGGGATTCTCACAACATTCACTCTGAGATAGGTTTTTTGGACACAGCTAAGAAAATACGATGCTAATGTCAGCAATGCGTAAATGCAACTGAACGCTTCCGCGTTGATAGTGGCGCCGCCTGGAGCGCATGCATTTTGCGAGGCATCGTCCTATTGGTCAAGGTCGCGACCCCGACATTGCATTTATTAGAAATTAAAATAACAGGGATCCAGAACATATATTAATGATAATTAATTTAGTAATTTAGCTTCAAGGAATTCATAAAAGTGGCCAACGTTTGTTACTTTTCCGTCGCTATTCTTTTAATGTGATCAATTCGATTTAATTCCTTAATGATAATTATAAAACCCTAATATTTTGTCTAGTTAAATAATAAGTTAATAATAATTGGGGTTTATACTCCAACAGAAAAGGTTACCCTACTTACACTGTCAGAGTCAAATCACAATTTATAGAATGTGTCGCCAACCTATATGTTGCAGTTTCAGGTCGCCGAGATTACAACAGGGCCTGCAACATGACCTAACGACTGCATATACTATATCTTATAGGAAACAGCCGGGACCCCCAGTTTTACGTGCCTTCCGAAACACGGTAGCGTCCACGCGGAAATCTTTGCCATACTGAGATTTGAACCCAGGACCTCCGGCTTACAAGGCGCACCAACGACCACTGAGCCACGGACGCTACACTCGTTAAAGAGATAGTAAAAAATAAAAAATGATACAGGGATGACTATTTTTTTTAATTACCACCTATATAATTTATTATACCATACCATATACTTAAATTGAAACCAAAAAATTTAAATTTTCCCGATATGGCCTTATGCACCAATGCACTGAATTACCAATATACCCCTGTAGGTATAGGCTAATTTCGCCCTTAAAATGTAAGAAACTCAGAATAAAGAGCCAGTAAGAAACTACAAGCTTTGCGTGAACTAACATCACAATCTAAATAGATCTAAATATATAAAAGGAAAGAGTGACTGACTGATCTACCAACGTACAGCTCAAACCACTGAACGGATTGGGTTGAATTATGGAACACAGATAGGTTTTATGATGTAGACCTCCGCTAAGAAAGGAAAGGAGGAGGGCGGCACTAGTACATTAAATCTATTCTATCAAAATATAAACCGCTTCTCTGGCAAAATAAATGATATTGAACTGTTAGTAGATAAATTTAATTATGATATATTGTGTTTTTGTGAAACTTGGCTAAAAAGTGACAAAATGGCATTTAATGTAAATAATTTTCAAGTAGCTAGCACGTTCAACAGAACATCCGCCGAAGGAGGTGGTTCCATTATACTGGTAAAAAGATGTATTAAACAAGTGAAATTTTAAAAATACTTTTAAAAAACAAGCTTTAATTATTCTTACCATCTTGCATCATAAAGTACTCGTCAAGACGAATCAAATGAGCCCAAACTCGATGGGGTTGCATTGTTTAATGACAGAGTTCCTATGGCCACCTTCCAGCTCCATCATCAGATCAGCTCGATGTCATAAAAATATTGCATTGTCATCCGATTTACACACGCATGCAAATTTTCAGCTCAATTGGAAACCGGGAAGTGGGTCAAATTAAACTTGCAAGATTTGATTACAGACAGACCGACAGACAGACAGACAGACAGACAGACAGACAACAGACAGGTGAAAGTAATATAAAGCTTGTAATATAAAGAACGAACTGATATTGTCGGCTGTTCTGTGGAACGCACTTGCGAGGTGGCTTGTGTAGAGGTTGGAAGGCACATACTACTATGTGTGTATAGGCCACCAAGCTCAAATTTCTCGGCATTTTTGTCCACTATGGAAACTATCCTGAACAAAATCTCAAGGAGTAATAAATCAATACTTGTCTGTGGAGATTTTAACATTGATATATTATTAGAATCATCAGATAAAATTAACCTAATTAGTCTTTTCAATTCTTTTGGCTTTAAATACTTATTCTGTGAGCCTACGAGAGTAGCCAGCACATCATCAACCTGTATCGACAACATTTTTACTAACTTCGAATGTAACAATTTATCAATAACATCAGGTGTCAGGTCTGATCATAGAGCACTCTCATTAGGATTTCAAACCAATCATACTAAAAGTAAGACTGTAATTGAACATAGGCCGCTCACTACGTATAGATTAGAGAAACTAAATAGCAGCGTAGAGGTAAAACTAGCAAATACTAACCTCACCGCGGAGGATCCGAATATTAACTATGAAGCCATGTTCTCAGTGATAAGTAAGGAATTCAAGGAGATATGTCCTAAAAGGAAATTACAGGGCAATGGTAAATTAGAGTTTGCCGACTGGGCGACAAAGGGAATCAGAATAAGCAGAGACAATATGTATCAATTGTACAGTTATAAAGTTTATAATAATTCCGAGGTTTTTATTGAATATGTCAGATCTTACTCAAAAACTTTCAAAGCTGTCTGCATCCAAGCTAAAGCCATAACTATTAGAGAAAAAATAAAGAAATCAACCAACAAAATCAAAGCTGTATGGAATACTATTAACAGAGAGACCGGTAAAACTAAAACTAAGGATGCAGAATATAAATTATTACTTAATAATCAAATAATATCGAACTCTGAAGAAATTGCAAATGTCTTTGCAGACTTCTTCTCAAACGTCGCGTTAAATTCGACAAAGTCTCTTGATTCTTCCCCCGATTTGGCAGTAGCATTACTAGAGGAAAATTTTAAACAATCCATACCAGATTTTTCCTTTGCACATGTATCATCTAATAATATTAGGAAAACGTATAAGAGTCTAAACGTTAAAGCTACTGAAGACCTATGGGGCTTATCTGTTAAATTGGTTGACTCTCTTATAGATACCCTTGCTCCTTACTTATCAGAACTGTTTAACCTGTGTGTAGATAAGGGCATTTTTCCAGATCTGATGAAGGTTAGCAAAGTCACCCCAATATTTAAATCTGGAGGAAAGACTGATCCTTCCAACTACAGGCCGATCTCGGTCCTTCCGGTGTTGAGCAAGGTCTTTGAAAAGCTGATGCTGAACCAACTTCTGTCTCATTTCAACGAACACAATATACTTCATCAAAGTCAGTATGGTTTCACCAAGTGTAGATCTACGACTGATGCAGGTAGTCACCTTATGGCTTTGATCCTTCAGGCTTGGGAGAGCTCACAGGATGCTGTTGGTGTATTCTGTGATCTTTCCAAAGCTTTTGACTGTGTTGACCATCGAACATTGTTGTGCAAGTTGGGGGTATACGGTATTCATGGAAATGCCTTGAACTTGGTGGAATCATACTTATCTAATAGACAGCAGAGAGTAAATATTAATGGTGTCACATCATCTAGCCACGCTGTTAAGATAGGAGTACCACAGGGGTCAATCCTAGGTCCCTTTTTATTCTTGGTATATATAAATGATCTCCCTTATATGGTTAAAGATCTAGCAGACATAGTTTTATTTGCCGATGATACCTCGCTGATTTTTAAAGTGGATAGGAGAGATATTGAACTTGTTCATGTTAATAACACTTTAGAAGTAATATCTAAATGGTTTGCAGCTAACAATCTGTTATTGAATGCAAAAAAGACTAAATGCTTGAAATTTTCACTACCCAATGTTAGGCACTTAGAATCAAAGGTAGTGCTTGACGGTGAAAGACTAATGTTTGACAATGCAACTTTGTTCCTTGGCATTAACATAGATTCAAAACTGCAATGGGGTAATCACATTAATATATTGTCAGGGAAATTAAGCTCTGCAGCATATGCGGTATATAAAATCAGGCAACTAACAGATGTAGCTACAGCGAGATTGGTTTACTTTGCGTACTTCCATAGTTTAATGTCATATGGAATTTTGTTGTGGGGGTCAGCTGCAGATATTGAAACTATTTTCATACTGCAAAAACGTGCAATTCGTGCCATTTATGAGATGCGCCCACGAGATTCTTTGAAGGAGGTCTTTAAAGATATTAATATACTGACCCTACCATCCTTGTATATTTACGAAAATATTATGTATGTTAGGAAGAATCTCGAAAAATTTAAACTAAATGGTGACAAACATAGCTTTAACACTAGAAATAAGAATAAGATAGTTGTATCTAGATTTAGATTGACCAAAACAAACCAGAAATCATTCCTAGGGAATGGTGTACGTTTCTGTAATAAAATCCCTGAGGAAATAACGGGGCTCACAGAAGGTAAATTCAAAAGCCATGTTAAAGCCATATTACAAAAGAAAGCATATTATAAAATAAGCCAATACATCGACGACAAAGATGCCTGGAAACCTCTGCATAATAAACCAGCTGGTGCCCCTCAAACGCACAATAAATTATGTAACCAAGATAAACATTGTAAACACATATTTAAAAAATGCAATCCTCATGAGTTTCTTGCTCGTTCTTCTCATAGAGGTGCCTTGCGAACGAGCAGTAGAGTGTTAAAATAGAAAAATGTAAAATTGACTTGCAAAAGTGCTCCGATGTAGCCTATTTGAATAAATTAATTTTGAGTTTGAGTTTGAGTTTGATTACTCAACGCGAGCAAAGCCGCAAGCATAAGCTAGTATGGAAAAAGGAAATAATGACTGACTGATACAACGCAAAGCTCAAACCGCTGAAAGGATTGGGTTGAAATTTGGCTAAGACTAGGTTTTAGGACTTAGACTCAACCGCCTTAGCGGCCTTTCTTTAAAGGAATTCTGTAGACGGGCAAAGCTGCGAGTATAAGCTAGTACTTATCAAAAGCTTGTTAAAGGTTTTATTCTTGCGATGTGTTTGGACGAAGTAAATTCGCAACGAATGTATTTTCAACACCTGCTTTTTACCGAGTCAATTGACCCCTAATGCTTAGGGTAAATAGGTAGGTAAAATGCTGTGGGAGGTAAGTTATCGAAAAGTCAAGTAACTACAAACTTATAGGTACAACAACCTGTAAAATATTCTATTGCTCTTCTTATAATAGCGGGAATGATAAAAGCTTAATATAGGCAAATTTAACTATTGATAAGAATAAAATTAATTATGTATGGTAAAACTAAAGCTAGTATGTAGAAAATAATATAGATAAAACTTGTTTGTTTCAACATATATATAATATATAAACGGTAAAATTTCTCTTTTGGTGTAATCTTCTACTGAAACCCGAGAATAGCTAGAAGATGATTTACAAAACAGTTTTTAGTTTTTTTGTTCTATCATTATATTTTAATGAAAATGCTGAAGCAATAATGGTAAGTGCTACTTTGAAAAAGGTTGTATGTCCACTAAATTAGAACTAACAATGGTATAAGTCCTTAGGTTTTAGTTTTTTTGCTTATGTTTACTAACACTATTTTTTTTTTATAAATGACCTACGCTGTTGGTCTCAGATTAAGACCTTTACAGCTTTACCGGACGTGTGGTGAGCGTAGGAGGCACTCGACCCAAAGTTTTTGTGGGCGACTAGCTCAAGGGCGCCTCAGATGGCACGAACCTTGGCTTGGGCCGTCGCCAGATACGGGGGACTAGACTTGCCCTGGCACCCCTGAAGGGGCGTGTCCTAGGGCCCTAACAATATTTTGATCTGTTTGATTATTTGGAGAGAATCTAACTGATCTGAAGGATCCCAGAGGTCTTCGACCGCGCTGGCGCGGTTGGTGTCGTGATTGTGTTGGTTGGAGGATCTGGTATCCGGGACCAGTACCGAAAACGGAGCGACTGTTGCGCATGGTTGGCGGGTTCGGCGATCCCAGCGCCGCCGATGTGACGGCGGCGATGGGATCGTCCGGATCGTTAAACACGTTTTTAGGGCGACGACGGAGGGGAGGGGAGTCCTGATCTACAGAGTAGTTCGAGGCTTGGACAACTAAGGGATTGGGGTGGTGGGGGGCCGCGTCAAAGCAGCGGCGAGAGCAATCCTTCATGAATTGAAGTATAGAGGGGAGTTCAAGATCGCAATGCAGATCGGTATTGCGCTGATACCATTCAGCCCCGACTGCTTTACGGAGAAAGCGATTTTGAATCACTTGAAGCATGGCTAAGGTGGAGAGAGGGGAGTGAGCGAACACCACGGAGGCGTAAGTCATGACGGGTCGTATGCAAGTTTTGTAAAGTGTCAACTTATTTCTAAGTGACATTTTACTCCGCTTGCATAGGAGGGGATTGAGTCGGGCCAAGAAGAAGGCCGCTCGGTTGCGCACGGTTGTGACGTGTTTTATGAAGGAGAGTCGACTATCAAGGGTCACCCCGAGATATTTGGTATGGGAGGCCCAAGGGATGGGTCTATTGTGAAGTGTGAGAGATCGCTCCTTGCGGGGCGGTTTACTCGGATGAAGGTACATTGCTGTATTCTTATCCGGGTTCACCGTGATAGCCCACTTCTTGAACCAATCGCCAAAAAGGTGAAGGGCTCTTTGAAGTGCGCTTATCTGACGGGTCGGCCACCACCCTCTAGAGTAGAGGGCGGTGTCGTCCGCAAAGAGAGCAATCTCTACATTATATACAATATACATGTTTACAATAATTTAATAATGTCAGCTAATTATAACTAAAATAATGAATGAAGCTTAAAACAATAATAATAATGTCATAAAATTTTTTAAGAATGAAAATAATATAGAGATAATAATGTCAAAACTGATAAAGATTATAATAATACCTATAAACAAATTATTTTACTAGATCTGAGATCGAATAAAAACATTTCTCTATCAGCCATGACTTGAGTTTATGTGTAAATCTATTAGTAGGCTCTTAGCTCTTAGTAGGCCTATCAGCAAACCCTGGAGGTGTGCTGATTTTTTGTTGCCGATTGTTGTTGATTGTTGCTGATGTTGCCGAATCCTCCACGTCCTACACTCCAGGCACGTCGGAGCCTCCCTCGCTCCGATCCAGTGCAAGAATGTCACAAAACTTCCATGTCCTGTACGTAATTATGTAATTTTGAATGTTATTTCGGGTGACTACCCGTAAACCCACTGGACTTTCCCACTGGTGGGTGGACGGGGAATTCATTCCCCCTTCACCCCACTAGAGAAGAGTGGACCAGAATATTCACCTAGCAATAGATAAATCTAAAAGTGAAAAAAAAAAGTGCTTCCTTTATTAGTTTGTTGTAATAATGATTGCAGAAAGCAGATTTATGTGGAAATAAATTAACTCCAGTGTTTACTTCCTTCTATAAAAATGGCGACCTCGACACGATGATGGTACCTACTTATGCCAGATATCTGATCAGAAATAACTTCACCACATATTGGGGTGAGTACATAATATTATAAAAGTATTTTGGTACACATTTCAATCTATGAAAGAATAAAACTAACATCATTAATCTAAATCTTACTAATATTATAAACTTGAAAGTTTGTAAGAATGTATGTATGTCTGGATGTATGTTTGTTACTCTTTCACGCCTAAACGGGTGGACCGATTGAGTTGAAATTTGATATAGAGATAGCTTAGACCCTGGAATAACACAAAGGCTGGAATAACAGTAAAGCGGGTAAAACCGCTAAAAAAGGAAAGAATGACTGACTGACCTATCAACGCAAAGCTCAAACTGCTGAACGGATTGGGTTGAAATTTGGCTAAGATAAGACTAGGTTGTAGGACGTAGAGTCCCGCTAAGAAAATATTCATTCATGCGGGCAAAGGTGCGAGTATAAGGTAGTGAGAAGCTTGATAAAGTTACATATTGTTTAAATTAAACTAAAATTTCTTTATTCAGAAAACATTGGCCCACAGGTGAGTATAATGGCTAGGGGTTAGTAACAAAAGGTTTTCTAATAAGTATTTAAAAATCTACCTCTAATATAAAAATATTCTAGACACCTTGTCCAGATGAGGCCAGTATAAAGAGTCTCTCATCTGACCATCACCCTAACAAGGTGCCTCAGCACAGGTGCCCGAGGGTCCTCAGCGACCACCTTAAGGATGCTGTTCAGATGGTGTGTTGATGGTGTGTTGTAGCGTCCGTGGCGCAGTGGTCACACGTCCGGCATTTAATCCGGAGACCCTGGGTTAAAATCTCAGAGTGTGGCAAAAAGTTCGCCTGGACGCTACCGTGTTTCGGAAGGCACGCAAAACTCTGGGTCCCGGCTGTTTCCTATAAGATATGTAGGAGGCAGTCGCTAGGTCATGTTTCAGGCCCTGTAGTAATTTCGGCGACCTGAAACTGCAACATATAGCCACACAACCTATAAATTGTGATTTGACTCTGACAGTGTAAGTAGGGCAATCTGTTCTGTTGGAGTATAAACTCCAATTTTTTTTATTATTTTTCTTTATTATGAACAATGATTACCTACATAGTCCAGTAAAAGTAGAAATGTGGATCGAAAAGTCGAAAGCAGAAAAACTAACTTTGTAACTTTGTTTGGACTAGTTAGGAGATAAACATACTAAAAGTCCCCACCCCTCCGAGGTGAGCCCGAGGGGGGGGAGGCCGAAGAAGGTCCCATTTTTAGGTTTTTTGCTTATATGCCTCCTGGCTCCATCATCAGATCAGCTCAGTGGTATCAGATTATTAAACTGTCATCAGATTTCTAGACATTTGCAAAGTTTCAATATGATACGACAACCAGAAGTAGGTCAAATTTTATTTGTAAGATTTTTTTGGAAACTTTGTATGGAAAACTAACAAGGCCAAAGTTGTAGGAAATTTTATGAGGTTTCCTAATGTAGTACAACAAAATATCGTACAACGCACAGTTTTTAACATATAAGCAAAAAACCTAAAAATGGGACCTTCCTCGGCCTCCCCCCCCCTCGGGCTCACCTCGGAGGGGTGGGGACTTTTAGTATGTTTATCTACTAACTAGTCCAAACAAAGTTCTGAAGTTGGTTTTTCTGCTTTCGACTTTTCGATCCACATACCCTTTTTGGGCACTCATTGACTGGGCTAACAGCAGTTGTCTCAACCGCTATTCTGTAAGAGAGCTAGAGCTGTTACATTACTGTTGTTGTTAGTAGGGAGTCGTGTTTCGCAACACGTCGCGTCGCCAGCACGACGTGTGATTTAGTTTTCTAAGTTTATATTATTTTTGTGTATGTTAGTCTTTAAGGTATTTATGATATGGGCCTCTGGTACATTGATTTTGTTGTCAGTGTACTATTGCCCTAAAATAAATGAATTATTATTATTATGTCGCTCTTAAACACGGGTCAAACCTGGGCCTTTTTATAGGCATACACGAAGACAAAAAAGTCCAACGCGCAAAGGCCCTTTTGAGCTTTTAATATAAATGTAATGGGTGACAATTATCGGAGTCTACCTGTTAGTCCATCTATACAAAATTATTATTAAAAACTTAATTATTCACATATTCTTTTATATTTTAGTGAATTCAATTATATCGGAACCATATTCACTGAACCTAGCAGAACAACAAGCTAATGCAGCTGCCTGGATTCGTATATGCAAGGCAAATCCTGTTAAATGTTTTATCGGAGTTGGCTTCTTACCCATTCGTGATGCTTGCAAATTAGTAAGTAGAATTTTAATGTTTATAATAATAATATTATGTAGGTAAAACACTTTTAAAATGTGTGCAATAATATTATGCAGGGCTGGTATAGAGGAATTTTCAATAAATTAATTCCATGAATTTATTATATTTCCAAATTCGTCAAATTGTGCGAGCGAGAGAGCGTCACTTGATATATACGCTTTAAGAAGCGTCCGATTTGTTTAGAAAAACTTTTTATTGAACAATTAATAGTGTTATACAATAGAATAAGCTTACAATGATTAGGTACACATAAGAGAAAAAAAGTAACAATTGGCGGTCTTATCGCTAACAGCGATCTCTTCCAGACAACAGAGCAGGGAAAGGAAAGAATAGAGCGACGTTGGTTACAAAGATATACAGGGTCTTTGCTTATTCAGTACATTGGTGTACAGGACCTTATTGGGGAGGTCATTGGCCATGTGTTGAGCGTAATATAGTATGTTCCGCAAAAATTTACGGCAAAAATCGAGATATTTAATTTTTATCGAAAAATCGAGGTGACAATTTAAAAAAATCTAAAAAAAAATAACCCTGTATAATTATTTATTTATTATTATCTCATTACGTGGACAAAATATCAGAATATTATTTTAATTAATAAAATTAAATCTGATTTATCACATTAAAAGAATAGAAGAGGAGAAGTAACAAATTTGGGCAACTTTTATGAACACCGTGAACCTAAATTGCAAAATTTCTCAAAAAAAACATAGAATAAAATTTCAGGCAGATTTTTTGAAAATACATCTACGTTATAGTGGCTTTTATCCGAGATATCAAAATTAAGAACCGGATAAGAATACCTAACCATAAACCCTATATAATATGGAGACAGACATAGGCGGATTTAGGTATAATTATAAAATCATGTAGCCATATGACTCGATAAGAAGAAGAAGGAGGGTGGGAGGCAGGGGGGCTTCTGGGGGCCACCCCCAGAAGCATTGCAGTTAATAATAAGTGCGCGAGCAGCTTGCTGCGAGCGCCGAGATAAAAATTATAATCTTGACCATGAAATATGTGCAAAATTCGTACCTCTACAATGCTTCTGGGGGGGCCTTGGCCCCCTGACCCCCCCCCCCCCCTAAATCCGCCTATGGTCAAGATCACGATCGCATGTGATGTTAAGCGACGATGCGGCCGTAGAATGTAGCAGACTAAACCTGGAAAGACAGGATAAAATCCTACCTGGCATCACTGAACATCATGCCGGAACACGGTCATTGGTCATAATGACCGCTTGGCGACACGGTTTTGTCCAGTGGGTGGTAACTAGCCCCAGCCGAAGTCTACCACCAGTTAACATGTACCTACCTATGCAGTAAAAATGTTTGTTATGATACACCTTCCAGGCACGGTATGCCGACAGCCAAAATGTAGCTGGTATAATTCATAAGCCTAATACGGACGCCGGCCCCACAAACGCGGCTCAGGTGGCTTCCGACTTCGCTTATGTAGCTAGATGTGCCCCATCGACGCCCGTTTTTCTACTGTACAGCCCTAACTTTGTCTGCGGTCGAAACAGTAAGTAAACCATAGAGAAAATATCCACAAGTAAACTAATTTAGGGATCTGTAGCGACCGTGGCCAAGTGGTATTACGTCCGGCTTGTGATAAGGAGGCCCTGGGTTCAAATCTTAGTGTAGCAAAAACTTTTTGCCCGGACGCTTTCGTGTTTATTTATTTATTTATTAAGGCCCGCCGACAAAAAAAATCCTTAAACAACAACATAACAACAACAACCGACAAACCGACAAAGACAAACCGACAATAACATTGTTTGTACAAAATACCTAGGTGTTTTCTCAATTAGGGGAGGCCTCAGCAAACAGCCTCGTGTTTCGGAAGGCACGTAAAACTGTGGGTCCCGGCTGTTTCCTATAATATACGAGTACGTAGAAGGCAGTCGTTAGGTTATGTTGTAGGCCTTGTAGGAATCTTGGCGAACTGAAACTGCAACATATAGGTTGGCCATAAAACCTATAAATTATGATTTGACTCTGACAGTGTAAGTAGGCTAACCTGTTTTGTTGGAGTATAAATCCCAATTAATTAATTATTACACAAGCTGAGCTCTCTCCCAATTGAGCAGAGCTACACTATGGCACAAGATGAGTCGCTATTCTTATTTTAAATAGTTCTATACTTTAAATAGTTTTTTTAGTTTATAATGAGTCAAAGTATGCCCTAAGTCTTTTTACTATTCTACTTGGTGTTTTTTTTTTTTTAATTCTTGTTTTAATTGTGCCTAAGTCACTTTGCTTTTTAAACACTTTTCTTTCTTTCTTTCGTATAATAATATATTGAACGTTACAAATTGGTTTTTTTTTATTTTGTCTACGCAGTGTATTATAAAAAACATATTGAAAAAAAAATAGAATATACCAACTTTTTTTGTTTGACATAAAATATAGGATATTATAATAACCTTTCACTGAGAAACTTTAGTGTGTTGTATCCATACCTATACAATTTGTATCTCACACATTTGTTATCAATTTTACAAAAGAATAAATATACCTACATGTCGAACATTTTTTAAATAATCTACTTAGAAAAAAAGAGTAGTAGTAGCTTCATTTTACAATTTTTAGTCCGTATAGGTACTCTTGCAATCAGCGCCTGAATAATAAGTCATTCTCTGTTTTTCTGCCCTTAGGGTTGTATTTTTTTTTCAAATTTATATGGGACCATATCGGAGTATACTCTATCTAAAAAAAAGAATTTTTCAAATCGGACTACTCTGTAGAAAGTTATACGTGGTCAAACATTTAAAAAAAATATAAGTATGTCACGGCTAATGTCCGAAGTGCGTCCGAATGTATTATATACGCGTCGTCTTGTAAACCTCCTCCGTTTTTTTTGGCCAGTTGATAAATGTAATTTTCCTTTTCCAGTCAATTATGGCGAAGCAGTAAGAATTTGTGCTAGAACGGTACCGAACTTTGCTGGTCTTGTAGCACCACTGGAGACTGCCTTGCAAGCGAGGTCTTACAACGCAAATTCTACGTGTGATGTGCAGTACGTCGTTACTTACTATGTAAGTACAAGTAACTGGTGACACGCACGCACTTTGCAAAAAAATATCAGTGTTTCTTCATATTATGCATGTATTATTCATATAAACCTTCCTCTTAAAACACTCTATCTATTAAAAAGAACCGCATCAAAATCCGCAAGATTTTAGAATCCTTCGCTTGCTCGGTCATCAAATTGAGCAAGCGGTTAAAAAGCAACTTTGCCCTCTTGTATAACAAATAACTTTTACCTAATTTCAACCTTTTTTTTTATTGCAGTATTCAGTAAGCGCAGTTAATCTCTTGAAATTCGACGCGCACGCAACCCCATTCGCAAATATATTCCCAAATGTTGTCAACAAAGTTGATAATGCTGACTCCGATTGCGAATCGCTACAATCTCAGGACAGGTTGGACGAACTGTGCTCGCCTCTGTGCAATCTGAGGCCAGAATGTAAGTTGACCTAGTTTACCTAGTTTTATACGAAGATTTAAAAAAATAGGAAGATGCGGAATTGTCGTTTCTGACATGGAGCGGTTCAATTAGGCACATGGGCCTAATTTAAGAGCGGAAAATTGTGCCTGGCACAATTTTTCTTTGCCGCTAGTCGTCACGGCAACTGACACTTTCCGATCCAACAGCCCCAAGTTTGGCATAGCAACGAAAGCGCTATGGCGCATCTTCCCATTTTTTTTACTTACTTTAAACGTCCATTAAATAAGTGAGGTGCATATTACGTAGAATTCAATTAGGTTTGGAATATCAGTAACATAATATCACGGTGCCATACGGAGCTGAAACGTGGACACTTACGGTTAGATTGGTTCACAAGTTTAAAGTTGCTCAGCGAGCTATGGAGCGGGCTATGCTCGGCGTCTCTCTAAAGGATCGCATCAGAAATGAGGTGATTCGGCAGAGAACCAGAGTTACCGACATAGCCGAAAGGATTAGCAAGTTGAAGTGGCAATGGGCTGGTCACATTTGCCGCAGAACCGATAACCGATGGGGTACACGGGTTCTAGAGTGGAGACTGCGTCTCGGCAAACATAGTGTAGGGCGTCCTTGGGCGAGATGGGGTGACGATATCCGGAAGGTCGCGGGGAGCGGGTGGAGGAGGAAGACGGGGGAATGAGTTGAGTGGCGTGCCATGGGGGAGGCCTATGTCCAGCTATGGACGAACACAGACTGATGATGATGATGAATATCACGGTAAATAGATCTCACTGAAAGACTTTACCGTGATAATAATAATATCAGTAACATTGTATAGATAGATAGATAATTCCTTTATTAAAACACAAAAATGTACAATAACAACTTAAAACTATAATATAAAACTAAGTGTTACAATTGGCGGTCTTTTCGCTAATAGCGATCTCTTCCAGACAACCGTGCAAGGAGAGGAGAGCAATTGTAATTCACATGGGTTAGGTGGTGTGTTTAAATTTACAAGATACAAGGTGTTTGCAGGGTTGTATACTTTATTATGTAAGTTATAGGTATGGTGTTTTAAAAAAGAGTTATATGTATCTGTATCATCGCGGCATCTCGTTGAGTAGCGAAATGATATTTGCCGATATCGCATTAACCAGTATTTTTTTCTTTCCAGGCAGAATTGTATGTCCTGTAAACATTTTGAAGGCTGCTTTTGCGCTAAAGACTGGAATCCAAATAGGCGGGACCAGAAGCCCGCCGCTGTGCGCCGTCACGAGGAGAGATGTCCAAGACGTATCCGCAATTTTGAGATCTCAGGGTGAGACAATACGTGGATCTGGTTATTATACTCGTACTATCTTCTAGTATGAGTGCTTTGTGATCTTCGTATTAAGGACCTCAGGGTCTTTACGAGAGAAAAAAATGCATATATAATGTTGTAGTAATATTATATCAATAAAAAACTGCATATTTTACTAATCGTTTCATTTACAATCTGACTATACCTTACTAATATTATTAACGTGAAAGTTTGTATGAATGGATGTCTGGATGTTTGTTACACTTTCACGCCTAAACGGGTGGACCGATTGAGCTGAAATTTGGTATAGACCTTAGACCCTGGAATAACACATAGTCAATATACAGCGGGTAAAACCGCTGGGCGCAGCTAGTCTTTTATTACTTTTTTACAAGCTTTATATTACAAGCTATATTACTTTCACCTGTCTGTTGTCTGTCTGTCTGTCTGTCTGTAATCAAATCTTGTAAGTTTAATTTGACCCACTTCCCTGTTTCCAATTGAGCTGAAAATTTGCATGCGTGTGTATATCGGATGACAATGCAATATTTTTATGACATCGAGCTGATCTGATGATGGAGCTGGAAGGTGGCCATAGGAACTCCGTCATAAAACAACGCAACCCCATCGAGTTTGGGCTCATTTGATTCGTCTTGACGAGTACTTTATGATACAAGACGATAATAATAATTAAAGCTTGTTTTTAAAAAGTATTTTTAAAATTTCACTTGTTTGCATGAAGCTTTTAAGCGTGAAGATTGCCCAGATCAGACAAAGTGCCGCCTAGTGTTTAGAAATTCAATATTCTGCTCGATAAGTACTGTACTATGTAGCTGTGTAGCTTGTTACGCGCCTTGGATTAATTCTGTAAGCGTAGCAAGCATCTGTTCTTAAATAAATAAACGCAATATCTCAGGGTGGCCCTGAGCCCGTAACAAGCTAAAATACACTTGGTACATTGATTATAATAATATCTATGATACAGTACAAGGTACGTTACAGTTGACTGAAAAAGGAACACTCACATTTAAAAATTGTTGCCCAGTAATTCTCGTGACATTGCCTGACAAAAAAACTATTCAATGTTCCTAAACACAATCCAAACATTTGTTTTACAAAATTTCAGCTCAATCGGTTCAGCGGTTACGGATTTGCATACAAAGGTTTCGGGAATAATTCCTGTTCCCGCAGGAACCTTCTAAAGAATACTCTGTCCAATTTTCAGCTCAATCCGTCCAGCCGTTTGGGCTGTGCGTTGATAGAACGGAAGTGTACTAACGATCTCTTATATAAAATCGTTCGTACACTTTCGTGCTATCAACGCACAGCCCAAACGACTGGACGGATTAAGTTGAAATTTGGTCAGCGTATTCCTTGAAAGATTTCATCGTGCAATAAGAAGCGATTTTTTTAAATTCCCGCAGGAAGAGGAATTATTCTCGAAAAACGAATGTATGCAAATCCGTAACCGCTGAACCGATTGAGCTGAAATTTTGTAAAACGATTGTTGGAATTGTGTTGAGGAACATTAAATTGTTTTTATGTCAGAAATTTACTTTAAAAAAAAAGGGGGGTCGAAGTTTATATGGAAAATTTAGAACCGCCGACCCTATTGAGCTGAAATTTGGTACAGAGGTAGATTGAGTCCTAAAAAATTGTATGGTATACTTTTTATCCCAAAAATCAACCTCTAAGGCGGGATAAAGGAGGTCAAAGTTTGTGAATGAAATCGTTAACCGCTTCATTGTTTTAGCTGAAATTTGGACAGCGTGTTCTTTAGGTAACTTAAACGACCGGTATGAAGGGACCTGAGGAAATTCCCACGGGAACGGGAAAAAACATTTGTATGCAAATCCGTAACCGCTGAACCGATTGAGCTGAAATTTTGTAAAACGATTGTCTAGAGTGTGTTTAGGAATATTGAATAGTTTTTATGTCAGAAATTAACTTTTAAGGGGGGGTAAAGAGGGGTCAAAGTTTGTATGGGAAATTTAGAACCGCTGACCCTATTGAGATAAAATTTGGTACAGAGGTAGATTTAATCTTAAAAAATGATATCCAATACTTTTTTCCCAGAAATCAACCTTTAAGGGGGAAAAGGGGGGTGCATGTTTGTGTAAGAAATTGTTAACCGCTTCTTTGTTTTTGCTAAAATTTGGACAGCGTATTCCTTATTATGTAACTTAGACGACCGATAAAAAGGGATTTTGTAAAATTCTCACAGGAACGGGAATTATTCCCAACTTTTGTATGCAAATCCGTAACCGCTGAAACGAAAATGAGCTGATAATTTGTTAAGTTCTGTTAATGAATAGTTTTTTATGTCAGAAATTAACTTTAAGGAGACTCAGTATTAAAGGAGGGGGAAGGAGGATCAGAGATTTAATGGGAATTCAGGAACCACGGAATTGATATGAGTCGCGGGAAGGATGGTGTGAGAAATTAGTAACGAATAATAATTTAGCTTAGGTACATTACAGTAGAGATAAGTTAAAGAGTTACCGGGAAAGGACCACAAATAGTTTTAATTCCTGAAAAGAGGCGTGAAAATTTGTGAAGGCAATCAACAACCGCTAAACTGAGATAGTTTGACCTCTGGGAAAGGACATAGGATTAGTTCCTACATTAGCGAACAAAACTGCATAGAAATACCCAGCCCGATATTCTTCGCTACCCACAGCGGAAGCAAATAATAAAGCCATGCCTTATATGACGCTTACAAAGTCGCGGGGATGGAAATACAAACATAGTCAAAATAGCAGCACCAAATTCGCTTTGTTAATTGACTCTCACGCGCAACGAAGTGCGCGCGTTGTCAGCTAGTATATAATATTATTCCCACTTTTCCTTAGGGTTCCGTACAAACGTACGGGTTTGTACGGAACCCTCGGTGCCCGAGTCTGACTCGTACTTGGCCGGTTTTATTTATGTTTTTGTTTTTTTTTTATGTGTAGAAGTAGAAGACGAGCAAGACGCTCTCCTGATGTTAAGGGATAACGGCTGCCCATAATTAGTACAGTGCTACCTAGGATTTCACAATTATGTGAATTTCTAGGAGCACTGCACCAACGCTTCTTACTCAAGAGTCATAAGATGTTAAGACTCTTTAGCCCAGTAATTTCACTAGCTACAGTGCCCTCCTACCGGAGCACAGTAATATTTGCACATCACTGCTCAGGCGGTAGAAAAAAATAATTCTACATTTAAAAACGGTCTCAGAATGCTACAGGGTCGAGAGAGAGGAGAAATGGGAAGTTGTACTCTTTCAAATGAAAAAAAAAACCGCAGAGTTATTGTAATAAAATTTAAACATAAAGCCCGGAACACATTATTAAAACGTGACACGACGCCACGCGACGTCACCCGTCCGGATTGGGTGGCGTGTGGTCACGCCTCGCCACAGACCAACCCGGACGGGTGTCGTGACGCCACGGACCAATCCGAACGAGTGTTGTCGCGTGGCGTCGCGTCGCGTCTTAATAATGTGTTTCCAGCTTAAGTCTATCCTTCTCATCTTAATATCATACGAGTATAATACCTAAATAGATCGTGTTAAAGAAAAAAAGAAATTTGTTTAGTTATCAGTTATTTAAGCACTAGGCACTTATTAATTTGTTTATCTTAATTAATTATTCTCTAATAAATAGGTTCGCTGGTGTGAGTGTGAATTTACGTAATTGAAGCTGCGATAAATATACCAATTACTTATACTTTTAGATACATATAATATATAGTCTAGGGGTTCCAAAAATATGTAATTATTAATTATACAGGGTTTGTAGATCTATTTAAAAAAAATCTGCCTGAAAGTGATGAATTCATAATATTTCATTATAATACTTTTCGTAGAGTACTGCTCCCATCTCTGGAATGGAGCACCCAAGTATCAGCTTGACCCTCTTGATGCATTACAGCGTAGAGCTGTCAGAATTGTTAACGACCCCAAGCTTACCGAACACCTAGAACCGCTCAGCTTTCGTAGGGACGTTGGATCCCTCTGCATCTTTTATCGCCTATACAATGGGGAGTGTTCCGATGAATTATTCGACCTAATCCCGGCGTCGCGCTTTTATCACCGCACGAGCCGACACCGCTCTAAAGCCCATCCACACATTATTGATGCTTGGCATTCGCGCAATGTGCGATTTAGTCGCTCTTTCTTGCCGTACACCTGCAAAATGTGGAATGAACTTCCGCCTGCGGTATTTCCGTTGAGCTTCAACATGGGACTCTTCAAAAGGCAAGTGAATAGAGTCTTGAAAGGTAGGCAACGTACCAGCGGTACCCCCGGTATTGCAGGTATCCATAGGCGACGGTGCCACTTACCATCAGGTGGGCCGTCTGCTTGTTTGTCACCTATTACATAAAAAAAAAAAATAATAATAATAATAAGTTATTCTTGGGGTGGAGGACCAGGGCGTATGTAGTGATTGAAAGAAATAGGGTGTAGTGGGCTTACAGCGTCGGTCCCTCCAGTCGGCTATTATTAGCGTGAGGTTTCCGATATAAAATCGTTGATACCCATAAACTCTCACCAGTGACTCCAAGTAGCTTTATGCACGCAGCGGTCACACCCCGGTAAACCACGTCGACTCGTGGGGTAAGCCTGGGCTTTGGTGTTTCGATACTGAAGCGGACTGTTACTGGATACTGGCTCTCGAGACTTGAAGACCTGTGGCGATGGACTGAGGTAGAGAGGTCTGACTTTGCAAGTTGGGCTTTGTCTGAGGTCTGCACATAGGCGGCGTGGAGATGATGGTCGTTTTCGCGTTGCACCGGAACAACAGCGCGGATTCGGCAGCACCCCACGTGACAGAGCAGCCCTATTTAGGGAGGCACTGCTCTCCTCGCTCAGCCGAGGAAGGAGCTAGAAAAGGTGCTCTAAAAAAGTGCTTGTTCCATATTAATTGGGGGGTAGTAACCACGGCTGCCTTTGCAACCCACTTGGCGTGGTCGAAATGCTAAAAGAAATCGAAAAACTCTTACTAATAACAGACCTAAAACAAGTAATATGAAGAATATCCAACGTACATCTCGGATAGAATTATCACGTTGAGATTACATCTAAAACATAAGAACTTTTTGAACATCATAAGTGTATATGCACCTACTCTCGATAAACCTGATGAAATCAAAGACCAATTCTACGAAGACCTAACACACACTCTGTCCAAAGTTAAATCACATGAACAGATATTACTGCTTGGATACTTTAATGTGAGAGTAGGTCGCGATTATGAAGCCTGGCCTAATGTTCTCAGTAGACATGGAATCGGAAATATGAACAGTAATGGGCAACTGTTACTAAGCCTTTGCTCACAATTTGATTTATCAATCTCCAATACATTTTTCCGTCTTCCAACGAAACATAAGGCAACCTGGAGGCATCCGCGATCAAAACATTGGCATCTTATTGATTATGCCATTGTTAGACACAGAGATTTTGGCCAAATCCATGTTACTCGCATTGTGCGAGGTGCCAACTGCTGGACAGATCATCGTCTTGTGCTGACAAAGCTTAACATTTGCCTCCGGCGTCCTCAAAGGCGGAACATCGTTAAGACTGTGCGACCTAATATAAAAGAACTTCAACACGCCCCAACCAGAGAGGCTTATGTTCAAGCATTAGATAATGCCCTTATATCTCTCGAAGTTGAGAGTGGTGACCTCAATAACACCTGGCAATTGCTGTCATCACATCTCGTCGAGATTAGTACTCAGGTTTTGGGCTTAAAAAACTTTAAGCATGAGGGCTGGTTCGATGAGAGCGATGCTGCGATTACAGATGCCCTAGATAAACATTGAGAGCTTCTGACAGAACAGAATAGTAACACTAGCTGTCAAGACACGATTTTAGAACGCATAAAAGAGAGCTCGGCTAAAATCAGGAGGCTCACTAGAGAAGCTAAAGATGATTGGTGGAAGAAAAAATCTCGCTACATACAATCGCTATCAGATACCAACCAGCTAGGGGCTTCCTATGACGAAGTTCGCAAACTCATAAGACCAGCACAGCGCAAGTCTGTTCCGATAAAAACTTCAGACGGTGTACCACTGACAAATAAAGATGACGTCATGAAATGTTGGGAACAACATTTCAGCAAACTGCTAAACTTTGATCGGTCAGTGGATCTACAATCTATACACTCGCTTCCAGAATCTATGATTCGAACAGACCTTGTTGAAACCCCGAGCCTCAGTGAGGTTATTCTAGCCGTCAAGCAGCTGCAAAATAAAAGGGCAGTAGGAGTTGATACCATCACTGGAGAAATACTTAAATACGGAGGAGAAAATCTGCATAACATCTTGTTTAAACTGTTTGTGCGTATGTGGGAAGACGAACAGGTACCTGAAACTTCCAAAATCTCTCGCATATGTTCCTTATATAAATACAAGGGAGATCGCTCCGATTGTAATTCATATCGGGGCATATCTCTTTTGTCGACTCCGGGAAAAGTATTCGCGCGAATCCTTTTGAACCGCCTACTGCCCTTATCGGAATCAATTCTTCCAGAAACCTAATTTGGCTTTCGACCAGATAGAGGAACATGTGAAGCCATATTCTCAGTTCGACAGCTTCTTGAGAAGAGTAGAGAGCAAGGTCAACCAATGTTCCTTTGTTTTGTTGACCTTGAAAAGGCATTCGACAGTGTCCCTCGCGAAGCTCTCTGGATTATTCTGACTAAACTTGGATGTCCGGATAAGTTCGTTAGGTTGATTCGTCTTCTACACGATGACATGAAATGCTGTGTTTCCATCAACGGCGAGCAGTCTGAGTCTTTTCCCGTCACATGTGGGGTTAAACAGGGCTGCGTTTTAGCACCTACTTTGTTCACTCTATATTTTTCTGTTTTTGTTCGAGAGACGCTTGACGAGTTATCTGAAGGCATCCAAATTCATTTTCGTATGGACGAAGGACTCTTCAATATTGCAAAACTTAAATCGCGCACTAAAGTGTCTCATGCTACCATGACCGAGATAATGTACGCAGACGATTTATGTTTTGTTACAAATTCTAGTGAAGGCTTACAAAACCTGATTTCCAGTCTTCATAATGCTTGCACTAGGTTTGGCCTTAAGATAAGTGACAAAAAGATGGAAATTATGACTAACGCGACAAACCCTAACAACATGTCGCCCAGTCTAAGCATTAATGGAGATATTCTCAAACAAGTGGAAAAGTTTAAATACCTTGGGAGCACAATACCACCTAAATGCGATCTTGAATCGGAAATAAAATGCAGAATTGGAGCTGCTGCTGCGGCCTTTGGTAAACTTCGACCCAAGGAATTTCGGTCACATGACCTAAAGCTTTCCACAAAAATCAGTGTGTACATGGCTGTTGTGCTGCCGAACCTCTTATACTCCTCGGAGACTTGGGTCTTATACCGCAAGTACTAAGTACATCCGTATACTCGACAGATTTCATCTCAAATGCCTCCGAGACATCATCATCATCATGATGATGTCTCGGAGGCATTTGAGATGAAATCTGTCGAGTATACGGATGTACTTAGTACTTGCGGTATAAGACCCAAGTCTCCGAGGAGTATAAGAGGTTCGGCAGCACAACCGCAAGTACTAAGTACATCCGTATACTCGACAGATTTCATCTCAAATGCCTCCGAGACATAATGAACATCAAATGGTCTGACCGCATCAGGAACACTAGCGCCCTGAAGCGCGCTAATGTCGGAGGCATTGAGATGTATCTGATGAGGTGGCAGCTGCGTTGGTGCGGCCATGTATCTCGCATGTCGGAGAGTAGGGTGGCGAAGCGAAGAAGAATTTATGAGGATACGTGTTATCACTCTGAAAGCGGGATCACGACTGACTAGTTTACGGCGGGAGGCCCGAGACATTGCGGAAACAGAGTAGGCGAGCGTAAACAGGTTCAAACTAGTTAGTGTTGCCAGGACTGCACGATAAACTGTGGAATCGTGCAATCCATTATTTGCATCTCTTTCTAATTTCCTGTTCGAACCGGTTTGTGTTGCCAGTAATGGGCGTAAAACTGCACGACTTTTGTGAAAATCTGCACAGTGTGCTATAGGAGTCTTATGCCACTCTCTCTAATGTATGGATTTAGTGAGGGACACAAAAAAAGGGATAAATGCCACTACAAAAGGGGTAAATACTCATAACCATGTATGAAAAGGAGGGTGATTTTCTCGAAGAAAACCACTAAAACATCACCTTTTCCATAATAATATGTTACATCATTAATTATAATTAATTTAGCAATTTAGGTTTAAGGGATTCATAAAAGTGGCCAACGTAGCGTAGGTTACTTTTCCGTCGATATTCTTTTAATGTGAGCAATTTGGTAGATTTAATTTTCTCAATGGTAATTAAACTCTGATATTTAGAGATAGTAAAAACAACTATAGCAAAAAAAAGTCGCACAGTTTACTAAAAAAAAACAAAATATTATAGGTCCCCTGAAGGTATAGGTTATATTCCGCTCTTAAAATGTAAGAAAACACAAGCTTTGCACGATCATTATTCGCGTGCGAGCTTATTTCTCGCAATGTTTTTGGACGAAGTTAATTATTCTTATTTTTTTAACCCGTATGTGCGCATGCGAATTTGAACCTTATTTGAAAGAAGAAATAATAGATATGGCAATTTTGATTTTGTTTCCAGGATAAAGGGGTTTAACCTCTTTACCGTGGTAATTGACACCCTTAAAGCCTAGGAAGGTGACTTACTTTTTTTCAAAAAGTCTAGTTAGTAACTACAAACTTATTGGTTCAACATCCTGTAAAATATTCTATTACTTTACTTATAATAGCGGGAATGATAAAACGTTAATTTAGGCAAATTCAATTATTGATAAGAATAAAATTAATTATGTATGGTAAAACTAAAACTGTGAAGAAAATAATATATAATAGATAAACCCTGTTTATTTCAGCATATATAAACGGTGAATTTCTCTTTTGGTGCTATCTTCTACTGAAGCCCGCTAGAGAGTCCAGTTTCAAGATGATTTACAAAACAGTATTTAGTTTTCTTGTTCTATCATTATTTTTCAATGAAAATGCTGAAGCAATAAAGGTAAGTGTTGATCAACTTTGAAAAAAATAATTATATTGCCCCTATACGGGGGAGGATCGGGGAGGGTTAAGTGCGTACTTAGGACGTGCTACCGAAAAGCGGCCGGTGGGGCGTCCAAAGTACCGCTGGAAGGACGAAGTGATGAAAGACCTGAGAGCGCTCCAAGCTGAGTCTTGGGAAGCGACAGCGCAGGACAGGCAGGAGTGGCGTCTTTCATTTCATTTCATTTCATTATAATACAAATATGTATATTTTGTACTTAATTGCATTAAAACATTTTAAAAATAATTTTGTTAGTTTAAAAACTACCGCGAGTATTCTATAATATAACTCCTAAACTGCTGAAGGACAGAATATTTGTCCGAAACCGTGGTTGAGATATTCTCAACAATATTAGACATGAGTTCATTAGGTTATTTTTTAAGGAAGCAGATTTACAAGACTCTTTTATGGTAGTCGCATATTTATACGAAGCGACCGCGCCGAAAAAATGTTTGTATAGGAAATCATTTTTCTATTCGGTCGATTCGACTCCGGCTAAGTGTGCGAAGTTTCATTACAATAAAGAATTCAACATTCGATTCGATCGGCGCGGTCAATGAGGATAGATGTCCGTTCACCATTAGTTGTAATAATTAATCTATACTATTATATGGTTACGTATCATTATACCTACGGTCGTTTCAATGTTGAAACAATGTTGAACAATACGAGAAGGATATAAACGATGCCTTGGCATCTATAATATCTTGGCTTAAAAATAATAACTTAAAAATCAATCTCAGCAAAACTAACATCATGCATTTTAGTCAAAGACAAAAATCAACCGACTTAACATTGACTCATTGCAACCACACAGTGAGAGAGGTAGAAAACTGTAAATTTTTAGGTTTAAAATTAGAAAAAAAAATTAAATTGGAAAACACATATAGAAGAATTGAGTAAGAGAATCAGTAGCCAAGCGTACGCCCTGTATAAAATCGCATCTGTAGTAAATCTTGAAGCTCTACTAATTGCTTACCACGGACTAGTTGAACCTCTCCTCAGATACGGTGTTATATTTTGGGGAAACTCTACTGACAAGGAAACTATTTTCAAGATGCAAAAACGTTGTTTGCGCGCAATGTTTGGACTACAAACCACAGAGAGTTGTAGGCCATTTTATATTAAGCATAAAATACTTACACTTCCTTCGCTATATATTTTTGAAGTAGCCGTATTCGTAAAGTGTAATCGTGAGTTGTTTCCACGTGTGTCAGATGTAGTGCAACGAATTCGTAGAGATAATGATAGAGTTTGCCATCATGCGGCAAAAACAGCACTCATGCGAAAAAGCGTTGTATGCATGTCGCCAATTATTTATAATAAATTACCCAAATATTTCAGATTATATAACATAGAAAAATTTAAACTAAATTTGAAAAAAATGTTAATTGACAAATGTTATTATAATATTAATGAATTTCTAAATGACAAGTTTTAATATACACTATAATTCTAATTTATTTTTATTCTCATGACATGTGTAATTTAATTATTATTATTTTTTTTAAATTATTATTAATGAACTGAAATTCAATTAAAATTATAGAGAAATTTTTTAGAATATATATATATACATAATTACAGTTAATCTAATATAATTAATCAATGTTTAGAGATGCTACCATTTGACTTATTTTAGCACGCCTATCAAGGCAAAACATGCTGGACCTGAATTTGTTTATCATCATATTGTGCATGCATTATATATAATTGTACCATGTTTTATGCTAATAAAGAATCTTTATCTTTATCTTTATCTTCAACTACGGTCGATACAACTATGGACGATTCGCCTATGTTCATTACACATATTGGACGACTCGCCTACAGTTCAACTCGCCTACGGTTGATTAAACTATGGTCAGCTGAACTAACGAACGATTCGGCTAATGTTCATTTGAGATATTGGTTAATTCAACTATGGACGACTCACCTACGGTTTAAAAATTCTATGTTCCGCGTGTTTTTAGTACAGTATTCAGGGCAAACCGAAATCAGTTGGTTAGGTTGGGTTTGAACAGTGACCACAATGCGCGAGCCGAGCGAGCAAAGCGAGCGTGCCGCGACAGCGGCCGGCGAAGCGCCAGATACAGGTTTTTTTTCTTTTTACTGAATGATTTGTACTGTGTAATTGCATCTTCTGGCATCTTGGCATCTTCTTTCATCATTTTCATCATGGGATTGCGGCATAATAAGCTGTCTGCGAATCTACAGATAGAAATCACTCAGGTATCAAAAACAACTCGTATATGGCGCTTCGCTGGCCGCTGCCGCGGCACGCTCGCTTCGCTCGCTCGGCTCGCGCATTGTGGTCACTGTTCAAACCTAACCTAACCAACTGATTTCGGTTGCTCATAATTCTGTACTAAAAACAAGTAATTTTTAGATATCATACCTGACTAATAGCCGGAAACATGATTTAAAAATAAAAAGTGAATCGTCCGTTAGTTCAGTCAAAAATAGGCAAATCGTCCGTTAGTTTAATCAACCATAGTTCAATCGACCGTAGTTGAGTTAACCGTAGGCGAATCGTCCATTAGGGATTTGGACCAATAGTTATTATGAACGTAGGTGAAACGTCCAATAGTCATTTTGAACAGTAGGCCATTCGACCGTAGCTATATCGACCGTAGTTGAAACGACCGTAGGTATTATGATACGTAACCTATTATATAAAGAGGTAATCTGACTGACTGACTCATCATCGTACAGACAAAACAGCTTGACCGATTGAAGTGAAATTTGGCCAGCGTGTTCTTTAGGAGACGTAGGCGACCGATAAGAAGCGATTTAGGAAAATTCCCACCGGAACGGGAATTATTCCCAAAAAACGTTTGTATGCAAATCCGTAACCGCTGAACCGATTTCGATGAAATTTTGTAAAATGATTGCTTGGGCTATGTTCAGGAATTTTGAATAGTTTTTACATCAAAAAATAACTTTAAGGGGGAAAATGGGGGTTCGAAGTTTGTAAGGGAAATTTGGAACCGCTGATCCTATTGAGCTAAAATTTGGTACAAAGGTAGTTTGATGCCTAAAAAAGGACATTGGATAGTTTTTATCTCCAAAATCAACATTAAAGGTGGGAAAAGGGGGGTGCAAGTTTCTGAACAAAATCGATAAACATTAAACTTTTTTAGCTGGAATTTGAACAGCGTGTTCTTTAAGTGACTTAGGCGACCGATAAGAAAGGAATAGGGATGTTGACACATGTTACGAATTCATATGAAGTTATGTTTTTCACATAAAAGACAGTATTTAAAAACCTACAATCACATTTTAAGTATCTATTTACAATTTGGCTTGTGGCCGATCTGTGGTTAATAAAAGTGTTCTCAACTGCTGTAGTAGCTGTAGTATTGTTAGTTTGTTTTTCTTTCTACCCTAGCTCACTACGATTCTTTACAAGCCAAAATGGAATAAAATCAATTTTAATTTTAATAATTTTTAGGGTTCCGTACCTCAAAAGGAAAAAACGGAACCCTTATAGGATCACTTTGTTGTCCGTCCGTCCGTCCGTCTGTCTGTCAAGACCCTTTTTCTCAGGAACGCGTGGACGTAACAAGCTGAAATTTACAGGAAATACTAAAGTCCATTGCGTCTTAGAGCTGTGAAAATTTCAAACTTCTAGGCCAACGCAATCAAAAGATATAGTCGAATATGTCGCAAATTTCAGCAAATTTTCGACATTCCCCAATATATCAAAACCTACGGGGCACTTTCCGTGAATCCAGAATCTTGAAATTTGGCACGAAGCAAGTCCATAGAGCACATATAAAGGAAAAATTGCGAAAACTATACATTTTTATTTGCATCATATGAAAAAAATATTTTGAATAATTTTATACTTACTACCCCTTTTCTCATGAACGCGTAAACGTATTAAATTGAAATTCATATCAAATACTTAAGCCTATAATACCTTTAAACTGTAATAAAATCAAACCTCTTTGTCAACGCATTCAAAAGAAACAGCAATTTTAGCCGCAATCTTAAACTCGAAACTACTCTCAAAAAAATCAAAACCTACAGGGTACTTGCCGTGAACGTAGAATCTTGAAATTTGGTAAGAGAGTCCCTTTTTCTCAGGAACGCGTGGAGGTAACAAGCTGAAATTTATAGGAAATACTAAGGTTTATTGCTTCTTAGAGCTGTGAAAAATTCAAACTTCTAGGCCAACGCAATCAAAAGATATAGTCGAATATGTCGCAAATTTCAGCAAATTTTCGACATTACCAAATAAATCAAAACCTACGGGGCACTTCCCGTAAACTCAGAATCTTGAAATTTGGCACGAAGCAACTTCTTAGAGCACAAATAAAGGAAAAATTGCGAAAACCATAAATTTTTAATTTCATCCTATGAAAAAAATATTTTGAATAATTTTTTACTTACTACCCTTTTTCTCATGAACGCGTGCAGGTATTAAACTGAAATTCATATCAAATACTAAGGCCTATAATACTTTTAAACTGTAATAAAATCAAACCTCTATCTCAACGCATTCAAAAGAAACAGCAATTTTAGCCGAAATTTTAAACACGCAACTACTCTCAAAAAAATCAAAACCTACAGGGTACTTGCCGTGAACGTAGAATCTTGAAATTTGGTAAGAAGCAATTCTTTAGAGTTGTTACATCATATAAAAAAATATTTTTAATAATTTCATACATACTACCTTATTTCTCATGAACGCGTGCAGGTATTAAACTGAAATTCATATCAAATACTAAGGTTTATAATACCTTTAAAGTGTAAAAAAATCAAACCTCTATGTCAACGCAATCAAACGAAACACCAATTTTAGTCGCATTTTTAAACTCGCGGCTACTCTCAAGTGAATCAAAACCTACAGGGTACTTGCCGTTAACTCAGAATCTTGGAATTTGGTACGCAGCAACTTCTTAGATCATAGGCATAGGAAAAATTGCGAAAACTGTTCATTTTTAGTTGCATCATATAAAAAAATATTTTTAATAATTTTGTATTTACTACCTCTTTTCTCAAGAACGCGTACAGGTATTAAATTGAAATTCATATCAAATACTTGGCTTTATAATAACTTTAAGCTGTAAAAAAATCAAACATCTATGTCGACGCAATCAAAAGAAACAGCGATTTCAGCCGCATACTTTCAAACTCGAAAGTACTCGCAAGGGAATCAAAACCTTCAGTATATACCTATACATATAATACAGTATAAATTATACCCATTTTCCTTTGGGGTTCCGTAAAAACCTACGGATTAATACGGAACCCTTGGTGCTCGAGTCCTACTCGTACTTGACCGGTTTTACTTATTATTACGCGAATGCGAACGCCAATCAGGGCGCGTGACGTCACACCACTGGCCTGTATTTCTTATTTTTACCTACACATTATTAAACATCGTAATATTTTTTTGTAATTGGCAAGCATCTAGCGTCAGATTAAACAGCCACATAGATAAAATATTCATTACAGAGTGATTTATAATATTTACAAACCTTTTGTGGGTTTCCATAGATAGAAACATTTTAAAATAGTAGGGCTGTAACTATATTTAAATGTTTCTATCTATGGTGTATCCCTGTAGCGACTGCAACTCTTAACTCATATTTTCCGGCCACCATAGTTGCCGGGACGTTTGAGTGGTTAAGAAAATGTCCGAGTCGTTTTAATTGCCACTTGAGGTTTAGATGTTAAGGGTTAATTGTCATTATGGAAAATATTAGGCAAAACGGAACCAGTATAATACTATCTTAAAAAAATGAGCATTGAAAAAAAAAAATTAAACGATTAATTTTTAATAAGTAAATTAGTTTGACGTAATAAAACAATATTAAAAAAAACAAATATCTATACTTCGTTTCAAAAACAAAAATATTTTTTGCAGGGTTCGAAGTTCGAAGGTTATATCAATGAAAGTATTATTGATAATATTCATAAAAACTGTTATATTCGATATAGTATATTATGATAATATATCTGAAATATTATTACAAATATCCGATATATACCTAATATCGAATTTATTAAGATATTGATCCTTTGAACCCTGCAAAAATTATCTTTGTTTTTGAAACGAAGTATAGTTGTTCGCGTTTATTAAGTTTATTTATTCTTTTTAAAGAAAACTAGGTAATAAAATTGCTTGTATATTATAATGATTGCAGAAAGCTGAATTATGTGGAAATAGATTAACTCCAGTATTCACTCCCTTCGGTGCCAAAGGTGAACTGAAGACGAAGGCGATACCTTCCATCGCCAGATTTTTGATCAGTTATAATTTCACGACATTTTGGGGTGAGTACACAATACATACAACTAATAAATTTACACAATTCAATCCTTTTCTGGACATAGGCCTCCCCGTAGCACGCCACGATTGAAACAATTTGTCCTGTTCGTTAACAGTATGAACGGGACGTTGTGTGAACGTACGGGAAATACTACACTCAAATTTGTCCACTGTCTTCCTTTTTTAGGGTTCCGTACCTCAAAAGGAAAAAACGGAACCCTTATAGGATCACTTTGTTGTCCGTCCGTCCGTCCGTCCGTCCGTCCGTCCGTCCGTCCGTCCGTCTGTCTGTCAAGACCCTTTTTCTCAGGAACGCGTGGAGGTAACAAGCTGAAATTTATAGGAAATACTAAGGTTTATTGCTTCTTAGAGCTGTGAAAAATTCAAACTTCTAGGCCAACGCAATCAAAAGATATAGTCGAATATGTCGCAAATTTCAGCAAATTTTCGACATTACCAAATAAATCAAAACCTACGGGGCACTTCCCGTAAACTCAGAATCTTGAAATTTGGCACGAAGCAACTTCTTAGAGCACAAATAAAGGAAAAATTGCGAAAACCATAAATTTTTAATTTCATCCTATGAAAAAAATATTTTGAATAATTTTTTACTTACTACCCTTTTTCTCATGAACGCGTGCAGGTATTAAACTGAAATTCATATCAAATACTAAGGCCTATAATACTTTTAAACTGTAATAAAATCAAACCTCTATCTCAACGCATTCAAAAGAAACAGCAATTTTAGCCGAAATTTTAAACACGCAACTACTCTCAAAAAACCAAAACCTACAGGGTACTTGCCGTGAACGTAGAATCTTGAAATTTGGTAAAAAGCAATTCCTTAGAGCACAGATAAAGGGAAAATTCCGAAAATTGTACATTTTTAGTTACATCATATAAAAAAAATATTTTTAATAATTTCATACTTACTACCTTATTTCTCATGAACGCGTGCAGGTATTAAACTGAAATTCATATCAAATACTAACGTCTATTATACCCTTAAACTGTAATAAAATCAAACCTCTATCTCAACGCATTCAAAAGAAACAGCAATTTTAGCCGTATTTTTTAACTCGCGACTACTCTCAAGGTAATCAAAACCTACAGGGTACTTGCCGTTAACTCAGAATCTTGAAATTTGGTTCGCAGCAACGTCTTAAATCACAGGCACAGAAAAAATTGCGAAAACTGTAAATTTTTAGTTACCTACATCATATAAAAAATATTTTTAATAATTTTGTATTTACTATCCCTTTCCTCAAGAACGCGTATAGGTATTAAATTTAAATTCATACCAAATACTCAGCTTTATAATAACTTTAAGCTGTACAAAAATCAAACATCTATGTCAACGAAATCAAAAGAAACAGCAATTTTAGCCGCATATTTTCAAACTCGCAAGTACTCGCAAGGGAATCAAAACCTACAGTATATAATATTATACCCACTTTTCCTTAGGGTTCCGTAGAATGCCGTAGGTTTGTACGGAACCCTCGGTGCTCGAGTCCTACTCGTACTTGACCGTTTTATTTGACCCAGGAAAAATGCGTTACGTATAATCCACCCATGCCGGGTGGCGCGGGGCGGTATGTTGAACTCCCCCGCCGAAAATGGGCGTGGCGGGGATACCCAATAAAAACCTGGGGGTGTTCCTGTGGAATGCCATAATGCCGGGGCAGCGGGTACGCCGAAGCATTCATCTGCGGATCCACCGTCTTCCTTGTCTAACTACTCTACTATAAAGCTGACCCTACACTGGCGGGAAAGCGGTCGCGGTGCGTGACAGAATTTTTAGTAATGTTCAAATTTGTGCGTAACCTGTCACTTATAAAGCGAACGCGGGCAGGAACAAAGAAGATCGCTCCCGATGTTTTGCTCCGTCCAGCGTCTGTCTGTCGTCAGCTTCACGGTTTATAATTTCTATTATATTTTAGTGAATGCAATTTCATCGGAACCGTATTCATTGAACCTGGCAGAACAACAAGCTAATGCAGCTGCTTGGATTCGTTTATGCAAGGCAAATCCTATTAAATGCGTTATTGGAGTTAACTTCTTACCCATTCGTGATGCTTGCAGATTGGTAAGTAGAATTTTAATGTTTATACTAGATTATGCTTGCGGCTCTACCCCAGTTGCAAAATCCTTTCTTAGCGCATGTCTACATCGTAAAACATAACTGTATTCTAAATGTTAACCCGATCCGTTCAGCGGTTTGAGCTGTATGTTGATAGATTCAATACAATCAATAATAATCAATCATTCTTTCCTTTTATATATTTAGATAAAGGTAATAAAGTTAAGTTTAAAAAGCGTCACCCTCGACGTTTCGGCTCATCAATACCATATTAGTAAGTGATTTAACTATATTATAACTTCCAGGCGAGATATGCCGACAGTCAAAACGTGGCTGCAATAGTGCACAGGCCTAACACAGACGCTGGCCCCACAAACGAGGAACAGATGGCTTGCGACTTTGCTTATGTAGCTAGGTGTGCGCCATCCACGCCTGTATTTCTACTGTACAACCCTAACTTCTCCTGCGGTCGTAACAGTAAGTATTTTTTAAACGTTAGATGTCGAAATAAGTTAGTTGATGCGGTCACAAAATTGAAATAGTACAATTACTGGTGTATGAGCATTCTCCCCATTCTCAGTGCAATGGAGCGTAGTATTCTAGGAGTGAAACTTATAGACCATATCCCAAAACACCATATTGCACTCCCAAACAAAAATTACCGACGCTGCCAAAAAAGCCGCTCTACTAAAATGGGATTAGGCTGGGCATATCTGCCGGATGCCAGACGAGTGTTGGGTTAAATTAACCACCAATTGGGTCTCATCAAACAGAACACGGCGTCGCGGCAGATCCAGTAAAAGATGGCGAGACGACCTTGACCTGAAGGAATGCTCAACAATAGCTGAAGATAGAAGAAAGTGGAGAGAGGGGAGGGAGACCTTTGCCCTGCAGTGGGACACGACGGGCTCCTAATAATAATAACTTGGACTTTTTTGTCTCCTTGTACGCCTATAAAAAGGCACGGGCTTAGCCCGTTTTTAAAAGCGACATAATAATATAAAAATTACTAGTCCGTTATCTGCACTACATACTCGTAGTATAAAACAAAGTCGCACCGCGCTCTGTCTGTCCCTATTTATTATGCTTAGATCTTAACCCTTAAATGCATATTGTTGCCAAAAGTCTACAAACCAATTTTTGTCATTTTAAAAGTGATAGCTGTGACAAGTGTTTCAGAACGTATTTTTAATTTTTATATCATAGCTAATATCATAATGAAAAAAAAACGTGTAAGAGGGTCTTTAGAAAATAAAATAAAATTAGTTTTTAATTAATTAATAATATAGTTTTTAGATTTTTTTAATTATTTTTCCCTTTATCTGTGACTCAAAACCTATACTGAAATATTTATTTCATAATTAAATAAAAAATCATGCATTTTGATTTTGATGCGGTATTAATAGATAGAGTGATTCAAGAGGAATGTCTATATGTATAGTAAATGCATGAAATAGTAGAGAAACACTGATAAATTTCTGTTAGGCGCGACGAAGTGCGCGCGGGTCCACTAGTTTTGTAATAAGTAAATCTACTTGATGGACGAAAAAAAATAATTTCATCTCTTATTTTGTTTAGACATTAGACATGACCGGGGGTAGACTTTCTTTGCAGGAGGTCGACTAGGTGGGTACCCCAACAGTGCCAGTTATTCTACATTGCTGTGCTTCGGTAGGAGGGCACTGTAGCTAGTGAAATTACTGGGCTGAAGAGTCTTAACATCTTATGACTCTCAAGTAAGAAGCGTTGGCGCAGTGCACTGGGTAGCACTGTATTGATTATGGGCAGCGTTATCTCTTACCATCAGGAGAGCGTCTTGCTCGTCGCCTTACTTCGTTGTATATAAAAAAAGACATCTAAAATAAATTTACTTTTTTCCAGTCAATTATGGCGAAGTAGTCAGAATTTGTAGTAGAACGGTACCAAACTTTGCTGGTCTTATAGCACCACTGGAGACCGTCTTGCAAGCGAGGTCTTACAATGCAAACTCTACATGTGATGTGCAGTACATCGTATTTTACTATGTAAGTACACATTATCTTCCTGCCCTTATCCCACATTATGTGGGGTCGGCACAATACGTCTTTCTCCTCCATTTTACTATACATTTACAAATAATATTATAATCATATAAATAAATTATTTTTTAATCAAAATATTATCTTATTTATATTTATTAATTCCTAGTATTATTTATCTAGTTATAATTAGGTATTACAATTTAAATGTTTTTACTAACCTTTGTTAACATTTTAAGCAGCGATGTAGCAACGACTTTATAATTGGGGTTTATAATGGTGAACGCACATCTATCCGCATCGACAGCGTCAAAAAAAAAAATAGTATAAGAAAATTTTCTTCCGATTCGGATGATTCGACTCCGGCAAGTGTGCGAGGTGTCATGACATTTCATATAAATAATTCAAAATTCGATACGTTCGGCGCGGTCGATGCGGATAAATGTGCATTCACCATAAATGAGTAATTTGAAAAAAAAAATGCGATTTTTACGGCTAACTAATACAACACTTGTTATTGCAGTATGCAGTAAGCGCGGCAAACCTTCTGGATTTCGACGCACACTCCACCCCGTTCGCAAGCATTTTCCCAGCTGTCGTCAACAAAATAGATAAATCTTACTCCACTCGCCAATCTCTGAGAGCTCAGGAAAGATTAGACGAATTGGCCTCGCCTCTGTGCAATCTGAGACCGGAATGTAAGTATTATACTAACATTTTTACAAGTTTTTATTTACTGTCACCTGTCCGTTGTCTGTCTGTTATCAAATTTTGTAATGTGATCCCGAGTTTCCAATTGAAATTTTGCATGTACGAGTATATAATATCGGATGACAATGCAATATTATTATGACATCGAGCTGATCTGATGAAGGAGCTGGAAGGTGGCTATAGCTATTGCCCTGCTGACAGGCTTCCTATGTGAGAACCAGCATCTCGACTTATTCCACGACAGCCTTACACAAATAATTGTTAGTATTAATATGTATCAAGTAGAGTTATTAGTCTTTAAATACTTATGTATAATAGTTTGTTTGATGAGGGTTATATTTGTATAATCTGTTAATTATTATAATAATTGTTAGTCATAGTTAGCGTTTTGGTGTTATAAACTGTAAGCTTTCTTTGATACTGAAATAAAGAAATTGAAATTGAAATAGGAACTCCAAAATTAATCGACGCAACCCTATCGAGTTTGGGCTCATTTGATTTGTCTTGCCGAGTACTTTGGTGCTAGATGGTAATAATAATAAAAGCTAGTTCTTAAAAAGCTTTTTTTAAATTTCAACAAATGCCTTTATGAGAAAAATCAAGAAAACAATATCTACTACAGCAGTAAAGACTTGACACTTACTTTTAACCACTTACTTATATTAGCCACTCTACAGAAAACCCAAGTTCTCCAAACCACTGTCAGATGGCAGCGTGTCCTGAATGCTGGCAGCATTGCCTCGTTGAATGGAAATACTTATACTTTGTGCCAGATTCACTTAATTCAAATTATATTACTCTAAAAAAATGTTTTCAAATAATTTCATCCATTAGCAACGGTTGTACCTGCTGAACCACCAACACTTTATTCCACAGCGAAATGAAATTAACCAATTTCTTTACTTTTCAGGCAGACTTACATGTCCTGTGAACATTCTGAAGGCTGCCTTTACCCTGAGGTCTGGAATCCAAATCGGCGGGACCAGGAGCCCACCGCTGTGTCCCGTCACCAGGAGAGATATTGATGACGTATCCGCATTTTTAAGATCTCAGGGATACGCGATTCGGAAACCTGATTATCCCTATAATTATCCCAGTAATTATCCCAATGATTATCCCAGTAATTATCCCAGTAATAATTATCCCAGTAATTATCCCAATGATTATCCCTGTAATTATCCCAATGATTATCCTAGTAATTATCCCAATGATTATCCCAATGGTTATCCCCGTGATTATTCCGGTGATAGTATTCATATTGATTGAGTGCTTTGAGATCTTCGTTTTAAAAATACAGGGTCCTTACGTACCCATAAGAGAAAAAAAATGCAAATGTTATTGTAATATTATATAATAAAAATCTGCATATACTAATTGTTTCATTTACATAATTATATTAGAAAAATATTCTACATTCTATGTAGAATAATATTAGCTGCACCCTCCATAAAAAAGATGAAAACTGACCTATAAGTACACTTGTATAAATTATAACTATCGTCTGTTCAAAGTTCAACCCAATTCGTTCAGCTGTTTAGGTTGTGTGTTGATAGATCAGTTAATCAGCCTATTTAGAAAAAGATTAAATAAAAATCAGTATACATATGTATTTAGAAAAATATAGAAAGAAAGAAAGAAGAAAGAAAAAACATTTATTCGACAACACATATTACATAAAAGTAGAAACTGAACCACCAACACACAGTGACAAAATAATACTTATAAGAACTAAAAACCAAAAATACAAAACAATAAAAAAACAAGACATAACAATAATTTGTAAGAGCCCGTGTGCCGGTGTATCTGTGTACTCATACGTTCAGTGTGTTGTCAAAAAGGTGCTAGCTCAGCATGTGCTGAAGTAGATATCCCTCAGCGCTGATTTTCAGCTAGCACCCATTGTTAGCGAAGCATAAGTTAACATATTTAAGTGAGTTAAACAGTTGGAAAGTAAGAAGTAGGTTAATACCGGAGATTACAGAATATATCTATCTATGCTTATCTACTCTATAAAGTATAAAGAGATAAAATAATAATCTTATGTGTTATTTTTTATACATTAAAAATAAGATAAGTAATATCATACTATTATACTATTATAATGAGGGTAATTATTAAATTGTTCAAAGTAAATTTGGATAAAGGTAAAAATATTTTATATAGATTCGGCGCAATAATAAGGTTTATAATATAGGTATAGTATATTATATAGGTATAGTACATAATGTTAAAATACAAAATGGAGAGATTTATAAACAAATAAAAATAATTAACAAATAATTATGTGTAGGTACATATGTAATTTAAAATTAGATAATTTGAATATACAGTATATTATATATTATGTTATATAAAGGAGAGGTCGGCATTAATATTTCCGTGCAGTTTTTGTGCAGTTAACAGAAATTTCTTAAGTTTCGTTTTAAAAATGTATAAACTTTATATAAGGTATTTAGATAAATATAGGTTTACTAGCTTACCTGGCAAACGTTGTTTTGCCATATAAATAATTTCCTAGTAATTTCTAGTGTAGACAAAAAATAGCTTACTTATTGGAAGTATGTATGTATGTTAGAATGTGTATATTGTATGTATGTAAGAATGTATATGCGTGAAATAAGCATTATTTTATGGAAAAAATTTTTCAAACAAAAGTAAAAAATTAAATTTTATGAAAACATTGTCTCTTATAATTTTTTCATACAACCAATATTTCCATTGACATTTCAAATAAAGATTCATAATGATTGATTTTTTGGAAACTATAAAAATCTTAATTGTTCAATTACATTTTTTTAATAAAATTAAATTAAAATTACATTTTTATAAGATCAACAACATTTTTGATATAAATAAAAAAAGTATACTTACAACACAAAATCCGTTGTTATTGAAAGCTCGTGTCACGTGTTGTGTACTTTTGAGGTTATAAAATCACTTGATTAACTAATCGTGCAAAATACACTCAAAATTGATAATTTAATTATTATTGATAAAATAGGAATGATTAAAAGTTAATATGAGAGTTACACTGAGATAGCAAAATAATAATTGTCAACGTTACTACTACACTTGATGCATAAACAATAATGATGGCCGACAACTGTGTAGGGAGTGAGAAAGAAAGGAGACCGGCTTCGTTCTCATCCCTACTCCGTGCTGTTTACTGGGTCAGAAGTGACACCTGTAGACATCTGGCGGGGATAACTAATTAAATGACGATTGATCAGTTTTCGACCGGAGAGGAAAAATGATTAAATTACTAAAATGGCTATTAAAAAATAAGGGTTGATCGTAGAAGGGTGAAAATTGAGGATTGTATGTATTTTTGTATGTTGTATCATAAAAAAATAGAAATTAAAAATTTTGTCTAAAAAATAAAATAAAGAATTTAGGGGTGGACTATCCCTAACATTTAGGGGGATGAAAAATAGATGTTGGCCGATTCTCATAGATACCGGATAAGCACAAAAAATTTCATCAAAATCGGTCAAGCCGTTTCGGAGGAGTATTGCAACGAAAACAGTGACACGAGAATTTTATATATTAGATTATGGCTAAGTAGCATTATAATAAAAGATCAGCTCCACATGCGACATTCTGTGTCGCAGTGTCAAATTCTGAAACAAAATAAATTGTATAAAGCACTTTTTGAAAGAGAAATTGTATGCGTACATTTGCGCGAAGTATTTACGGACTTGTGACAATGAAAGCCAAGCGTTGTTGTCGTTCGTTTGACCACAATTATAAGGAATCAGCTGCGGTTTTGCCCGCTGTATATAGCCTGTGTATTATTCTAGAGTCTAAGCTATCTATAGCAAATTTCAGCTCAATTGGTCCACCCGTTTAGGCGTGAAAGAGTACCAAACATACATCCAGACAAACATGCTTAGAAACGTTCACGTTTATAATATTAGTATGATTAGTAATATAGAGCAAGCCAGTGATGAGCAGGCCTTCGTTATTTTATAAAAGTTTTTGTACAGATGGTGGTAAGAACACTTATGAGAAACTTGGTTCACGGTAGCTTTTTTTAAAAATAAAAATTGGTATAAAATTGTCTCTGTAATTTTATTACGAAGAAAAATTACATGCACATGCATGTTTTATTGTGTTATGCATGTTGACTTATAAAACACTGGATGGCACTCTGTGGCAATAGGCATTCAAGATGATTCTTACCATCACGCATCTTATTTGCTCGTGTTGTGATGGACGGCATTATCGCTCACTCTGTGACTATCAATCTTCAGAATACTTGTATTAGTAGTAGAATACACACTTATTAAATTTCTAAAAATGATGATATCAACATTTTTTAGCACTGTAGTATTGAAAATAAGGTTGGGTTAATCATTTGTAAATAAAGTACAGGCCATTTCGACAAACGTCTAGGTCGCAGGACGATTTGCATAACCTATTATATATTTTTTATTTACCTATATTTGATGTGCTTCGGTAGAAGGGCACTGTAGCTAGTGAAATTACTGGGCTGAAGAGTCTTAACATCTTATGACTCTCAAGTAAGAAGCGTTGGCGCAATGCACTGGGTAGCACTGTGCTAAATATGGGCAGCGTTATCTCTTACCATCAGGAGAGCGTCTTGCTCGTCTTCTTACTTCGTTTAAAAAAAAAACCATCTCTTCCCGGCAATAAATGTTCTTAAACGTCTTGCACAATCGTAGCCGATATGCGATATGGGTCGTAGCCGACATGTATAACACCGTTCCATCCGGCAAAGTAATGTTCACACAGATTTGAGCTTTACAGCGCTCTCTTTAGATTTCCTTATATTTTGTAATTCGTGTTGATAACACATATATGGGTCAAAATCAGAGAGGTGAGCATTTTAGGTTTTGAAATATCTGAGAAATTAAACGTTATTTAGAGGAATATTAACAAGTGGAATATGTTGTGTCATTTGTCATGAACCTTTCCTGTGAAGAGGCACGCACAGAAATAAATATTTTAGAAATTATACCTATTTATTAGAAAAATGGCAGGACCTTAAATCATTTCGAGAACACTTTTAAATTTTTTTTAATAAAAATTTTACCAACGCCCTTAACAGTCACCATCAAGAAATTATAATTAACCTGTTCCTCTATCGGTAAATGCTGTTATTTTGTATATTTTTATAATAAAAAGACTTATTTTTCAAATAACTCTCTGTAAATTTTCAATAAGTGTTAATTTCGTTTCAAATTTTTAATTTCTTGTATAGTATATTGGTGCAGTACGTTATCACTTAATAATATAAATACAAATGTTGAAAGATCGTTTCAAATTGTGAATGCAAGATTTAACTATAGAATTAGGTACTCATTAGTGATAAATTTGCCGTTTTTGTTCTGTTCCCGAAAATGATGAGAGTGTTCCCAAAATGACAATGAGGTGGATAAAATGTTAATAACTTGTTCAAAGGGGAAATAATATTATGCAACATCATTTTGTTTAAGTTTAAATAACTTTGCTAAGTTCTGCTGAGAACGAACTGAGGTGTGAGCGACTGCTTTTACTAGAAAAAAAAAATCATGTTTGAGTAAAAGTTCTCCTTATCATTTTCGTACGATATACCTTACCATTTTTTTTGATACGGTTGCCACTGACGCATTTTTGAAAAACCTCTCGTTGTTGATAATTTTTTAGTTATTTTTCAAAGGTGAACTTCACCAAATAATTGACGTTTACGAAGTTACAGAACATTCTCTTGAACTTCATCTTTTTTTGTCTATACGTTTGAGATTCTATCTTACAGCTTTCTTTGTGTACTCTTCTGCCTTTCAGTCATATCACTAACAAGTCTTTACTTTATTTACAGCCTTCTTTCACGGTGTTTTTTTAATAAACTTCACTGTCCTGTTTTGATGGTTTTTTTAACTTCTTTTCCTCTTAATTTTTGTTATTTTTAATGTTACCCTTTCTAAATAGTTTGCTAAAACCAAAATTTTGCATGGTTATATGTTTTTAAAGCATTAAAGCCTCATATTGCTCGAAAATTATCATTTCGAGAACGCGTCATATACTAGAACATTCCCGAAATGACCGTTCCCAAAATAACTATCTGATGAATATTTACATATCACGCTTGACACCATCATGTTAGATATTGGTTTAAGAGCTTAAAAACATGTGAGCTGTATTACTTATAAGAATTTAGCAAAAAGTATGCAAATTGTTGAAAAACTAATCACCAAACAGCGTTCCCGTAGTGACAGGGAATTGAAGTACGCTTCCCAAATACGAAATTAAAAGGTACTTACCAACAAAATCAATTATTTTTTTCCGTAAACACGATATACGTTTTTTCCATTGGCAATTGAACTTCAGACTGTTGCTCGCTAATGCTACTTAGCGCGTTTTGTTTTAATTACATCGACTGGTATCCACCGCGTTCACTGAATGATTTAGTAAACGTCAGACAACATTTGTATAGTCAAAATATGAAGGAATTAGACTGTTATTAATTTAATTTATATGTTTATTTGTAATTTAATGTATTTAAAAACTTATATTATAAAATAACAATTTTAAGTCTTACTTGTGAACATTATTAACTTGTCTCAACTATGAAACATGGTATAAGGACGCGTTCCCGGAATGACTATTTGGACCTTTTTTGTTTAAAATTAAGCACTATATTATCGTAGACAAATAAATATAGTAAGTGCCTTGTAATTATGTGCAAAACCTTTATTTAGAAATAGGTATTTTAGTAATATCACGTTATTTTATTATGAAAATCTATGTCAGAAGCATGATTCTCACCTCTTTGATTTTGACCCATATAAGTAGCAGTGCAGCTCGCAGTAAGCAAGCGTAACGTTGTTTGTTATACGTATCCATACAACACCGCTTCTGCGACAAGCAAGACGTCAACTGTCGATAAGCTCGTTTACAACGAGTTGTTTGCTAATTTGTTTTGTCAATGTAGAGCAAGTCTAAAGAGAAAGCTCCGATACTAACATTTACGTGGTCATTTTCTCTTCAAAAACATAGACGAGAAAAGTAAGATCTAAATGGGTGGTAAGTCCAATATCATCATGGTCATTCCTGAAATTTATTTAAGACAACATAAAACTATTTTATTTCTGCTGTAAGAATGTGGATAGCTGGTTACGGGGAGCTACAGATGAACCTGTTGAAGCTGCCCCGGCGTTATGGCGTCCGCAAGAACACCTCCAGGTTTTTTAGAGAGGGAGTCCCAATTCCCAATACTATCCTTCGCCCCCAACCAGGATGACGACGCGTAACGCATTTTTCATGGGTTAAAAAATGGGTTTATATCGGGGTCGTGTAAGTCGATAATCCGCTCACGCGGCTTGTTCTGTAGGTCGAAATTTCCAGAACGAAAACGTTGGAACCAGAAACGCACTGTGTTTTCTTTTGCAACACCGTCGCCATACACATCATTAATCCTTCGAGCCGTTTCTGCAGCACTAGTGCCACGGTGGAACTCATATTCGTAAGTAATGCGATATTTCAAATTTTCCATTTTGTATAATAACAGACGCAAAGAAAAAACAATTAAGCGGGAAAAGCAAAAAAAGTGTCATTCGAAACACAAATCCACGAATAAATAGCTGTATAAATTTGAAATTGGAACTCCTAGCCAAAGAGGAGATATTTGAGATTAAAGTGGCCAGTACGACAAAACACCAATTTCATAGGTAAAGACCTAAATCAAAATTGGTTGAGCGAGAGAGTGTCACGCGATGTATACGCTCTTAATAAAAGTAAAGTAATTTTTTAAACTTCAGTTTGGTGTTTGCACCGCAAAATCCATTTGACTTTAAGATTCTTGGAATCAAGGGACAGTTGTTCTCTTCCAAATAAAATTCTCTTCAAAAGAAAACCATGAAGTTACTGTAATAAAGTTTAAATATAAGTAAGTATATTCTTCTCTATTATTTAATTTCATGGCATATAAAAGATAGCGTTAAATAAAAATAACAATTTTGTTTAGCTATCAGCTGTTTAAAGCACTTATTAATTCGTATATCTTAATTAATTATTCTCTTATAGGTTTGCTGGCGTGAGTGTGAATTTAATTTTAAGCTGCGATCAATACACCAATTACTTATACTTTTAGATACCTGCATAATACTATAATAATATATTCTGCATGTTGCAAAAATAATATTATGTAATTATTAATTATAAAGGGTTTGTAGATCATTTTTAAAAATCTACCTGACAAATTATTATTAATTTAATCATTAATAAGAATTTTGAATGAATAATTAATTAATAATAATTGATTTAGCAATTTAGGTTCAAGGAATTCATAAAAGTGGCCAACGTTTGTTACTTTTTCGTAGCTATTCTATTAATGTGATCAATTCAATTTGCTTTCCTTAATGATAATAAAACCTTAATATTTTGTCTAGTTAAATAATAATTAATAATAATTGGGGTTTATACTCCAACAGAAAAGGTTACCCTACTTACACTGTCAGAGTCAAATCACAATTTATAGGTTGTGTGGCCAACCTATATGTGGCAGTTTCAGGTCGCCGAGATTACTACAAGGCCTGCAACATGACCTCCTACATATCTATCTTATAGGAAACAGCCAAAACCCAGTTTTACGTGCCTTCCGAAACACAGTATAGCGTCCAGGCGAAAATCTTTGCCACACTGAGATTTCAACCCAGGCTTTCCGGCTTACAAGGCGGACCAAACACCACTGAGCCATGGACGCTACACACGTGAAAGAGATAGTAAAAATAAATTATGATACAGGGTTATGATTTTTTAATTACCACCTCGATATTTCGAAAAAATCAAATAGGTAGGTACCCTACTTAATATGAAACCGAAAATTTTAAATACCCCGATATGGCCTTATACACCAATGTACTGAATGACCTCTATACCAATAACTGTACTTTAAGATACATAGATGTTGTTAGTATTTATGAAAATAAGGGTGCTGCATCTAAACGAAGCAGCAGTTGCATAGTTTAACAAAAAATCTATAGGTGCCCCTGAAGATATAGGTTAATAATTCTGCCTAAAATTTAAGAAATCACAAGCTTTGCGCGATCGTTTTCGCGTGCGAGCTTATTCAGACTCTCACAATGTTTTTGGACGAAATAAATTCGCAGCGAAATATTTTTTTGCCTGCTCTTTACCGTGTCAATTTAATCGTATTCGTAATCGAATTCTTGGGGAGGTAAGTTATCGAAAAGTCTAGTAAAACTACAAACTTATTGGTACAATATCCTGTAAAATATTCTATTGCTTGTCTTATAATAGCGGGAATGATAAAAGGTCAATATAAGCAAATTTAAGTATTGATAACAATAAAATTAATTACGTATTATGTACTAAAGCTAGTATGTAGAAAACAATATAGATAACACTTGTTTGTTACAGCATATATAAACAGTAAAATTTCTCTTTTGGTGTTATCTTCTACTGAAGCCCGAGAATAGCTAGAAGATGATTTACAAAACTGTATTTAGTTTTCTTGTTCTATCAGTATATTTTAATGAAAATGCTGAAGCTATAATGGTGAGTGTTGATCCACTTTAATGTTTTCACTACAATAGAACTAGCAGTGGTATTTAAATTTAAATTATGTCACTAAAACTACGAGTAGAGTGCTTTTCACGAAAGGAGTCCTTTTTGCGGGGCAAAAGGACTCCTTATCGCAATTTAAAAAGTTAACATGTCTATAACTTTTTAGCGCCTCATAATTTTTCATATTTAATTTCTTAATTAAATATGTGTATTTATTTTATCTAACAAATAAAAATTATTAAAACAAAAGTAATTAATGGAACTAGGCGCTACTTTGCGGAAATCCATCACAACAATTATTATTTATTATTTAAAATTTAGTGTTAATTCCGCTCTAAATTTGTGAGTCTAACTAAGTTTTAAGAGACGGCGAGGAATTCAAACGTTACCAAAATAGTAATTAGTATTAATTCCACCACCGAGTGCACCGTTCCGCCCTCCCACATATGCATGCATTAAGGGTTATAACTATTTGTTAGTGTTAGTTATGTGGTTACGCGAAACTTAGCTAGAACAAAGGATACAAAACGACGACGACAACGATGACAAACCGCTGCCGGACGCTACGCAAAAATAGACTACAACGCTGACACGTGTTTCGCCTCTACACGAGGCATCTTCAGAGAGATGTTCACTCGCCGACCGGTGGACAGGGAGTGAACCAAAACAACACCTACCACGTCTTTTATGTTAAGGTGCCCTTCCTGTGTTACCCACCTCATGGTGGAATTAATACTAATTACTATTTTGGTAACGTTTGAATTCCTCGCCGAATCTTAAAACTTAGTTAGACTCACAAATTTAGAGCGGAATTAACACTAAATATTAAATAATAACTAATATTTGTTTAAAAACAAAAGTAACAACGTAATTCATGATCACTAACTCAGTCAGAATCTCGCGAGACTCCTATTATATACTTTCCTCGTAAAACAAAAATACAGTTCTTCAATTTTTCTATACATACCAGGTATGTTAACCTTTGACCACCATCTCGTGTGATTTCAAGCGACGATGCCGACTTAACCCAGAAGTCGAGATAAATCCCGCCCTGCTTCACTGAACATCATGCCGGAACACGGTCGTAATGACCGCGATACGGTTTTGTCCAGTAGGTGGTAACTAACCACGGCTGAAACCTACCATCAGCATAGTGACTGAATAAAACCGCCCATAACTAATTATAGTCATTGGTGCGTAGACGGCATTCGAACTCCGTGTTCCAGAATAACATCTGTACCGCATAAAAATACTTTTGCCACCACCATTTCAACAATTGTTAATTAACTCCTCAGTTACTAGCGCTTCAATTGTTTTTAGCGGGGACGCATTTAATAACTTTCTAGCATTTTTAAATTAAAGCCTTAACTCAAATGGGGTGGTTGCAGCCCGATCGAGCCGCTTGGTAGTTTAAGGGTTAAGAACGAGTAAAATGTAATTTTGAATGTCATTTTCGGTGACTATCTGTCCACCCACTGGACTTTCCCACTGGTGGGTGGACGGGGAATTCACAATTCCCCCATCACCCACTAGAGTGTGCGAGAAAAATGTGCTTCCTTTATTAGTTTGTTGTAATAATGATTGTAGAAAGCAGATTTATGTGGAAATAAATTAACTCCAGTGTTTACTTCCTTCTATAAAAATGGCGACCTTGACACGAAGATGGTACCTACTTATGCCAGATATCTGATCAGAAATAACTTCACCACATATTGGGGTGAGTACATAATGTTATATAATAAAATTATTTTGGTACACATTTCAATCTATGAAAGAATAAAAATAACTTCATTATCTAAATCTTAATATTATAAACTGAAAGTTTGTAAGAATGTATGGATGTCTGGATGTATGTTTGTTACTCTTTCACGCCTAAACGGATGGACCGATTGAGTTGAAATTTGATATAGAGATAGCCTAAGACCCTGAAATAACACAAAGGCTGGAATAACAGTAAAGCTGGTAAAACCGCAAAAGAGGAAAAAAATACTGACTGACCTATCAACGCAAAGCTCAAACTGCTGAACGGATTGTGTTTAAATTTGGCTAAGATAAGACAAGGTTTTAGGACGTAGACTCCTGCTAAGAAAATATTCATTCATGCGGGCAAAGCTACTAGTAATAAGGTAGTCAGGAGCTTGATAAAGTTACATTTTACTTAAATTAAACTAAAATTTCTGTAGATCGGCTTGTGGCCGATCTGTGGTTAATAAAAGTGTTCTTTACTGCTGTAGTAGGTGTAGTATTGTTAGTTTGTTTTTCTCAATAAACGCATTTGCCACAAAAAAAAATCTTTATTCAGACAACATTGGTCCACTGGTGAGTACTAAAGGCTAGGGGTTAGTAACAAAAGGTTTTCTAATATGTATTTAAAAATCTACCTCTAATATAAAAATATTCTAGACATCTTGTCCAGATGAGGCTAGTATAAACAGTACTCTTATCTGACCATCACCCTAACAAGGTGCCTCAGCACTCAGCACAGGTGCCCGAGGGTCCTCAGCGACCACATTCAGGATGCTGTTCAGATGGTGTGTTGATGGTATGTTGTATCCCAGTGGTTATACGTCTGGCTTTTAATCCGGAAACCCTGGGTTCAAATCTCAGTGTGTGGCAAAAAGTTCGCCTGGACTCTACCGTGTTTCGGAAGGCACGCAAAACTGTGGGTCCCGGCTGTTTCCTATAAGATATGTAGGAGGCAGTCGCTAGGTCATGTTGCAGGCGCCCTGTAGTAATCTTGGCGACCTGAAACTGCAACATATATAGGTTCTTATTAAAAACTTAATTATTCACATATTCTTTTATATTTTAGTGAATGCAATTATATCGGAACCATATTCACTGAACCTAGCAGAACAACAAGCTAATGCTGCTGCCTGGATTCGTATATGCAAGGCAAATCCTGTTAAATGTTTTATCGGAGTTAGCTTCTTACCCATTCGTGATGCTTGCAAATTAGTAAGTAGAATTTTAATGTTTATAATTTATTATTATGTAGGTAAAACACTTTTCAAATATGTGCAATAATATTATGCTGGGCTGGTATAGAGGAATTTTCAATAAATTAATTCATGCAAAATTTGTTGCAATGCTTCTGGGGGCCACCCCCAGAAGCATTGCAACAAATTTTGCACATATTTCATGGTCAAGATCACGATCGCATGTCATAAGCGTCGCAAGCGACGATGCTGCCGTAAGTTTTAGAAGACTTAACCTAGAAAGGCAGGACAAATTCCTCCCTGGCTTCACTGAACATCACGCCGGAATACGGTCATAATGACCGCTTGCCGACACGGACACGACAACTAGCCACGGCCTAAGTTTACCGCCAGTTAACATGTACAGTCAACTACAAAGAGATGTATCCATGTTAGGCTTACAAAATGAAGTAAATTTTTATTTGCCACAATGAACTACCCTTGGTTCGTGACATTTCTAGTAGCAATCAAACTTTATATTATCATCGACTCGTTTAATATGCAACAATGATGTGTCCTACTACTTTTCCTTAGGTGATAAATAATAATAGCATTTAAATTGAATCGAATATAGTATAAGATTTGGTGGATACTGAAAATGTCACGAAGTAAGGGTAAATAATTTTTGCATACTAAAAGTTCCTTTGTTTTGTAAGACTGACATGGATACATCTCTTTGTAGTTGACTGTACCTATGCAGTAAACATGTTTGTTATGATACACCTTCCAGGCACAGTATGCCGACAGCCAAAATGTAGCTGGTATAATTCACTTGCCTAATACGAACGCCGGCCCTACAAACGCGGCCCAGCTGGCTTCAGACTTCGCTTATGTAGCTAGATGTGCCCCATCGACGCCCGTTTTTCTAGCGTACAACCCTAACTTTGCCTGCGGTCGAAACAGTAAGTAAACCATAATGAAATGAAATGATTTATTTGTGTCAAACATGGTAAAAATAGATAAAGTAAAGTTATAAGTAGCTCAGCATGTCTGGCCAGCTCCACTGACATACAAATATTAAACAATATACGAATAAAATAACTACATAATTAAAAGTATTACACTAACAAAATCTATTTAATATTACCTATAATACAATAATTAAAATTGAATTAAATGCCATTAAAAATTATTATTATTATAAATGTTACGTAAAATTATATAAAATTTAATCTATATTAAGTATAATGTCATGTTTATCTTATTATTATATTTTTATTCAATTATATATGTACATAATAATTAATTTCATTAATTCAATTTAAATGTCATAATACCATAGTAGATTATATTATTATTTTAGGTCAAAAAATTCATTCAAGTTATAAAAACAATTTTCCAAAAGCCACTTGTGCAGTCTAATTTTGAAATACTTGCATGGGAGCTCTCTTAAACACTTTGGTATCTTATTAAAAACCTTGATCGCCATGTAGAAGCAGTTTTTTTCTGAAAGTGCTGTTCTACAAGGTGGTTTTTTTAGTTTCGTATGATCTCTCCTTGACAATTTGAGGTTTTCATTGTCCTCTACCCTGTCAAATAATTGGGGATGCTCTTTGACAAACATTCCAATTTGCATAATGTATAGGCCAGTCAGAGTCAAAATATTTAGTTTCTTAAACAGAGGCTTACAAGAATCAAGTAAACTTTTTGAACATATGGCTCTTATACATTTTTTTTGCACTATGAAAACATTATTGACGTCTGTAGAATTTCCCCACAGTAAAAGTCCATATCTGAGAACTGAAGCTACATAGCCGTGATATGCTGTGAGCGCCGCCTTTTCATTGACTGTACGTCTTAACCATTTAAGAGCAAAAACAAACCGATTTATTTTGGAACATACATGCGCTACATGACTTTTCCAATTGCAGTGTTGGTCGATAATTATGCCAAGAAATTTATATCTGAAGTCATGTGTATCGGTTGTTCTTTACATTTTACTTCATATAAATACTGAGCTGTATTATAGTTTCTAAAATTTACATATTTAGTTTTCGTCAGATTTGATTGTAATTTATTACATTCCAACCATTTCACAATACTTTTAGCTGCTGAATTTAAAAAATCTCCATGAACGTGATTTTTAGATGTCATAGAATTAAAATTTTGAGATGTCATAGAATTGAAATTTTGAGATGTCAAAGAATTGAAATTTTAAGATGTCAAATTATTAATGTAGGTAATTATTAGATGTCAAAGGATTTAAATTATAAGATGTCAAAATATTAATGTTATTATTGAATGTCAAAGGATTAGAATAATTAGATGTCAAATGGTTTGAATTTGAGGATGTAATAGATTTTAAATTAACATTATTAGTTGTAACACTATTTGAATTATTATTATTTCTATGATTTGTCATAATGTTATTATTCGTTACTACTACCGAGATGTCGTCCGCAAATAGTACACATTTATGTTCAACTGGTCTAGGTTCAACTAGGCTAGGTCATTTATGTATAGTAAAAACAACAAGGGTCCAAGTATGCTGCCCTGGGGCACCCCACATACATTTGATTTGAATGTTGACCTATGTGATGTTGACGTTAGTTTATTGTTTATAAAGGAGATTTCAACACATTGTTTTCGACCATATATGTAGCTGCGAATCCAACTCAGCGCTGGTCCTCTAATGCCATAGTTTTCGCATTTTGACAGAAGCATCTCGTGATTAACACAATCGAATGCCTTGCTCATGTCAAAAAAAAGAACTGAAGTTGGCATTCTCTTGTCGATTTGTTCTATAACATTTTTTATTAGAGCGTAGGCAGCAAGAGTTGTAGACTTACCCTTTTGGAAGCCATTTTGTTCTTCGTTAATAATTTTAAATTTTAACAAATACCTACTCATTGAGGCGGTGGTGCATGCACTTCTCAAATATTTTTGAGAAGACTGGTATTAATGTTATTGGACGGTAGTTAGTCATGGTTAATTTATCGTCCTTTTTATGAAGTGGACGGACAATTGACAGTTTCAGCCTATCTGGAAATAGACCTTGCGAAAAAGAAAAAATTATCAGATTAGCTAAAACTGAGGCGATAATTATAGCACATTTTTTAACGACTTTTGTACATACATTGTCAAATCCTACGGAGCATGTGTTGTTAAGTGACATTATTATTTTCCTTATTTCTGTTGCATTACATGGTTTCAAAAATAAACTGTGATGTAAGATAGGAATCGTTTTCTTGGTTGAATCATTAGGATTGTTTGTTGCATGGTCTGTGTAGAAACTATTGAAAGCTTCTGCAATATGCTCTGGATTGTTGATAATCTCCCCATTAACCTTTAGAGCAGGAATTCCTCGGTGTGCAATTTCCTTTGTGGTTTGTATAATTTGCCAGGTGGCCCTACATTTATTTTTTGCTGATTGTATTATTTTTTGATTATTATTTTGTTGAGAGCGATACACACAATTTCTGAGCAAATTACTGTAAGAAACTAATTGTTGTTTGCTCTCTAATGTTTTATTTTTATAATAGCTCTCTCTTAGTTTTCTTTTTTGTTTGCTGGATTTGCGAATGCCTTTCGTTATCCAGGACGGGCTGCTTGTGCATTATTCATTTTCCTTCTCTCTACTGGAAAACAAAGGTTATAAAAAATACAGAATGTGTCATGAAAGCTGTTAAAGGCGTCGTTTACATTTTTACTTTCATAAACATCAGACCAAGACAAAGAAGCTAAACAATCATAGAACTTATGCATATTGTCATTGTTATAATTTCTTTGCTCTACGTACCAGTGTGTAAGTTTGGTAGGTTTTTGATGGACTGGAACCATTAAGGTCTGTCCAGTATTGTGGTCAGATAAATATAGTTCGTGAATAGCACCTACAGCGTCCTCTATATCACTAATGAAATGATCTATGCATGATTTTAGAAGCGTGGGTTCGTTGATAAATTGTAGTTAGTGGCAATGTCTTGCAATCGTGAAGATATCTTGTCTTCTTTAAGGTGTCGATGTTTAGGTCACCAGTTATGATGATTTTTTTATTTTGACGTTTTGTAACTTTGTGCAGAATCGATTCAAGTTTATCATAGAGAAAATATCCACAATTAAACTAATTTAGGGATCTGTAGCGTCCGTGGTCAAGTGGTATTACGTCCGGCTTGTGATAAGGAGGCCCTGCGTTCAAATATTAGAGTGACAAAAAATTTTGCCCGGACGCTTTCGTATTTATTTATTAAGGCCTGCCGACAAAAACCCCCTTAAGAGCGTATTAATATCGAGTGACGACTCTCTCGCTCGCACAATTTGACAAATTTTGAAATATAATTTCAAGGAATTAATTTATTGAAAATTCCTCTATACAAGTCCTGCATAATATTATTGCACACATTTAAAAAGTATCTTCAGTGAGATATATTAAAAAATGGAATATGTAATGAGATTTTTTGAAAAAAAAAAATCTTTTTCAGAATTGCTCCTCATCCCATTTTATTATATATCTCTCTGAAAACACTTTTAAAATGTGTGCAATAATATTATTATGCAGGACTTGTATAGAGGAATTTTCAATAAATTAATTCCTTGAATTTATATTTCAAAATTTGTCAAATTGTGCGAGAGAGAGACGTCACTCGAAATATACGCTTGACAATAACATTGTTTGTACAAAATACCTAGGTGTTTTCTCAATTAGGGGAGCCCTCAGCAAACAGCCTCGTGTTTCGGAAGCCACGTAAAACTGTGGGTCCCGGCTGTTTCCTATAAGATACGAGTACGTAGGAGGCAGTCGTTAGGTTATGTTGCAGACCTTGTAGGAATCTTGACGACCTGAAACTGCAACATATTATAGGTTGGCCATACAACCTATAAATTGTAATTTGACTCTGACAGTGTAAGTAGGCTGACATGTTTTAAATCCCAATTAATTATTACATAAGCTAAGCTCTCTTCCAATTGAGCAGATATATAACTATAACGTGACGGCTAATGTCCGAAGTGCGTCCGTATATACGCGTCGTCTTGTAAACCTCTTCCTTTTTTTTGTCAGTTGATAGATGTAATTTTCCTTTTCCAGTCAATTATGGCGAAGCAGTAAGAATTTGTGCTAGAACGGTACCGAACTTTGCTGGTCTTGTAGCACCACTGGAGCCTGTTTTGCAAGCGAGGTCTTACAACGCAAACTCTACGTGTGATGTGCAGTACGTCGTTTTTTACTATGTAAGTAACTGGTGACACGCGTGCACTTCGTAGCGCCTAACAAAAAACTATCAGTGTTTCTCATAAAATTATTGTTGCGTCCGTGGCCCAGTGGTCATACGACTGGCTTTTAATCCGGAGGCCCGGGTTCAAATCTTAGTGTGTAAAAAGATAGCCTGGACGCTACAGTGTTTCGAAAGGCACGTGAAACTGTGTGTCCCGGCTGTTTCCTATAAGATATGTAGGAGGCAGTCGTTAAGTCATGTTGCAGGCCCTGTAGTAATCTCGGTGACCTGAAACTGCAACATATAGGCCCCACAATCTATAAATTTTGATTTGACTCTGACAGTGTAAGTAGGGTAACCTGTTCTGTTAGAGTATAAGCCCCAATTATTTTTTATTTATTTATATTATGCATGTATTATTCATAAAAACCTTCCTCTTAAATAACTCTATCTATTGAAAAGAACCGCATCAAAATTCGCATGATTTTAGTCTCCTTCGCTTGCTCAGTCATCAAATTGAGCACGCGGTTAAAAATCAACTTTGCACTTTTGTATAAAACAAATAACTGTTACTTAATTTCAACCTTTTTTTGTTATTGCAGTATTCAGTAAGCGCGGCAAATATTTTGAAATTCGACGCGCACTCAACCCCATTCGCAAATATATTCCCAAATGTTGTCAACAAAATTGATAATGCTGATTCCGATTGCGAATCGCTACAAGCTCAGGACAGGTTAGACGAACTGTGCTCGCCTCTGTGCAATCTGAGACCGGACTGTAAGTTTTATTCATAGATTTTAACAAAATAGGAAGATACGGTATTGTCGTTTCTAACATGGAGCGGTTCAATTAGGCTCATGGGCTTAATTTAATTTTACTTCGGCGCGGCAACTGACAGCAGGCCCAAGTTTGGCATAGCAACGAAAGCGATATGGCGCATCTTCCCATTTTTTACTTACTTCAAACGTCTGTTAAATAAGTGAGGTGCATATTACGCAGAATTCAATTAGGTTTGGAATATCCGTAACAAAGTATCACGGTAAAGAGATCTAATTGAAACAAGCAAGCATCAAAACACATTGAAAACTTTACCGTGATAATAAATATGAATATTTATTGTGTGTATTAAGTACTGTGGTTCGGTAGGGCACTGTAGCTAGTGATAATACTGGGCTAAAGAGTCTTAACATCTTATGACTCTCAAGTAGGAAGCATTGGCGCAGTGCACTGTACTAATTTAAGGGCAGCGTTTATCTCTTTTCATCAGGAGAGCGTCTTGCTTATCTTCTTAAAAAGTTATCAGTTTCAATAAAGACTTATTATGTATCTATATCATCGTGGCAGCTCATTGAGTGGCTAAATAATATTTGCCGATATCTCTTTAACCAGTATTTGTTTCTTTCCAGGCAGACTTGTATGTCCTGTAAACATTATGAAGGCGGCCTTTGCGCTGAAGTCTGGAATCCAAATAGGCGGGACCAGAAGCCCACCACTGTGCGCAGTCACGAGGAGAGATATCCAAGATGTATCCGCATTTTTGAGATCTCAGGGTGAGACTATACGTGGATCTGGTTATTATACTCTTGCTATCTTCTAGTATGAGTGCTTTGAGATCTTCGTATTAAGGACCTCTAGGTTTCTACGAGAAAAAAAATGCATATATAATGTTGTAGTAATATTATATCAATAAAAAACTGCATATTAAACTAATCGTTTCATTTACAATCTGACTACACCTTACTAATGTTATAAACGTGAAAGTTTGTCTGAATGGATGTCTGGATGTTTGTTACTCTTTTATGCCTAAACGGGTGGACCGATTGAGCTGAAATTTGGTATAGAGATAGCTTAGATCCTTGAATAACAGATAGTCAATATATTGTACAGCGGCTGAAATCGCTGGGCGCAGCTAGTCTTTTATACTTTTTTTGCATGAAGCTTTTAAGCATGAAGATTGCCCAGATCAGACAAAGTGTCGCTCAGTGTTTAGAAATTCAATATTCTGCTCGATACTGTAATACGCCTGTCACCCTGTATATTCGTTTATTTGTTTAAGAGCAGATGTTTGCTACACTTATAGAATTAATCCAAAGCGCGTAACAAGCTGAAATACACTAGGTACTTACATTGATTAAAATAACAAAAAAAATATAACAAGCCTTGCGAACGAGCGGTAGAATATTAAAATAAAATGTAAAATTGATATGCAAAAGTGCTTCGTTGTAGTGTATTTGAATAAATGAATTTTAGTTTGAGTTTGAGTTTGAATAATTTGTATGTATTATATATTTTTTTTTTTTTAATTGGCAAATGCCTTTATTGAGAAAAACAAACTAACAATACTACAGCTACTACAGCAGTAAAGAACACTTTTATTGTATATTATTGTATGTATGTATGTATTATATATATAAAGTGCAAGGTACCCTACAGTTGACTGAAAGAAGTAACACATATTTAAAATTTGTTGAATCTCGACACGCCCAGTAATTCTCGTGACATTGCCCTTCAACTCGGTATACCTACCCAATGCTTCTTAGAAAGAAAGAAATTATTTATTAAGCAAATGAACACAGGCACAAGAATATACAGGAATAAGAAATGGAAAAAGAAATAAAAAATCATCATAACATACGTAATATAACGTACGTACGTACGTACATACGTATGTGCTAAGCGGGGCTCGGTCGCCGGCGCGTAACCGCAGCTACTCCCTGAAGAAGATCCTCGTACAGGATCGAACAAGTGAGTTTATGACGTTTATTTACAAAGATGAACCTACGTAATACTATTACAGAACTGCTTGGCGAAACATTAACTGACGAAGGTATGGTACTTACCCTAGACAATGAAAACCCCTGACAGCCTGAGCAGTGATGTGCATACATTACTGTGCTCCGGTATGAGGGCACTGTAGCTAGTGAAATTACTGGGCTAAAGAGTCTTTACATCTTATGACTCTTGAGTAGGAAGCATTGGTGCAGTGCTCCTGGAATTTCGCATCGTTGTGAAATCCTGGGTAGCACTGTACTGATTATGGGCAGCGTTATCTCTTGACATCAGGAGAGCGTCTTGCTCGTCTTCTACTTCATCACATAAAACAAATGATGTTCATGATTTCATTCAGCTGAAAAATTTGAATATAGTAGGATTGCCTATTCATTAAAACAGTTTTACTTACGGATTCAGGGGAATACTAAAAAAACTCTTAAATTTGACTTCGGACGTCAATCTTCAGAATACTTTGATGTAGTTACGTGTGATATGTTGTTGCTCAAACCCGAAGTGTGGCTAAGCCTAAGTTTAGTCGGCTAATCAGTTGAAAATATGGTTGGGTTAAAGGTAAATAAAGTACAGCCTTTTGTGATTTGTGGTACAGCCATTCCATCAAAAACATCGTGCACATTATAGGCCGATTTGTAGCCGATTAAAACCGCTCATACCCTACAAAGTGGAGATCTTAACTTCGGCGCTCACTTCAGACGTCCATTATATTATGTATTGGTATAGCACATATAAGCGGTTGACGGCTTGCTGTAAGCAAGCGTAAGGTGGCTTATCTATACGACACCTTTTCTGTAGTAAGCAAATTATTTTGTTGGACGGGAGTCGAGAGCGGTATTGCATAAATGTAACATAATTGATAGTTAACGTTTTGTTTCTGCGATACGAATTCCAATTAACTAAAAACCAAAATAACAAAACCGCATACACAACTAACGTCTATGCTTACGCTCACGTGAGCGTGCGATCTGCAGGCGTGAACTCCTGATGAAGGACATCGTAATTGTCCGAAACCATGGTGGAGATATCCTCGGCAATATAAAACGTGAGCAGCGTAACAAAACGGCACAGTTTTGTTATTTTAGTTATGGAGAACATTCGCGATATTTTTAAAAATCGCGCTCAAATTGCGCAAAGGCAAATATTATATGCCTTCGGCCGTAGACAGCGTAAGGCTGCGTTTCCACTAGAGATGAGCGAGCATGCGTTGCGAAGAATTTGTTTGTAAAGAACCTATAGAATCGCTTCATTTACCTCGCCTCGCACAGCTCTGGTGGAAACGGCTCAGCGGAGCTAGGTTTTTACGCAAGCGAGGAATGTGTGCGAGGAACGTTTTTCGATGAATGTGTGCGAGGAATGTGTTGCGTGGAATGTGCGAGGAATGCGTTGCGAGGTTTGCGCGTACTATACCGCATACCCTGTCGACACATTTCACAGCTTCGTAACGCATCCGCACTCCACACATTTTTACAGCTCCGCTACATATCCTCGTAGGCACATTTGTATCGCACAGTTTTGGTGGAAACCTCCACACATTTTCACAGCACAGCTAGACCTCCTTGCAGGACTCATTTCCACACCACATCTCTAGTGGAAACGCAGCCTAATTGACAGCTAGCTGTGAGCGTGGCGTATATGGAAACCCTTCCTCTATTCAGCGCCAGTATGGATCTGGGATGCGGGAGCTTTTAAACGACAAAATATGCAATTTGAGAGTTTAAATGCTTCCCTACTTTCAGTTCTGAAATGCGGGACGGTTTACGTACGCAATATTACCGTTATAAATTAGAAATCCTTACAGTATTCAGCACTTAAGTATTTTTGAGTTGCGGAAACTTTTGATTTTGATATTGAATGTTTAGTATTTGTTTGTTATTACACTTGTACTTCTAAATACTGCATGAGACGGAATTGTTTTTAGGAAATGTAATAAAAATGTACGACTTTTATTTTTACTAAATAATATGGAATATGGTATACCTACATGTGCGTACTCATACAGTAAATACAGTATCTTACAATGCAATTTTTTTCAGAGTAAGAGTCAAGAGTAAGAGTCAAGAGTAAGAGTCGAGAGTAAGAGTCGAGAGTAAGAGTCGAGAGTAAGAGTCGAGAGTAAGAGTCGAGAGTAAGAGTCGAGAGTAAGAGTCGAGAGTAAGAGTCGAGAGTAAGAGTCGAGAGTAAGAGTCGAGAGTAAGAGTCGAGAGTAAGAGTCGAGAGTAAGAGTCGAGAGTAAGAGTCGAGAGTAAGAGTCAAGAGTAAGAGTCAAGAGTAAGAGTCAAGAGTAAGACTCAAGAGTAAGAGTCAAGAGTAAGAGTCAAGAGTAAGAGTCAAGAGTAAGAGTCAAGAGTAAGAGTCAACAGTAATAGTCAGTCTTGTCTCTTGTCTTGTCTTGTCTCTTGTCTTGTCTCTTGTCTTGTCTCTTGTCTTGTCTCTTGTCTTGTCTCTTGTCTTGTCTCTTGTCTTGTCTCTTGTCTTGTCTCTTGTCTTGTCTCTTGTCTTGTCTCTTGTCTTGTCTCTTGTCTTGTCTCTTGTCTTGTCTCTTGTCTTGTCTCTTGTCTTGTCTCTTGTCTTGTCTCTTGTCTTGTCTGTTGTCTTGTCTCTTGTCTTGTCTCTTGTCTTGTCTCTTGTCTTGTCTCTTGTCTTGTCTCTTGTCTAGTCTCTTGTCTTGTCTCTTGTCTTGTCTTGTCTCTTGTCTTGTCTTGTCTCTTGTCTTGTCTTGTCTCTTGTCTTGTCTCTTGTCTTGTCTCTTGTCTTGTCTCTTGTCTTGTCTTGTGTCTTGTGTCTTGTGTCTTGTGTCTTGTATCTTGTCTTGTCTCTTGTCTTGTCTCTTGTCTTGTCTCTTGTCTTGTCTCTTGTCTTGTCTCTTGTCTTGTCTCTTGTCTTGTCTCTTTTCTTGTCTCTTGTCTTGTCTCTTGTCTTGTCTCTTGTCTTGTCTCTTGTCTTGTCTTGTCTCTTGTCTTATCTCGTCTCGTCTTACCTTATTTTATATTATTTTATAAATAAATGAAAGACTAAAGGTAGGTAGTATTTGTAGACTGTTTTACGCACCACAAAGTGCGCGCGGGTACAATAGTTATAAGTAAACATAAACTTTCCTCTTGAATAACTATCAAATTCCGTTTCGTTTTAAAGATCTAAGCAAACATACGACAGACGAGTGTTTTCATCAAACAGATTTTAATATTACCCTAGAAACAATCTCCGAGTTCAGATCGATCGATCTGGATAGCGGAAGGGATTAAAGTCGCAATTTAGAGAATGAATGCACGTAAAGGCTCCCGCAGCTCAGATCGGACGCGGTGCTGAATAGCGGAAGGGATTAAAGTCGCATTTTGAGAATTCACGTATGGAAAGGCTCCCCATCTCAGTTCGGTTGCGGTGCTGAATAGAGGTAGGGTTTCAATATACGCGTGAGCGTGTAGCTGCACATAGGCTGTTGACAGTAATATCTACACAATTAAATATGTATGAAAATTATTTTTAGACTAGTGTATGGAATATGCAAGTAAATGAATAGATAAAGCCTATTTTGTTCAGCATGGGCAATGTATAAAAACGATAACATTTGTCTTTTGGCATTATACCTCTACTACTGAAGAACGCAGAACATTCAGCTAGAATGATTTACAAAACAGTATTTTTTTCTCTCGTCTTATCTTTAATTTGTAATGAAAAAGCTGAAGCAGTAAGGGTAAGAGTTTTTATCCACCTACTAATTTATAAATTTGAAATAAAAGAAGATATTTAATTTCTATTTAAAAGAAAGGATAAAACTTGTGGAAAAGCAAGCCTTTTGTAGTTTTAGAGTCTTAGCTATACGAGTATATCTCAGATGAAAGCCACTGAAACGAAGATGTTTTTTGAAAAATCTGCCTAAAATGTTTTTCTATGATTTTTTTTTAAATTTTGCAATTTATGTTAAAGGTTCATAAAAGCTGCCAAATTTTGTTACTTCTCCTCTTCTATTCTTTTAACGTAATAAATTAGAATTAATTAAAAGAATATTCTGATATTTTGTCCACGTAAAGAGATAATAAAAAATAATTATACTGGGTTATTTTTATAATTTATTAAAATTATCACCTCGATTTTTCGAAAAAAGTTAAATATCTCGAAAACAGTAAATTTTCGCAGAACATATATTGCATTCAAAACATGGCCAATGACCTCCCCAATAAGGCTCTATACACCAATGTACTGAATTACCAAAAACCCTGTATATTACTACTAGCTTCAACGAATTAGGGAAGTTATGCTCGCAGCTTGTATGGCACATTTATATAGCGGACCTACCAAGAATGCACGAAAAGAAATCATTAAAATCGGTCAAGCAGTTTCGGAGGAGTTCGATAACAATAACTATTAACACAAGTTTTTATACACCTTATACAATTTTTAATTTTACTTGATTTCTATAATTTATTTTATTACAACAAAAAAAACTATTGCAGACGGTGGATTTAAAGGGAAACAAATTAACTCCAGTTTTTACTCCTTTTAAAGAAGATGGGAGCCTTCATTTGCATGTGCTAGATGAATATGCCGACTATTTATCCCGAAAGAATCTCACAACAATTCAAAGTAAGAACAAAAATATTATTATATTATGAGGGTTTTGGAAATATTATTATTACGGTTATGTACAAATACTCGTATATTATAATACCTTCGACATACCAAAGGCCAATTGGCTATCACGCACTGGTAGATATCGCTATCAACCAGAAAAATATAACAAGATCCTGCTGCCAAAAAGCCCATACTAAATATAATATTATTCCACTCCTGGGCAAAGGTCGTATTCTGTAAATAAACGCCTGAAGATTGAAGGCGTCGCCAAGGCTGGCCCATAGATCGATCGTAAATTGTGTCGTGACGATTTGATCACATAAGTACCATTCGGGCTAGCAATAGTTAAGACTAGATCTTGAGAAAATGTGTTTGGAGGAGGCATTTTTACATTGCTGTGGAATAGTATAATATTATGTACGAGTATAATAACAATGCCAAGGCTGCCACAGTATGGTATCCAAGACAGGGACATAGACATCGAGGCAGACCACCAGCCCGATGGTCAGACGATATTGTGAAATATGTCGGAGGGAACTGGATGAGACTCGCACAGGATCGGAAGGTGTGGCGTGAACATGAGGAGGCCTATACCCAGCAGTGGGTGGATACGGGCTGAGTAGATAGATAGATAGATAGATAATAACAATATACATATGACTTCAGCGCATGATGACAGATAATGATTATAATTTTTATGTTAGATTTTACATAACCTCTTAATTAATGGAACTAGGCGTTACTTTGCGGAAATTCATCACGACAATTATTAGTTATTATTTAATATTTAGTGTTAATTTCGCTTTAAATTTGTGAGTCTAACTAAGTTTTAAGAGACGGCGAGGAATTCAAACGTTACCAAAATAGTAATTAGTATTAATTCCACCACCGAGTGCACCACCCGCCCTCCCGCATATGCATGCATTAAGGGTTATAACTATTTGTTAGTGTTAGTTCTGTGGTTACGCGAAACTTAGCTAGAACGAAGGATACGAAACAACGACGACAACGATAACAAACCGCTGCCGGACGCTACGCAAAAATAAACTACAACGCGCAAAAATAGAGCGTTGTGGTCTATTTTTGCACTAAATATTAAATAATAACTAATAATAACCTCTTAACTTAACAGCTACGAACAAGCTAAAGACACGCAGCTAAAGAACACGTGTATAATCTTACTAATATCATAAACGTGAAAGTTTGTAAGAATGGATGTCGGGATGTCTGGATGTCAGGATGTTTATTACTCTTTCACGCCTAAACGGGTACGATTGAGCTGAAATTTTGTATATAGATAGCTTAGACCCTGAAATAACATATAGGCTACATAGGTACGGTGGGTAAAACCCTAGTATAATATAGATCGGCCACATGCCAATCTACAGAAAATCCAAACCACCTACTGGCTGACAACGTGGCCAGTGGCAGAATGCTGGTGGTCTGCTTGTACGTAGATATAGTTCGATCCATACTGTTTCAGTCACCCCAGCTATGGTAGGCGAAGGGTTTTCAACGAACCTACCAGAAAGGAAGATGCTCGTGAGTGCTTGGATTCGTGCATTGAAGAGAAGATGTGGAGATAACTTTGTAGTAGTAGTTGCTGTTGGCTCGTTAACTCTTCGCGATTCTTGTGAATTAGTAAGTTGTTTATTTTGTTGGATAATGCATTGCACTGGTTACCTTTACATTGTCCTCTGTGGCATTTTTTACTTAGAAGAAAATGGGAAGGTGCGCCATAGCCCTATCGTAGCTATGTCAAACTTGGGCATATTGGATTGGAAAGTGTCGACGCGCGCTGATACAAAATTGTTTTAATTTTCCGTTCTTGCGTGGTTAATTAAATAAAGTGGTCCATCTCAGAAACGCCAATACCGCATCTTCCTATTTTTTTAAATCTATGATTTTTATGTTAGACACCGACAACGACAGGGGGACCCTGATGGGAAACGGTTATTATATCAACTGTAGATATCAGCAACACCAGTGAGTGATAAGTGATGTTGATGCGGTGTCTGTCATTAATTATAATCGACGTATTCTCGTCGGTAGGTGGAGAAAAATCCTCCCACGTGGGTTCACTGAACATCATGCCGCAACACGGTCCCACGAGAATGACCGCTCGGTGGCACGGTTGGCACAAGATAGCCGCCGACACAAAATGGCGGATTATAATATATTTTTTTTACAACTTACTTCCTCAATATGGGTATCAAAATGAAAGCGTGTGAATTGTAGAATACTACACACTATGATAATTTTCAAATCCAAGATGGCAGCCACCACAAAATGGCAAATTACATATTTTTTAGTGTTGGAGGTGTTTTAAATTGTGTCTGCATAATGAAATCCTTTTCAATAAAACTCTTAAGTCGACGCTACATAGGCGCGCCTGAGAATCATAATAATCTATTATTATTATACTATTATATAAAGAGGTAATCTGACTGACTGACTCATCATCGTACAGACAAAACCGCTGGACCGATTGAAGTGAAATTTAGCCAGCGTGTTTTTTAGGTAACGTAGGCGACCGATAAGAAGCCATTTTGGAAAATTCCCACCGGAACGGGAATTATTCCCAAAAAACGTTTGTATGCAAATCCGTAACCGCTGAACCGATTTCGCTGAAATTTTGTAAAACGATTGTTTGGGTTGTGTTTAGAAACACTAAATAGTTTTTTGTTAGAAATTAACTTTTAAGAGGAGGGAAAAGGGGGTTCAAAGTTTGTATGAGAAATTTAGAACCGCTGACCCTATTGAGCTAAAATTTGGTACAGAGGTAGATTGAGTCCTAAAAAATGATATGACATACTTTTTATATCACAAAATCAACCATTAGGAGGGGGAAAGGGGGGTGCAAGTTTGTGTAAGAAATCGTTAATCGCTTTTTTGTTTTAGATGAAATTTAGACAGCGTGTTCTTTAAGTAACCTAAGCGATCGATGAGAAGGGATTTTACGAAATTCCCACGGGAACGGGAATTATTCCTAAAAAACGTTTGTATGCAAATCCGTAACCGCTGAACCGATTTCGCTGAAATTTTGTAAAACGATTGTTTGGGTTGTGTTTAGAAACACTAAATAGTTTTTTTTGTCAGAAATAAACTTTTAAGGGGGGGAGTAAAGGAGGGTCAAAGTTTGTAAATATCCCATTTAGAACCGCTGACTCGATCGAGCTAAAATTTGGTACAGAGGTAGATTGAGTCTTAAAAAATGATATAGGATACTTTTTATCCCAGAAATCAACCTTTAAGGGAGGAAAAGGGGGGGGGGGGGGTGCAGGTTTGTGTAAGAAATCGTTAACAGCTTCTGTTTTTGCTGAAATTTGGACAGCGTGTTTTTTAGGTGACTTTGGCAACCCATAAGAAGATTTTGCAAAATTCCCACGGGAACGGGAATTATTCCCAAAAAACGTTTGTATGCAAATCCGTAACCGCTGAACCGATTAAGCCAAAATTTTGTAAAACGATTGTTTGGATTGTGTTTAGAAACATTGAATAGATTTTATTTTTAAAATTACCTTTTAAGTGAAGGAGGTGAAAGTTTATATGAGAAATTTAGAACCGCTGACCTACAGTTTCATAAGCTACAATTTGGTTTATAGGTAGAAATGATATCGGATTTTTATCCCAGAAATCAACCTTCAGGAAATAAACAGAGGAGTGCAAGTTTGTTTAGGAAATCAATGATCGCCTCCCCTTTTGAGCTAAAATTTGATAAAGAAGAAATTAGAGACTCCAAAAAGGTAGCTCTTATGGCGGGGAAAAGGGGTCAGCGTTTTTATGGGAAATCAGTAACCGCAGCTCCTATTTATCAGAAATTCGAAATAGATACAGCTTGAGCCCCGAAAAAGGACATAATAGTCAGCCAAAGAAAGGGCATAATGGTAACACAGGGGTAAAAGGGGGAGAGGGGTCAGATAAGTTGTGGAATTCAGGAACCACGGAATCGATTTGAGCTGCGAGAAGGATAGTACGACAAATGAGAAACCGTTTAATTATTACAATATAGTTAGTTAAAAGTTATCGCGAAAGGACAACAAATTGTTTTAATTCCGGAAAAAGGAACGTGGAAGTTTGTGAAGGCAATCAATAAACGCTAAATTGATGTAGCTATAATTTAGTATGGAGGTATTTTGAATTCCAGGGAAGGACACAAGATTGTTTCCTGCGGTAGCGAAACAAAACTCCATAGAAATACTTAGTCTGATATGTTTAGCTTCTATCTACAGTGGGAGTGAATATAACTATGTACTAATTCTACGCCCACAAAGCTGCAGGGATGGAAATCAAATCATTTTCGATTGGCTGCAACAAAATTTTCGCTTTATGAATTGACTTTCAAGCGCTACGAAGAGCGCGCGGGGTCAGCTGGTATTCTTATAATATAATGGTTGAACTTCGCTATTCGTGCTTGCGTATTCGCAATATTCGCCTGAACACCTACGGCCATTCGAAATGACTATTATTTAAATGTCAACTAAAATATAATGTATTATTCATTTATTTGTATAACTTTAAGGCACAGTACTGCGAGAGGAATAATGTAGATGCTATATCATTCTCATCCAATCTTATCGCTGGCCCAACCAACGCGGTAGAGGCGGCTTCAGACTTAGCTTATATAGCCAAATGTACACGCCTGCCCGTTTATCTTCAGGGTAATCCTACTAACAACTACGATTGCGGTCGTAACCGTAAGTAAAAAATTTTATTATATTTTTTTTTGTCACAAGGTACCTACATAAAAGAAGTGATTACAAGTGAAATTTAAAAAAAAACTTTTTAAAAACAAGCTTTTATTATTAATACCATAAAATACCCGTCAAAACGAATCAAATGAGCCCAAACTCGATGGGGTTACGTCGTTTAATTATGGAGTTCATAATATAGCTACCTTCCCCCGCTCCATCATCAGATAAGCTTGATGTCATAATAATATTGCATTGTCATCCGATTTATGCATGCATGCAAAATTTCAGCTCAATCAGACACCGGGAAGTGGGTCAAATTTAACTTGCAAGATTTGATTACAGACAGACGACAGATAAGTGAAAGTAAATAAAAGCTTGTAATAAATTGCAAATGCAAAGAATAATTCAGTTTTTTTTTTTAATTCTCCAATCGACCTAACATAGCAACTTCATAGTGTTTAATACCGCATCCACATTCAGCCGAAACGGGCACGGCAGTGAGCAAGGCATGTGTTTACACCTCGACCTGCCATGGAAGTATTGAGTTTACACGCATGCCCTGCGCTTATTTTATTTTATCTTATGTCGGGGGCTAATAAAGCCAGCCACACCATTGGTATCTATTGTGTTAACCCCTTGCCTATCGTTTCCTACTCTTCGAAGAAGCGGTGATCCCACTAAGAGGAATAAACTAAGAGGTTTGGGGTACGCTGTCACAAGGAGGCTCATGCATTTCGTAGCCAAGACACCGCACTCACACAAAATGTGTGCTCCATGGTTTCGGTGCCCTCAACACAGCCTCTACAGTAGTTTGCTGTAGTCAGCTTCATTTTGAACAGCATGTCGTTTGTTTCATAATGCCCAGTTAAGGCACCAATGATTGCTCTTCTTTTTCTTCTTTTCTTTTTTATTCCGAATAAATTTAGAAGCTCCTTTGTAGCTGTTACCTAGGAATTTCTTCAATTCAATTCAAAATTCTTTATTGCGAATTTAGGTAAAGAATACGGTAAGTTACTTATACTTCGAATTTGCCTTGCTTACTGCCCTGCCCTTTTTTATTATATTTGCAAAGTAAAAATTACATGTGACCAAACATTTTTACTCGGATTTTTTACTTAATTATACTCGATGGGCGAAACTATATTAAAATCTATTTTTTACAGTAAATTACGGACAAATAGTCAGTATTTGTATCAGAACCATACAGAACTTCGCTGGCTTGATAGCTCCTATAGAGACCGTGTTACAAGCTAGATCTTACAATGCGAATTCTACGTGTAAGGTGCAGTACATCGTATATTACTATGTAAGTTTTTTTACGTAACAATATCTATCTGTCGTTGGTAGATCAAACAGCCACTCTTTCCTTTTTATATATTTGGAATGAGTTTCTGTCACCCAATATGGTGGTTAAACTTGAAAAAATAAGGCTTTCTTGTTGACAACGCAAGCCTAAAAAACATTGCGTTTAAATATGTGTGGACTTCTACTGTTTTTTTTATAATAAGTAAGAAGACGAGCAAGAGGCTCTCCTGATGTTAAGAGATGACGCTATCGCTGCATATAATCAGTACAATGCCACCTAGGATTTCATAATGATGTGAAATTCTAGGCACACTGCACCAATGCTTCTTACTCAAGAGTCATAAGAAGTTAATACTTTTAGCCTAGTAAATTCACTAGCTACAGTGCTCTCCTACCGAAGCACGGCAATGTTTGCACATCACTGCTCAGCGGTAGAATAACTGTTGTGCGTTGGGGTACCCACCTAGATATCCGACAGCAAAGGAAGTCTACACCCGGTAAAATTTTGTTCTTTAAAGCACTAACAATAATATAATAATATTTTCAACGTGTTTTTGTATAATTCCAGTATTCAGTACGAGCTGCAAACGTATTGGATTTCGATGCTCATTCAACCCCATTCGCAAATATTTTCCCGGACATCGTCAATCAATTGGATAACGCTAAGTACGCCAGTGAAGCATCACGGGCTCAGATAAGGTTGAGCGAATTGGCTTCGCCTCTGTGCTATCTAAGACCGAATTGTAAGTTTACTAAGATTTAAACTTATCATCATCTCCCCTTTATTTGGGCCCAGAAAAATATGTTACGCATCGTAACCCTGCGCCCGGGTACGCAAGGTGGTATTGTATGACTCCCCCGCTGAAGCTGGGCGCGGCGCGGCGGGGATATCCACTAAAACTTGGGGGTGTTCCCGCGGGACGTCATATGCCGGGGCAGCGGGAATGTTGAAACACTCGTCCGCTTCGCAGCTTAAGAAAATATCCGCACGAAATATATCGAAAATATTTTTTTATTTCAGGCAGACTCATATGTGCAGTAAACATTTTGAAGGCCACCTTTTATCTTAAATCTGGAATCTTCACTGGCAGCCCTAGGGCACCTCTGTGTCGCATAACGTCTCAAGATATTAAAGATGTCACCGCATTTTTGCAGTCTAACAATGAATGTTTAGCTTTTTCTCTAGCTCTCAGTCTTTAGATGGGATACTACGGGGCTTTCGCGTAAAGGAACCGTGTTATTTACAATATGAATAAATTATGGATGTTTTTTTTCTTTTAATTCATTACATAATTCAAGTTACAGAAATATGTCTAAAAAAGTGTGTATTTTTATATTGCCAGAATCGTTCACAAAGTATGTTCATACGATATCATAATATCTACACTAAAAACTATAATGTATAATACTTTTAAATTAAAAATATTTTAAGACAAAGTTAATTTCTGTACATGTGTGTTATCATCTTATTATAAAATAAAAAATTTGCGTGTTAATCATTATTTATTGTTTTATTTACTTGGTTTATAAATATGTATGATGAACTAATGAACAGCTGTGGTAACGCGAGCGGAAAGATATCCCCTAGACAAATAATAAAATAATTTAATTTAGCATTACTAACAACTCAGACCAATTTATTTTTTTTATTTAGCAAATTAATAGTCCTACATTTAATCAGAACATAAGCCGACTGCGGCCCGCACTTCACTGCGGCCCGCGCATGATTTGTTCCCAGTGAACTGGATTTTATATCGCTGGTTGTTTCACACTATGCAATGCCGCATTATAAGAAAACGTCGCGTCATGCACCTATTGTGAAAAGACAAAAATAAATAGGCAAAGCGCTAGTCGGCCTATGCGTAGTGTAGATTCCGTTTCCGTTTCATACCTCACATGTAAGACGGGGGTCTTATATTATACCCTTCTCTATGCAAAATGAGAGTATCTATTGGTAGAGAGGTATCTATATATTGTACCCTTCTCTATGCAAAATTACAGCTCTATGCAAAATTTCTAGAACTTATATACTAGTTTCAAAGCCGCGGATCGACGGACGTATGGACGGACGGATGGACGGACAAAGTGAAACTATAAGGCTTCCTTGTTGATTACGGAAGCCTAAAAAGACTCCTTTATATCATTTTCTGTACGCGTGGAGCAAGCTGAGCGGACCGCCCACATAGTCAGGGTTATTAAATTTTCACGGCGATCGCAGCAAGCTGCTAGTGTTAGTGCTGCTGCTCTTATTAGTAAAATTATTTTAATTTTCTTGGCACTCAGACTTTCAAAACGACCTATTGGGTAATTCTCACACCCACTACGATTGATGACAACTTCAATGTACATTGCTGCGTTTGTAGTTTTGCTCATAATAATGAGGAGGTTTAAGCAAGTAACGTACGCAATTTTGTCTATGGATTCTAGAGTTTTACATGTAGTTGGGCGATATCTAATAGGCCCCCCCTGATTTCATGGTCAGAATTAAAAAAAATGCTTGGTGCTCGCAGCGCGTTGCTTGCGCACATTCATAATATTAAGGATTATAACTATTTTCGACACTTAGGTATAGATTGCGTATTCGTATACTTTAGTCAGAATTTAAAAAAATCTTTACAGTCCCACAGGAAGGTGCTCGCGCACTTTAAAATATTTGAAACAGTAATTCAACAATTTAACGTTTCAATGTGCCGACAAAAACTATCTTAGTTTTGCTCATTTTATTACCCTATACCCCCCCCCCCCTATACTTACCCCCCTTCTATACTTTTCCTCGAAAAGTTCGTCAGTCCTCGGTAAAGACACGGTAAAGAGATATATCTCTTTACCGTGGTAAAGGTGCAGCCCGCGGCAATATTGTCGTAACATTTGTGGCCCGCATACCTATACGAAAAGGTCGCCGACCGCTGGCTTAGATTAATAATTATCTTACTAATATGATACACGCGAATTTTTTAAAGAATTATTGGATGTATAACGGGTAGGCTGATTGAGCTGAAATTTGGTATAGAGATAACTTAGATAATGGAATAACACAGTACAGCGGGTAAAACCGCTGGGCGCAGCTAGTGTAGTACAAAATATTCAAATTCTGTAGCTTAATTGGTTAAAAAATAAGTTTAGAGTGAAATTAGATGGACTTAAATTTTAATTTACTTATTTTAATTTACTCAAATACAAATAAATACAAATCATTTATTTGCACACATTGGTATACAGGTTTACAGATGTTATTGTTTAGAAATTATAAGTACTCCATGTCTCACCGTCAGGCATGCAAATTTTTTTTAATGTACAATTTTATATAGTTAAAGTTAAGTCAAATAATATATTTTTTCGATTTGAAATATATATTATGTTTCAGCTAAAATCCGAAGCGCGGCTACATCTAGGTTTAGCCAGTTAAACCTAGGTGTAGTCGACCGCAGTCGGTTAAAGTTAGGTGTAAACGAAATGTTTGTAAAAAAACTTGTTTTTTTATTACGAAGTTCTGGGCAGACCCACATCAGTTAGGTTGTGATTACAACGTGCGAGACGAGCGAGCGAAGCGAGCGTGCTGCGGTAGTAGCCGGCGAAGCACCAGATCGGACTTATCCTTATTCCAAAGTTCGCAATTCATCATGTTAATTTTATTAAGATCTCCATACAACAACAATTAAACATGTTGATAACGACTGGCCTCACGTTTTAAACGCGTGAGGCTGAAAATAAATCTTCTACGCCTAACTTTAACCGACTGTGGTCGGCTACACCTAGGTTTAACCGGCTAAATCTAGGTGTAGCCGCACTTCGGACTTTAGCCGTATGTCGGAGCCAAAGCGCCTCACCAGCCGGGCCCGCGACCAATGCCGGCGGTGCGGGGGACGAGGGCCGAAGCCCGTTCCGGGACCCGCCGCGTGCCAACACTACCACTCGACCGACCGATGGACCTCAGTGCATAAGTTTATACTGACAAATAAATTCATTAATTACACTCCACTTTTATTATTCCTAAACATATGGTCCTTCGAGCCGAACGTATCTCAGTCTTGTTTTTACTTTTATTTCATTTTCGAATTATAATTATAGGTCCAAATACATCTACTCATTTTTTTTTATTTTTTTTTGTAATAAATAAAAAAGGTTATACATATTTAAAGGTCTGGTTTCTAAAACAAATTATGTTCCTAACGAAAAATAGGTTTTTTATTTTTCCTGTAAAGTTGAGTTTTTGCTGTTATCTGTTTATTCGCCGGGACGGCGATGTTTCATAAGCATTATTACAAAAATGCATTATGGTAATAAATGTAGCATTATAGCAAAATTAGCGTTGGCCATTAGTTTTTTCGAAACATCTAGACTTTCAGGATGCATATATTAATTATAACAGATAAATACCTAATAACCATTTTTGTTGTTAACTATTGATAAGTGAGTAGAGGAAGGAGTAAACCATTTTAATAGCACAATTGTTTCAGTTAAATGTCATGAACATTTTGTTCAGCGTACAGGCTCATTTATATAATGGTTGAATACACAAATTAATTATGTATGAAAAACAATTTGGTATTTAGCATACACGAGTAGTATATTGGTTAAAACCTGTTTTGTTACAGTATATAAACACGATAAAAATTTCTTTTTGGATTAGGAATTTTCTATTAAACAAGTAAGAAAGGTATTTTTGATCTTCAAGATGAATAATTACAAAATAGTATTTTCTTTTTTGTTTACGTTATTTTATGGTACAAAAGTGGAAGCTGAAAAGGTAACGTAAGATTTCCATGTTATTAGTCATAATCTTTATTTATTTCTTTTTGCTTTTCTTCTGTTTATTTAGATTTAAGTGTTTGTACAAATTATGGTGAAACAATAAAGAGTTATCTTATCTTATCTTTACAAAACATTATAGAGATTTTTTGGAAAATTTAACAGGAAAATCGTGATGAAATAATCGCGCTACCAAGTGCATAGCGACAATAACAATTGCATGTGAGTTATACTGGTGGTAGGCTTTGGCCGAGTCTAGTTACCACCAAAAGTGAAACGTTAAAAAAACTTTTAAATAACAAGTGAAATTTTAAAAATACTTTTTAAAAACAAGCTTTAATTATTATTATCGTCTTGTATCATAAAGTACTCGTCAAGACGAATCAAATGAGCCCAAACTCGATGGGGTTGCGTTGTTTTATGACAGAGTTCCTATGGCCACCTTCTAGCTCCATCATCAGATCAGCTTGATCTCATAAAAATATTGCATTGTCATCCGATTTACACACACATGCAAATTTTCAGCTCAATTGGAAACCGGGAAGTGGGTCAAATTGAACTTGCAAGATTTGATTACAGACAGACAGACAGACAGACAGACAGGTGAAAGTAATATAAAGCTTGTAAAAACAAGCTTTTATAATTATTACCATCTAGTACCATAAAGTACTCGTCAAGACGAATCAAATGAGCCCAAACTCGATGGGGTTACGTCGTTTAATAATGGAGTTCCTATGGCCATCTTCCAGCTCCATTATCAGATCAGCTCGATGTCATAAAAATATTGCATTTTCATCCGATTTATACAGGCACAGGCATGCAAAATTTCAGCTTAATTGGACACCGGGAAGAGGGTCAAATTAAACTTGCAAAATTTGATTACAGACAGACAACAAGACAGGTGAAAGTAAATAAAAGCTTTTATTTTATGTGGAGAAGTAAGAAGTCGAGCAAGACGCTCTCCTGATGTTAAGAGATAACGCTGCCTATATAATCTGCCTATATATAATCAGTACAGTGCTACCCAGAATTTCACAATGATGTGCAATTCTAGGTACACTGCACCAACGCTTCTTACTTAAGAGTCATAAGATGTTAAGACTCTTTAGCCCAGTAATTTCACTAGCTACAGTGCCCTCCTACCTCCCTAGCTTGTAAAAAAAGTGCATCTAGTATACTGTACTAATTATAATGGGCAGCGTTAATCTATTACCATAAGGAGAGCGTCTTGCTCGTCTTTTTACTAAATTGTATTAAAAAGTTCGTTTCCGTTCTTAGACAAGTAGAGAGGAATAGAAGTAAAAAACTTCTTTATATTTTATATGATTGCAGATTATGAATTTAAACGGAAATACACTGACCCCAGCGTTCACTCCATTTAAAAGAGACGGAAGAATTTACTATGAAGTTATACCTAGTTACGCTGAATATATGTGCAAAGAAAATCTTACAACAATTTGGTGTAAGTATACTGCCTAATCCAGTTTCTATGTAGGCTTACTAGGGATGGCTCATTTTTATGGTTTAAATTTGGTAATAATAATAATAATCTATGTAAATGTAAAAATTGGGGGTATTATCGCTAATAGCGATCTCTTTCAGACAACCGTGCAGAGAGAGGAGAGTATTTATATTCGTGTAGTTGATAATAATATTATTATTATCTATATCTCTTATTGCCTGCAAAATAGTTAACTGTCCATAAATTTGTCGGCGTTGTATGTAGCGCTTATTTATTTATTTATCAATAACAACTCATTGTTATTTATTTATTTCGAAAACCATGTAGGTTACATTGCACAGATTATATTATATTGTGTAAAAAGAAGTTTCACTACACTCCCTGACCATATTATTTATATGCTCAGTGACCCTGACAGGGCACTTGTCGCTTGTGCGAGCATGCTTTGTATATTATATACAATAAAGTTACAGTGTACAGTGTACAATCTAGTCAATTAAAATTATAAAATACAAGTTAAGTAAAACACACAGCATGAATCTAAAATTACATGACATTACATCTTAATCTTCCATACGAACACATTTTTAATGTAATGTCGTGTATTGTGCATTTTTTTCAGTGTTCGCACCATCAGGGGAAGCGTTTTCATTGAACCTTCAAGAGAGGAAAAATTTATTAAGTGCCTGGCTCAGAGCTTTTCGGAAAGTACCCGTTTGTAAAAAGGTGACAGTCACCGTCGAGTTAAGTTTTTTAACATCTTGGGATACTTGTGAACTTGTAAGTATGATGAAAATAATAACATAGGTACTAACTAGTTGAGCCCGGTGGTTTTACCCACTGGAAAGTAGCCAATGGCCTATGTGTTATTCCAGAGTTTCCAGAGAGGTTTTTAGAGTTTCGAGATACCATGGTCTAAGCTATAGGAGGTAGGGGTTGCGGACGAGTGCTTCGACGTACCCGTTGCCCCGGTATTATGGCGTCCCGCAGAAATAATCCCGCCACTGTCATCTTCGGCGGTGTAGTCCCACATACCACCCTTTTTATCCTAGCAACAAACGAAAGTCATGACATTGTTTATTAGCTTTTTTCTTTGGACATTCTTTTTATTTCATTTTATTTATGTGTAGTCAATCTAATGTTATTAATTATTTAGGGTTTACTAATGTGTGTGTGTGCCTAATATTACTAATATTAATTTAAGAATCATGTAAGTTGTCCACAATTTTATATGTCATATCTAAATATTTGTACACCGGTAATCCGGTAGGGTATTTGAGACAACATATTATTGTTTACCATCTTTTTACAATACTCGAACAAATAAATAAATTTCATTTCATTTCATTCATTTCATTTCATGTGACCTGCGCGCTGAGTGACGATGCGTAACGCATTTATCCTGGGTTAAAAAAAAGGTCTAAGCTAACTGATCACGGACGCGCAAAACTAACGGAGGGGGAGTCCCACATATCATTCTCTAAGTTACTTAATATACTTTCGCATTTTTTATATTAGTAGGCTATAGTATTTTTTCATAACTTGCAGGCTACGTATTGTGAGCGACTTAAAGTAGATGGTCTGATTTATCAGCCAATGACTGCCGCTGGCCCAACCAACGCGGCCGAGGTGAATTCAGACTTGAGCTACGTGGCTAGATGTGCCCCCTCTATACCAATTTATCTTTCAAACAATCCTGATTACAATTGCGGTCAAAATAGTAAGTGTAAATTGGGCCACTTAACCTATTTTTTTCCCTGGATCCTGTCATCTGCGCCAATTTCCTTGGCTAACTTAAATAGTGCAGATGATAAAAAAATTAAAAGTATATAAACTTTACCGCGTTTCTAAGAACTTTTACAGATACTAAAATCAGAGAAAGATTTATAATAATATATTTTAATATAGTAAATTTATTTTTTACAGTTTATTATATCTCATATCTAGGATCTAAAGGTAGTCACCCAAAAATAGCAGAAATTAGATCAAGATGTGCAATATTATACAATAATATTATAATATGACCTATTTATTTAAATATTTTATTGAATAGCCCATCAGATGACTGTGTGTATTGAAAAATTCCTAAAAAATAATTCTGTTTTCCCAGTCAACTACGGTGAAGCAGTCAGGTTAAGTATCAACAACATTCCAAATTACAGCGGCTTCATAGCAAGAGTAGAAACAGTTTTACAGGCCATATCTTATAATGCAAACTACTCTTCATCTACTTGTAAAGTGCAGTACATTGCATTTTTATACGTAAGTGATATTTCCTGAATTTCACGTTTTTCTCATTAAGCTTTTATCTTTTTTAAGCATGAATTTAATTGTAGCATCTTTATCTCATGGCTAAGTGTGAAATCAAGTTATAATTCATCAAAAAAATCTGATTTCTATATTCTTTGGATGCTAGGTGCCTTGTTTTGTGAAGGGACTTCATGTAGAGGCGGCCAAAGAGTCGTGTTGACCGTGTAGGAAGATTGGTGACCGAAAAATCTTAATTACGGGTAGTTTACGCAGTCTAGGTATAAAGATGCTTGACTCTTACGTTGTAAGGGTAACCTTTCCTATTAAACTCATCAACTCAAAAAAGGAGTACAAGTTGTACAATGAAAATATAATTAATTTTGATTTTCTTCAACTCATCCCATTTGGGCCGTAGGCTTGAAGGACGAGTTGGGAATCACTCAACTCCAATTACAGGGTATGATTATACGAGTAATTAGCTTACGTTTATGTTTTCAACCCCTTTCTTAGTGGATATCTACGTCACAATACGTCTGTTCCAAATAGCCCAGTCAATGAGTGCCCAAAAAGGGTATGTGGATCGAAAAGTCGAAAGCAGAAAAACTAACTTAGTAACTTTGTTTGGACTAGTTAGGAGATAAACATACTAAAAGTCCCCACCCCTCCGAGGTGAGCCCGAGGGGGGGGAGGCTTGTATAGCTAAGCTATACTAGCTAAGCTCATAGCTGGACAACGATTGGAGATAGATAAAAAGTGTCAAGGCCGAAGTTGTAGAAAATTTTATGAGGTTTAATAATGTAGCACAACAAAATATCGTACAACGCACAGTTTTTGACATATAAGCAAAAAACCTAAAAATGGGACCTTCTTCGGCCTCGGTGGGGACTTTTAGTACGTTTATCTCCTAACTAGTCCAAACAAAGTTACTAAGTTAGTTTTTCTGCTTTCGACTTTTCGATCCACATTTCTTCTTTTACTGGACTAAAATATCTGTAGTCTATTTAAGAGATTTGGGGTGTGCGCTGATCAACGAATTAGGGAAATAAGCGCTGATCAGTTAACTAGTCTAACAGTCACGCTTATTTTTTCAATAAAATATAATCTAAATAAATTTATAAAACAGGTTTCAGCAAGTGCCTCAAGACTCCTCGATTTCGATGCCCATTCAACTCCCTTCGCCAATATTTACCCGGAAATTTACAACAAAATAAGTAAAGCTTGCTCCGTTGAGGAGTTACGTCGAGATCAGAAGAAATTTAACGAAGTGGCCTCGCCTTTGTGTTATTATAAACCATGTAAGTAATAAAACTTGGACTACATAAAAATAAAACCGGTCAAGTACGAGTAGGACTCGAGCACCGAGGGTTCCGTACAAACCCGTAGGTTTGTACGGAACCCTAAGGAAAAGTGGCTATAATATATTATATACTGTAGGTCTTGATTCCCTTGCAAGTACTTTCGAGTTTGAAAATATGCGGCTAAAATTGCTGTTTCTTTTGATTGCATTGACATAGATGTTTGATTTTTTTACAACTTAAAGTTATTATAAAGCTGAGTATTTGATATGTATTTCAATTTAATACCCGTACGCGTTCTTGAGGAAAGGGGTAGTAAATACAAAATTATTAAAAATATTTTTTTATATGATGTAACTAAAAATGTACAGTTTTCGCAATTTTTCCTGTGCCTATGATTTAAGACGTTGCTGCGTACCAAATTTCAAGATTCTGAGTTAACGGCAAGTACCCTGTAGGTTTTGATTCCCTTGAGAGTAGTCGCAAGTTTAAAAATACGGCTAAAATAGCTATTTCTTTTAATGCGTTGAGATAGAAGTCTGATTTTATTACAGTTTAAAGGTATATTATAGACCTTAGTATTCGATATGAATTTCAGTTTAATATCTGCACGCGTTCATGAGAAATGAGGTAGTAAGTATGAATTTTTTAAAAATATTTTTTATATGATGTAACAAAAAAATTACAGATTTCGCAATTTTTCCTTTATCTGTGCTCTAAGGAATAGCTTTTTACCAAATTTCAAGATTCTAAGTTCACGATAAGTACCCTGTAGGTTTTGATTTTTTGAGAGTAGTTGCGAGTTTAAAATTGCGACTAAAATTGCTGTTTCTTTTGAATGCGTTGACATAGGGGTTTGATTTTATCGCAGTTGAAAGGTATTATAGACTTAAGTATTTGATATGAATTTCAATGTAATACGTCTACGCGTTCATGAGAAAAGAGGTAGTAGGTATAGAAATATTCAAAATATTTTTTTCATATGATGCAAATAAAAATTTATGGTTTTCGCAATTTTTCCTTTATCTGAGCTCTAAGGAGTTGCTTCGTGCCAAATTTCAAGATTCTGAGTTCACGAGAAGTACCCCGTAGGTTTCGATTTATTTTGGAATGTCGAAAATTTGCTGAAATTTGCGACATATTCGACTATATCTTTTGATTGCGTTGGCCTAGAAGTTTGAAATTTTCACAGCTTCAAGAAGCAATAGACCTTAGTATTTTCTGTAAATTTCAGCTTGCTACCTCCACGCGTTCCTGAGAAAAAGGGTCTTGACAGACAGACAGACAGACAGACGGACGGACAACAAAGTGATCCTATAAGGGTTCCGTTTTTTCCTTTTGAGGTACGGAACCCTAAAAAGCATTATTGAGTGACCACTTATTTATGTTAATGCGGGACTTTGCTGGAATTTCGCTCATCTGGAGTTTTCTATGCGGTGGGAAAGGCCCCACGAGGGCTAGGGCGATTCACACCGTGGTCCGAACCATTTAAGATTTGAATGGCCTAAAGACCCGAATTTGTACCAAACAAGTTCATCAGCAATTATGCCACTGTCTACATACAGATTATAATTTATTTATTTACGTTAATTAAAACAATATAACAACATTAATTAAAGATAAGAAATAAGCGCGGCAGACAGCCTAAGGCGGAACACCAGCGTCAAACCTGTTTACCTTTATTTATTTATTTATTTATTAAAGCATGCCAACATAATGTACACCTTTACTAACAATTACACACATTTTTATAATACATGCTAAGTGTCATTACATTTATAGGCACAGACTGCATTTAATGAGGTGTGCGAGTAACTTTACATTAAAATAACCTACCTACCTACCTATTACCTTTGGAACTTATTGAGCTGAAATATGGTATCCAGTTAGCTTAGAACTTAAAAAATAGCACACAGGTTTTTTAATCTTGTATTTTCAGCGGGTAAGACCACATACTTAAAAATACAAGATTAAAGTTTGTTTAATTCTTTTTAACCCCCGACGCAAAAACGACAGGGTGTTATAAGTTTGACGTGTCCGTGTGTCTGTGTTTGTGTGTGTCTGTCTGTGGCATCGTAGCTCCCGTACGGATGAGCGGATTTTGATTTAGTTTTTTTTTGTTTGAAAGTAGAGTTAGTCGAGAGTGTTCTTAGCTATGTTTGGTGGAAATCGGTCCAAGATGGCCGCCGCTACAAAATGGCGGTTTACTGTTTTTCTCCACGACCCCATCGATATAGGTATCAAATGAAAGGGCTTAACAAGTAGAATACGCAAGATGACCGCCACCACAAAATGGTTAATTACATATTGCGTTGGTGGTTTTTTAAATGTTTAATTTAATTTACTTGTCATAAATTTTTCTTCTTTTCCAGGCAGACTTGTATGTCCAATAAATGTTTTGAAAGCTGCAATGATTGTAAGGACAGGAATCGACGTAGGCAACACGAGGCATCCTCTGTGCTGTGTCTCGAAAGGAGATATACAATTCGTTACAGAATTATTCAAATCTAAGGATGTGTCAGTAGCGAACCCGACGATTCAGAGAGACGGCATGTCGTTCCCAAAAGAATTTTAAAACTAGTCTTTCTGAAGTATAAAGAAGGAAGAGTAAATATTAGCTCATATAATTTACTAGTGGACCCGCGCGCACTTTGTAACGATTAATAGAAAATTATCAGTGTTCTGCTATATTATGCATGTATTATACATTTCCGTTGCGTAGTTTTAAAGATATAAGCATATAATAGGGATAGACAGACGCGAGGTGCGACTTTATTTTACACTATGTGTAGTGATTCAAAAGGATGGCGTATTAGTACGATTTTTTAAATATAAAAATATGTTCATAAAATTCACTTGTTTTATTTTTTATTGGGCGAAGTTTTTTAACACTTTTCTACCATAAAACTTATAACTGCTATTGACATGACTTTATGTCTTGGGGTTTTCTATGTACATTCCCCACAGGATGGTTTGATGTTAAGAAATAAAAGACTCTCAGAGATGTTAAGAGTGTTCCCCAAGTGAGGTTGGGGGCGCTTAGTCGGGCGTTACGACGTTACTATAGAAATCAGCTGGCACTTAATAAGAGTACAGTCATCTTGGGTAACTTTGAATCTCGGTCTAATTTGAACGAGGTTGTAAAAATAGTTTAGTATTTTTATACATGGACCGTTAAATCGTTAAGTTGGAACGTTAAAGTACCTATTTAAAAAATATTTTAAGGATCCATTATACGCCGTTTTTTTTCATACAAACCTTTCAACCCCGACGCAAAAACGACGAGGTGGAAATCGGTCCAAGATGGCCGCCGTTACAAAATGGGGGATTACATTTTTTTTACTACGACCCCGTCAATATGTATATCAAATGAAAGGGCTTAACTAATAGAATACTATGAACAAAGCACTATATAAAATTTAAAATCCAAGATGGCCACCACAAAATAGTGAATTACATATAGCGTTGGGGTTTTTTTTTAATTTTAAATTAAATTCACTTGTTTCTTAAATAATTCCCGTTCCGGTAGAATTACCTACGCAAAATCACATCTTAGTAAGCACATATCAATGCCAATTTTCAGACTCTTAGGTCTTGTAGTTATGTGGATTTCGTGATGAGTGAGTCAGTGAATTTTTTACTCGTTTATATAACTCTATATAGAAGGATATTAATAAATTAAATAAATATTTTAGGACATTTTACACAACGCCACCTAACCCCAAGCTAAGCAACTTAATGCTTGTGTTATGGTGATAACGGATATAATACTCATATACTTTTCTTTTTGTAAATACATACCTACTTAGAATAGATATTAAAAACCACCCAAACCAGAAACAAATATCTGTGGATCACACAAACATTTATCCCATGCGGGAATCGAACCCGCAACCTTCTGCGTTGTAAGCGGGTATTAGCCCACCGCGCCACATAGGTCGTATATTAGCAGTTAATCACAGCTTGCGTAAAATGAGAATTAAAAAATCACTAATGGGCCTAGCACGCCTAAACTGTTATCCCGTACATTCTCAAAAGTAGGGCACGATCACTAAAGTCAGACTACCCACTACCCCTTTATCACTTCTTCATAAGCCAAGACAAATCCCCCGCTGACTTTTCAAGCAGGGGTAAATTTTCATTTACTAATACCACGGTAAAGAGATATACAGTAGTTTGACTCCATAGAAACGGCCGGAATTTGGGAGTGAGTAGATGTCGGTAGATGTGGGTAGAAGTGGGTATATAATCCAGAAGCGAGTGCCACGCAGCGACGGGCGGACGTCGCGATAGTTTTTTTGCAAGTATTTAGTGTAATTTACGTTTAGTCCAGTAAAAGAAGAAATGTGGATCGAAAAGTCGAAAGCAGAAAAACTAACTTAGTAACTTTGTTTGGACTAGTTAGGAGATAAACATACTAAAAGTCCCCACCCCTCCGAGGTGAGCCCGAGGGGGGGGAGGCCGAAGAAGGTCCCATTTTTAGGTTTTTTGCTTATATGTCGAAAACTGTGCGTTGTACGATATTTTGTTGTGCTACATTATTAAACTTCATAAAATTTTCTACAACTTCGGCCTTGACACTTTTTATCTATCTCCAATCGTTGTCCAGCTATGAGCTTCCAAACATGGTCTATTTTGAAAACGCTTAAATTAGTTTTCCATACAAAGTCAGTAAAAAAATCTAACAAATAAAATTTGACCAACTTCTGGTTGTCGTATCATAATGAAACTTTGCAAATGTCTAGAAATCTGATGACAATTTAATAATCTGGTACTACTGAGCTGATGTGATGATGGAGCTAGGAGGTGTCTACTGAAACTCATCAAGGGCTATTAGTAAAACCGGCGAGTTTAGGCTCATTACATTCGGATTGATGAGTTGTCTTTGTCTTGTCTCTTGTCTTGTCTCTTGTCTTGTCTCTTGTCTTGTCTCTTGTCTTGTCTCTTGTCTTGTCTCTTGTCTTGTCTCTTGTCTTGTCTCTTGTCTTGTCTCTTGTCTTGTCTCTTGTCTTGTCTCTTGTCTTGTCTCTTGTCTTGTCTCTTGTCTTGTCTCTTGTCTTGTCTCTTGTCTTGTCTCTTGTCTTGTCTCTTGTCTTGTCTCTTGTCTTGTCTCTTGTCTTGTCTCTTGTCTTGTCTCTTGTCTTGTCTCTTGTCTTGTCTCTTGTCTTGTCTCTTGTCTTGTCTCTTGTCTTGTCTCTTGTCTTGTCTCTTGTCTTGTCTCTTGTCTTGTCTCTTGTCTTGTCTCTTGTCTTGTCTCTTGTCTTGTCTCTTGTCTTGTCTCTTGTCTTGTCTCTTGTCTTGTCTCTTGTCTTGTCTCTTGTCTTGTCTCTTGTCTTGTCTCTTGTCTTGTCTCTTGTCTTGTCTCTTGTCTTGTCTCTTGTCTTGTCTCTTGTCTTGTCTCTTGTCTTGTCTCTTGTCTTGTCTCTTGTCTTGTCTCTTGTCTTGTCTCTTGTCTTGTCTCTTGTCTTGTCTCTTGTCTTGTCTCTTGTCTTGTCTCTTGTCTTGTCTCTTGTCTTGTCTCTTGTCTTGTCTCTTGTCTTGTCTCTTGTCTTGTCTCTTGTCTTGTCTCTTGTCTTGTCTCTTGTCTTGTCTCTTGTCTTGTCTCTTGTCTTGTCTCTTGTCTTGTCTCTTGTCTTGTCTCTTGTCTTGTCTCTTGTCTTGTCTCTTGTCTTGTCTCTTGTCTTGTCTAGATAGTAGCTCAAGTAAGTAGATGATATGAAATAGGTAGGTACCTACTGTATGCGGGCAGCGGCTGCCCGGCAGCCCTATGACTTGCGCATGTACCGCGAGACTGTAGGTATTTATGTTCAAAAATCACGCTCAGTCAAACTACTGTATATCTCTTTACCGTGCTAATAAGTTTTAACATATTATACTAATCGTAATCGTAGTATATATATCCGTTATTCTAACCACCATAACACAAGCATTAAGTTGCTTAGCTTGGGGTTAGGTGGCGCTGTGTGTAATGTCCTGAAATATTTATTTATTTATCGTATTGATTTTGTAATGCAGTTATTATAGCGTATAACTTATGGCATACCCTTATTTGCTAATTTAATTTTTGTTAGATTTGTGTACCTATTGTTTAACTAACTACTTGTAAGAAAACTATGTACCTACTCATGAGTCACCTATACAAACGGGAGGCCTTGGTGGTTGTAATACAGTTTTGTTTACTAGTACGGCCACCATAGTTCCCTGAATAATTAGGTAGCACTACTGTGTGTACATCGAATAAATAAATAAATACGACTTTATGAACACACCCATCAATCACATCACACATTATTATTTATTTTTGCCATTATCGTCCCACTGCAGGGCAAATACCTCCCTTCCCTCCTTCCATTCTTCACGTGCAAGGGCCATGGTTCACATCACACATATCGTTCCAAAATTTTTAGCTTTATTTTCGTGACAAGGACTTTCCACCCTTGCCTTGTTAAATTTTTTTATTAGGTATTTAGTATTCGGTTGACAACAGTGTTTGATGATTAGGAAAGGTACGAGTAGATAATATTTGTATATTTATATAAATTGGAACTTTTTAACAGCTAATTAAGTAAAAAATAATAATCCATTTTAAGGGCCTAATTAGTGTTTATATAAAATTGATAATATACTTGATATGTGAGTACCTTTTTTCCGATAAGTTAAACTCAATAATTAGCAAGTTTTTTATTATATAAACAAGTTTTGGAAAAATGTATATAAAGTCGCATGTTTTTCCTTTTTTATTATTATTTGGGGACCAACAGTGTTAGAATTAGCTTAATTAATTAACTGAAAATGATTTTTAAAAATTCATTTATTTGCACAATTTTTTTGTGCACATTTTTTTATAATGGTGAAGCAGTTAAGGTAATTTTTTTTTTCTATTTATTCTGATACGCCATTAATAGATTAATAGATTATTATTTACTTATCGAAGTCTCTCTTTCTGTTTAATGTGTACAGTATCATTTAATTCGACCCTAACTACTTAAATATTGCATACATTTTTATCATCTTAATATATAAAAGGAACGAGTGATAGAGTGACTGATTGACTGACTGATCTATCAACGCACAGCCTAAACCGCTGGTCGGATTAGGTTGAAATTTGGGACATAGATAGGTTTTATGACATAGCCCTCCGCTAAGAAAGGATTTTCTAATGCGGGCAAAGCCGCGAGCATAAGCTAGTATATTATAATTGGTAAGAGTGTCTGACTGATCTATTAACGCCCAGCCCAAACCAATCGGACTAATATAATTAGAATAAGTACTAAAGTCGAATAGGTTTTATGATGTAGAGCTCTGCTAAGAAAATATTTACCCATCCGGAAAGCCGCGGACATAAGCTCATCTTAATATATAAAAGGAAAGAGTGACTGACTGACTGATCTATCAATGGATAGCTCAAACGGATTCGGCTGAAAATTTCAACCCGCTCCGTTCAGCGCAGCGGATTCATTTGTTATATATTTAAGTAATTATCAGAAACTCTTTCAAATGGATGAGAATAATTCTTATTAGTACATAAATTTTTAAAAATTCCTAATTGTAAATTTGTATTTTTAACCCCCGACTCAGATAAGTTTGACGTGTCTGTCTGTCTGTGTGTGTGTGTGTGTGTGTGTGTGTGTGTGTGTGTGTGTGTGTGTATCTGTCTGTGGCCTGTGGCATCGTTGCTCCCGAACGGATGAACGGATTTTGATTTAGTTTTTTGTTTGAAAGTAGAGTTAGTCGAGAGTGTTGTTAGCCATGTTTGGTAGAAATCGGTCCAAGATGGCCGCCGTTAAAAAATGACGGATTACTTTTTTCTCCACAACCCCGTCAATATGAGTATCAAATGAAAGGGCTTAACTAGTAGAATACAACGCACTATGATAAGTTTATATTGCGTTAGGGTTTTTATTAATTTTAAATTAAATTCACTGGTAAACATTTTTATTGTAGACAGTCAAACTAAATGGAAAGGCAATAACTCCAGTATTAACGGCCTTCAAAACTGATGGTAGCCTAGACTTGTCGGTAATACCTGCCTATGCTGCTTATTTGAAAAGGATAGGAACAACGACTATTTGGTGTAAGTAATGTGATATATTTTTACCTTTGTAAGGGGTTAATTCCGCTCTAAATTTGTACCACATAACTAACACTAACAAATAGTTATAACCCTTAATGCAAATGCGGGAGGGCGGGCGGTGCACTCGGTGGTGGAATTAATACTAATTACTATTTTGGTAACGTTTGAATTCCTCGCCGCCTCTTAAAACTTAGTTAGACTCAGAAATTTAGAGCGGAATTAACACTAAATATTAAATAATAACTAATAATTGTTGTGATGGATTTACGCAAAGTAACGCCTAGTTCCATTAATCTAAAATTAATCTTTGTAAGGGGCTTTGCAGTGTAGCCTATTTGTTATTCTAGGGTCTCAGCTATCTCTATACCAAATTTTAGCTCTATTGGTCCACCCGTTTATTCGGGAAGAAGTATCAAACATACACACTCACACACTTTCGCCTTTATAATATAGTGTGATAATTGCAGCCTGGCAATTTATCACCACTTTTTTTTTTTTATAGCCGACTAAACTATCGTGTGACGGCAATCTCACCTGTTGGTAAATGACGATGCAGTCTAAGTTGTAACTAGTACTGTGTCGATCACGATTGAACGAATCTCAAAGATTCGTTCACGAGCCATACTTGCATGATTTGGTTACGAATCTCAAAAAGATTCTGTTATCTCAGTCATTTCGGTCACTTGTCACCGGGTTGCGCTGGCGTTTCGATCGCCAATATGTCTGTCTCTTTTGATTTCTATAACGCTTAAAAGATTTTGGGTGGGTACTGCGTCCCTGTTCAGTACAAAATGTGACTCACTGCCAAGGAACTTAAGTGTTGAGTTATATCTCAGAGATTTTTATCAAATCTACAAAGAAAAAGATACCAACGTACAATGAAACTTACTGAACCAGATATCTCAATTTTTAAATGCTAGGTAAACAATCGGCGATCTTATCGCACTAGGCAATTTTCTACGGGAAATATTATAAATATCTATAAATAAATTATTTCAAATCTGCAACGGCGATTTAGTTTTGGTTAAGTTCAGAAACCGTACCGTACTAGCTGACGACCTACGGTGCGGAATAAGATTTACGATTGAAAGATTTCAACCGGACCTAGTGATCGAAAAAGACGTAAGGAACGTGTCAATCTCATGATTTAACCACGAACCTTGATCGAAAAAGAGAAATGATTGAAATAACTGACTTTTTGATTCGTTCATTTTGTCTATCGGTCGTGATTGGTACCGGTCGCGACAAATGACCGATCGACTCAGTACATCATCATCATCAGCGCGTTACACACAGTACAGGTCATATACCCCGCTTAGCGCGACCCCGTTACGCGCGGTTTCACTATAACGCGAATTTCAAATTTCGCGCTCAAATGCCTTTAAAAAATGTATTCAGGTTTAAACATATCGCAGAGTATAGACAATAATGTTGACCGTGTCTTGACCGTGTGTCAAACAATTAAAAACAGTGTTGGATGCTATAAACGTATTCTATAAGAACGTAAAACGCTACCCAAAATACAATAGATGTATTTTCCGTGTAAATAATTAATCTTATGTATTGCATAAAGTGTTCTTAGAATTAAAGTGATTGATTAAAACAATTCTTATTTTTGTATAAAATTTTGACTTTGTTTAATCATAAACCTCGATATACGCGAATTTCAGTAAACGCGATTTTCTCCGGAACGTATCCCTCGCGCTAAGCGGGGTATACCTGTAGTTGTAACGCGCTTGTCCAGTAAGAACCTATTCACTCTTAATTTGAACAACCCCACGTTATAGCATACGGGAAACACTGACGAAGGTAGGGAGTTCCAAAGCTTCGCCATTGTCAAAATGTTTACTTAGCAACCAAAGACCTTAGATTCTTAGCAACTTAAGATTTTACTGGCATAGATTACTTATAAGTATTTACTGAAATCAGGCTAGATTTTAATACAATGTCATAACCATTATGCCATTAAATATAGGTATGTTTTTAAAAACACGAATTATGTTTCAGTGTTGGGAGGCCCATCGGGACAAGCTGCTACAGTTAATTTAGATGAAAGCATAAAACTGCTGAACGCCTGGCTTCCGTATAAAAAGTATTTTACTATTATAGTGGAAGTAGGATACCTAACCGTCACAGATTCTTGTAAATTTGTAAGTAATCTATTAATATAATATTAATGAGACTATATCGAAAATCGTATGAGCTGTTTTCGAAGTTATGAAAAAAAAACGTGCGTTTCGCAAGTTCGCCGGTTCAGCAGTCTCTCTCTCTTCTTGGTCGTAGCCTCATGACTGAGGGACGTGACCATGGTGTCTCATCAGCATTGACACCACTTCCTTCCATCTATGCCGGTTCTACGCCATTTGGATTGACAGTCGTAGGGTGGCTCCCGTAGCATCCTGAGTTACATGCGTCTATCGCGTGGGTAAGCGCCCTCTACCTGTCTTCCCTTCGACACTGCCAGTAATGATGAGTCTCTCCAGACTGTCTGGGTCCCGTCTGACGGTGTGCCCGAATAATTTGAGGACTCTCTGCATGCAGATTGTTGAAAGCCTGGTTTTAATATTCAGCTCTCTGAGGATTGACTCGTTTGTGCGATGTTCCGTCCAGGATATGGGCTCACTCACTATGGCTCTCTGGTTCTGCAGTAAGCTGGTTTAAATACCTCTCATATGTTATTATGACTTTATTAAAAACAATATTTATTTACAATTTAATACAATATCTTACTAAAAATATCTATTATTATGATTTTTTTATGTGAAGAAATAGGAAACCAAGGAAGACGCTCTCCTAATGTGATGTTTAGAGATAACGCTGCCCATAATCAGTGCTCTACCTAAGATTTCACAATGATGTGAAATTCTAGGTGCACTGCACCAACGGTTCCTACTCAAGAGTCATAAGATGTTAAGACTCTTTAGCCCAGTAATTTCACTAGCTACAGTGCCCTCCTACCAAAGCACAGTAATGTTAGCACATCACTGCTCAGGCGGTAGAATAACTGGCTCTGTTGGGGTACCCACCTAGACGACCTCCTGCAAAGAAAGTCCACCCACGGTAAAATTTATTTATTTTTGTCATATTTTATAAAATATCTTACGAATCTAAAACCTATAATCTAAAATTAATATGTAATTGGATTTTCAGGCGCAGTATTGCGAGAAGGTAAGAATCCCTGCATTGACATACAAGATACCAACTTTAGGGGGCGCCAGAACCCCGCAGCAAGCTGCCGATGACTTTAAAAACGTTGCTGATTGCGCTTGCAACACGCCTATCTTCTTTTATTATGATTCTTCTGCCGTCTTATGTGATCGTAATCGTAAGTATCGTACCAAGCGTTTTGCTTTTACTTTTTTAACAAGAACTGAGGGCCTATTGACTAATTCTCACCCACTAAGATTGATGACAACTTCAATGTACATTGCTGTGTTTTTTGTTTTACTCATATTAATGAGGAGGTTAAAGCAAGTAATGTACGCAATTTTGTCTATGGATTCAAGTATTTTACATGTCGTTTGGCTATAGGCAATAGGCCCTCTGGTCGCGTATTGAACACATTCTCGTCATCTGTGTTTCCCGAGCGAACAACCCTTCTACGCATGAGCGACTTCTTACATTAAGCAAAGAATAGATACTATTGCATTAGGTTTAGGTAGGTATTATAAAATACATACGCCACACAACCTATAAATTTTGATTTGACTCTGACAGTGTAAGTAGGGTAACCTGTTCTGTTAGAGTATAAGCCCCATTTTTTGAAGTGAAAACTTCTTTAGCGGCGCTGAGCACTTTTTTGTATGGGTAAAAACTTTCAAACTCGCGTCAGGGTCACGTGATGCTGATCGAAAAAGCGTAAGATCGAGGGGAAGGGAGAGGAACTAGTATCTCCCACTCTTTCTACCGTGCCTGAGTGTGCTGCTCTGTTTAGGCGGCACAGGGGGCTTAGACAAGCGCGCGCCCGATATTTTTTTTTTATATTTTATATTTTTTTTATTACACTTAAATAGGTTCGAATCAAAACTGTTTGTTTCTTACTTAAGTTATCATAAACCAAATGTATCAGTTGTAAAAATTTGCGATGATGATTCTGATAATAACGATGGTGTAAAAGTCGTCGAAATTATGGATGGAAGGTGATTTTTTTGAGAGATAAAATTTAATGTTATATATAAATAACGATATAATATTATAAATAACAACATATAAATTGTCATATTTGTGTACGATAGCGCAATAAATAAACATTGTATTCTACCTCATAAATGATAGTATTTTTATACTTATAATTAAACACAACGTTAATATTGAAGTTTTCACTTCTGCCGGCACTCCCGGAGTGCTATTTTTTTTTATGTGAGTTATGAATAAAACATTAATTTGTCTGGCCATGTCTAATTTTTATTATGTAAGTAAATTTTAAATCAATTATTGTTCTTTTCAGCCCCCGTTGGTGTAGTGGTTAGTATAATTATCAAAACGGTACCAAACTTTGCTGGAGTCTTTGCACCAATAGAAATAATCTTACAAGTTCGTGCTATCAATCCGAAATGCCAAGTACAGCTCATCGTATACTTCTACGTAAGTTTTACTTATTATTTTGTTTCTACCCGTTATTCAGCTCACTGATCCGTCTAGCAGATACTTCAATAAAAAGATTCTGTCATGGGCTATCGTTGTTTAGGTATTTTAAAATAAAGGAATTTCTAAGAAGCTTTTTCGATATAGTGATCCATTTAAAAGTTATTCAAGTTTTATTAGTTTAAAGTTTTTTTGGGCGTCCCCCCGTCTATAATCCAAACTACTGGCTTTCAAACTTTGTAAAACTCATGAATATGGTTTCAACCATGAACTTTCCAGGAAAACTATAGCGTTGTACTTAGTTTAGCTCTATTGAATTTATTTTTTATAATGTTTTCATTTTATTTCCAGTATTCCGTAAGCGCCGCTTATCTTAACGAATTCGATGGATTCGCGACTCCACTTATTAACATCTATCCAGCAGCAGTTCGTAAAATAATGGTTGCTCGAACTACAGCGGCCAGCTTAAGCGCCCAGGACTATTTTAGTACTTTGGCCTTTAAATTATGTTCTTTAGACATCGATGAGTGTAAGTACACAAATTTTGTACATATCATATGTGTATATTTTTATACTATACTAGCTGCGCCTAGCGTTTTTACCCGCTGTACTGTAGCTTATATGTTATTCCAGAGTGTAACCTATGTTTATACCAAATATCAGCCCAATCGGCCCACCCGTTTAGGCGTGAAATAGTAACAAACATAAGTACATCAGACATCTATACTTTCACACAAACTTTCGCGTTTATAATTTTAGTAAGATTTACAGAAAGCTACGGCGATGGCTAGTAAGAACAAATGTTTTTTTTTTTCACTGCTTCAAGTGGTCGTGGACGTGGTATTATGGTATTAATTTCAATTCAATTACTTAACGCGTTCACGAGTAAAAAAATCTTGACAGACAAACATGGACGCAAATGCTATTCCTCTTTGGTTATTCAGGAGTTCATGGACAAAATATTTGAATATTATTTTAAATAAATCTTATTAATAGCATTAAAAAATAGAGTAGGTAACAAATTTTGGCAACTTTTATGAATCCCTTGTACCAAAATTGCAAAATTCATAGAATTAAATTTCAGGCAGATTAAATAAATATCTATGTTTCAGTGGCTTTTATATGAGATATCAAAATTAAGAATTGGTTTTGAAATTACGTAAATCTTGAGGTCACAACCAAAGGAGCAAGGAAGCTCTAAACACTGAAATGTCCTTGTATTGTTGTATGAAAATGTGCCATATTTTATTTTTCAGGCAGGACATATTGTCCGATTAACATAGTCGATGTGGCCTTGCAGATTGTAAGTAGATCAGAAATTAAAATCCAAGACACTAGACGTCCTTACTGTACAATTACGAGTAAAGACAGGTCGAAAGTTTACGCCTTATTGAAATCTCAAGGACAAATTTAAAGCAATGGTATAATAGAATCTGTGTAAAAAGAAAAGAGTCGTAGGGATTGGTGGCATGTGCTATCTTCTAAATATATAAAAGGAAAGAGTGACTGACTGATCTACCAACGCACAGCTCAAGCCGCTGCTCTGGCCGGATTTGCTTGAAATTTGGAATATAAGTAGATTTTTGATGTAGACCTCCGCTAAGAAAGGATTTTACCACGCGGGCGAAGCCGCGAGCACAAGCTAGAAATTTTATAATAATAATATCCTAGGGGAAAGCCTCCTTTTCTTTCTCTTTTGTTTTACAGTCTTGGTTTACTTACAGCCAGATTTTAAAAAAAAGAGTTTCAGAGTTATAATGCGCAGCCCATCTGTGCCTGCCGTGACGTCATCTAAGGAAGCTAAGTGTCCATTTAGTGGTGTGGTTAAATAGGAAAACATAAAACCCTTTTCCTTTCCTATTATTATTCACTTATCATAAGGGATGAAAATAAAGTCGCCCAGTGGTCGTAACCGGGTTGTAATCCGAAGACTCTGGGTTCAAATCTCAGTGTGGAAAAAACATCTTCGCTTAGACTCTACCGTGTTTCGGAAGGGACGCAAAACCATTTCCTATAAGACACGTACCTACATATAGGAGGTAGTCGTTAGGTCATGTCACAGGCCCTGTAGTAATCACGGCGACCTGAAACTGCAACATATAGGTTGGCCACACAATCTATAATAGTCATTTGACATTGACGGTGTAAGTAGGATAACCTGTTATCTGTTGGAGTATAAATCCCAATTAAAAATAATCCTAGAGCCAAAGTTGACACTTTACGTGCTGGCTCAGCTATAGTAGAGATGGCACACATAGTTGTTTATTTTATCATTATGCTACGATTACGATTCTTCACTTTTTGCCTAGACTTTAGTACTTACTTCAGATCCTTAATTATTCTGAATGGTTGCACTAATAATAGCTTTTGCCACGATCTTCATTGGTGTAGGTTATTCGCTTTTCCATTATTCTTGGATGTTTCTTTGTCAAAATATTTTAAGGGTTGATTTTTTTGTTACAAGCTTTACAAAAGTCGATAAGGGCCATCAATTTATTTTTTTAAATAGCGTTGTAAAATAAAACTCTTTATTGTGTTAAAGATCAAAATGGCCCTGAATTATTACTCTATCAACCCTTTTTGATATTATCATCCATTTGCTGTTTAAATTGTATTTAAATATTGTTTGGTTACGCTGAAATATTATAATAATAAAATACTGTTATCAAATTTGACTTTTTTATTTAATTTCTCCTGCCTTACCTATCTGCTACCTAATGGATTACATAATATACTTTTTAAGTCTTATAAAATATTCAAAGACGTCAGATCGTTTTTAATTTCCGAAACTTGGGAATCTTCCAGACGGTTCAGGGGTTGTCTTGGTTGTCCAACTTTTATGCCGGTGATGAGAGCCATTGTAGCTTTCATTGCTGGTACAAAATCACCTGCGAAGAACAGGAAATAGTGGCGATCTAAAACTGTCTGAGATGGATTTGCGTTGAGAATCTAAAACTATTGGTGGGTAGTGGGTAGGAACTGAAAGTATCGTCCCTTTATCTACATTTATTGCGTTTACTAAGAGTGTGTGTAACACACACAATATCAGATCACGAATTAAACACAAAAGAGAAAACAATTATTAGCTATTATTAAATACTAATTACTGTTTTGGTATCGTCTGAATTCCTCGCCATCTCTTAAAACTTAGTCAGACTCACAAACTTTAGAGCGGAATTAACACTAAATATTTAATAATAGCTAATAATTGTTGTGATGGATTTCCGCAAAGTAACGCCTAGTTCCTATTAATTAACAAAAGAGATAAGAAAAACAGAACTGTCTAGGCGTTTTCTATACACTTACGTGGAAATTTTTTTTTTTGTTGTGACGCGTGACGTCACTACCTGGTACTAATTGTACGAGAGTTCGCGTAGTGACATCACGACCAAGCAACTTTACTGCATTATATTTTACACATTTTCCATAAGTTTACAAAGAAAAAAAATGCGTGCCTAATATTTTAAAATTATTTAAAAGCTACTTATATGTACAAAAAAAGTCAACATCGTTATTTAAAACTGTTACCATGACGAGCAATAGCGTCGACAATCCTGTTCATTTCTTGCTGTCTGGTCATAGCTGTAGTTACATCTCCCTTCCTCACTGCATCCACTATAGCCTTCACTTGTTCTGGAAACATGTTGGTGACAGTTGCGATGCTGGAGTACTGACCCATTAGAACTGCTGGAGCTAAATGCTGGAAGGAGTTAAGGTACTTTTTAATAGCAAATGTTCAGAAGAAAATCAACCGTGTCACCAAGTGGTCATCATATTATACGAGTATAAGCCACTTTTTATAAAAGTAAGAAACGGAAAGGTTAGTGGTAAACACAATAAGATCCCAATGGGTCGATATGTTACAGATTTTGCCAGCCGCCCTTATAAGATACAAGCGGCCATCATGACTAAATTCCGTTTTGATGTTCATCGAAGATAGAAAGGATTTTTATTTCGCATTCTAGGTTCAGCTGGCTATCATATTTTCGGTAGCATAGTCACTTAGTATAGTACAGTTCTTTATTTCGACACACTGTTATGTCGACATAAACGACGACATGTTGGCTAATTGTGGAAGTTTATTATCAAGCACAAGAAGTAGCAGAAAGATAACTTTATTAAATAAAGGAAATTTGATTATTTTACTTACATGATTGGCAATGTAAACTCTCTGGTTTGGTCCGAGCTGATCTGCCACTTGCACAGCCACATTAAGATCAGCTTTCATGCCCATAAATGTTGGTATCTTCGATGATGCCAAAGAGAAGAATTGCTTCATGTTCACTAAAATAAATAAATTACTAAATTGATGAAAATTCTTAGGCCCATTTTATGACAAGTCGATGATAATCTACTCTCTTTTATATCTATTAGGTCGTCAAAAACCTAACTTGAAGAAGAGAAGAGAGAATACTTAATGAGTCTAGGTATCGACTATCGACCCCTTAAACAACCTATGTTGTTTATTGCACTAGGTCTATTCGTTGAAAGATGGAAATACTAAACTAATAATATCAGGAACCTCTTTTTGGAAGCCAAAACTTATTTTGGGTTTACCTGGTAACCTAGTTAGTAATTAAATTGTAATTTTAATGCCATACCATCAACTCCGCTCATCATCGGAAAATGGTAGTAAATCAGAGGAAGCTCAGGAGCTGCATCCGCCACCGTTTCCAGGTAGTTCACTAGCTGTTCCACTGACTTTGGCTTGAAGTATAACTCTGGCAGCGTCATTATTGCATCTGCTCCTTTTTCTTTGGAATATTTGGCCTGGAATGGTTTTAAATAATAATAATAATAATAATCATCAGTTACAAATTTTAATCGTTATATAGCTTAGTTTCGTTTATTGATGGGAGAGATTCGAGGAGAAAATCAAGATGTGTGATAGAAAATCATTGGTAGCAAAATTTTTTAATAACTTGGATATTTAACACCAGATTCTTTAGATCATCTGATGTCTTTCGTATTATTCTCATCATCAAGTGTTTGTGAGAAGAGAAAGCGTGACTAATACAAGACAGAAGAGAATTCTACAATGCTTTTCTTTTTGCGAGTATCTAGTAAACTCATAAGATCTGCTATTAGGTACAAGTCGATCTGTAGAATTATGTATTCGTATGAGGAAGGTGCGAATGCTCTGAAACCTCAATTGAGAAGCGATTTTCACCAATAAATAGGAAGTAAACTGAATGATTAGCATTAATAGACCAATAATAATTGTCTTACCAATTCTATAACATCTGGCATGGGCGCTCCGCCAACTTGTGAAATAACCTTAATATTGAAAGGCTTTGCTTCCTTTAGCCAGGAGTCGAGAAGCATCTTCCTCTCAGCCAAGTTAAGAGATGCTGCTTCCCCAGTTGTTCCTCCCACTGCAGAACGAATATACATTGAAAACGATATTTCCAGAATTTTCTAATTTAGATGAGAAAACAAGGCAAGGACACTTAAGCTAATTTATACTGATGGTACTTCGGTCGTGGCTAGTTACCACCCACTGGACAAAACCTTGTCTTCCAGCGGTCATAACGACCGTGTTCCGGCATGATGTTTGGTAAAACCAGGAAGGGATTTATCCCACTCTTTTAAACTCTACTTTCGCAGTTTTTGCGAATGTTCACGGCCAAAAGCTAGCTTTTTTAAATGCCAATAATGACGGTGAAGCAGAAACGATATAATATCTTATTGTCTGGGGAAGTCCAGAAAGACGATAGAGATGGGATTTATCTCATCTTCTAGGTTTAGACTGCTTCCACCTACGGCACATTGTCGCTTTACATCACGTGAGACAGTGGACAAAGGCTAACCTATAATATGAATACCTGGATGCGAATTGCTCAGGACAGAGATGCATGTTAGGCCTAGGGGAAGGCATTTAGCCAGCAGTAGGACGATATATGCACTGACAATGATGATTAAAAACATAATATTTTAATTAAAAAAATATATTCAATTATGCTTACCAAGTACAGCTGGTATTTTATTATCATTCAGGTAAGCTATGTAATCTGGTATAACATTCAGGTTTAATTTCCCTTCATCATCCATTGGGGTGAATACCGGCACCACAGTTCCATCTATGCAAGACACCTGCAGAAATACGAGTCACATTTTAAATAAGTTTTTATTTTTTCATCTGATTCGTGTTTTCATTAACTTTGGTGTGCAATAAAATATCTATATTTTAATTTTTTTTTAAATAAGCACTTTTTAATATCACTGTGTATATGTCACCGGAAAATAACGAGATTCGTAATTTTATAAATTTTCTAGGAAATTTATAAACTTTTGTAGGATTCCAAACGAGAGATAAATTGTATTATTTTACGCCCATATTTTCGCAAATTTATCAATTTGCGACGTCTATTTGTAAATTTATAAACTAACGGATTATCCATTCGTAACATTCTAAATGGTTCGACCAATCACAGAAGAGCTTTTAATCCTATGTATTTTCCTGAGACTTGACTCTCTTTATTTCCGTTTAGTGGTTTTAGACATGAACAGGTAACATTCAGGCACTCATTCTATTTTTTTTTTTAATATTTGGATTAAGTAAGTAGTAAAATTTGTAGATTTCGATTTATTTGAAAATATAAATTTTGCATAGTTTTTTTTAATTATTCACACTCACTTTTTTCATTGTTGATTAATTAAAATGTAATTAATTGATAATTACTATCTCTGTAGTCACTTATTTCACGAAGCAAAATTTTCAAGATTTTTATTAACAACTTAAGATGTCACTGTCCGAGATCTTTTGACGAAATAATAAAAACTTACATTCGCGATGTATTTTTTTGCTTCCTATTTATTATTTATACAGAGATACCGTTTTGATAACACAGGAAGGAATTAATTATTATTTCGCATGTGCAAAAACAATGATATTTATGATTAAAGAGGTGACATAAATCAAAGATAATGTTAGACTAGTAACACCCATTGTTTCACCCGTAATAACAAGTAAACAGTACCCGAATTCTTAACGACAATATAATACCATCATGAGGACATGATTTTTTACTTTTTCTTTATTTTAGGGCGCGGATTTTTGATAATATTAAATTTAAACAGCAGTGTCATAAGTTTCATTTCTGTTTAAATAAATTATTCTTTAATAGTTAAAGTTTTGTTAAATAAAAAAATATATGTTAACAAAGTTTTTTGACGGTTAATAATGAATACTATTAGTATAAATTGGGCAATAGGTACTCTCTTGATTTTTCTGTGGAATACTGTATTCTGCAGTAAATGAGTTTGTTAATCTTAATGCCTATAATATTACGATAAACTTATTGTCATTACTGTACAAGCCATACTTATTATCACGGTATGAACAAAAAATCCTTTAACAAAAAACGCTCAGTGCTTGTTCACGCTATAACACGCGGGCGCGGGCGCGGGCGCGACAGACTTTGCTCACACTGCACGTGCGTTGTATGTGAACACCTTCATAGCACGTCATATGTTTGATATTTCGCGCCCGCGCCCGCGCCCGCGCCCGCGCGTTCACGAGAACAAGCCCTCAGAAACTTTTATTAAAGTCTAAATTAGTATTCAGGGGATGTTTGGGTATATTTTTATATTGATTTTATATTGGTCCAAGCTGGCGTCTCACCGCATTCTCACATAAGGCCGTATTGGCTACACACAAAAGACTTGCTAATCACGAAGAGTGCACTTGCTCACAGAGTGTGCGTATTTATATCAGGATCAACTAGTTTTGCTTAGGCTAAACTATTTTGTCCTATACGCGATTAGATAAACTAGAGGCTAAGTTAGGTTAAGATAAACTTGTTTAGCCTCTAGTTTGTCCTGAAATCGGGTTTGGCCGGTAACATTATGTATAAAAATCGAATACAATTAAGTAGGTACATATAAATAATACTCTCATTTAGACCCAAGTCTAACTTTACCGGTCTTACTAAAGCTGCATGATGTAATTCATGCCAATTTAATGTAAAAAATAAACACAAAAAAACAGAATGACTTTCTATTTTCTTTAAACTTCATTATGTAATTATTATCTTTATTTTAGTAATTGATCTTAACAGGTCAGATACCTATTATTTTTTACTAATACCAGTAAAAAAAACACAACGCACATAATTATATTATTACCCATGTAATGAAAGTTAAAGAATCGAATTCGTTTCAATAAAGTGTTATCAATCAAACATATATACTAAAAAAACATCCTACGAATATACATATATGTGATAGCGAGAGGGCCGCCAGCCTTTTTTTTTACCCTGGTAAATACTTTACGTATACCACCTACACACGGGGGAATGTGAGGTAGTTATTCAGTTATGTAGGTCTCTCCACCAAAAAACACCTGGCGGGATACCCACTAAAATCCCGGGGGTGTTTTAACTCTACACCTTTGTTGGGGCTACGGGTACGCCGAAGCACCCGTCCACGGTAGGTCCTATATTAACACTCACCATTTTAATAACTGCAGAAATCAAATTCACAACTATTTACGAAGAGAGTCAAGAGAAAACTGGTAGAAATTTAATATATTGATACCTTATAGCTAACGCAGTGACCGCAACTACTATACCTAGGTAAGTAAGAGCTTATACAAATTTATACTTAGTGCCTTCGAGATAATAATCAGTTTCAAAAAAAATTTAATTAAGGTAAGTTCTAATGGATGTCGTTTGAAGTTATGGTTAGAAAAGGTCATTAAAATTGCATTAAGATATTTCATAATATCAATCAATTGACAGATTTGTAACTTTATGAGTTGTGTAGAGGCTTGTCACTACAATAAATTTGTGTACTCGAGCACTTTTCGATCCCAACGGCCATCCGCTCTACGTGCTATGAGGCCTGCCCATTGCCACTTCAGCTTGCTAATCCACTGGGCTACGTTGGTGACTCTCATTCCTGATTCGATTGCGTAGAGAATAGAGAAACCCCGAACTTGGCCCTCTCCATAGCTCACTGAGCGACTTTGTGCTTCGAGATGAGGCCTATATAGTGAAGGACCACGTTTCAACCACGTAAGTCATCATTGGTAACACAAATTGATTAAAAACTTTCGTCTTGAGGCACTGAGGTATAGCGGACGAAAAGACATTGCGTAGTTTCCCGAACGCTAAGCAACCATAAGTTAACCAAAGTTAGATACGTCGGTACATAAAAATAATAATTAATATTGGGGGACATTCACTATCACTAAAAGCTTTCTTAGCAGACGAACCCGCGAGCGTAAGCTAGTTGAAATATTAAAGTACATTTACTTATTTTTATGCGCTTACAAGTATTTCATAACATTTTTTATATTTAATTTTATACGCTTGTTAGAGATAACATGGGAAATATTCGGTTTGGTGATAAAAGATAGAACCTTGATCCTTTGTTATTGATTCCTCACGGAACTAAAACAATATTCCGATTGTACCCTTATCTGTTTCCGGCTACATGCTATCAAAACTAAAACAAATTGATGTATACACGTGTTTTCACATATTAAATAAAAAATAATGTTCAATAGTTCACATGTTTGCTTAAAATCGCGCGAGGTTCAGCGCGTTACTGTTGTTATCTGAATTTTATAATTTTACTAGTGGACCCGCACTTCACCGCGCTTAATATAAATTTATCGGTATTCTTCTACTATATTATGCATACACCTATAAACCTTCCTCTTGAATCACACTATTTATTAAAGAAAGCCGCCTCAAAATCCATTGCGTAGTTTTAAAGATCTAAGCATATATAGGGAATAGGGACACACAGACGAGGAAGGCTACTTTGTTTTACAATACTATGTAGTGATAGTGATTGGGGTGCCGCCTACAGCAACCATTTATTTTACCCCCCATAAACCTATGGGGTTTCCCGTGGGACGCTATAAAGCCGGGACAGCGGGGTACACTGAAGCACTCGTCTGCGGCTCCGATGGCTTTTGGTTCTCACTGACAGAAGGGTGCTTTCGTGGTGGAGTGAAAAGCAGTTTTCATTCCACCAAAAATTCAAGTGGCGCATGGAAAAAGTGCCCCCGTACTCGCCATGCATGTTATAAGAAGAAGGGCGTGGCAGAGATGCCTCCGACGTCCCATTCTCCGGGTACGTATCGCGTTCCGCAAACCCCTTCTGCCTTCTGCGAGGTTGACACTCTCATAGAAAGAGAAAGGTCACTAATAGTTTTTTTTTATTCCCAGGAAATATGCGTTATGCATCGACTCCCCAGTCGAAAATGGGCGCGGCGGGGATACCCACTAAAAACCTCGGGGTGTTCCTGCGGGACGCTATATTGCCTGGGCTGCAGGTACGTCGAAGCAATCTTCCGCGGCCCGAAGCACTCTTCCGCGGCCCGAAGCAGTCTTCCGCGGCAAGGTGACTAATAGCTGGACTAACAACTCGCTGCGCCGCGCCACCCCTTAAGCTTACGTCACACTGAGCGAACAAAGCGAACGCGAACCGGGACGGAATTTTTGTAATGTTTTAGTTTGTACGTGACCCGTCACACATAAAGCGGACGCGAACCGGCGCGGACCGGCCTGCCGCGCCGGGCAGATCGCGTTGATGACAAATGACAACTTGTTCGCGTTCGCTTTGTTCGCTCAGTGTGACGTAAGCTTAATAGTTATATATTATATATATATATATATATATATATATATATATATATATATATATATATATATATATATAATATATAACTATTAAGCTTACGTCACACTGAGCGAACAAAGCGAACGCGAACAAGTTGTTGTTTCCATAATGATATATCCACAGTAGAGCAACGATTTACAAGCAATTACTAACTGTCTATATATATATATATATATATATATATATATATATATATATATATATATATATATATATATATATATAGACAGTTAGTAATTGCTTGTAAATCGTTGCTCTACTGTGGATATATCATTATGGAAACAACCGTTTGTTTAGTGTCAGTATTTGGCAAGGCGCTTAAATATTATATTATGTTTTTTAACAGTTATTATTAGGTTGAAATTCACGATAGAATGCATATCAAAGCGACTCGTCGCCTATTAATCACTCGCTATTAAATTCCAACATTTTTTAATCAAAATCTTATGTAAACATACATTTTACTAATATTATAAACGTGAAAGTTTGTATGAATGGATGTCTGGATGTTTGTTACTCTTTCATGCCTAAACGGGTTGACCGATTGAGCTGATATTTGGTAAAGAGATAGCTTAGACCCTGAAATAAGACATAGGCTACTGTAATACGGGTAAAACCGCTGGGCGCAGCTAGTGTTACCATAATTCTGTTACGAAGTCCATAATTAGTTACAGAATACTAAATAGTACAACCCAAACAAAAAGTGTATATTATTATTATTATATTGTCTCAACTATATTATTAACTAGTTGTGCCCAGCTAAGCGGTTTTACTCTCTAGACTAGCCTATGTGTTATTCCAGACCCCAGCAAATTTCAGCTCAATCGGTCCACCCGTTTAGGCGTAAAAGAGTAACAAACATACACATCCAGACATCCATACATTCTTACAAACTTTCACGTTTATAATATTTTTTTTTTTTTATGTGATGAAGTAGAAGACGAGCAAGACGCTCTCCTGATGTTAAGAGATAACGGCTGCCCATAATCAGTACAGTGTTACCTAGGATTTCACAATTATGTGAAATTCTAGGAGCACTGCACCAACGCTTCTTACTCAAGAGTCATAAGATGTTAAGACTCTTTAGCCCAGTAATTTCACTAGCTACAGTGCCCTCCTACCGGAGCACAGTGATGTTTGCACATCACTGCTCAGGCGGTAGAATAACTGGCACTGTTGGGGTACCCACCTAGATGACCTCCTGCAAAGGAAGTCTACCCCCGGAAAAAAAAATATTAGTAAGATGTGTCACAGATTATTATATATCTGTATAGAATGAGGAAACCTAGATATAATACAGTGTACCAACATTGTAAAATCTAGCATTGTAGTCCTTTTGGTAAATAAATCATTTTTAGGGTTCCGTAGTCAACAAGGAACCCTTATGGTTTCGCTTTGTCCGTCCGTCCGTCCGTCCGTCCGTCCGTCCGTCTGTCTGTCCGCGGCATTGCGGAGAAACTATAAGTCCTAGAAAAGTGTAATTTTGTATACAGGTAAGTAATAATAAGGGTAAGAGAACGGTGACAAAAAATAATTTTTAATTAATTAATTTAGGCTACCTCCCGTACACGTAAGATGGGGATGTTTTTTTTTTTCTGGCTGATACCATCGTGTGGGGTATCGTTGAATAGGTATTTTAAAATGAAGGACGGTTTGCTAAGAAACTTTTTCGATTTCATGTTCTGTTTGAAAGATATTCAAGTTTTAAAAAAAAAATTGAGAGTCCCCCCCCCCTCTAAAATCTGAACTACTAGCTTTAAAATTCTGAAAAAAATCAGAGGTATGCTTTTAACAATGAACTTTCCAGGAAAACTATAGCGGTTAAGATAAAATTATTAGTTTCGGTAAAATCAGCAAAATAAGAATACCTAAAGCTAACCTAGCCTATAGTTTATTAATGCATAACTAGATGGCGCTAGTAGTAAAATTAGCACGCGCAAGCGAATTGTTCATGGTTGTATTGTTTACGAGTTATAGCTATCACAAATAAATCACCATATTACAGTGTTACTTAGCTCATAATTTCTAACTTAAGTTTTTTTATTATAATTTGATATAGCATGGTCAAGGCTACTTGTGTGAATGATCCGGATATAGTTTTTTTAATTTGCGGAGAATATTATGCTCAAAGAATTCCGTTTGAATGTGACAACGTTCATAATTTAGGCTTACAAAAATTACTTTGGATACTCCCTGGAAATTAACGACAAGCCTTGGATTCCCCAAAAGTTATGCAAAACGTGTGTTGAGTATCTACGTTTGTGGACAAATTAGAAAATAAATAGATTTTGGTACGAAACCGCTATAATGTGGAAAGGACTCGAGAACCATCACGATGACTTATTTTTGCTTAGTGTAAACATAAAACTATTGTTTTGATTTTATTAAAAATTAAGTATGCGGAACATAACTGGCTCATAATGTGTTCATTTAAAAATGGTTTACTTTGTTTTAGGCCAATGGTGGTTATATTTTTTTTTTGTAAAGTAAGAATTATTTGGACTTTTCTCAACACGTCCAAAAACTAATGCGTCACTTTCAAAGGCTCGAATGTGACATAACCATCAAGTTAAACTCTCTCCACGACCACCTAGACTATATTCATGACAATCTTGGGGTACTAAGTGAAGAATTGGGCAAGCAATTCCACCCGAACTTTTGTTCGATGAAGTAACGCTATCAAGGCTTCTGGAACGCACATATGATGGCTGAATATTGTTAGAGCATTTAGAATAGCCCTTAGAATAAGAATAGCATTTAGAATAGCTCTGCCTTCAGTTTCAGCAAGAAAATCAAATAACATAAAGAGTTTTTCAACTTAAACTTAAATTAATTAGGATCATCTCTACATTGACCACCCACAAGGTGGACAGACGACCTTATAAAGGTCGCCGGAAGACGCTGGATGCAGGTCGCTTCCAACCGGTACATATGGAAGTCCAAAGGGGAGGCCTATGTTCAGCAGTGGACGTCTTACGGCTGAGATGATGATGATGATGATCTCTACATTTATAGCGTTTTATTACGAAAACAACATAATATGTGTCATATCTTTTTAACTAGAGCTGGTACAGAAATTTCAGTCACAAATTTGAAATCGTCGTCAAAAATCATCCAAAATGCTGTTGTGCAGTGTATTCAATCTACTAGAACTACGGAACCCTACATTGTGCGTGGCCCGACTCGCGCTTGGCCTATTTATTATTTATTTAACGTCGATTGACCTTGATGTTCCAAATTCACCGTAGACCATGCATGATGAAATTGTTGCTCAGTTTTATATCAGTCTTAATTAACACGGGTTGGTCTTTTGAACTCTACTCGTTTACAACTATGTGAAAATCGTTTAACTGAACACATCGGCTCGAATTGTAATTATTTATACTGCACTATTGCTGCTTTAGTCCTACTTATATAATAATAAAAACGCGAAAGGTTGTATTGTTTGACATTCTTTCTCGTCGAAAGGGGCGGACGGGATTGGGCTAAAATTGGATAAATTTGTGATTTTTTTTATCCATACATATAATAATAATGGAAATTTCTTCCCATTCATTGTGATCCTTTACTAAGATGAACTGTGAAAATACGCATATGAACAAAACGACGCGAAAAAGTCGCTTGCGCGATCTAATTCGTAAAACATTTTGTCAATTTTTCCTAGGGAAACGTAAAATAAAATAATGAAATAAATAATAATCATTTATATCGGACACATCGCCCCTAATTTACATCAAAAATTCGAAATAAAAGTAATAGAATATAAAGTAAATTCAATTCAAAAAAATCAAAAAGCAAAAAGTGCGACAAACTAAAAATACGCCATCTATCGATGTGGCTGTAAACGAAACGTGACCTTTAGTTTAATTTGGGCTAAATTTGTAAATAGTTTGTGTCACTGGTGTGGTTAAACAACACCACCGATTTGAATAAAATTTTCACTAATACGTTGCAGTTTTCTCTACTTGAAACTTAGTGTTGGTTTTAGTCAAATCGGTTCATAAATAAAAGAGTTATATCAATCTAAAGATTCGCATATAAAATGCTAATAAACAAGAATGGAAGTCAGAGGAACCGCGTAATCAAAAGACAAAACCTCATCGAATTTGGGCTCATTTGATTCGTCTTGAAGAGTACTTTGATACTATATAGTAACTAGGATCTGATGATGGAGCTGGAAGGTGACCATAGGAACTCCGTGAATAAAAGACAAAACCCCATCGAGTTTGGGCTCATTTGATTCGTCTTGACGAGTACTTTGATGCTTTATAGTAAACAAGGTCTGATGATGCACGACGAACGTAAATATAGTAATAGGTATCATTTCGCACCTTATTTTTAATTTCTAAACAATGTAAAATCATCAGTAAACAAATTAGAATTCATTTAAATTAGTAAATGTAACTTATTTCCAGCGCCAGCGGAAAATAATGGAACTAATCTAATGTGCGCATGACCCGTGTATATATCAGTAATAAGTATCTTTTTGCTGCTTATTTTTAATTTCTAAAACATGTAAAATCATCTGAAGATAAATAGAAATTAATTTAAAGTTCATTATTTTTCATACAAAGTAACGCCACGGAAAATAATGGAACTAATGTCTTAGGAAATCTCTTATATAAAATCGTTCGTACGCTTTCGTGCTATCAACGCACAGCCCAGACGGCTGGACTTGGCGGCTGGACGGATTGAGCTGAAATTTGGACAGCGTGTTCTTTAAAAGATTTTAGCGTGCAATAAGAAGCGATTTTTCAAAATTCCCTCAGGAACAGGATGCGGTGTTGACTTAAACGTTGTATTTTTCTTTACAATTAACCTGGTATTGGTTTTATTTAAATCGGTTCATTAATAAAAAGTATATATCAATCTAAAGATTCACATATAAAATGCTGAAAAATAACCGATCGTTTGAATAGGGTTGATGCGTGTTTTAAGTAGTGTTTATTATTAAGTACCGTGTAGAATAGAACACAAGTACATATATTTAAATTATAATTATAAAATAATGATGCAAAAATAAATATGTAGTTTAAAAATAAAAATTTGTATTTTCGCGCTTTATTTGAATGTTTTTTTTTTTTATTAATTTATTCTGACCATGGATACAAGTCCTTCAGTCGAAATCTTTATAATTTTAAGTTCATTGTTTATTCGATAAAGAGTGGGCGTTTATCGAATCACATCGATTCATTTTGTGACGATTCTTGAAAATAGCAGACTGATTCCGAGTTGAACTTTTTTCCATTCTTCGACAGTAAATCACATTCACAAACACTCAACATTTATTAAACCCACTATTAATACGCGTTTAGCACTTATTGCAAAATGATTATCCAAGAAAGCAAAAAATTTCATCCGCTTTCCAAAAGCGCGGCAAAATGAATCTTATTTGAATGTTTTTCATTATTTATTAATTTATTCTGACCATGGATACAAGTCCTTCAGTCGAAATCTTTATAATTTTAAGTTCATTGTTTATTCGATAAAGAGTGGGCGTTTATTATACTTATTTGAATGTATTGCTTTAGTGTTGCCAGATCATGCCGCTTTTTTGCTTTTTTTTATCCGCGGAATTTAGCGGAACTAAATTTAATTTATTCGATTATAATAAAAACTGTACTTCATACCCTAAAGAATTTTTCTTTGTAAGATAAAAAATACGTAGGTATTTAATTATTAAGAAATTAACTATTATTATGTGAAATTACGAAGAGTTCAAATCTAAATGTCGCCACTGAATCACAAAATTATTCGTTACACATAATGGCCGCCGCTTGCAATCCGCCGCGGCTCATTGCAAATATTTAGTTCAATTTCTTACAACAAAACTTCATAACAACAAAAATGGCGTCGACAGCTAAAAAAAATCTTGACCATGAAATAATATGTGCATATAACTCTACAGTGTTTCTGGTCTTGCTTTTTCACATTATAATTTTTTTAATTCTTTTAACTTTTTCGTTTTTTTAATGCATCTATACCTAATATGATAAAAATGTAATAACACATTTATTCAATAAGTTTCAATAAGATTAAGTTATTAAATATGTACCTGATTACTGAAATAAAGTCTTGACAATCAGTCTGAGGTGTATTTCTACACATTTCACGCATGCAAATAGGCGGTGGTCGTTTGTGAAAAGAGCCCATTGTATGCATTCCTTTCGTACTCAGATAAAAACAATTTTATATATTATTATTATATACTACTAGCTGTGCCCAGCGGTTTTACCCGCTGACCTATAGCCTTTGTGTTATTCCAGAGTCTCAGCTATCTCTATACCAAATTTCGGTTGGGGTGTAGCGTTCGGGGCACTATGGAGAAAAGACAGAAAAATTTTGATCAAAAAATTTAAATTTTAAATTAGTGTTTTTTTTATTTTATCATATAAGACATCCAAAAATAAGACACAAATTATCCGGGTCATTTTTTCCTCCGCCCAGCCGAATTTCGAGGAAACGTTGCCAAAGATAAATCGTTGTGAAGGGAATCAGGACTTTGAATATTTTACATGTGTTTTCGTATTCCGGCAACAGTATTTTTTTATCACGGGATTGTGTTCAGAACATCACCAGGACTGACGTTTGTATGGGTCATATTGATCTTGACTCAAAGGTCACTGACCTTGAACCAAAATAAGAGAAATTAGTCCAAATACAAAGGTCACTGACCTTTGGGTCAAATTCAGTGACATTATAATATAGGTACGACGACGAGCGAAGCGAGGAGGAGTGTTAGGTTTTACTTATGAGCAACGCGCGAGCCGAGCGAGCGAAGCGAGCGTGCCGCGGCAGCGGCCGGCGAAGCGCCAGAAAAAGAGTGTAAACGAGGTTACTGATTGGTCTACATAGTTATGTGTCATGTAATTATAATATAGGTACGACAATTTCATTTATTTTGGATCAAGGTCAATGACCTTTGGGTCAAGGTCAGTGACGCTTGGGTCAAGATCACTAATAATTGGGCTAATTTCAGTTATTTTGGGTCAAGATCAATGACCTTTGGGTCAAGGTCAATGACCTCTGGGTCAAGATCACTAATAATTGGGCTAATTTCACTTATTTTGGGTCAAGATCAATGTCCTTTGGGTCAAGGTCAGTGGCGATTGGGTCAAGATCATTAATAATTGGGCCAATTTCACTTATTTTGGGTCAAGGTCAATGATCTCTGGGTCCCCACCCTTATACTCCCACATCCCACCGGGTCCCGAAGGTTACATAAAGCGTAGTATTTTTGATCAAAATTTTTCTAAGTCTTTTTTTCATAGCGCCCCGAAGGCTACACACCGACCCAAATTTCAGCTTGATCGGTCCACCCGTTTAGGCGTGAAAAAGTAACAAACACACATTCAGACATCCTGACAACTAGACCTGCATTCTTACAAAACTATCACGTTTATAATATTATTAAGATAAATCCGCGTTTTTTTAGTGTTAGTGCCCGGTTTTTGACTTTCGCTGCTGGCAACATTTTTTAGGTTATGTTGATTTGTTTCGATTTTTGACGTAGGTAAGTTTTATTATTATAAATGTTAGATACCTATTATTAGTTAAATATTTCAAAAATATTCCATTGACAAATTAGATTAATGAATTATAACTTCTTTTCAGTTTGTACATACACAGAAAATGAAACAAGAAAAAGAAAACAGTCTATGAAAGGATAAATATTATTATAATTTGAAGACTATCAAAGAAAAGGTTTGTACAACTCTTTGCCTATAGAGGTACCTACCTACTATACTACTACCAACTAGGTCTCTCTCAACTCTTAATTCCATTGATGTGAAAAATATTATTTTCATTAATGTAATAATACTATGCACCCAGTAGTTTTACCCGCTGTACCTTTGTGTTATTCTAGGGTCTAAGCTATCTCTATACCAAATTTCAGCTCAATCGGTCTGCCTGTTTAGGAGTGAAAGAGTAACAAACATTCATCCAGACATCTATACAATCTTACAAATTTATTATGTAGTAAGACTAGCTTGCCTGTCTGTATGTTATATCAATGTAAACCAATAGGTGTAAAGAACCAAACTGCAGTAAAATAGACCGCCAATTGTCTCACTGTTTATAATGCAAACTGTTTTTAGATTTAATTTATCTTAATTTGTTACCTACAATATTATATTATGATAGGACTAGCTGCGTCCAGTGGTTTTACCCACTGTACTTATAGCCTATGTGTTATTCCAGGGTTTAAGCTGTCTCTATACCAAGTTTCAATTCAATCGGTCCACCCACTTAGGCGTGAAATAGTAACATGCATTACACCTTGGCATCCACACATTCTTACAAACTTTCACATTTATATAATATATAAAATTTGTTTTACAGCCTTAAATAACTCTTCATATCGGAGATGTACATGAGTGAATTTACTGAATCTACTGATGAAAGCACTGCAAAATGAGTAAGCACCCGTTCCAGAGGAATAAATTAACAAGTTGAAGAACCCAGCGAATTATATTTTAAATATAAATCTTTTATCATTAATAATTTTCTAATTGTAGGTATACTGTTCACATAACAGTTATTAAATGAGTGACTTTTAAGATCAAATTTATAAGCTATTTATTTGAAAATTATGATAATACATTAGTTTTTATATATGCATACAGTGGTTTTACCCGCTGTACTGAGCCGATGTGTTTTCCCAGGTTATATGGGAAGTAACCGCTGCTGATGCTGATTTAACTAACTTAGTGTAGATAGTTTGAGTTTCGGGAAAGAAAATCGAATTGTTGCCTGGGGTAGCGAAGCAAAACTGCATTGAAAAACCCTGCGCCATATTCTTCGCTACTCACAGAGGGAGCGAATATCGGTTTAGTCATCCATCATGTCTAAATGGGTGCACCAAATTCATTATGAATTGATGTGACGCGTTACGAAGTGCGCGCGGGTCAGCTAGTCCAGAATAAAATCCTTAGTTATCATCACTGGCGGATCCAGGATTTGGTTCGGGGGGGGGGGGTAATTTTTACTACGAAAAGTGTGTGTTTAGCTCGCTCTGAACAGTTAGAAAGTTCAAATATCCTTAATAATAAGTGCCGAGAATAAAATTATAATCTTGACCATGAAATACGTGCAAAATTCGTATCTCTACAATGCTTCTGGGGGGGGGGGGGGCTGTTAGGGGGCAATAGTTGGGAAAATTCGTGACTTCTCATTTTTGTTAATTTTATAAAAGTCAATAAAACTGATATACCTATTTCATGACATAAATGTATCTTTAGTGTTGCAACTTACGGTTCAATGTACTCTGCCACTACTCTTATATCCCTGACCTACTAGATTCTGACTAGAGTCTGTTTAAAAAGAGAAAAGGCGCGGCATTTAACGGAATTGAAGAGTTCGCTTAAAAAATAAAGCAAAAAAATTGTTATTTTTATCAGATTTAAACTTTTTTTAGGCACATTTAGTCAGGTTTTTATACGTTTTTAGAAAACATTACCTGTTACATTTCCTAGGTTTTCCTATTTAAATTTTATCGAAATCGGTCCAGCGGTTTTCAAGTTATGAATTAAAACTTGCGGTGTGAAAGTTTTATAAAGTACGAGTTAAAAAAATATAAAACCGATAAAATTATCTATTGTATTTAATTTGAAATTGTTGTGTGTATTATAACTGTGATAATTCATTATAGAGTTATCTAATTTAAACTTGACGATACCATTGTTTGTTTTGTTTTCTTAAAACACGTGATTAGGAGTGATTATCCCAAACAGAAACATTAGCGTCATTCAATCCTATGCGCTTTTTCATTTTGCACACCATACGTCATACGCCTACGATCTAGCATGCTTTTCAGTCTGCTGCGTTTCAGAAGAGAAACGCACGTGCTCACACACCGGCTAATACGCGTTCCGCGCTACATAAAAAAGAGTGCCGCGAAAATTAAAAAGTGACACTGACAGATGCCTACTCTAAACGACAACGGTGAAAAAGCGCGGGAAAATGGCAACGGAATTAAGGAAACAGATTTTGGTGAAGAAATTACAGATGTGGCGCACCTGATTAATTATGGAACAGACGAAAGGAGGGTTCTGGTTATTTATACAGGTGGAACTATTGGCATGGTCGATAACGCTGATGGATGTGAGTAAAAATAAGTTTTTAAATTGCGATTGTTTGTCTTCAAGATCTATCGTCTCCAAGCTCGATTTCCAGCGAGGATGAGACGCACTTTAAATTCAAAACTCGAATTCTGCTTGATCGATTTCGATAAATTTTGAATGGGACCACCTGGGAAGTATTAGATATTAATAATATTTTCTAAATCGACATAGGGCCTTTTCGAGTAATTGGTAAACATACATTATATAAACATCCAACGACTACTAGTAACTTTTTTTTCTTTATTTTAAAGTCAGTAAGTACATCTATCTATATTAAGAGTATGCAACGAAAAATAATTCTCTAAATCGGTTATTAAAACTAATAAATGTTTATATAAGTAAGTAATGAATTATCACCCAAGATATTATTTTGGCACGTGGCATAAATTAAATAGCAAGAGAATAGTCTTCTGCGACTACAGACATTTTCCTACGTTCGACAGGTCAATAAAATTAGTTGACATTCAGACGCCGGCCTTCGAGATCATTTATCTCATATTCCTTTAGCTATCTACGTCATAATATTCAATTATTATAATGAAGGTCAGTGGTAACGACATATTTTTGAGATTATTGGCTAAATTATTGTCTCTAGTCGTAACAATAAATAATAATTAAGTAGATATGATAATTATCATGTTATTAAACATTATTCTATTCTGTTCTATATGTCTTAGTTTACTGTTACTGTTAGACATAGATCTATTGCCGAAGGGGCTGCAGACGTCGTTAGGTAGGTACAGCGAAGTCCAAATAGCAAGGAAGCGAAAACAAATTTGTCTGTTCACACTTAAATGCAAAAAAGAAAGTAAAGCAATTATTATTAATTAGCAAATATAAAACTTAAAAAAAAAAACACACATACAATTTTTTTCGTAGACTTAGGCCGCGGCAACCACGATGCGAAGTCGTTGGTCACACGCGCAGCCGCAGGCGCACGCCTTGTTTTATGGAATCTGCCTATACTCTCACTATAAGAGGAAAACAGGGCAAACAACAAACTCCCAGGGTTTTAGTGGGTTAGAGAATGAGATTCATGTCATAGGGTAATCCCGCCCGGTGGGTGAGACTTTACCGCTCCCTTAAGGTACATAAGCGTAAAGCATCTCAATAGGTACTAAATAGTTTACTGTTTATTCTCCAAGTCAACAAAAAAAGTCATAGGTCTTTTCCTTCTAGTGCCATTCTCTTCTGTTCTGTGTCAATCGCATCTATGTCTTCCATGAATAGATATAATCTAGACTACTATGTGTTTTCAAACTCAAACTCAAAATTCATTTATTCAAATAGGCTACAATGGAGCACTTTTGCAAGTCAATTTTACATTTTATTTTAATATTCTACCGCTCATTCGCAAGGCACCTCTATGAGAAGAATGAGCAAGAAACTCATAGGGATTGCTTTTTTTAAATATGTGTTTACAATTATTATCTTGGTTACATAATTTATTTACAGGTGGTTGCAGAGGTTTCCAGGCATCTTGTTATCTATATCATCTACTATCTTTATAATTATATTTGAATTATGTAAGTTATATAATACAAGAGCACGATTATATCACATGTCTTTTACGACGAAGATATTCCATAATATATTCCTATCTGCTATGTTAGGGTCAGTGTTTTTAAACAAATCGAAAATATTTCGTTCAAATTAATTTTATTCTTAACTTTTCTTATCCGGAAGATGTAAAAAACTTAATACCTTAGGTATGTGGGATAAGAGCAAAAAGATGATAATAAAAATGTATTAATAACCTTTTCTGATTAAATAATTAAAGCTAAAAACACATTATTAAAACACGACGTGACGCCATGCGAATACACAAGTCTGGATTGGATGGCGTGTGGTCACGTGACGCCACGGACCAATCCGGACGGGTGTCGTGACGTCACCGACCAATCCGAACGAGTGTCGTCGCGTGGCGTCACGTCGCGTTTTAATAATGTGTTTCCGGCTTTACACTTAATACTTTTTGTACTTAGTTTTGTATCTACATTATGTTGTCACACTGACATTTAACCCATCTGGGGGCACGGTAGTGCCCCCGCCAAGTCGAGCGCGAAGCAAGCACTGCCGTACCATCTTTACAGGAACCATTTCGTCGCATTTTCAGGCCCCTATTTGAGAACCTCTGGATAAGACCAGAACACAGAAATTTTCGTCATCCAGTAAGCTATAATTACATACTTAAAATCCAAAATTTCAAGTCTGTAGGTCATTAAGTTCCGAAGTTAAGCGAAAGCAAAGTTTCGCATTTTCGACACTCACTCACTCATGATCATCAAAATAGAACTAGTACTTCCCATAAACTCAGAGAGCTGAAATTTGGTACATACTTAGAATTTATTGTATAAGCCATAGGAAAACTAAAAAAACATGCAATTTCGGTCTCGTTTTCGAGATAATTCATCTGCATAAATAACTTTGTAATCTCGTATAAATGTATAGGATTACAAAGTTACATTTGCAGTCAATGGTTAAAATTGTGTAATATCCAACTTATTAATTCAAAATATATTTAAGGCATAGTATATGTATATGTGAGTGTGTATATGTGTCGTAAATCGTCAGTTATGATCAGGCGATATCAAGCGTGGCCAACTAAAATAAGAGCCCAACCAAACTATTAGAAGAGATCGACATACCGCCTTTACTACAAGCTTTTATTTACTTTCACCTGTCGGTCTGTCTGTCTGTAATTAAATCTTGCAAGTTTAATTAGGCCCACTTCCCGGTATAATATTATGATGCATTGGACTAAGAGTGAACGCACACGTATCTAGATGGCGCTGACTGTATTTTAAAACGCGCTTACGGTTTGTATTTCTGATAACCTTATAATATAGCGTTTCTACAAAAATAAGTGAAATCCCACCAAAAACATTCTGTAAAAAACTAGCCAAGTCTCGATGGAGCTGCTTGTTTATCTCTAAAAAGTAATGAAATCTAGACAAAGTCGTGCCAAGTATAAGGTTCCTTACTGCGATTTCTTTATTATTATAGTTAATGTTGTGTGACTTGGCCGTTGAAGGGTACACAAGGGTATTATACCAGGTGCTCCATGTCACTATTGCACCAATCTGTCCGCTACCCATTCACGATAGAAAATTTCCACTTGGAAAACGTTGATTGGATAACCAGTCAATTGTAGGCTTGATAAAGCTGCGTATTTCAATAATACTTATGTTTAGGCGATCCAAGTGTCATGGAGCATCTGGTTTTGTACCCTTGTGTACCCTTTTACAGCCAGTCCCTTCAACGGCCAAGTCACACAACATTAACTATAAAAATAAAGAAATCGCAGTAAGGAACCTTATACTTGGCACGACTTTGTCTAGATTTCATTACTTTTTAGAGATAAACAAGCAGCTCCATCGAGACTTGGCTAGTTTTTTACAGAATGTTTTTGGTGGGATTAAACTTACCTCTACCTCTAATATAGGCCTACCAAGAAGTGGTTGGGGTATTTCTATGAAGTTAAACTGACATCCAGAATAAATATGTACCTATTCTATTTCTGAGAATACCTACGAGTATATGGGATGAGAGTTTGACTTGACTGCAAGACAAGAACTTGCACACTCGTGCTAGGCCCAATACACCGTAGCCTGTTACAGCTTATCTATTTCATTCAAACACCTCAATCATGCTTTATCATATCTTAGCTCTGTCTTTTCAGGAATTTCCTTTAACCACTTTTTAGGCTTCTGTAGTCAACAAGGAAAACTGAAAAAATCAAGAATTTGGTTTGAACCATGAACTCTCCAGGAAAACTATAGCAGTTATGATATCTTTATTAGTTTTAAATATTTTTTTAAAGATATCGTTGATGAAAATTGCGGCTGTTAATATTCAATTTGCCAGTACTACGGAAGCCTACATTGCGCGTAGCCCGACTAGCGCTTGGCCTTTTTATAAAAAAAACGTCGTGGCGCTTCCTATTCAATACATTCTCCAATCAATAAATAATACTTTTCCTCTGTTATTTTACATCATCATAATATTTATGAGAATCATACTCTCAACACCCCTGTTTAATAATAACAATAATATTATGTCGTATTTACAACTACTTATCTACAGTAATGTTTCGTCATTAATCTCTATAGAGACCTTTGATAAGAGTTCTTTTATTACCATAATATTGAAAGAGGACTATGAACTGGTATCTTTATTAACAGAATTAAATAAAGTTATTTTTAAACTTTTGCAACTGCGCTAGCGTGACAAAATTTGTGTACAACGGGATCATCCTATGAAAAAAATTGTATGATGTTTAAAATACAAATCAAATCTATCGGTTTGTTAACTAAGATGTGAAAAGGTAACAGACATCTTTATCCCACCAAAAACATTCTGTAAAAAACTAGCCAAGTCTCGATGGAGCTGCTTGTTTATCTCTAAAAAGTAATGAAATCTAGACAAAGTCGTGCCAAGTATAAGGTTCCTTACTGCGATTTCTTTATTATTATAGTTAATGTTGTGTGACTTGGCCGTTGAAGGGTACACAAGGGTACAAAACCAGATGCTCCATGACACTTGGATCGCCTAAACATAAGTATTATTGAAATACGCAGCTTTATCAAGCCTACAATTGACTGGTTATCCAATCAACGTTTTCCAAGTGGAAATTTTCTATCGTGAATGGGTAGCGGACAGATTGGTGCAATAGTGTCATGGAGCACCTGGTATAATACCCTTGTGTACCCTTCAACGGCCAAGTCACACAACATTAACTATAATAATAAAGAAATCGCAGTAAGGAACCTTATACTTGGCACGACTTTGTCTAGATTTCATTACTTTTTAGAGATAAACAAGCAGCTCCATCGAGACTTGGCTAGTTTTTTACAGAATGTTTTTGGTGGGATTTCACTTATTTTTGTAGAAACGCTATATTATAAGGTTATCAGAAATACAAACCGTAAGCGCGTTTTAAAATACAGTCAGCGCCATCTAGATACGTGTGCGTTCACTCTTAGTCCAATGCATCATAATATTATACCGGGAAGTGGGCCTAATTAAACTTGCAATATTTAATTACAGACAGACAGACCGACAGGTGAAAGTAAATAAAAGCTTGTAGTAAAGGCGGTATGTCGATCTCTTCTAATAGTTTGGTTGGGCTCTTATTTTAGTTGGCCACGCTAGATATCGCCTGATCATAACTGACGATTTACGACACATATACACACTCACATATACATATACTATGCCTTAAATATATTTTGAATTAATAAGTTGGATATTACACAATTTTAACCATTGACTGCAAATGTAACTTTGTAATCCTATACATTTATATGAGATTACAAAGTTATTTATGCAGATGAATTATCTCGAAAACGAGACCGAAATTGCATGTTTTTTTAGTTTTCCTATGGCTTATACAATAAATTCTAAGTATGTACCAAATTTCAGCTCTCTGAGTTTATGGGAAGTACTAGTTCTATTTTGATGATCATGAGTGAGTGAGTGTCGAAAATGCGAAACTTTGCTTTCGCCTAACTTCGGAACTTAATGACCTACAGACTTGAAATTTTGGATTTTACGTATGTAATTACAGCTTACTGGATGACGAAAATTTCTGTGTTCTGGTCTTATCCAGAGGTTCTCAAATAGAGGCCTGAAAATGCGACGAAATGGTTCCTGTAAAGATGGTACGGCAGTGCTTGCTTCGCGCTCGACTTGGCGGGGGCACTACCGTGCCCCCAGATATGTATTTTATATTCTGAAAGTTAAGAGAGAAGCATTTTGCTACCTAAGAAGCATTTTGCGCTTTCAAAATACTGAAGGCTACTTAGATGATATTTGATTAATAAAGGCATTTTATTAGGAACAAATAAAAACATCAATTTTCCTTACATCTCAGCTGTAGTTTACAGATATATGTCATGTCGGTGTTATTATAGTTGCTATAAGTAGGTACATTATAATGTAGCCTTCGGTCAATATTATGATCCTAGTTCAATTAAACTTATAGAAACCTGAATATTCTGAAATTAGTTCTGAACATAATATTATTCACACTTATGATGTTTACGTGTTATTGAAACGTACAGAAGTCGTATCCATGTTTGCACAGAAATTATCACCAGTTTTAAATTTGTTTAGACCATAGACACACCTCCTGACAACGATGATGCAATATGGATCGAAGTAAATAATATTGATTTCGACAATTATTAAGATGAAAAAAGAAAAGGTTTTTTTTTTATATACTATATTTAGTACCGTATACTTGTAGGTCTATTGGCCTACGTTTGACCACATCCACCTGGTGGAAAGTGAAAATGCGGTCGACGATGGATCACGTAAGATGCCTAGAAAGGTACCTACTCACTCGTGCTTTGAAGATACCAAATTTGTACCGCTTGGGAAACACGGATAAAGGCAAAGTGTTCCAAATGCGACCAGTTCTCATTAAAAACGATGAAGCAAAACGCTTAATGTAGGCAGTTAGTAGCGCCACTAAGTGTGGATGCCGCATTGCCGTCTGCCGTGATGTCATGTCATGCCGTTATAGGTAGAATGGGCTCAGAGGAATTAGTTCATGTAAGTAATTCCTGCGCACACTCTCCGAACTCCGAAATGAATCCTATAGCCTATAGAAGACCTGTTTTATTATATCTATTTGCTGATCTGTCACATATGTGGAAGAAATTTTGGGTCAAAATAAGAACTCGATGGGTCCCCACTAAAATGGGATGAATTGACTTTAGAAATATACTTTCTACTTACCCTTATCAGAACATTATCATTAACATAACGTTAGGATAATGTGACATTGTGATAAGCGATAAGAAAATAAGATGGCAAATAAACGTGGCGACACAGATTAAAACGTGCGTTAGGTTATTTTTAACCCCCAACGTAAAAACGATGTGGTGTTACAGGTTTGATGTGTTTGTCTGTATGAGTGCGTGTATGTGTGTTCATATTGAGGGAATTGTGAAAAAAAAATGTAATCCACTATTTCTAACTTATAACACCCCGTTGTTTTTGCGTCGGGGGCTTATATACGGCTGCAACCACAGTTCAGAAGAATACTAGCTGCAACAAACCAGTTTTTCTTTATACAAGGTTTTATTCAATTTCACCTGTCTGTTGTCTGTCTGTAATCAAATCTTGGAAATTTAATTTGATCCATTTCCCGGTTTCCGATTGAACTGAAAATTTGTTGCATGTATAAATCGGATGACAATGCAATATTATTATGACATGCTCCATGTTGGAGCTGAAAGGTGGCCATAGGCCATGCGTAACTAAACGACGCAACCCCATCGAGTTTGGGCTCATTTGATTTGTCTGGACGAGTAGGTACTACTTTGATGCTGGATATTAGTAATAATAAAAGCTTGTTTTAAAAAGTATTTAAAAAAATTTACTTGTTTAACATCAGAATCTCTCATAATAAGATAATAATATTATTTTGTTTCAGTCCTGATACCAAAAAAGAACGTGTTCGAGAACTTGATCCGGCAGTTCCCACAGCTTCACGATCTTGCCCTGTGGGAGAAGAGAGTTAACGATGACCCGACCTTCGACACCTCTTTCCTTATATTACCAAGTAAGTCTCTGCATAGCATCACATTTGAAAAAACATGAATTTACCTAGTTGAGTTTTAAAATTTCGAAGTTGTTCAATTAATACATACCTACATACTACTGCTGCGGTATTACCCACTGTACCCCTGTACGATAGCCTATATGCTATTCTAGGGTCTAAGCTCTATCTGATTTCCTGGAAGTTAGGTCGGCCGTTAGTGTGGGACGCGACTTGCGTTGATGCACTGGCGCTCTCACATCTTCCAGAGACTCAAATTGCGGCTGGTGCGGCGGCAGTTTCTGCTGAGCGGCTCAAGCGGCGTAAATATGCTAACCTCGATAGCGGTTACATTTTTGAGCCGTTTGGGGTAGAGACTTTGGGTCCTTGGGGTCCGGGAGCTCACCGCATTTTCCAAAATTTATCTGACCGCTTGGTCGAGGCGACTTGTGACCGAAATGCTGGGGTATATTTGGCCCAACGTATAAGTATTGCTATTCAACGTGGCAATGTTTGGTTTGGAGCACTTGGATTTTCTGTAGATCGGCTTGTGGCCGATCTGTGGTTAATAAAAATGTTTTTTACTGCTGTAGTAGCTGTAGTATTGTTAGTTTGTTTTTCTCAATAAAGACATTTTCCGCAGTGGACGTGTAGGACGTACACTGCTGAACATAGGCTGATTATTATTACTGCTAAGATGATGATGATGATATTTTGTTATATTTTATGTATAATACAGTAAGATATATCCCACCAAAAACATTCTGTAAAAAACTAGCCAAGTCTCGATGGAGCTGCTTGTTTATCTCTAAAAAGTAATGAAATCTAGACAAAGTCGTGCCAAGTATAAGGTTCCTTACTGCGATTTCTTTATTTTTATAGTTAATGTTGTGTGACTTGGCCGTTGAAGGGACTGGCTGTAAAAGGGTACACAAGGGTACAAAACCAGATGCTCCATGACACTTGGATCGCCTAAACATAAGTATTATTGAAATACGCAGCTTTATCAAGCCTACAATTGACTGGTTATCCAATCAACGTTTTCCAAGTGGAAATTTTCTATCGTGAATGGGTAGCGGACAGATTGGTGCAATAGTGACATGGAGCACCTGGTATAATACCCTTGTGTACCCTTCAACGGCCAAGTCACACAACATTAACTATAATAATAAAGAAATCGCAGTAAGGAACCTTATACTTGGCACGACTTTGTCTAGATTTCATTACTTTTTAGAGATAAACAAGCAGCTCCATCGAGACTTGGCTAGTTTTTTACAGAATGTTTTTGGTGGGATTTCACTTATTTTTGTAGAAACGCTATATTATAAGGTTATCAGAAATACAAACCGTAAGCGCGTTTTAAAATACAGTCAGCGCCATCTAGATACGTGTGCGTTCACTCTTAGTCCAATGCATCATAATATTATACCGGGAAGTGGGCCTAATTAAACTTGCAAGATTTAATTACAGACAGACAGACCGACAGGTGAAAGTAAATAAAAGCTTGTAGTAAAGGCGGTATGTCGATCTCTTCTAATAGTTTGGTTGGGCTCTTATTTTAGTTGGCCACGCTTGATATCGCCTGATCATAACTGACGATTTACGACACATATACACACTCACATATACATATACTATGCCTTAAATATATTTTGAATTAATAAGTTGGATATTACACAATTTTAACCATTGACTGCAAATGTAACTTTGTAATCCTATACATTTATACGAGATTACAAAGTTATTTATGCAGATGAATTATCTCGAAAACGAGACCGAAATTGCATGTTTTTTTAGTTTTCCTATGGCTTATACAATAAATTCTAAGTATGTACCAAATTTCAGCTCTCTGAGTTTATGGGAAGTACTAGTTCTATTTTGATGATCATGAGTGAGTGAGTGTCGAAAATGCGAAACTTTGCTTTCGCTTAACTTCGGAACTTAATGACCTACAGACTTGAAATTTTGGATTTTAAGTATGTAATTATAGCTTACTGGATGACGAAAATTTCTGTGTTCTGGTCTTATCCAGAGGTTCTCAAATAGGGGCCTGAAAATGCGACGAAATGGTTCCTGTAAAGATGGTACGGCAGTGCTTGCTTCGCGCTCGACTTGGCGGGGGCACTACCGTGCCCCCAGATCTTAGCTCTTTTTTATATCTTTCACCATTCTTCTTTTCAGAAACAAGAAAAATGCAGAGTCGAATATTTTACCAAATACTGGAGTATGAAGTTCTCTTGGACTCTTCGAACATGACTGAATCGGATTGGATACAAATTGCGAAAGATATACAGGTGATACACCAGTGACTAACTGATGGCTTATATTTATTTTTGTCTAAATGGGTTTGAAGATCTGGCATGACAACTGATGTACGAATGATGAAGCTGGAAGGTGGCCATAGGAACTCCGTAATTAAACGACGCAAACCCATTGAGTTTGGGCTTATTTGTATCATATTGACGAGTACTTTAATGCTAGATTATTTTATAATCATACTAGCTTACCCGGCAAACGTTGTTTTGCCATATAAATAATTTCCTATTAATTTCTAGTGTAGACAAAAAATAGCTTACTTATTGGAAGTATGTATGTATTTTAGAATGTGTATATTGTATGTATGTAAGAATGTGGTATATGCGTGAAATAAGCATTAATTTATGTAAAAATTTTTCAAACAAAAGTAAAAAATTAAATTTTATGAAAACATTGTCTCTTATAATTTTTTCATACAACCAATATTTCCATTAACATTTCAAAATAAAGATTGATTTTTTGGAAACTATGAAAATCTTAATTGTTCAATTACATTTTTTTAATTAAATTAAATTAAAATTACATTTTTATAAGATCAACAACATTTTCGATATAAATAAAACAAGTGAAATTTTAAAAATACTTTTTAAAAACAAGCTTTAATTATCATTACCATCTTGCATCATATAGTACTCGTCAAGACGAATTAAATGAGCCCAAACTCGATGGGGTTGCGTTGTTTAATGACAGAGTTCCTATAGCCACCTTCCAGCTCCATCATCAGATCAGCTCCATGTCATAATAATATTGCATTGTCATCCGATTTACACACGCATGCAAATTTTCAGCTCAATTGGAAACCGGGAAGTGGGTCAAATCAAACTTGCAAGATTTGATTACAGACAGACCGACAGACAGACAGACAGACAGACAGACAGACAGACAGACAACAGACAGGTGAAAGTAATATAAAGCTTGTAAAAAAGTATACTTACAAGACAAAATCCATTGTTATTGAAAGCTCGTGTCACGTGTTGAGTACTTTTGAGGTTATAAAATCACTTGATTAACTAATCGTGCAAAATACACTCAAAATTGATAATTTAATTATTATTGATAAAATAGGAATGATTAAAAGTTAATATGAGAGTTACACTGAGATAGCAAAATAATAATTGTCAACGTTACTACTACACTTGATGCATAAACAATAATGATGGCCGACAACTGTGTAGGAAGTGAGAAAGAAAGGAGACCGGCTTCGTTCTCATCCCTACTCCGTGCTGTTTACTGGGTTAGAAGTGACACCTGTAGACATCTGGCGGGGATAACTAATTAAATGACGATTGATCAGCTTTCGACCGGAGAGGAAAAATGATTAAATTACTAAAATGGCTATTAAAAAATAAGGGTTGATCGTAGAAGAGTGAAAATTGAGGATTGTATGTATTTTTGTATGTTGTATCATAAAAAAATTGAAATTAAAAATTTTGTCGAAAAAATAAAATAAAAAATTTTGGGGTGGACTACCCCTAACATTTAGGGGGATGAAAAATAGATGTTGGTCGATTCTCATAGATACCAGATAAGCACAAAAAATTTCATCAAAATCGGTCAAGCCGTTTCGGAGGAGTATGGCAACGAAAACTGTGACACGAGAATTTTATATATTAGATATCAAAAAGTTTTTTTTTTTTAATTTCACTTGATTATTATTCAAATTGTTCTTTTACAGAAATACTATGAACAGTACGACGGTTTTGTGGTTCTACATGGCACCGATACATTATGTTATACGGCATCAGCACTCTCTTTTATGTTTGAAAATATCGGGAAAGGAGTTGTTTTAACTGGATCACAGGTAAAAAATTACATAGGTACTGCTAATATCAAGTAACAAACAACAAAAATAAAAAAAACAAATTGCGATAAATTGCTTTGATTTTGTTTTGTATGATGAACAAAAGAATATATATTATTTTTTCTTTCCAAAACGATCGATTTAACCACATAAATTTTAGCTCTACCTCTAAAGCCGGCGCTCCACTTCGGGTAAATATTCGCTCGAAGTGTCAAACTACCATTCAATACACTGGCGGATCCAGGATTTGGTTCTGGGGGTGGGCAAGATGCAGACGGGCAAAAATATTATAATTTTTACTCCAAAATGTGTGTGTTTAGCTCGCTCTGAATAGGGATGTTGACTAATTTTTGGAATTGCTTTTATATGATAGATAGACCCATTTCATATACGAATATCATATTTTTATACAAAAATATATGAAATTTCAATATAAAAATACGTAAATAAAAATGATTTTTTAAATACTGCCTAAAACGTTCCGAACTGTCATCTGACAGCGCGTGACGTCACACCACTGGCTGGACCTTACGCTTCCTATGAAATGTTCCTGATTTCGACTCATTTAAATTATTCATAACTTAAAAACCACTGAACCGATTTTGATGCAACTTATACTATGCCCTTAGTTGGTCCATACTTAAACCAAAAATAAAGTCAATAACCAAAATGAATCTTATATTTTCAGAGAGACATTTTAGTTATTGACTTTATTTTTGGTTTAAGTATGGACTAACTAAGGGCATAGTATAATTTGCATCAAAATCGGTTCAGTGGTTTTTAAGTTATGAATAATTAAATTATGTCGAAATTAGGAACATTTCATAGGAAGCGTAAGGTCCAGCCACTGGTGTGACGTCACGCGCTCTGATTGGCGTTCGCATTCGCGTAGTAATAGGTAAAAAATATTGAAATTAAAATTGATTTTATTCAATTTTTGCTTGTAAATAGATCCTTAAAATACGATTTTAGGTTTTTAAATACGGTCTTTTATGTGAATAACATAAGTTAATATGAATTCGTAACATGTGTCAACATCCCTATAGTTAGAAAGTTCAAATACCCTTAATAATAAGTGCGCGAGCAGCTTGCTGCGGGCGCTGAGAAAAAAAATCATCTTGACCATAAATAATTGGAAATAAATAAATAATTGGGGTTTATACTCCAACAGAACAGGTTGCCCTACTTACACTGTCAGAGTCAAATCACAAATTATAGGTTGTGTGGCGAACCTATATGTTGCAGTTTCAGGTCGCCGAGATTCCTACAAGGCCTGCAACATGACCTAACGACTGCCTCCTACATATCTTATAGGAAACAGCCGGGACCCACAGTTTTACGTGCCTTCCGAAACACGGTAGCGTCCAGGCGAAAATCTTTGCCACACTGAGATTTGAACCCAGGACCTCCGACTTACAAGTCGGAGGTATGACCACTGGGCCACGGACGCTACAACTCTACAACCATGAAATATGTTCCAAATTCGTAACTCCACAATGCTTCTGGGGGGGGCCTTTGCCCCCTGGCCCCCCTCTAAATCCGCTTATGATTCAATACACGAAGATCTACCTTCTTTATTTAAGCGTTTTTGACATTTTGTTTTGTTTTGTTACGACAAATATTTGCAAAAATTGGAGCTGGGCTCGTAAACAATGATGATGTACCTTCTACGTTGTAGATTCCAATATTCGAAGCCCGAAGCGATGGAGTGGATAATTTGTTATCATCCCTTCTTGTGGCGGGAGGTCTCAATATTCCAGAAGTTACCATTTACTTCGGAACGAAGCTGTTTAGGGGAAACAGGTATTATGACGATTATCGTACTACTCGTCATATTTATTATATAATTATCGTACTATTAGATCAGGTTGTCAGGAAGAGATGAATGAAGTGTCTGCCAGGGGGTGGAACGGTACGGAGTCATCTCCGTACGGTCCGCATTCATATGCGAGAATGTACCTCCGTCGTCCCTACTGAACAGCGACTGGAAGGACCCCGGGGTTGTAGTGGGTATATCCACCAATTTCTCCGGCGAAGCGTCCCAAATAACCACCCTGTGACTAGCGCTATAACTGCTCAGGGTAGTATGCGTAATGCATTTTCCCGAAAAAAATGGGGGTTGGAACCGTACTGTTTGTTGATGGACGTGATTTCTAATGTAATGTGTGTGTGTGTGTGTGTGCGTGTGCGTGTGCGTGTGTGTGTGCGTGTGCGTGTGCGTGTGCGTGTGCGTGTGCGTGTGCGTGTGCGTGTGCGTGTGCGTGTGCGTGTGCGTGTGCGTGTGCGTGTGCGTGTGTGTGTGTACTAAAAAATATATGAAAACTAGCTTTAATACTAACTTTTATACTATACTAACCTTATTACCTGATATCTCCTAAAGTTACCACCAACTAGGTTTATTATAATGAGGATAGTTTTTACCCCTTCTCAGCCATAGAACATCCACTGCTGAACATAGGCCTCCCCTTTGGACTTCCATATATTATACCGTTTGAAAGCGACTTGCATCCAGCGTCTTCCGGAGACCTTAATAAGGTGGTCTGTCATTAATATGTATTATATTTCACTCATTTTTTATTCACTTATTATTTCCAGAACTCGTAAAATCTCAACGAACAACCTCTACGCCTTCAACTCCCCCAACTGCGTGCCTCTTGTAGAAGTGGGTATCGGCCTCAACGTAAATAAAGCGGCGGTTTTCAAGCCCACTGTCATTGAGAAGTTCAATGTACATGCTAACATGTCCAAGAATGTTGGTCTGCTTAGAATCTTCCCGAGCATCAGCACGGCCGTGGTAAAAGCGTTCTGTCAACCTCCTATTGAAGGTTAGTAGAGTGGAATCTACGAATATGGAATGTATCGTAGACTGGAATAGGTACTAGAAATTAGACAATTCTAAGAAGAAGTTTATTTTGATCCGAAAAACTAATAAAAACGTATCTAGTGATTCCATTCTTGGATGGAAATTCAAAAATTACCAAACGCGATGGTAAACACTGTGTACCTAAATACAATATAAAAGCGAGGACTCTGGAAAGAGGTCGGAGTTAAATTTGGTAGAATTAATTTGAAAGCCAAAATTAAAATGTTTGGGATGTAGGAAACAAGAGATATCATCATCATCATTATCAGCCTACGTTCGTCCACTGCTGGACATAGGCCTCCCCATGGCACGCCACTCAACTCAACTATAACGGGGTACAATTATTACCCATAACTATAATTATTATAAATATTATAATATTATGTCTTCCAAAATTTCCTGTATTCACCATTGATTCTTGATATAAGTGGTCCAAAGAAGCAAAAAAGTTATACGGCCAGTGTCATGAGATTCAGTGTTTTACAATTCTTCAGGCAAACCATTCAACAGTTTAATCCCATTCCAGGTGTAGTCCTAGAGACGTACGGAGCAGGTAACATTCCATCTAACAGACGTGACTTGCTGGACGTGTTAGAACAAGCCGTCCGTCGCGGCGTCATCATGGTCATCATCACACAGTGTAACACTGGCGCTGTCACTGCACTCTACGAGACTGGGAAGGTGAGCATTCAATGGTTTAATGTCATTCTATCATGGTCATCATCACACAGTGTAACACTGGCGCTGTCACTGCACTCTACGAGACTGGGAAGGTGAGCATTCAATGGTTTAATGTCATTCTATCATGGTCATCATCACACAGTGTAACACTGGCGCTGTCACTGCACTCTACGAGACTGGGAAGGTGAGCATTCAATGGTTTAATGTCATTCTATCATGGTCATCATCACACAGTGTAACACTGGCGCTGTCACTGCACTCTACGAGACTGGGAAGGTGAGCATTCAATGGTTTAATGTCATTCTATCATGGTCATCATCACACAGTGTAACACTGGCGCTGTCACTGCACTCTACGAGACTGGGAAGGTAAGCATTAAGCATTCAATGGTTTAATGTCATTCTATCATGGTCATCATCACACAGTGTAACACTGGCGCTGTCACTGCACTCTACGAGACTGGGAAGGTAAGCATTCAATGGTTTAATGTCATTCTATCATGGCCATCATCACACAGTGTAACACTGGCGCTGTCACTGCACTCTACGAGACTGGGAAGGTAAGCATTAAGCATTCAATGGTTTAATGTCATTCTATCATGGTCATCATCACACAATGTAACACTGGCGCTGTCACTGCACTCTACGAGACTGGGAAGGTAAGCATTAAGCATTCAATGGTTTAATGTCATTCTATCATGGTCATCATCACACAGTGTAACACTGGCGCTGTCACTGCACTCTACGAGACTGGGAAGGTGAGCATTCAATGGTTTAATGTCATTCTATCATGGCCATCATCACACAGTGTAACACTGGCGCTGTCACTGCACTCTACGAGACTGGGAAGGTAAGCATTAAGCATTCAATGGTTTAATGTCATTCTATCATGGTCATCATCACATGGGACGATATGTATCTACGTAATGAAGTTGATAGTTCTGTTAGTGTATTTTACGATATATTAAATACCTGTGTGGATATGCATGTTCCCACTCGCCGAACCAAACACAGCAATTCACTTTTTCAGTACCCTACTTGGTTCAATTCGGATATAATTAATTATATAAAACTTAAATATTACAATCTGAGAAAATTTAAAGAGTTTGGCTTAGAATATAATAAAGAAATGTTTAAATATTATAGATCTCGTGTTAAAGAAATGATAGATATAGCATATAGTAATTATTTAAAGCAGACTGAACGCGATATTAAAAATAATCCAAAGCAATTCTGGAAATTTATTAATGACCAGAAAAGCACGAAGGATAACTTGAGTGAATTCGAATATAAAGACCAAATGGTATCAGGCTTTGACGCAGCAAATTCATTCGCTGACTATTTTAAATCAGTTTTCACTAATAGTCAACCACCGCCGATGGCTACTGTGGCGGAACACAACGCGACTAGCGCGTTGTGTTCCTCCCGGGTATCCGTCGACAGTGTGTGCATGCGTGACGTCACTGTAGCGGTACGTCGTCTCAAAGCTCACTCCGCCGCGGGACCAGACGGGATACCTCCATTCTTAGTGAAGGACTGCATAAATATATTTGAGCGTCCGCTATTGTATATTTTTAACCTTTCTCTTAGGACAGCGACGTATCCATCCGTGTGGAAATTGTCCAGGGTCACTCCCATACCCAAGGATGGATCTAGAACAAAGGTAGAAAATTATAGGCCCATAGCTGTCCTCTCGGCATTCGGTAAGTTATTTGAATCAATCTTAAACCGCCATATTACAGCACAGATTAACACGCAGCTTTGTGACGCCCAGCACGGGTTCAGAGCGGGCAGGTCGACCGCTACTAACCACGTCAACTTTGTAGATTACGCTGTGACTGAAATGGACCGCACAAAGCAAGTGGACGTGGCGTATTTTGATTTTCGCAAAGCGTTTGATCGAGTCAATAATGAAATATTATTAAAGAAATTTTCGAACATAGGATTTACGCCAAAACTACAAAATTTATTTACCAGCTATTTTTCTGATCGATATCAATATGTGCAACTCCTGGGTTACAATTCTTACTCGTATTTGACTTGTTCTGGTGTGAGTCAAGGTAGTACGCTAGGCCCAACCCAATTTTTGATAATGATAAATGATTTGCCGAATGTTGTGAGGTCAGCTAAATGCCTTATGTTCGCCGACGATCTGAAGCTGTTCTTGGGTATCGGAGACACGGGAGATTGTGACGCTCTCCAGAGGGACATTGATAATGTTGTTGAATGGAGCGAGCGCAACCAGCTCGAGTTCAACACCTCAAAGTGCAAAACTGTCACATTCACACGTTCGCGGGCGCCCATCTTATACCCGTACAACATATGCAATGTGCCACTGGAGCGCGTGGCAAAAATCCGTGACCTTGGCCTGACGCTGGATACAGAGTTAACTTTTAATCAGCATATCACGGAAATGTGTAGCCAGGCACGCAAATCCCTCGGATTTGTTTTAAGGCAGGCGGCTAAATTCTGTGATAAAAGCACAATCGTAACTCTCTATTCTGCATTTGTTAGGAGTAGGTTAGAATATAATTCTATAATCTGGGACCCACATGAAGCGAAATATAAGCTCATGGTTGAAAAGGTCCAAAAAAAGTTCAACAGATTTCTTTATAAGAAACTTTTTGGGTATTATCCAGACTTCACATATCCGTCCCTATTCGTAGCAGGTATGGTGGGCATCAACACGCTGGAGTTTAGGCGTAAGTGTGGAATAATGATACATTATTACTTGCTCCTACACAACCGCATCGATAACCCAAGCACCGTATCGCGCTGTTCTTTAATAGTACCGGAGCGGTATCGGCGGGCGCACGTGCGGAGACTGCTCGCGGGCCCGCCGGCGCGGACCGCCACATCGCAATATGCTCCCACACGACAAGCCGTCGATTTGCTCAATTCTTTAATTGCTCATTATCCAGAAGTGGACATTTTTCATATGCCACTAAACACATTCCTAAAATGCTGTCTCATTTATTTAAGCACTTCGATGTAATATATGTTATATAGTAAGTATCTTAAATCTAGCTCTAAGTGCGATTTGGTTATAACTGTTAGCACTTTAAGCATTTGTGTAATAAATAAATAAATAAATAAAGTGTAACACTGGCGCTGTCACTGCACTCTACGAGACTGGGAAGGTAAGCATTAAGCATTCAATGGTTTAATGTCATTCTATCATGGTCATCATCACACAGTGTAACACTGGCGCTGTCACTGCACTCTACGAGACTGGGAAGGTAAGCATTAAGCATTCAATGGTTTAATGTCATTCTATCATGGTCATCATCACACAGTGTAACACTGGCGCTGTCACTGCACTCTACGAGACTGGGAAGGTAAGCATTCAATGGTTTAATGTCATTCCATCATGGTCATCATCACACAGTGTAACACTGGCGCTGTCACTGCTCTTTACGAGACTGGGAAGGTAAGCATTCAATGGTTTAATGTCATTCTATCATGGCCATCATCACACAGTGTAACACTGGCGCTGTCACTGCACTCTACGAGACTGGGAAGGTAAATTCGCTGCTCAGTTATCAAACTAGCACGCTCATTTATTTATGGTCTTTGGTTATCCAGTACATTGGTGTTTAGGGCCGTGTTGGGGAGGTCATTGGCCATGTTTTGAGCGATGATTTGATATGTTCCGCGAAAATTTACGGTTTTCGAATCATATAATTACACCAATAGGTACACCAATGTATCCTATACACTAATGTGCTGAATAACCAAAAACCCTGTATATTGAAGTTTTTTCCATTGTCGCAACTTTTGATAAATGAAATAGCTAGTTGCCAAGAAGTTGCGTATCCAAAGTTTCTGTTACTCCAAAAATTGTTGCTACTCCGCCTAAATTATGACTATCTCGATTTCCGTTTCGAGGATGGTAGAGAGTTCCATAGCTTCGCCGTTCTATCCATCAGACGGGCAGTCAGCTTGTGTGTTCGCTAACTAAATCAATTCAAATTTAGCAAGTCCAATTCTTTAAAGTTTATTCCATTTAGGATTACTTGTTGTGGATTTCAAGTTCATATTCACTTGTTGTTTTGTGTTTAAATGATCAAAATTCAGCAAAATTAAGTGTACGCTGTAAGTATACTCTGTACAAATGTTATCCCGCCACTGACATAGTTTTTGCACTCGCTGAACATCTTAGTCGAGAACGGGGTAGGCTGAAACATAGCGCCACGGGCCTCCATTTGCATTAGATGTAGATAACATCAAGACAATAATATTTAAACTTAAACCGCAAAGATTATATTTATTTTCAAATACAATAATAAATTCGCACTTAATAATAAAATCGTGCTACATAATATATTTGGAACTTTTTTTTTCAGATTCTCGCAAAATATGGAGTTGTTTCGGGATCCGACATGACGCCAGAAGCAGCCCTCACCAAACTGTCCTATGTTCTTACTAAAACTGAACTGAGTTATAAGGAGAAAACTGAGGCAAGTAGTAAAAAAAAGTAATACCTACACGTCGCCAGCGTCGCGGCCTCTAAAACTTTTGATGAAAAACATCGTAGTTGTCCGAAAACCAAGGTAAAGCCTTTTTTTAACCGAGAAAGATCCGTTACGCGTCGTCACTCTGCGCCGGGAGGCACAAGGCGGTATGTGGGACTCCAGTACTTTTCGCCTAGCACTGGGTTAGGGCTAGCTTGTATTATTATGCCTGTGTTATTCTATATCAGTAAAATATCTAATTCATAGATGTATTATAAAATATTTTTAATTTCCAGATGATGGCAACAAATATTAGAGGAGAATTGACGAATATGTCTTCAATGGCTATTGAGGTAAGGCGCTTTGTAGACCTATTAAAAGAAATCCGCGTAACAGCCACGTATCTTAGAAATAATAAAAAGAAAGGTCGGATTTGATTTATAAAGTATCTGTTATAGGATCAAACGCTGAAAGAAGCATTAGCCAAGAGTTTGAATCTTCAATCTCCGAAGAAGCTATCAGAGGTCACGGAGAAGGTTATCAGCTCGTTGCTGCTCTATGGCATTGAAACAGATGATTTGGGCGTCGTTAAGAAACTACTTGGTAAAGTAAATAATTAATTGAACTTAAATTACAAATCGCTAGGAATCAAATCCATATTTTCAAACTCAAACTCAAACTCAAACTCAAAATTCATTTATTCAAATAGGCTACAATGGAGCACTTTTGCAAGTCAATTTTACATTTTATTTTAGTATTCTACCGCTCATTCGCAAGGCACCTCTATGAGAAGAATGAGCAAGAAACTCATAGGGATTGCTTTTTTTAAATATGTGTTTACAATTATTATCTTGGTTACATAATTTATTTACAGGTGGTTGCAGAGGTTTCCAGGCATCTTTGTCTTCTATGTATTGGCTAATTTTATAATAGGCTTTCTTTTGTAATATGTCTTTAACACGGCTTTTGAATTTACCTTCTGTGAGCCCCGTTATTTCATCAGGGATTTTATTATAAAAACGTACACAATTCCCTAAAAATGATTTATGGCTCGTTTTGGACAATCTGAATCGAGGTACAGCTAACTTATTCTTATTTCTAGTATTAAAGCTATGAGTGTCACTATTTAACTTGAATTTATCTAAATTTTTTCTGACATACATAATATTTTCGTAAATGTACAAAGATGGTAGGGTCAGTATATTTATCTCTTTAAAGACCTCTTTTAAAGAGTCTCTTGGGCGCATCTCATAAATGGCACGAATTGCACGTTTTTGCAGTATGAAAATAGTCTCAATATCTGCTGCCGACCCCCACAGTAAAATACCGTATGACATTAGACTATGGAAATATGCAAAGTAAACTAATCTAGCTGTAGCTACATCTGATAGTTGCCTGATTTTATACACCGCATATGCTGCAGAGCTTAATTTCCCTGACAATACGTTAATATGATTACCCCATTGTAACTTAGAATCTATATTCATGCCAAGGAATAAAGTTGCATTGTCAAGCTTTAGTATTTCACCATCAAGAACTACATTCGATTCTATGTACCTAACGTTAGGTAATGAAAATTTCAGGCATTTAGTCTTTTTCGCATTCAATAACAGATTGTTAGCTGCAAACCATTTAGATATTACTACTAAAGCGTTATTTACATGTACAAGCTCACTATCTTTCCTATCCACTTTGAATATTAGCGAGGTATCATCGGCAAATAAAACGATGTCTGCTAGGTCTTTAACCATGTAAGGGAGATCATTTATATATGCCAGAAACAAAAATGGACCAAGTATTGACCCCTGTGGCACTCCCATTCTAACAGGATGGCTTGATGAAATGACACCGCCAATATCCACTTTCTGCTGTCTGTCCGACAAGTAAGATTCCACCAAGTTCGAGGCATTTCCATGAATTCCGTATACCTCCAACTTCCTCAGCAGTGTGCTATGATCCACACAATCAAAAGCTTTGGAAAGATCACAGAATACGCCAATAGCATCCTTTGAACTCTCCCAAGCCTGAAGGATCAGAGTCATAAGGTGACTACCTGCATCAGTCGTAGATCTACTCTTGGTGAAACCATACTGACTTTGATGTAATATTTTGTGTTGATTGAAGTGAGACAGCAGTTGGTGCAGCATCATCTTTTCAAAGACTTTGCTCAGGACAGGAAGGACCGAGATCGGCCTATAGTTAGAGGGATCAGTTTTGCATCCCGATTTAAAGATTGGGGTGACTTTGCTAACTTTCATCAGGTCTGGAAATGTGCCTTTATCTATACACAAATTAAACATATTATAATTGGGCTTTAAAAAAAAATATAAAAAAAATCTTTATCGCAAACACTGTATGATCCATAGCTAAATCGATTAAGTTAATAAATAATAAATACCATATTAATGGTAATTTGTCATTAATTCCTTTTATTAAGTTTAACTTGTAGGTGTTATTTTGGAACGAAGTTCCTTATCGCGCGTTGTGAAAGGGGGCTAGACGGAAAAAATCTTACGAAAAGTTGTCACGACACTTTTTACTATAGTAAGCTAGCTGTGCGGCGTGCGCATGTTTCTCTGTCTGTCTCTCTCTCTTATAGAAAGCAAGCCAGATATTTTCATTTCTATTTCGCATTGAACAGTGTGGTGTCGCGACGATTATTTTTGTTGAGTGTATACAGGTTTTTTGTAAATAATAAATCGTGTAAATCGTGGGAAATTCGTTCCATCCGGGTGTCCCTTGACACCTCTCAAGTTTTTTTGTATTGTAGTTTTGTGTTTAGATTTAAGTTATCTTGTAATTATTAATTTAACATAGATTTAGTTGAAAAAATTAATAGAAGTAAAATTACAAATTTAAATATCATGATAATCGTATTAGAAATAATTAAGCTCTAAAAGAGAATTTCCTAGGGTGCGTATTCGCGTACGCATAATTTTGTTTTACCTAATTTAGTTTGACCAAAATGTTTCGCATAATTTTCTTTCGCCTAATCATAATTTGGGATATGTATATTTTACCACAATTTTTTAAAATAAGTACGCGAAAAGCGTATTAATTTAAAAAAAAGTGGTTATTTAAAATTTTAATTTAATAAATAAATAAAAGTTATTGAAATATAACATTCGATTCATATTATGAAAATTTTAGATTTGATTTTTAGACATACATAATATAAACCAATATTCATAATAATAGAGCCGATTATAATGTTGCTAATAATGTTAATATAAATGAAAGAAATAGAGTTGATGAAGTTAATTTTGAACTTATTACAGAAATGGGTGCTGACGTTAACTCTCAAAGTTCCGATGGAAAGACGCCCCTTCATGAAGCCATACTCAAAGGAAACTTGCACATTATCGAATATCTTCTTAAAAGTGGATCGAGCGTTCATATCAAGAGAAGGTTAGTATGTAGTAAACTTCTTTGTGTATATTATTGTGTGGATAAAGATGGTAACATTTTTTTTGTCCATAATTTAGATAATTGAAAAATATTACACACGTATATTTTTTATTTGTAAATCTGATAAAAAAACGTGGGAGATACAACGCACTAAAGTTGCTTGATCGTGACGACACACCACTAAATCTAGTACATTTTTAGTGGTGTGACGTCACGCGTCCCAACACAGAATGTTATAAGCGTTATATCACAGCCATTTTTTATTTTATTTGCAAGAAAAATAATACAATATGTTAATTTCGGACTAATTTTATTAAAAAAATGTTGATCTTGTCAACATCGCTTTGGCCTGGCTCAATAGAGCCAGTTGTTAAATAATAATTAGGTAGGATTTAATTCACTTTTTAGGTTTAGTCTGCCAACATCTACGGCCGCACCGTCGTTTAACATCACGCGAGATCGTGATCAATGTGTGTACATGATAGCTGGCTAAACCTAGAAGGCGGGATAAATCCTTCCGAACTAATCCCCCATTTACTTCCTTGTTTTTACCGGCGAACGTGCATGGAATATGTATTGAAAGTTGAGGAAGCGAAAGAGGTGTGTCACGATCGTATCAAGTGGAGGGAAATACTGCCTTTTTTTGAGCCAGGAAAAATTCGTTACTCATCATCACCCCAATTCACTAAAAACCTGGGGGTGTTCCTGCGGGACGCCATAATGCCGGGGCAACGAAGCACTCCGCGGCAAATAGTGTCTGCCTGTTTTTTTTTTACCAAGGAAAAATGCGTTACGCATCATCACCCCACACCGGGGGGCACGGGGCGGTATGTGAGACTCCCCCGCCAAAGATGGGCGCGGCGGGGATACCCACTAAAAACCTGGGGGTGTCCTGCGGGACGCCATAATGCCGGGGCAACGGGTACGCCGAAGCATTCATCCGCTGCCAAATAGTGTCTGCCTACCCCAACGGGAACCAGGCGTGATTAAATATATTATATACCTATGCATTTTTCTTTTTAGTTCAGGTGAAAGTCCCCTAATAACAGCAGTACAGAAAGACGACCCGAACACGATATCCCTCCTCTTGCGATGTGGAGCTCATATTACAGCAGCAGATACTAAGACTGTTACAGAGATGATGACGATGGCCATCAAGAACGGATCCTTGAGGAGACTGGAGTCTCTGGCTCTGGCTGGAGCTGATCTGGATACTCCTGATGAGCTGATGCAGACTCCTTTGCATAAGGTATTTTTTTTCTTTTATTTTTTTCTAATTTATACTCCAACAGAATAGGTTACCCTACTTACACTGTCAGAGTCAAATCACAATTTATAGATTGTGTGGCGAACCTATATGTTGCAGTTTCAGGTCGCCAAGATTCCTACAGGGCCTGCAACATGACCTAACGACTGCCTCCCACATATCTTATAGGAAACAGTCGGGACTCACAGTTTTACGTGCTTTCCGTGACACGGTAGCATCCAGGCCCCAGGCGAACTTTTTTGAACTTTTTTACAAAACATAATATTAATATTCATCAAAATGACAAAGATTTTTTTAATGTTGTGATGTTTGTGTTTAATGGTTGAACCAAAACAGAGAAACAATTGAGACGCGGCTTTAGCCCTTAATACAAGTACTTTCATTTTTAACATCAAGCCTATTTTACAAGCTTTTATTAACCCCCGACGCAAAAACGACGGGGTTTTATAAGTTTGACGTGTCTGTCTGTCTGTCTGTCTGTCTGTGTGTGTGTGTGTCTGTCTGTGGCATCGTAGCTCCCGAACGGATGAACGGATTTTGATTTGGTTTTTTTTTGTTTGAAAGTAGAGTTAGTCGAGAGTGTTCTTAGCTATGTATGGAAGAAATCGGTCCAAGATGGCCGCCGCTACAAAATGGCGGATTACTTTTTTTCTCCACGACCCCATCAATATGGGTATCAAATGAAAGGCCTTAACGAGTAGAATACAACCCATTTCATAAAATTTAAAATCCAAGATGGCCGCCACCACAAAATGATGAATTACGTATTGCGTTGGGGGTTTTATAAATTTTTAATTTAATTCACTTGTTTACTTTCATCTGGTTGTCTGTCTGTAATCAAATCTCACAAGTTTAATTTGATCTACTTCCCGGTTTCTGATTGAACTGAAATTTTGCATGCATGTCTAAATCGGATGACAATGCATTATAATGACATGGAGCTAATCTGATGATGGAGCTGGAAGGTGGCCATAGGAACTCCGTTATTAAACAACGCAACGTGAGTTTGGGCTCATTTGATTCGTCTTGACGAGTACTTTATGGTGCTAGATGGTAATAACAATAAAAGCTTGTTTTTAAAAAGTTTTTTAAATTTCGCTTGTTTACTTTCACCTGTCTGTTGTCTGTCTGTAATAAAATCTTGCAAGTTTAATTTGATCCACTTCCCGGTTTCTGATTGAACTGAAATTTTGCATAAAAAGTTTTTTAAATTTAAATTGACGAGTACGTTGGTGCTGGATGGTAATAATAATTATAAAAGCTTGTTTTTAAAATGGTTAAAAAAAACACTTGTTTTTTTTATTAAGCTAAGAGTACCCCTAATAATAAAAAAATCAAATATTTCAGGCCGTTCTCTACAACAGTCCAGAAATAGCGGAATATCTAGTAAATAGTGGATCAGATAAGAAGAGAAGGGACATTCTCGGCTGCACACCATTGGACTACGCTTTGAAGCTCAATAGAGACGCATTTATAGATTTTGTATGGCATAATGATGTTAATACTACTACGAGTTATTTAAGAAAGCCTTCCATGAAACCTGGGCCTAGTACATCGAAGGAAGAAAGACTGCCTAAGGAACGAAATGCTTGTGTGATAATGTAACCGGAAAATCTCTTAGTTATGTATCACAGTGGACCTGCGCGCACTTCGTAGTATTTAACAGAAAATGATCAGTGTTTCTCTACTATATTTATGCATGTATTATACAAACCACTCTCCTTCCTTCCTTTCCTTTTTCCCTTCCTACTTTTCCTTTTCTTTTCTTCTATCTAATAAAAAACTGTATCAAAATTCGTTGCTTTTAAAGATCTAAGTAAAGATGGGAACAGACAGACACGGAGAGCGACTTTGTTTTGTACTACGCAGTTTTGTAAATTATATGTTTATAAATAAATGTGCGCGTTTTTCTTTTGCTTCTCGCCTAAACGGATACATAGATTGAGCTGAAACTTGGTATGTAGATAGCTTATGTGTCTTGAAATGATACAGAAATAAAAGCCCTAGTGTTTTATAGAGCCTAAGATCAACGTAGAATCTACAAGTTAGTTTTTATATTAAGTTGTCTAGAAAATAAAACATACTAAACCAACCTCAGCCTATTTATTAACCAACTGATCGAACCCATAAGATTTACTTAGTACAGCCAAGTTATCCAACAGTATAGGTACATAGTGTTCCCGTACTGGACAGGGACGGTAGGTGGTACAATCTCTACCACTTCGACCGGACAGCATCGCGTCTTCAACTGCTGTTACATTGATGAACGATGACAGAAGCTTGTCATAGCCATAAATAGCTACATTAACATGCTAAATGATGTTAACTCAACATGTCTACGATCTCAAATGATGTATTGCAACAACAAACACCATGTTGCTTGGAAAATAAAGAATTGAATTGAGTTGCTGCAGTCCGAGCATAACATTGACATAAGACTAGCAACTCCCATCCCGCTGAAGAGGAAAAAAAAGAGCGTCTTGATCTCAGTCTTGATATATTATGGCAGTTTAGTCTTGACAGTGGGGCGAGAGTTATTAGTCTTATGTCAATATCTTACTATGCTAAAGGGGCTGGAAAAGAAACATGCCGCTTTTTTACTCAACTTGGCGGGGATAGCCACAGTTTTCTTGGGAGTTTAAGGGTTAAGTCGTCTAGAAAATAAAACATACAAAGCCAATCTCAGTCACTATATTACTAACTACTATTATTTACTAACTGATCAAGCCCATATGATTTACTAAGTACAGCCAAGTTATCCAACAGTATAGGTACATAGTGTTCCCGTACTGGACAGGGACGGTAGGTGGTACAATCTCTACCACTTCGACCCGACAGCATCGCGTCTTCAACTGCTGTTACATAAAGGATTATCTATCTATCTATCTACATTGATGAACGATGACAGGAGCTTGTCATAGCCTTAAATAGCTACATTAACATGCTAAATGATGTAAGCTCAACATGTCTTCGATCTCAAATTATGTATTGCAACAACTTAAACACCATGTTGCTTGGAAAATAAAGAATTGAATTGAGTTGCTGCAGTCCGACAAGAGTAATTGATGTTTGTAATAGCACATTGGGAGTAGCTGCAAATTGTATGCAATGACAACGCGAGTAGCAAGAGTAGCGTCTTGATATATTATGTCAGTTTAGTCTTGACAGTGGGGCGAGAGTTGTTAGTCTTATGTTAATGTCTTACTATGCTAAAGGAGCTGGAAAAGAAACATTCCGCTTTTTTACTCAACTTGTCGGGGGTACTGCCGAGGCCACAGTTTTCTTGGGAGTTTAAGGGGCTGCGCAGACGACAGACTATCCATGACGCACTTTTTAGTCTGTGAAAATAGAACCTATGCAATTATATGCAGTAACGCACACGACGCGCAAAAAGTCCGGCGCACAAATAATCCGTGTAATTCGGGCAGACCGCACCGCGCTGCGCCGCGCCGCTCCGCACAAAAAGTGTGTGAAAAAAATTGAACGTTTGCTTCAACGCGCGCTAACGCAGACGGCACACACTTTAGTCTACAATCTGCATTTGCTAGGGGTGGACGTAACGCTTCTTTCTTCTTCTTTTTCTGTACTTCATGTACAAAATAATACTTCGCGATCTCTGCACGATTTCCATAGCGTCTACGTCCTCTGCCAACAGAATGATCGAAGATGTGCGTCGTGTGCGTTGAGTCTGTGAAAAATCCGCAACCGACTTTTTGCGCGCCATGCAGACTTTTTGTGCGCCGCAGACTCGATCGCACAAAAAGTGTGCCGTCTGCGCAGTCCCTAAAGGTTAAGTCGTCTAGAAAATAAAACATACAAAGCCAATCTCAGTCACTATATTACTAACTACTATTATTTACTAACTGATCAAGCCCATATGATTTACTGAGTACAGCCAAGTTATCCAACAGTATAGGTACATAGTGTTCCCGTACTGGACAGGGACGGTAGGTGGTACAATCTCTACCACTTCGACCCGACAGCATCGCGTCTTCAACTGCTGTTACATTGATGAATGATGACAGGAGCTTGTTGCTGGAAAAGAAACATTAATATTATAAGCTTTTATTTTTAACCCCCGACGCAGAAACGACGGGGTGTTATAAGTTTGACGTGTCTGTCTGTCTGTCTCTCTCTCTGTGTGTGTTTTGATTTAGTTTTTTTTTGTTTAAAGGTAGAGTTAGTCGAGAGTGTTCTTAGTCATGTTTAGTGGAAATAGGTCCAAAATGGCCGCCGCTACAAAATGGCGGATTACTTTTTTCTTCCACGACCCCCTCAATATGGGTATCAAATGAAAGGGCTTAACGAGTAGAATACAGCTCACTATATAAAATTTAAAATCCAAGATGGCCGCCATAAAAAAAATGGTGAATTACGTATTGCGTTGGGGGTTAATTTAATTCACTTGTACTTTCACCTGTCTGTTATCTGTCTGTAATCAAATCTTGCAAGTTTAATTTGAGCCACTTTCCGGTTTGCTGCTGAAATTTTGCATGCATGTTTTGAATCATGAATCGGATTACAATGCAATGTTATTATGACACGAAGCTAATCTGGTGATGGTGCTGAAAATAGAAACTGCGTAATTAAACAACACAATCCCATTGAGTTTGGGCTCATTTGATTCGTCTTGACGAGTGCCTACTTTGGTGCCTTGTTTTAAAATTTAACTTGTTTAATAAAATTACTTATTATTTTATTATCGTCGTAGCTAGTTACCACCCACGTGACAAAATCGTGTAGCCAAGTGGTTAATATGGCCGTATTCCGCCACGATGTTCTGTAAAGCCAGGGAGAGAATAATCCCGCCTTCTAAGTTTAGTCTGCTACCATCTACGGCCGCATCGTTACTCAACATCACGTGAGATTGTGCTCAAAAGCCTACTTATAACTACTTATGATGGTGGACAAGGACAGGTAAACTCAGGGACGGTCATCCAGCAGTATACTAAGCTGCACTAATGCAAGTGTCAAGCGGCGCTATGGTCTTAAATAGAACAATTGTTAACATCCATATAAAATATATCAACAACACTAACTTGGTTAATCGTTGAACAGTCTTCGTAAGACCTTCGTCCTGTTTCTTCCCCGTCCAGCAAGCGACTCTCAGGGTACAACTCCGGAGGTTGCTCGAATCCGACAGCATCTCATTGGCAAACTTTATCACCGAATCCGCCCCAAACTCCGCGTTTTCAAGGACTGAAATAAACCTTCATGATTAAAATTCACAATAAAATAAAATTGTCTTAGTGACAGCATTCCACATTCAAATGATGATTCCGTTCTAAAAAGTCAGTTGTACAAAAGATCATGGAAAAATATTAGCATTCGGGTTACAAAATAAAATTTTCAGTGTACCAATATAGTTATGAATATCTCTAATTAGGACTGAGCCGATTTCAATAGCCGCTGTAAGTAAATTTGTATTTGTTATAATGTAAATAATAGCTTCTATCAACACGATTCTCAGGCCGACAGAGATTCAGCGCTTTCACCTTATTTTCTATTATAAAATAGATATTAAGACTACGACCGAGCGGTCATTGTAGTTGATGGTAGCAGTTTTTGAGGGATAAGTTTGTCCGTGACATAGGTACCAACAACATACTTGTCGCCATATTTTTGCCTCATTTTACCTCAATACGTTCGCCTCTTACCTATTATACGACATTATACACTACGCGAGAGATATCTTTTACCTCAAAACTTTTAAGTTTTCTTGAAGCAACCATACCAAGTAACCCAAAAATAATGTGAAGTGAGTGTATTCTGACAAACAATGTTGAACTCGGCAGGTCATGGAGCAAATGTACCTGATCGAGATATTCGTTGACAAAGTGACAATATTTGTACCAGAAGGAGAAGAGAGTAGTGCTAACAAGAACCTCATCGTTAAAATAAACTTCGGACCGAAAGTACAGTTCATCATAAAAGAAGGTCAGTTAGCTGTGAATGAGAAAGCTAAAGATGACATTATTGAATGTGACGCAGACGGCAGACGAAAGTGGAGTAGAACTATCAGAGTTGGGAAATCTTATCTATTTCCATCATATCCAGACACAGTGCTCTCCATCTTAAGCAAGTTTCCATTACAACTTGAAGTATGGAATGACGATCAAGATGAAGTTGAAATATTTGTTGGTGTAGGAACCATGATTTGGGATACACAATTCTTCCACATGCTGAAAGAAGCCACAGATCCAACCAAATTACACGAACCACTAACTATTAAACAAAAAGTAGTTTTAACTGCGGAATGTTGCTGCAAACAAGTTGGTGAAGTTGCTTTTATCCTAAGACTAAGTGCTATTGGAGATAGTATTATAACAGAATTCCAACAACTCATGAAAAATCCTGAAGCTTTTGTGTTCAGGACAAATAAAGCACCGAGCATGTTTCAATGCACACGAATTGAGGGAGGAGATCCCAACTTTTGTATGGTGGGCAGTCTTTATGAGACCACTACTCTTGAAGATCCCGACGTAGTAAATAACGCGACACAGAAAATTGAAATTTGTACTGAACTCCAGAGCTGCGGTGTTGCAAAAGGAAAAGGGGGTGAAACTTGTGAACATGGTTCAGAAAAAGATGAGACAAAGAAAAAACAATATCCAATCGATAGGATCAGGATGGGGGATATCACTGGTCCGTGCGGTAATACTAATTGTCCACTGGCACACAAAGTTAGAACATACATAAGAACATTAGATACATATAAAAAGGAGGCAGCTGGTAAAGTAACCGGAACGAAGCCGGAAGATGCTGCTAAAACGATTTGTGGAACTTGTGGTTGCGCAGATGACCGCTATCATCGTGATGGATGTCCAGAAAACGAGAACAAAAAAACTGTGTGTAGTGGATGTGGTGGTGTAGCTAAATCAGGAGAGACTTGTGAGGACAAGGAGAAAAAGTTGCATGGAACCGGTGCTACTCCAAGAGAAAGCAAAACAACAATCGCTTACGTATTTAATTCAAATAAAGCTAACAGAATTCAGCATGCATATAGGAGAGACTTCATAGTAGAGAATTTTGCCGCAGAGTATAATAATGATGGGTATAATTTATCACAACCGAGCAGTAGTAGCAAGACCCCAGGCTGTTGTTGTCGTAGACTGCAGCAGATGCCACCCGGGACAAGCATGATCAATAGCAGTAATCCAAATGCCCGGCCAAGAGAGAACTCACGTTCCAATCCTTTAGTTTACAATGCACAAATTAGGCGTAAGTCCACCGCACAATCCCTTGCTGTTTTCAACTGCTCCGATATTAATGAAGACAAAGATTGCAAATGTGACCCACCAAAACCGTCACCACCATGCCATACATTCGATTGTGCTTGTATGACTGAAGTTGTGGACGTTGTAATGAGAAAAGCGCACAAACCTTATTGTCCATCTTATAAGCATAAAAGTATGTGTCCTGTGAGTCTGATGCACCACGAAGACGAGGACACTAAAAAGAAGAAAGCAGATGACGACGAAGACGAAACGGAGCCTCTGCCATACGGTTTACCACCGATACAGCTAGGACCATGTCCAGTAGTAGGCCGGCCGTGTACTGCTCCCGAAGGTTTTACAAGAATGTACAAAACTGCAGCATTGCAAAATGCGCCTCCCAGTTACAGCGACGCTGGTAAAGTATGCTGTTCCAAAGATTATGAAAGAATAAAGAGAGCAATCGAAGAATACCTGAAACCAGATAAAGACAATGATTTTAGATGTATCAATAGATTCAATGTGGACACTGAGACACGATGCTGTGATAAGGAACAAAGACTGAGATCCCTAGAGGGTAAAGGATGCTGCGGTACACACAAATCAGCTAACAGATGATAAGAGACAAATTCACTTGATTGAACATTTTATTTTGTAACCCCTTAATGCTATATAAACATCTAAATATACAACTTACAACTAATATGTAAAATTGTTTTATTTATATAATATGTATACCTACTATCTCCACTCAGTGGTTTTATTTTCTAAATGTAGCATATTATGTGTTATTTCAGGGTCTATAAGCGTCCTTTACCTTAGCTGCCTTTAACAAATTTAAGCATAATTGGTTCAGCCGTTTTAGTGTGAAGAGGTAACAAGGACATAGGTAGGTAAACATATCCTTACTATCACATTTATAATATTAGTAGAAACTTGGACTGTCTCCGCTTCTCACAGATCACGTACGTACCTACACTGTACACCACACATTTTAGGAACGCTAGCTAAATATTCAGTTCATTTTTTTCAAAACCGATGTCTAATAACTTGTTCTCCATTCAGTACAGTTAATCTTTTAAAATTAAAATGGGAGACGACGAGGAAAATAATAATGTGAAGAAAAAGAAGAATTCATCTAAATACAGCTATACGTTTGGTGATAATTACCCAGGTAAGGATTGAAATTAATGCTGTGATTTTTTGTAATGTTGTTTTTTTATTCATTATTATTATCTCGTTTTCGCATAATGGCATGAAATTATGCAATGATTTCATTCCATGTGGATTAATTAAAAAGTCAGGTGCTAAAAGATAATAAATTAAACTAGAACCCAAACTGAACATGACATCATCATTTGTTTTTTACCAAATTCACATTTACAGCATTTACATCGAGAAATCATCAAGGACGAAATCAGGCTTTTAATAAATAATAAAATATCGTTCCAGGATCAAACCTGCACAAATCATGTCTATTTTTTAAGCCAGGACTACCAGTCCCACCTAAAATGGGATGGCTTTGGAACGCTCCAGACATACCTGGGTTTAAGGTATCAATTGTTTTTAAAAGTTTGAGAAATGACGGTACTGAAAATTAACAACGAATAGCTTTTGTAAGATATCTTTATAATATTTTTTAGTATCGGCGGGGATGGATGCCAGGCGTTATAGGCAAAAGCGTGGCCGCTAAAATGACCTTCAAATGTGCCAGAGGAGGACCAGAAAAAGAAAAAAAACAGAAGAAGAAAAAGAAAGGAGTAAGACCTGGAGCAGACGTTGGCGGCGGAGACTCAGAGCCAGATGAGCCACTAGAACCAAAGCCAGCCCTAAAAGTCCAGAGAAAGGGTGACGTATTTACTATACAGGTAAATCAATGATTCAAGAGAATATAATGAAAATGTCGACCCTTCACCAAACCTCTCAACTAGCCAGGTAAGTGACTCACAACTTCAATTTTTCATTTTAGGTTAATCCACTGAAGGATTTAACAGAAATTGCAATGAACGAAGATCCATACGTCGATTGCGACCCTATTGTATTCAAAATCATAAAAAAGCGAAGCCCCGAAGAACAAGCAAAAGTGGAAGCTCGCAAAATGGTTAAACTAAAGAAACAGCGGGACGCTGACATCAGAAAAGCACTATCGGAAGCGGTCGAAGATATTTGCAAATGCGCTTACATGGATGTATATTGCAATGATCTGTCTGCGATAGATAGGGTGATAGACGCGTGTCCGACTTTCAAGGAACCAGATTGCGTGTGCCAAGATGAATCTTTGAGCTCCCTGTCGAGCAATGCCACATGGGATATAGAATACACTCCACCTTTCGGCTGCTTCGACTTGGCTCCTCGAAGACGAAAAAACTTCATACACGTTGATACTCAGTACTGTTTGGCGGACACTGGTGTTCCTGATACACCAAAGAAAAAGAAGTCTTGCGTTTCTATACCAAAATTTAAGAGGCCACAAAAAAGGTGTTGCTGCGGACCTTGTCCATGAATACAAATAGTTTGGTTTGAAATTTTGTGGTATTTTGAAGAATAAAGTTTTGTAAGGAATAAGATATATGGTCATTTCATACATACTTCTGGAGTATCTGTAGTTTGAGTTGGAGATGTAGTGTTTCATGATGAGTGGAAGGACGATTGTGGTTCCGAGGACGACTGCGCCGCCGAGTACAAGTGATGCAGGGTTGATGTTTATCGAAGGTAACTCCTGAAAGACAATGAAACCATTCACCCAAATATTTATCTTTTTGATTTATCTTATTTAAGGTCATAATATATTAATGTTTGAGACAGCTCTATTGTGAGAAATCTAATTTTCCTTTCATACCACACTAGTAATTTTTGAAATTTTTATACTTACAGAAATACCGAAAGAGTTCGTCGTCTTCTTAATCGGGATTGATATGAAAGGAATTGAAAAATCCAAATCAACCTGCAAACATGAAATAAAATAAAATAAAATAAACAAAATTTTAGAAAAGCATGATATTTTATATTATTAGGTATCTCATATAGAAATCGTATAGTCTCATGTAAGAATCTTACGACATCTAAATACTTATTTAAGCTTGAATAAGAAACCAAGATCACAATCGTCGCTAACACTCATTAGATACTTACTATTTACAAGCTACAACACATGCATGCTATGCACAATGGTTATTATTTTTAACTATTTATTGGTACTCACAGTTATATCACGATCTTCAAAATTAAACGAAAGGAACTTCCCATCTCTTCCTTTTTGGCTTGTCACCGATACGAACATAAAACAAGTCACCACACTTTTCACCAACATTTTTGTTTCATAACCTATAAGTACACACTAAAATTCTTGAATTCTCACCTGAAAAACTAGAAAAATCTGTTTTTGATTTTGAAAGTTGATGATTAAAATAATATTTTTAATGAGAAATTGTAGCCAATTAAGAGCGCAGATGTCTTGTTCATATGCGATGGTGGTATGGCTCGAGTTTTAAGCGTCGTGTGGAGAAATATGGAAGGAAGTCAGCGTGCATGACCGCCAGATTTTCCGCGTATTGTTGCGATAATGCGACAGAAGCAAATGGCGAGTTAGTGCGGGGTTCCGGTGCGGCAAATAATAAAGAACTAAGATAGAGTAGAATGGATATAAATAAAACAGCTTTTAAATAATCGTTTTAAAAGAGCTTTCAATTTAAAGAATTTTTAATTATTTGAAATTTAAAGAGAACTTATTAAAATTGTTCACAAATAATAAAGATTGATGAAACATACTAAAAAAATCGCGATTTTCCTAGAGCTCGAGCCGCTATCCCGATTAGTAAATGGAACAGGATTTTTTCCATTGTTGTCAATAATAAAAACCTGTTTTTTTATGTGTAAAGAATGGAATAGAAAGCTTTTTATTGAACACCACAATAAAAACAATGAAAATCTTTAAAAATAAAATAAAAAAATCACATTAGAGAATAAGTGTTATAGCCATTCTTATCGCTAATAGCGATCTCTTCCAAACAACCAAGCAGGGATAGGAAAAGACAGAAAATAGAGCGACGCGACGGTGGTGACAAAGATCTAGATAGGTATTATGAGACAGAAGTAGATAGGTACATCAATTAATTATGGCAAACAAAGGCTTAAAAAAGGCTAAAGGCTTTTATAATTATACTTAGTAAACTGAACCTTAATTTTTTTTCCCTGCTTAAATTTTTTAATTAATTCCCACTTATTATTTATTATATATATTTTTTAATTAATCACTCACTTATGTCGTGTTTTTTTAAAAGGTTCTTGCATAATAAACTTCCCATTAAATGTTGAATTTCAGTTCCATACGTTCTGAGCTCTACCTAGTTTTGTAATGTTTTCATAGCTTTTGAACAATCCATTCAAGACAAATAAAACTTGGTGAAATGATGATTCTGCTCACGTAGCATGAAATGCGGGTAGTTAACAAATTTGCGAGCATTATTATAATTATATTTTTGTATATTTATTTTCCGCGATGTCGCTGGAAGCTATAGGTAAGGTAGAAAGGGATCTGGAAGCGCTCCAAGCTACAGAAAAGCTTAAACAGAAAATGAATGGTTTACTAATAGACGGTTTTCGAAGCTCAAAGCGATCAAATGTCGTGTACCTACACTTTTTCTCAAAAAGCATAAGATTATAATAGATAGATAGATAATATAACACTTTATTGGAACACAAAAATATACAAAAAAAGAACTCAAGAACTAAAAAAATATAAAAAAAAACTAAGTGTTACAATTAGCGGTCTTATCGCAAATAGCGACCTCTTCCAGACAACCATGAACTATTAGGCAACCATGATGATAATGATTATATAAATACTATTCATGTTATCAGGAGCTTAAAAGCTCCATATTGGCTAACTTTTAAAAATGTACTTCACAGTAAGCTGATAAATTCGTAATTTTACTTACGTGTAAATCGTAGATTTTCTTACATTTTGGAATTTTCAGACCGATAAACCTACCACATCTTATGCAAATAACATTCTTATTCTTATTATTATATTAGCCATTTATGTCCCACCGCTGGGCAAAGGCCTCCCTTCCGTCACGCCATTCCGTCTGGCGGGACGAGCTTGACTCTCATTGTATCACCTGGAAAAATATAGCTTTGCACAGGACGGAATGGCGTGACGGAAAGGAGGCCTTATTCTTATTAATGTTATTTTTTTATTCGTTATAGGTTAGCCTTTGACCACGATCTCGCCTGATCTTAAGCGACGATGCGGCCGTAGATGGTAGCAGACCAAACCTAGAAGGCGGGATAAATCTCCCTGGCTTCACTGAACATCATGCCGGAACACGGTCACAATGACCTCTTGACGACACGGTTTTGTCCAGAGGGTGGTAACTAGCCACGGCCGAAGCCGTACAGCGAGTGGAAAATCCGCACATATCTTATTAAAGACATAGGTAGCCGGGATTCGATCTTGGTGGTCCAGATAGGCATCCGCTGCACATAAACCCTTGGCCACCACCGCTTCAAAAAAATCTATGTACCTATTGGTATTGATATGCGGACTGGTTTCCTCAATTAGGCCACTTGGCCCATTTTGTGTGTGGGTATGAAATAAGTATTTATTCATCTCAAGAGCCATTTTTGGGGTTCAGCAGTAGGCACGATGAATGGAACCTTACAACATTTAAGACATTAGAAGCAGGATACTTTTGTCCGCATAAGGCGGTATTAAAAAAACATTTAAGAAGGGTCATTCACAAACGTTAGCACATAAAAGATAGCGTCCTCAAGCTTATAAGACTGTAGAATTTACGTCATAACGATGACACTTGAATGAGCGTAAACACCGCGCTTCTTTACGCTCTGAATGATCTTGGCATGAAAATTTTGTTAAAACACAATGACACTATTGTAATGCAAGTTACTCCATAAAATAGATTTTGATGGTTTTTATTGCAGTTTTAGAGCTGTGACGAGTCCTTGAAATGCGGACTCCAAATCCACTAAATTATAGCTAATAGCAGTAAATAAGCATTGTGATAATATGAGGTACTAAAGTCTAGGTATGAAAGATATAAAAAAAATATTAATTGGGGTTTATGCAGAAAAAAACCCAAACCCTACTTAGCGTAAGTCAGAGTCAAATCACAATTTATAGGTTGTTTGCCAACCTATTATGTTGCAGTTTTAGGTCGCCGAGATTACTGCAGGGCCTGCAACATGACCTAACGACTGCCTCATAAATAACATCTTATAGGAAACAGCCGGAACCCACAAATTTACGTGCCTTCTGAAACACAGTAGCGTCCAGGCGAAAAGTTTTTGCCACACTGAGATTTGGCTTATGATCCAGGGTCTCCGGATCATAAGCCGGACGTGCCACCACTAGGCCACGGACGGTAGTATAAAGAAATCGAACTGAAAGTAGTAAAGACGCTCTCATTTTTTTTCAAATTAGTTGAATAGAGAAGGGGTTTTGAAAAATATCATCTCATCTCCCATTTTCACCCCTGTCACTTCGATCATTTTTAATTAAAACCAAAACCTACCTACGTATTAGTCTAGGTACACTAATTAATTAAACTTAATTAATCGATATCGATAGGAACGCAGTCCATATTTACCGACTTTTAATAAGTTGCGACACGTAAAATAGACATTTATTTCCTGATATTAGGTATTTATTTATTTATAGCCTAACAAGTATGCACTATTTACTGTTGATGATGAGACTTAGGTTCCAAGAGGAGTCTCAATCTAAATATAATATCGATGATCTCAATCGCAATCATCGATGCACAACTGGGAATCTGTGCCATAGGGCAACTAACCCAGAAACTAATCACTTACCATTTCTTCCCACTTCGATACAATCTTACGCACCAGCCGTGTCGCTCGTCACAAAACCATTACACAATCACCACAATGGTTTCCACATGTCATTGTCTTGGGCCAAGCTTCGGAACGCGACGTATATAGCTATATGCGGACGAGGAAGTCGCCAGTGATAGCTGGTCTACCAAGATGGTTAGAGAAGTACTTGTGGTTTTGGTGGTAGTGGCGTGCGTTCAGGCAGAGTTCAGGAATAATGAGTAAGATGCTTTTTGATTTTTAGGGAATTATGTGTCAAGTTCATACTTCATACCTGCTATAAGCTGTTCTAGTCTACATCAATCAGCTAGATGGCGATCAGTACTCGTATGATGGTGATTAGTCAACCTAGTATTAACCCCATACCAAATAGGTTGTGGAGCCTTTAAAGTTTTCAAAATAATAATTATCACATTTTTAAGCAGTTAAAGAATTTTGACTGGCTGCTTTTGGACTTAATGCTATAAAATAATAATATTATATTAACCTCTATGTTTCATGGATAAACAGTTTCTTGCTACTGATTTTGGATTTAAGAATTAGAACTCATGTGTAATAAACTACATATAATATTACGTAAACTTAATTTTCTCAAAGGAGGGATCCGCATGCTCAAGCTAAAATTTATTCTGTATTGCGAGGTACCTACTGTTAAAGATCCAATCTTGACATAGATTTGAAAGTTTCGACAGAGGCTTCATGCCAAGCTACCAGCGCACGGAAGACCAACTAGCCGAGCCAACTGCGAGGGTCGAGAAGTCAAGGAGTGAGGAACCTGAACGGACGCAGCGGTTTGGCATATCAGCCTACGGTGGTAGTGGACAGGTACGTTGATATTTTGGCAGTAATTTAATTCATTTAGTCAAAATATGCAGTGCTCTTCACAATAAGGTATGTATGTACCTTTTATAACATAGTGCTTTACCTATATTGCCTACCTACCCTTTCTTACCTATCGCGCCTCTCTTAGGCGAGGGGTTCCCGTATAACAGACTGCCTAGGCGGTATTTTGGAAAATGCATATTTAACGCATTTTCCTGGCTAAAAATGGTGTTTATCTATTTCTGTTTTGATTTCCAGGGAATCTACGGTGGTTCAACGGCTCCAGGACTCTACGGGCCGTTGAAGATAGATCTGGGTGGAGTGCTCATTGGTTCGATAATAGGGTTCGGCGCAGTCATCATCCTTCCGAAGATCATCCACGCATTGTCGTATAGCTACGGAGGGGGCTATGGACGAAGTAAGTTAGCACCGTTTTGAATGTTCCTGTGTAAGACGTAGGTATAGGCCGTAGACCTCTTCAGCGGAGGCCGTCTGAGGAAGCACTACACATTTGACGTTTAACATCTATTCACCAAGCACAGTGGCGGATTTACAGTCTAGGCCGCCCTAGGCCCCAGTCCATGTAATACCTGCACCTACGTCGTATATAACATGTCTACTCCTACTTCTTAACACATTCGGTGCCACCGACTCGCGAACAAAATGAACGTGAACTCGCATGGCGAGTCGGTGGCACCGAATGTGTTAAACAGTGGCGGATCCAGAATTTTTTTTCTTGTGAACAAGGTAGGTTTGTACATTTCAACGTTTACCTACAATTTGAATCTCTAAAATAGGAAATGTTATATCTCTGACAAGAACGTGTGCGTTAAACTCGTTCCGAATAGAATAAAATTTTAAAAACCTTGTAATGCGCGAGCAGCTTGCTGCGAGCGCCGAGAAAATTTTACGTTTCAGACTACAAAAGATGTGCATCAGAGCCGGTTTTAACATTACCAGCGCTCTGGGCGAGATTTCTACGGTGCCCCCTAAAAAGCAATTCAAACCCATACTAAAAAGTAAAAAATTCCAGGATTTTTTTCTGGGCCGATACCGATGGGCAAAATCATGAGCGTATCTAGAAAAAAATCCACCTTTTCAGCTTGCTGCGAGTTCCAAGAAAATTTTGAATTTTTCAGCACGAATGATGTGTTTTTGGCTTGCTCCGAGCGGCAAAGAAACTAAATAAGTATTCTTATTTATAAAAGCGCGAGCAGCTCGCTGCGAGCGCTGAGAAAATTTAGTTATTTTACAGCACGAATTATGTGCGTTTAGCTTGCTTCGAGTGGCAAAGAAACTAAATGTCCTTATTTATAAAAGCGCGAGCGCCGAGAAAATTATGAATTTTTCAGCACGAATGATGGGCGTTAAGCTTGCTTCGAGTGGCAAAGAAAGTAAATGTTCTCATTTATAAAAGCGCGAGCAGCTCGCTGCGATCGCCAAGAAAATTTTGAATTTTTCAGCACGAATGTTGTGCGTTTAGCTTGCTCCGAGCGGCAAAGAAACTAAATAAGTATTCTTATTTATAAAAGCGCGAGCAGCTCGCTGCGAGCGCCGAGAAAATTTAGATATTTTACAGCACGAATGATGTGCGTTTAGCTTGCTTCGAGTGGCAAAGAAACTAAATGTCCTTATTTATAAAAGCGCAAGTAACTCGCTGCGAGCGCCGGAAAAAATTAGAATTTTTCAGCACGAATGATGTGCGTTTATCTTGCTTCGAATGGCAAAGAAAGTAAATTTTCTCATTTATAAAAGCGCGAGCAGCTCGCTGCGAGCGCCGAGAAAATTTTGAATTTTTCAGCACGAATGATGTGCGTTTATCTTCCTTCGAGTGGCAAAGAAACTAAATGTTCTTATAAAAGCGCGAGCAGCTTGCTACGAGCACCGAGAATATTGATTTTTTCAGAACGAATGGGGCACCACGGGCGCCCTATTATAGAGCCTGTGGCGCCCCTTTTATCCGGCGCCCTGGGCGGTCGTCCAACCGCGCCCCACCCTAACGCCGGTACTGTGTGCAATGAGCTCGTTCTGAGTGGCTAGCAAAATACATAATATTCTATTTATGATTGCGCGAGCAGCTAGCTGCGAGTGCCGAGAAAATTTTATATTTCAGGCTACAAAAGATGTGTTCTGAGCAGTGAGAAAGCGCCGCCGAGAAAAACCCATGGCCCCTTGAAGCCTTTAAAATATTTACGTACTTTTAGTTATTTCTTGTCATCAGTGATTTTTTTGTCACGATTGGCCGCCCCTAATATCTGGCCGCCCTAGGCCCGGGCCTACTGGGCCTTAGGGCAAATCCGCCACTGGGGTGCAATGTGCAATCCATAATATTGCCTATAAGCTCGGTTTATGTTATAATACTTATTTACTTCTTTTTATAAAAGGAGTCTTGAACGTCTAAATAAAATGCAACAATATAAGTAGGTACATAATATTATAGTAAATAACGCAGCAGTAGAATGTGGAGTGGATGTGTGTTGGTGATGATATTGATGATGATAGTGAAAAAATACATAAATAGAGTCATCTCATACAACAGAGAAGTGGTTCTTCCACAAGGATCACAAAATGCTGTTACGAAAGGTGCACCACGATAAATATAAGGTGACGCCAAATTATTCATAATCATCCAATTTAGTTTTAGACAAAAAGAAAATCGGTTGATTAATTTTGTGGCACCTTGTCTTCTTCTTTTTGAATCGAAATGGCTTTTTTTTAAAGATGTACCTACCTATCTATAACCGCTGCTTGGACCAGTAGATTTACAGAGCTATATAGCTCAGTCATTAGCCTCGATGAGATCCTGTAATATAATATGACAGGGCAGCTAGGAGATTGGAGAAGGTGATGGCACCTTGCTTAAAACAAAGATTATAATTTTTCCTCAGGTCTGGAGACAGATTTCGGTCCAGTCTCCGAGTGGTTCGGCAAGTTAGACGATACCCTCAGCCGGTACAATGTTGACTCAGCGTCGTGTATGCAGCGGCTGGCGTGTTCTTACGTGCAGTTGGCCAATGAAAATGTCATTACTGGCAACGCTACGGAGTTCGATGCGATGCTTACATCGTTGTCGAGGTAACGATTGTGACTTTAGATGTCTTGGTACTTTGTAGGTCGATGGAATAACAACGAGAATCTTGATACTTTGAGATATGAATCGAATGCTATCACTGATTGGTTGATTGATACCTAACACTTTATTGAAACACCACACTATAAATACAGAAAAACATAAGATTAAAATAATAATTTCCAAACTAAGCATAACGATTGGCGATCTTATTGTTAGTAGCGGTCTCTTCCAGACAACCGCAAGGAGAGTAGAAAAATTGATTTTCACACGATTTGGTAATGTGATATAGCCTATAGCTTTCTCTCATAGGTAGCGTACTAATCTTTTTCGATGTTTATATTGGAAAAACAGGAAAACGAATACAGTGTTCGCATTTCATGCTCTATTATACGAACTTTGACTTTACGCTCTATTAGAAGTTGCAATAAAATGTTATTTGTTCCAGTAATTCACTAGTCCGGCGCATGTTGAATGGGACGCCTATGTACGATGCGGTAACTTCGGGAGGACTGCCTGATACTGATTGCCAAGAACTGTACCCCAAGTGCAAGCTGGACAAGAAGACTGTCGTCAAAGTACTCACGCAATTAGTTCCTTCAAATTGAGAATACATTAAATAAATGAATAGTTTACATGTTTTCATTGTGTTTATATCTATAACCCTTGATCATTCGGATGTCTATTCATAATAATATTATTTTATATTCTATAACGATGATTGGCAAAAGAGTGGCAAAAGAAAACTGTTTGACGTCGTAGCAAATTAACGAAAATTGCTGTCGCTAGTTTTTGTTATTGTCACTGTCAAATTAATTTAATGTCAAAATTACTGTAACTGTCAAACGACATCTGTTACCTGTCAATGAATAATGAATTGTTCAATTTTCATGATTCGCATTTAATTTTTGTTTTAAGTCCGTATTTTCTGTGAAAAGTTAGTGAGTTTAAGTCGCTATTTAAAAATATACATATCTACGAGATTATTGATTAATTACCATGTCTGAAACTGAAGATGTGAACTCAGTACCGCCGCAAGAGGTTCCACCTGCGGAAACCCCTACTAAGCCTCATATAGACGTAGAGGCTGCTGAAAAACTAAAGAATGACGCTAATGAATTCTTTAAGAGTAAGTTTAAACTCAATTTTAGTTCTATAATTTAAAATTTTTGGTCGTGAAATCTAACATAACCTCAAAATATTTCAGAGCAAAATTACGATAGAGCGATAGAGTTGTACTCGGCGGCTATAGATAAAAACCCCAATAGCGCTGTGTATTACGCGAACCGGAGTATTGCCAACCTGAGGCTGGAGAACTTTGGCTATGCGTTGACGGATGCTTCGCAAGCGATTGAACGCGATAGGTCTTACACTAAGGCTTATTACAGGCGCGCTGCCGCCTATATGTCTCTAGGGAAATACAAACAGGCGCTTAAAGACTTTGAATATGTAAGTTTACTGATATAGCCTTAAACCTACCTATATGAGTTGCATAAGAAGTCTATACCTAACAGAAAAACCCACATTCTGCCTCTGCATTCTTTCTTTCATTTCTTTCTTCATTATGTAAGTTGTAAGTAATAAGAAGTAAGTTGTAATAAGAAGACTAGATTTTAAAATAATTAGAACATTAACCAATCTATACAGTTTTCTTTATATTTCATAATAATATAACAACTATTCTTAACAATTTATCCTACTAGAAATAATTTGTGTTTCATAATATTGATTATATTATGAATTTTATATGATGTTTAAAACATTGTAAATTCTAGATTTAATTTTCAATCCAAGTATTCTTGATCAATTTTTATCTATAAAATATCAATCAATCAACATTTATCAGGTTTTTTTTTGTATGAAATATGGGCCAAGGGTCCGAATTAAACAATTTTTTTTTTATACTGGCCTTTACTACATACTATAAAGTCTACATACAACTACATACTTTGATATTATGTAAGTACCTATACCATACCAATTTGTTAAATTCTAGGTAACTAAAGCTAGACCCAGTGACCAAGATGCCAAAATGAAGTACACAGAGTGCAACAAAATAGTAACGAGGATTGCCTTTGAGAGGGCCATATCTGTGGAACAGCCAGATGTTAATATAGCTGACAATATTAACTTGGATGTTATGGGTAAGATAATAGTTTCATCATCATCATCATCTCAGCCGTAAGACGTCCACTGCTGAACATAGGCCTCCCCTTTGGACTTCCATATGTGCCGGTTGGAAGCGACCTGCATCCAGCGTCTTCCGGCGACCTTTATAAGGTCGTCTGTCCACTTTGTGGGTGGACGTCCTACGCTGCGTTTGCTAGTCCGTGGTCTCCACTCGAGCACTCTTCGACCCCATCGGCCATCCGCTCTCTGCGCTATGTGGCCTGCCCATTGCCACTTCAGCTTGCTAATCCGCTGGGCTATGTCGGTGACTTTAGTTCGCCTACGGATCTCTTCATTCCTGATTCGATCACGTAGAGAAACCCCGAGCATAGCCCTTTCCATAGCTCGCTGTGCGACTTTGAGCTTCGAGATGAGGCCAATAGTGAAGGACCACGTTTCGGTGCCGTAAGTCAGATAATAGTTTAATTGGCCCAATATACTGCCATGTGACGTGGCAATGCTGCCAGCATTCTGGGCACGCTACCATCTGACAGCTGTTTGGAGCACTTTACTTTCTTTTTTTCTTCTATTTCCAAGGCAATCTGTCTCTTGTAGACAGTGTGCTTTGTAGCTGTTGCAATATAGGTAGCACATCTTGTAAAGAAAGTGTCCATTGGCCCATCCATCTTCACAGTTATTTATTTTGTTAGCTCTTGAGGGATTTTGCTTTTGAGTCTCCTTAGAGGTTCTCTTGTCTATTAATGATTATAATAAGTAATGTGCAGTCTTTCCACTATCTATGCTAGAACAAAACTAGCAACAGACAAAACCCAGAAACAAAAAGAGTAATGCCCCTAACCAAGGGCGGATCCAGGATTTGGTTCTGGGGGGGGCCAAGTTGCAGAAAAGCAAGAATATTATAAGAATATTAGAATATATTATTGGTTATTTTTTATTGGTTTATTATTAGAATATTATTTTACTATGAAAAAATTGTGTTTGGCTCGCTCTGAACAGTTAGAAAGTTCAAATATCCTTAATAATAAGTGCGCGAGCAGCTTGCTGCGAGCGCCGAGAAAAAAATTATAATCTTGACCATGAAATATGTGCAAAATTCGTAACTCTACAATGCTTCTGGGGGGGGCCTTGGCCCTCTGCCCCCCCTAAATCCGCCTATGCTCCTAACACAACCATTTAAATTAAAATTAAGTTGATAAACAATAAATAAATAAGATCAAGATAAATATTTTGTTATCATAACTGATTAGAATTTCCTTGTCGTTATCACATTAACTATTTTTTAATTGATTACATATTTATTTGCTCACTCCACAATACAATGGTGATTTTTAAAAGAATTTGTTGTACGAGTACCACTGAGACGGAAGAGGAGGATTTTGAAGGTAGTGATAAGTATTTAATACAAATTCAACTATTTCATGTCGATTAGAAGTTTAGAACTTAGTTTAATACTATGTAGTGATTAAATAAGATCAAAATAAACTAAGAGTGCTTAGTCCGCGGGACGCTCTCTCGCTCGCACTATTTTGTGGCATGAGAAGCTATTAAATTATTTTTTTTTTTTCAAAAATCGCGTCTTGCCATTTTTTAACTTATCAAATACTTTTGAAAATGTGTGCAATAATATAGCGCAATGTGTGCAATAATATAGCGCAGGAGCCTCTTGAGGAATTTCCAAAAAGTTAATTCTATAAATTTATATTTCAAAATGTGTCAAATAATGTGAGCGAGTGAGCGTCCCGCGGACTAAGCGCCCTTAGTATTACATAAAAATAAATTAAAAGTATATCCTAATAAAACCAAAACAAAATTCGTTTATTTTTAGCGAAGGAAAAAAATCACATAACAAAAAAGTGTGGTACAGGAAATCGGAAAAGAGTGCACTGGAAAGGTTTGAATGAACTGTATGAAAGAAGATAAAATGCATGCTAGGGGAGTGAATAAAGATTTGTTGATATTGATTAGAATGGAAAAGGGAAGCATGTTGTGCCAACCTTACCTAGTGTTCAATAAGAGCAGGAAGATGAAAGAACTTTTCTAAACATAAATGTACTTTAGTATATAGGTAATTAAGGATATCTTTGGTGTTTTGACTTGTAACATAATATTATATTTTCCCAATATGCAAACTTTCTAAACAAGTGATGAAATATAGTAGGTACATTGTATGGTACTTCTACAAAGTTATGGCGAAAATTACTTTGTCATTATCACCTTATATTTATTTGAAAAAAACGTGATATTTCAGTTAGTATAACATTTCAAATGTAAACTTTATATCTAATACTAGCTTATGTACGCGGCTTTGCCCGCGTGGCAAAATCCTTTCTTAGCGGAGGTCTACGTCATAAAACCTATCTGTATTCCAAATTTCAACCGAATCCGTTCAGTGGTTTGTGCTGTGCGTTGATAGATCAGTCAGTCAATCAGTCACTCTTTCCTTTTATATATTTAGACTATACATATTATATTACATAGAGGTTCACAAAGAGAGTTTTTTCTTAAGGTAATAAAAATGTGTATAATTTTTGTACTGAAATTGTTTTATTGATTCTTCCAGCAATTGAAGATGAGTACCAAGGACCTGAGTTTAGCAAACAGACAGGGATGACGCTCAGCTTTGCCAAGGATCTCATGGAGCATTATAAACAGCAAAAGAAACTTCATAAGAAGTTTGCTTACATGGTAAGTTAATGATTTGTTATAATATTATTGTCACTCTGAAATTAAAAGAATAGAAATAATAATATTAAGAGAATAGAATACTCTTTGTTTTAACACTAAAATATACAGAAAATCTTAAAACTAAAAAACAATTTCGTAACTTAAGTGTAACAATTGGCGGTCTTATCGCTAAAAGCGATCTCATCCAGACAACCTAAAAAAAGAATAAAATCGTAACTTTTTTGTATAACGATACATATTACGTGACAAGATGAGCAAATAAGGCAACCAATGGTTAGTAGTAATTTTAAGTTCTTTCTGTTTGACTTGAACAACATCACAATAAAGAAATTTTCTGTTCTATTCTAGTCTAAAATAGAATTTTGTAGTGTAAAAAGTTGTCTAATCTAAATTAATTTTTAACCTTTCAGATTCTAATAGAAGTGAAAGCGTACTTAATGAAGCAACCATCCCTCATTGATATAAAAGTCCCAGACGAAGCCAAATTCACAGTATGTGGTGACATTCACGGCCAGTTCTACGATTTGATGCATATCTTTGAAATGAACGGCTTGCCTTCGGAAACTAACCCTTATTTGTTCAATGGAGACTTCGTAGATAGAGGGTCTTTCAGTGTGGAATGTATTTTCACACTGTTTAGCTTTAAACTGTTGTACCCTAACCACTTTTTCATGTCGAGAGGTGAGTGTACGATCTAAAAAGTTACTTTCAAATGTCTTCCACTGTTAGTATAACCTAACGGATATGGTATTTTCATTTCTATTGTTGAATATTTTTTCTATTGTTGTTTTGTTGTTGGAACAGTGTAAATATCTTCGTATGAAGAGTTGCTTTAAGAGCTTTGTCCGTAAGTTGGGGTATGACTTTGTTACGGCGAAATATCTAGAATTGAATCGGAGGAGAGAGTGATTTTTATTATTGACTGAGCAATTAATAATATGCGGGTACTGTTCTAATAAATAGTTTTACTTCAATTATCACAAAAAATTGTACCTGCACACATCAGAAGCAGTCCACGTTAGTAGGTGTTTTTCTGGGATGAAAATACTATCCTATAAAAATACTTCTGAGTATGTATTATACCAATTTCTTTTCTTCCAGGTAACCACGAAACAATCGACATGAACCGCATGTACGGTTTCCGCGGTGAAGTGACCTCCAAATACTCAGCGCAGATGGCCGACCTTTTCACCGAGGTTTACAACTGGTTACCGCTAGCTCACTGCATCAACAGCCGTGTACTGGTTATGCATGGAGGACTGTTTTCAAGGGATGATATCACGCTTGATGATATTAGGAATGTTGATCGGAATAAACAGCCTCCGGAAGATGGTGAGTGACTTTCCTACTAATATTATAAATGCTGTAATAGATATGTGTGGAGAAAGACGCAGGACCGAGTTGAGTGGCGTGCCATGGAAAGCCTATATCTGGGTCATTTTCAAAAAAATTGTACATTCATTTTTGGGCTTGTCCCACTACTTCACCTGTAATTATAATTAATATTTGTATAGTAGAATAAGTACAAAAGATATAATTACCGGTATTTTTTAAGGTATTTTATATATTATTTTCATAAATAACACAATTACCAACAAAGATATTAAAATATTTTAGTAGCAATGCATTAAAAATTTCAATGTCCCACACTACAAGTTACGCAATAAAACTATCAAATTTCCAATTTTATCAAATATAAGTTATACTTTTGTTTATTTTTTCGGAAAATATAGAAATTATTGCTTTAGTTTAAAATAACACTATATTTTTAAGTTCATTATTACTATATTTAATAAATAAATTTATTAGAGGACGTAATTCATTAAATGTGGAAAATTCCATTCCGAAACCACCTTTTTAGGAACATATCTTTATAAGTTTACCACTTTTAATGCATTTATATCAAGAGCAACATTAAATCTATCACACAAATAGCAGCAATATTCGATTCGTTCATTTGGATGGCGATCGCAACAGTAAAACAGTGAAAGTGACCAACGGTCCAATTTTGATTTTCCCAAACCGAAACCAAAAAGAAAGCTAAATAAAATAGTCAATTTTCTACAAAATGTATTGATGAATTCCATAAATATCAAGGAATCGTGTATAATATTCAATTCTTAATTTATACTACATTAATATATTTTTAACGAATTAATGTTGTTTAGATCGCGGTACCCGTTACTTCTTTTCCGAAACCAAAACACAGGTAACGTAGAAGTGGAAGTAAAAAATTCGGAATGGAATCATAAAGCCTAATGCATACTGTACATTTTGGCAAAAGTGAGTGACATAAAGATGGCACCACTCGAATGTTCTTTAATAACAAATGAGTTTTTGACAAAATTAAAATTGCCGCTTAAGATGGTGGAAAATCATAATGACTATACGGGAATATCCTACTTATATATTTTACTGGCTTTTCAAAATTTTCTCGTCGGGCTTAACTTTATATATACATGAACCTATGATCTTGGTTACATAAAAAAATATGACATTTATATTTTAGTACATTTTTAGGGTTCCGTATCTCCAAAGGAAAAAACAGAACCCTTAAAGATCACTTTGTTGTCCATCCGTCCGTCTGTCTCTCTGTCAAGACCCTTTTTCTCTGCAACGCGTGGAGGTATTAGGCTGAAATTTATAGGAAATATTAAGGTATACTGCCTCTTGGAGCTCTGAAAAAATCAAACTTCAAAATATATCACAAGCCGAATATGCCATAAATTTTAGCAATTTTTTTGACATTCACAAGGGAATTAAAACCACCCTGTAGGTCCCCACTAGGTAGGTTCTTCACTTCCCGTGAACTCAGAATCTTAAAATTTGGTACGAAGCAACGTCTTAGAGTACAATTAAAAAAAGCAGCAAAATTTTAATTACATCATTACTCATTACTAACTTTCTGTTTCCTCATGAACGCGTAGAGGTATTAAATTGAAATTCATACTCAAGTCTATAATATCTTTAAACTGTAATAAAATCAAACCTCTATTTCCACGCAATCAAAAGACGCAACTACTTGCAAGAGAATCAAACATCCCGTGAAATTAGAATTTTGAAAATTGGTATACCTACGGGTTGGTACGGAACCGGTGCTCGAATCCGACTCGTACTTGAATGGTTTTTATTATTTAATTGTGACTAAAAACTAGCAAAGTAAATTAAAATTGGTTATTTTATTTCTGTCATTTTAAGATGGTTTTTAACACCGTTCCCTACAAAAAATCCGATTGAAATGAAGCATAGTTAAAAAAATGTTGTATTACTGACATAACCGAAACAGCCATCAAAATAAAATCCCTTTTATTAGGTCGGCAATATCTCGAAATATTCTATGTTTGCATGTAAGAAAAATATAGCTTTTAGGTCTGCTGATTTAGCAAAATGTATGGCGAGTTTTTAAGTTGGTTTTGTGTAACGTGCAATAAAGGCAATAAAAATAATTATGATTTCATATGTCGAAAATGTTTTGGTGAAGATATTATTGATTGTAATAATTTAATTCATACTTGATGATTTTTACTGTCAGTATGTATTAGGCTTAAGAAATCTTTTCCGTTACCAATGCAATCCATTCCGTGACTGTCCCATTTATAATTTTGTCTAAGTTGTAATAATTAACGAAGTGCTATGTGATTTTTATGGTGCGTTTATTTTCATAGTTTTATATTTTTGGTCTCTCATTAGTAATTTAGTTATATAGCTCTTAAGTGCTGCAATAACAAAAAAAAGTAAATTTATTCCTCACTTTTATCCAAAGAGTAACGTAATGGAAACTTAATATACGATTCCTTGAGTTTGTTAAGTTGATTTTATTTTCCTACATATTTTTTATGAACTTTAAGATACATTACACTGATTAAACAACTTTTTATTGCAAAACTTGCTTTATTTATATTATTTATCAACATTAATAAGTAGTTTCGGAATGGAATATATTGTGATACCTGAGTGTAGTAAAATCTTAATTTTTCCGTAAATCTATTAAATTTATTTATTGTAATACCAATTTCTAATAACTAAATGATTAATTAATATATATTGGCCACAATAAATGCTTTGCCACGATCTTGCATATTTTCATCAATTTTTCCGCAGTGTACAGTTTTTTTGAAAATGACCCACCTATCAGTGGACGAACATGGGCTGATGACAGTGATGATTATAAATGCGAAAGTGTGGATGTGTGTGTGTGCAAGTGCGTATGTGTGTAAGATGGGAGCGGCGGGGATACCCACTAAAAACAACCTGGGGGTGTTCCTGCGAGACGCCATAATTTCGGGGCCGCGGGTACGCCGAAGCACTCATCCGCGGCCCCGACTGTGCGCTTTTTAACTCCTCAGCTACTAGCGCTTCAATATTTTTTTTGCGGGCGTGAATTGAATTAGTTTCTAGCATTCATAAATTAAAGCCTAAATTCAACCATTTGAATTTAGGCTTTAATTTATGAACGACCCCATGGTCGTTGCGGCCCGATCGAGCCGGTTGGGAGCTGAGGGGTTAAACCCTTTTCTTTGACCCAGGAAAAATGCGTCACGCATCATCACCCCACGCCGGGGCCGCAGGGTGGTATGTTGGACTCCTCCGCCAAAAATGGGCGCAGCGGGAATACCCACCAAAAACCTGATGGTGTTCCTGCGGGACGCCTTTTTTTTCTTTTGACACTGGAAAAAATGCATTACACATCATCACCCCACGCCGGGGGACGCGGGGTGGTATGTGGGACTCACCCGCCGAAGATGGGCGCTTTTTAAACCCTATTCTAAGTCTAAATTTTCTTCTCCCCAGGTATAATGTGCGAGCTTCTCTGGTCCGACCCACAGCATATGATGGGTCGCGCCCCATCTAAACGCGGCGTGGGCTGCCAGTTCGGGCCGGACGTTACCAAGGCGTTCCTAGCCAAGAACAAACTCGACTACATCATAAGGAGCCACGAAGTCAAAAACGAGGGCTACGAAGTGATGCACGATGGCAAGTGCATTACTGTGTTCTCTGCGCCTAATTATTGGTAAGATAATCTAATTAATCATAGTAATAATTATTAATGTTTATTAATCATAGCGATATTGTCTAAACAAAAATTGGAAACATTTTTTTTTTCATTGTAAATTTTATAAAAAAAACGTGTGACTCAAGACCCTGGTTGTTTTTGTTACAGTGATACAATGGGTAACTTAGGAGCTTTCATCACAATGAACGGCAAGGATTTGAAACCCAACTTCACCACCTACGAAGCTGCGGTAAGTGCCACAGAAAAAAATATATAAAGCTAAACGCATACTACAGACGTAATGCATAACATAAATCCACCTACACCACTTTATATTTCTCTTCTCGAACACTATATTATGCTTTAAAGTTACTCTACAATAATTTCTGTTTAGTAAGAAAATAAATCATTGATTACACCAATAATATAATATTATATTATCTACGACAAATAATTTGGCTACACCTTGCTGGCTGGGATTTTGAATTAATACAAACTTCAAAAAGTCGTTATTTATTTTAAAATATATTATAGCTCTTTGGTAAAAAGATACTTTGATCTAATTTTCTGTTCCTTTCCCTTCAATTTTCGGTCACTAACTTATTGCTTCTTTTTAACTCTTTTCAGTTCTCAATTGCATATTTTGTAAACTCGGTTATAGGGACCCCACGAGACAGGCTTGACCTAGTGTGGGGTCCATTAGAAATGCTTGTGTATTGTATTCTTATGGAAAATAAATATATTTGTATTTGTAACTAAATTTAAAATGACTAAACTATTTTTTATTTATTTTTTCCAGCCGCATCCGGATGTAAGGCCGATGGCGTATGCAAATTCACTATTCAGCATGCTCTGTCAATGAGAACTTGGAACACCTGAAACGTTAGTCCGCGTTAGATACATTTTGTTATGTTTATTTTGTACTAGAACGTTCGAGTTACTTACTGGCTGGTTAGAAAAAAATAGATTTTTTTGTTTAAAAAAAAAACGGTCGAAACACACTTAGGCAAACATTAAATTTTCCACTACACTAAAGCTGTAGTTCAAATCCGTCATGACGGATTCGGAAGTGACAAATTTCGGATTCAGCTCGGACTCGAATCGGTCGTAAAAGCGAGCATTGCAATAATATAAATATATACTACAGCTACAAAGATATGTAATTTGCCATTCTAAATGAAGAGTGTCGGATGACGGATAGAAATCTGATGATTTTAGTCTATAAACTACCATATTAGGTAGTGTGCAATAAAGAGTTTTCTATTCTATATTAATTATTCTACGAATACGCCGGATCGGTAATGACGGATTCGAATCGGATGCAGTGTGGAACCGCTCTAATGAAATCACAGATACTTACTGCATTTATTCTGTGTAATCTAGAAAGTGTGTAGTGTGTTTTGACCACATTCTTCCAGATATTTTACTAAAAACTGCGAAATGTTTAATATGGCAGTTCAGTAAATGCATTTCATAAATATAATGTGCCTTGTCTTCTTCTACTCAGTTCGAAAATACGTTGGAAAGAAAGAGATGGAACATTTTAATCGGTTATAAAGTCTAGGGGTATAATAAATTGTTAAGGGTATGAATTTTGTGAGTGTTTTGACACATTAAAATAGTGCAGCGGGTTTTATTTCCTCTGACAGAAACCAAATATGAAATTATAATATGTTAAGCTTTTCGAAAGCTCAATAGGAAAATGCCTTAATTCACAATAATTGAAAAACAGCTCCAGAACATAAAAGTTGTAGCAATATTTATGGAACTTTTTCATCTACCAGTGTCTTCTAAAATATTTTTCTCTAACGAAAAGTACATTATAATTGTTACACGAGACTTATATAAGAATGGTCTTGGAAAACAACTTATGATTTATACTTATGAAAAGCAACGCATTTTTTTGTTTTATTCAAATGTATATTTGTATGTTTTAGGCAAAAATGAATTCGTATTCTTTAAAATAATGCCTAATTGATTAACTTTTTTAAAAGTTAAGGGATCATACATTTTAGTGGTTCTCTACGAAAGTGTTTCTACATAATAACAATATTATTAAATTACTAAGTTTTTTTGTTTAATAATTCGCCATACTGTTCACATCACCGAATAATGTCAAAGATTGATTTTAAGTACATAGTAAAGTTATATTTATGTTATTTTTTAATAAACTTCGAACAATGATGTATTACATATTTACAGAATACAATTAAGTTACCTTTTTTTTTTAAATTACCCCGTGTCTAGAATATTCTGATACGCAACTTGGAAAATGTTGTTTTTGAACTTATGTAATTTTACCTCGAGAGCGTCGAAAAACAGTGTCAATGAAAACGGGCATAATGCTTGCATTTTAGTCATTTTAATATTATATCATTATTTTATTTATAACTTTGAAAGTATGAATTTTCCCGTATATTTAGTATTTTAATTTTTTGTCACAATATTATAATAATAATCGAATTATATAGATCTTTTGGATCGTAATATATAAGACGAATATACAATAACTATGTCTATATTAGTTATCTAATAAGTATTTTTATATACTCTGGCAACGATCAATGAGCGTGGATAGTTACACTAGTATCGTATGACTAAAGGCATGTTAATGGTAACGCTACATTGCATAATAGGGATGTTGACTAAAAATTTTTTATGGTCCATAATGATGTATTATTGAAAAATATTGGACACGTATTTTTTATTTGTAAATCTGTTAAAAAACGTGGAAGATACAACGCACTAAAGTTGCTTGATCGTGACGTCACACCACTAAATCTAGTACATTTTTGTTTAGTGGTGTGACGTCACGTGTCTCAACACAGAATCTTATAAGCGTTATATCTCGGCCAATTTTTATTTTATTTCCAAGATAAAAAATACGTGTCAAATATTTTTTATATATAAAAATTACGGACTAATTGTATTTTAAAAATTTTGACCTTGTCAATATCCCTATTAGTTCCATTTTTCTCCAAGTTCACAAAGATCGTGCACAGTTTAAAAGCTTGTGGTCTCCGCAAGCTCCTCACCGACGCTTTGTAGATACATCATAGTTCAAAAAGGTGCTTTAAAGTTAAATAAGTGAAGTTGAAAATTCCGTCAATTGTTAAAAAATAAAAAGCTTTCGCAAGCGCACATTTGCTTGTAAGGTAGATTTTTAAAACAACATTTTTTAAAGATAAACAGAAACTACCATTATTGCTAGTTAAGTCATTTTACTTGCTGTTTTTTGTACAGTTAAAAAATATCGAATTTCTACGAAATAGCCTAAAATCATAGTTTTCATGTATGAAATATGACGCAATATAATTTAGGCTGTTTACAGGTTAGGACTGAAAGGGTTAAAAGTAAAGGCTGACAACTATGATGTGCATATGAGGCAGCGTTGGACCATAAAAATAAATAAGCGCAATGTACTTCGTGTGCACATGCCCTAATCGTAAACCAAGACCAGTTGTAAAGTAATTTTCAATATCAATTCAATTTTTTATATAAATTTTATTAAAAAAATGCAGCGTGACTGAATACGCGCAAGAAACGATCGTCTGCAACTTTAAGCTATATTGGCATTTTTGACAGATTTTTCGCAAAAGAAACACGGCGGCGAAATTTCCGTCAAGTGTTAAAAGCCTAAAAGGGAAATCCATACTTTTGTCCTTTGATCTTAATACCATTTTAATTTTTAAAAAATAATACCATAGAGACTTCGCTCGGGTGCAGAAATCCCTCCTTAGTGAATATCTACGTCATAAAAACTATCTGTGATCCAAATTTCAACTCGACCCGTTCAAGGGTTTAAGCTGTGCGTTGATGAATCATCAACAAAAATGTCGACCAGTCACGCTTTCCTTTCACATTATTAACACGATTTAGATTTATCACAAAGCATTTATAACTGCCAATCACTGTAAAAATAGATATTTAAAAGCAACTGCAACGCCCTCACGCGGTAAATAAAGGCACAGCAAAAAGTAACTTAAAAAATCTACCTTTCTTCAATTATCCCCAACGAACAAAGTACATTGCCAAAAACAGACCACTTACAATTGCATTAACAATGCTCAAAATGCAAAAATAATTTATGTAATATTAGATTAGTAATTAATATTATAATTAGGAATACCTACGGAATGACGATGTTATTTATATGTCGAGTTATCGATTTGCCCACTGCAAATGAAAATTAGTATAAAATTGTACATAATTGATCCTACATGCAAAAGTTAGCTTAATTTTTAACATTGCATACGTGTTCTTGCAATAATGCAAGAACACAGTAAATGAGGTTTTGTATAAAATATTATTTTACTAAGTACGAGTAAGCACGTAAATGCTTGAATCAAGCATCAAGCAATATTTCTATCATCTACTAATCAAAAACTTATTCTTATGCCGTCAAGACGCTTGAATCTTGGAACCGCTTCAGCCATCAAACATCTTAAAATACATTATCGTTCAGTATTTAAATGTACGCCGTTCCACTAAACGTTTGTAACATTTTATAAGTGGAGAGGTGCATGTTAAAACTGAACTTTTATAGTAACTAATTTTTTAGTAGTGGGCAAATCGTTTAGAATGCTATTGTCTTGCTAAGGTTTGATTGCCAGGCATATCAGAGTGTGATAGGTTATGGTGATGAACTCGTATTATAAAATTGTTAAATGTCACATTGAGTTTTATTTTAGACCCTATAGTAAGAGTAGTATCGCCCATACACTTCTTCCTTCCTTACAATATATACCCCCTAAGCTCCGCCCCTCAGGGGTACTCTAGGTAGTATTCACAGACAAAGGGGCTGCGCAGACGACAGACTATCCATGACGCACTTTTTAGTCTGTGAAAATAGAACCTATGCAATTATATACAGAAACGCACACGACGCGCAAAAAGTCCGGCGCACAAATAATCCGTGCAATTCGGGCAGACCGCACCGCGCCGCGCCGCGCCGCTCCGCACAAAAAGTGTGTGTTGTTGTTTTACTCATATTAATGAGGAGGTTCAAGATTGTCTATGAATTCTTGTGTTTACATATTATCGTTGGGCGATAACCAATAAGCCCTCAGCAGGGTGATTCACTTATCCGATACCGAAACCGAACCGAGTGCGCTACCGAAAGGAAAATGAACCGATCGAAAAGTCAATTCCGTTTTACAAAACCGACTGGAAAGTATCTTCGTAAATCTTCGGGCTCTACCGAGTAAGGAACCACCTACACGTTAGTTGGTCAGTAAAATAGAGCATAAATTACAGATCTAACTGTTTACGAAGATAGTTTCATTTTGGTGGTTTATTGTAGTAAAAATATTTACCCATATAATCTGTTGAAAAGTTAATATGCATCAATTTAGCTAGCACACTTCGTAAACATTTCCCATATGTGCCTCCAGTGATGAGTGATGTAACTTGAGTTTTAGCCTTTTTGAGATTTTTACATTTAAATAATGAGAAACAAAATAACGATTTTTTTCGTCTTACTCACGTTCTTCTATGTTCTATAGTTTGGGAGATAATTTTGTGAAAAGTGATACAAGTGCACTATTTTTGCAATAACAAAGTGGTAATGAATATATTTCAAGTTATATCTCCGATTTCATCTACTCAAATATAATCAGTATTTTGTGGTTGGTGGTACAATTGTGATTATAATCATTTTCATATAAAAACACCTTTTTTTTTCTTGAATTTCATTATACGTTACTGATATATTACTTTTCACGATTTTTTACAATATTTGCCAGGGAACAATTTAAATTATATCTAAAAATACATAGATTATTTTTTTAAATGTAAGCAAAAAAAGTACTTTGTGTTATAGTGAGCTTTGAAGTCTTAACGCCAATCAATATCAGGCCTAATAAAACCTTAAAACCTAATGGCTAATGTGTAATGGGGCAATTTTCATCTAAAGTCCAAAATTAGGGACATATTCTTTAAAAAAGTTTAACAGTAAACCTATAAATCGAACATTTATTCAACAAATAATTATAAAGAAATTTATTCGTATTTATTTTCATATTTATGTACCATTAATTTATATTATATGGTATGTATTAAATTAATTTTCAATTGAGTTTTAGTAATAACTCTGCCTACCATCTAATCTCCTTTCTTTTTTATTATATTATTTTAATGTAATGTTACTCGCACACCTCATTAAATGCAGTCTGTGCCTATAAATGTAATGACACTTAGCATGTATTATATAAAAATGTGTGTAATTGTTAGTAAAGGTGTACATTATGTTGGCATGCTTTAATAAATAAATAAATAAACAACTTGCTCAATATTGAGATATCTGCAAACTTGGACAATATTACTAACAACATAATTTAATAGGTAAATGATTTTTTTAAATAAATGATAATATCAAGATGGTTTTTAGGGTTCCGTAGTCAAATGGCAAAAAACGGAACCCTTATATATTCATCATGTCTGTCTGTCCGTCCGGATGACACAGCCACTTTTTTCCGAAACTATAAGAACTATGCTGTTGAAACTTGGTAAGTAGATGTATTTGGTGAATCGCGTTAAGATTTTCATACTAAAATAGAAAAAAAAACATTACACTTTTGGGGCTCCCCATACTTAGAAGTGAAAAAAAAAATTACTTGTATTAATATTTACATTGTTGATGATTATTGATTGGATAAAATTATCGTTGGTGCGGATACAACTCACTGGTTTTTCATAAATTACTTAAATATTTTTTTTGAATCTTGTTTTTCTCTCCTGGGAAAGGGCGATTTTCGACTTATATCACTCATGACAGGAGCCCCAGTCATTCACTGTCAAGCATCAATCATCTTTGTCAACTCAAATTATAATTTGTCTATGTCAATCATCATTGTTTTCAATCGACGAATCTTTATTTGCTATTTTATCTAAATTTTAAAATTATGAATAAAGTTACTTTTCCTACAATTCCTTCCTGTTCATATTATCCGTAATGAGTATTAATTTGATTTAAAATTGTTCGTATTCTCAGAGCACACGAGTAACCACTATTGTGTCGGTATATTACTTGTGAGATACCTAAATTGTTTTTTCATGCGATGGCCAAGTCGTTCTATTAATATAAAACATAAAAGATTTGATCGATTTGGTAATACATGGATCTCACAACTTTTACGGTAGATGAACTGCGAGCTGCGACACTTGGTCTTTTTACAAGCTTTATATTACTTTCACCTGTCTGTTGTCTGTCTGTCTGTCTGTCTGTCTGTCTGTCTGTCTGTCGGTCTGTCTGTAATCAAATCTTGCAAGTTTAATTTGACCCACTTCCCGGTTTCCAATTGAGCTGAAAATTTGCATGCGTGTGTAAATCGGATGACAATGCAATATTTTTATGACATCGAGCTGATCTGATGATGGAGCTGGAAGGTGGCTATAGGAACTCTGTCATAAAACAACGCAACCCCATCGAGTTTGGGCTCATTTGATTCGTCTTGACAAGTACTTTATGATGCAAGATGATAACAATAATTAAAGCTTGTTTTTAAAAAGTATTTTTTAAATTTCACTTGTTACAGTTATGGTTTGAAGGCACATTTCTTTCGTTATTGTATAATTGAAAAAGCACGAGAAGATAATGGTTTTATACAAGTTTTTCACTTAATTTTCACACTTTACTTTCATGTGTCCGTCTGTCTGTCTGAGCTGAAATTTTGCATGAATAATAATGAAAGCTTGTTTTAAAAAGTTTTTTTAAATTTACTTGCTAATAATTTTAGTTACTTTAATTAGATGTGATGCGTAAGCATTTAGTTCCATATTTGTATTGTAGGTATATTTAACAGCGCTATCGTATTAGGATTAGTTATGTAAAAGTAATGTTTAGTTTGATATATAAAATAAATTTAGTTCTCATTTACTACGTTTTTGCACAGAAGATCCATTGGAAGCTTCTTTGGAGCGGCAAGCTGGTGCTCTCGAAAGAGTGGCAGATGGTGAGCAGAACCTTTCCAAGGCCATCACCGAGGGGTGCAATAATCTATCAACAAATCTAGCAAATGCGCTAGGGAATATATCAAGAACTATTAAAAAGTAGGTACGCGACTTATCAAGAAGAGGCTTTAAAATGAAAATTGGTACACACATTGGTACAGCTTACATTTTGATCATTAAGCTGTTTGTAAATGTCTTAAATTAGATTAATATTCATTGTCTCAGTTCAGTGCCTTAAAAAGCACCTCAAATAAGCCAATAAAACCTCAGTATAATTCTTAGCCTTTTATTTTTACTGCAACAAAATGCAAGTAGGTACCTAATTTTTACTGAGTTTTAAAACTACTACTTATACGCACGCAAAGTAACAATACTTAACATGTTTGACGCACTAACCTACATTATGTTATGCCCGGGTCTAAGCTACCTCTATACTCTATACTAAATTTCAATTGAACGGATGACCATCCGTTCAAGTGTGAAAGAGCAACAAAAATACATTATACATACATTCTTTAAAACTTTAGCGTTTGTAATATTAGTAGAATATTATATCGTATACAACCCTGCAGATAATTTATAATAATCTATTAATTATGGCTACTCGGGCCTGTAATCCTCTTTATAATAGGGAATTATTTTCTTGGCTTTCCATAGGTTCTGCGATCGAGTCATCACTGCTGGTATCATATTCGCAGTTAGGCCATTTTTTAAGCACATATTGTGTAGGACAATAATATGCACAATACAATATGCCATGCATTGTGTTGCACATGCAATAACAATTCTTCCACATTTTTCTGGTGCATACTCCAGCACGGGACTTTTGTTTGGCTCTTTAAAACTCCAAAGCAGTCAACTGAGTTGCAAGCCTGAAAGCAAAGTACTAATTTAATGTAAAATGTAAACTAATAAAACAAAAAAATATATATAATCGTACGTATAGCCCTAATATCGGCTAACGTCTCTTGCGTGCTTGAGCCTCCGGGTCTGAGTAGATCCGACAGTAAGAGGCCGAAAGAGCTGACTCTGGTGCCTTGGAAGAACGGGAAGTGCTTAGTGTGGGACGCTACTTGTGCCTGCACTGTCGCCGCCAGCCACTTGACGTACCATCCACTCACCGTCAGCAGCCGCGGAAGACGCCACTTTGAAGAAGAGGCTTATGTACGCCATGGCATTTCGTCCACGTTGCCGTAGAGACCATGGGCAGTTGGGGCAGTGAAGCGCGCGGTTTCGTTAAGGAGATCGGTCTGAGGATCTCAGAAAAGAGCGGTGACTCCCTCTCCGGCTCACTGATCTTTATTTCCATTTTACTGTTAAATTCAGGTATTGAAGTAGATAAAAATCATATTTACGTTTATTTATATTAAACGTAAATATGAAAGCAAGAATGACAGGATTTCGGTATCGAATCAAGTGAATCTATCAAAATGACTCTTCCGAAACGAAAAGGCACCGATCGTAACGTCAAATGCAATTCACAAAACCGATTGGTAAGGATCATCGGCAATCTTCGGGTCCTACCGAGTAAGGCACCACTTACACGGCATTTCGGCAGTAAAATTGTGATATAAAAAGGTAATATTATTTTAATGACATATCAGTGCCATTGATTGTCAGTACGAACAAGTGAAATTTTAAAAATACTTTTTAAAAACAAGCTTTAATTATCATTACCATCTTGCATTATATAGTACTCGTCAAGACGAATCAAATGAGCCCAAACTCGATGGGGTTGCGTTGTTTAATGACAGAGTTCCTATGGCCACCTTCCAGCTCCATCATCAGATCAGCTCCATGTCATAATAATATTGCATTGTCATCCGATTTACACACGCATGCAAATTTTCAGCTCAATTGGAAACCGGGAAGTGGGTCAAATCAAACTTGCAAGATTTGATTACAGACAGACAGACAGACAGACAGACAGACAGACAGACAGACAACAGACAGGTGAAAGTAATATAAAGCTTGTAATAATAAATGTCAGTTTCAGCCAATTTTATTGGAAATTTTAGAATGTACAATTTATTAAAGAAATTTAGATTTTTTAAGAGAAAAAGAGCAGTAGAGTAATAATTGAATTGGAACATCCTAATCTTGCAAGGGGCCGAGGTTTCGGACTCTAACATGACGTGTAAAAGAAAGTTGAACGACTAGTAGAGAAATAAAATACGTCTTGTTAATATTTTGATTCCTTGGAGTGTTGATGTGAGATGCTGCCTGTGTTAAAACATACAAGCGTCCGCTCATTTACCAAAAGCATCAAAGGTGACCGGCACAGCCGCAGAGGACGAGGAAATGATTCTAGCAGAAGACGAGTGTGATACACAACAAATTTCTTCCGTTCCCAATAGGGACCATTTGACTCTTGGGAATGGACGCATCCGTTCAAGCATCAAGATCCGTTGCAGTATTTTTAAAATTTATGTATTCATAGGGACAAACAGACAAGTGACAACACAAACAACTTTGTTTTATACCTACTGTGTATGTGTTATGTTAATGTGCCCCTTTAATAACTCAAGTTTTTTACTTTAAATTATTCAATTAGGTAAACCTACTTATTTATAATGTATCCCTTTAATTTAATTAAAAATAATATAATGATAATTAACACTCTTTATTTGCTGTTGTTATTTATTGTTGTCCTTCATTTGTACTTATAGTACGTAGGTACTGTTAACTGTTACAATTATCCTACTAATATTATTATAAATGTGAAAGTTTGTAAAAATGTAAGGTTGTATAGATGTGTGTTTGTTACACTTTCACGCCTAAACGGCTGGAAAAATTGAGCTAACATTTGTTACAGTATAGACCCTGGAATAACACATAGGCTACTGAAAAGCGAGCAAAACCACTGGGCGCAGCTAGTGTGTGCCGCAAAATGCGTATTACATATACATAATATGTAATACGCATTTTGCGGCTAGCCAGACGGCAGATTGTCCGGCTGTCCGTGGGACTTGGGACACGGTTGTAAAATTGCGGCTAGCCGGACGCGTAGGTACTGTGTAGGATATCGCAGCATCCGGCTGTACGACGTCCGCACTACCGTGCGAACAAAGACTGCGGTTTTTTACATTGGTCCGCACTGCGGTCAACTGCAAAGTGCGTATTTAATTTTACACGACATTTAAAAGTTAAATATGTTTTTAACTCATTATAATAGTAATTGAAGTATAGTACGATATTTTTAATTTATCACACATATTAAAACCGCATTAAATAAGCGAGAATAGCATCAAAATATGTATTTTTTAAGTATAAAACTTTGATTCGAAAGCATTCCGCGGATCAATTTGTGCCGGAAGAAAATATGCCATTGCACCGATTTTTACGTCATAAATCCTCGACTCGGTTTCAAATACGAATAAGTGAATAGCCATCATATCGAAAGATACGTCATTTCATTTCGACGTTTTAAATTGGCACGGCGCGAACCGCGAATCGGTTCCTAACCGAATACTTTATATTCGGAAGCGAATAAGCGTCGGAAGAAAGTCTGTCATTGTACTGATTTAATAAACGTCAAAAACCATCGACTCGGTATAAAATTCGCATAAGTGAATAGCCATCGTACCGATTTGCACGTCACTTCATACATTTATAGCGTATCAAATCGGTTCGGTCTCGGTTCGGTCTCGGCTCGGTTCCCTGACGGATACTTGAATAGCTCAAAATCGGGAGCCGTTGTTAAGTTCCTTAACCATCGGTTCGGTTCCCAAATACGGATAAGTGAATAGTGAATAACCCTGCAGATCGTGCTTATTATTATTATTTTTTTTGAAGTGAAAACTTCTTTAGCGGCGCTGAGCACTTTTTTGTATGGGTAAAAACTTTCAAACTCGCGTCAGGGTCACGTGATGCTGATCGAAAAAGCGTAAGATCGAGGGGAAGGGAGAGGAACTAGTATCTCTCACTCTTTCTACCGTGCTTGAGTGTGCTGCTCTGTGAATTTGGTTTAACTATGTCAAATGATCGCAATTTTAGCACAACGAAATACAAAACTACTATTGATGCGGTCTTTATTAGACACTTAAATAGGTTCGAATCAAAACTGTTTGTTTCTTACTTCAGTTATCATAAACCAATTGTATCAGTTGTAAAAATTTGGGATGATGATTCTGATAATAACGATGGTGTAAAGTCGTCGAAATTATGGATGGAAGTTGATTTTTCTGAGAGATAAAATTTAATGTTATATATAAATAACGATATAATATTATAAATAACAAAATATAAATTGTCATATTTGTGTACGATAGCGCAATAAATAAACATTGTATTCTACCTCATAAATGATAGTATTTTTATACTTAGAATTAAACACAACGTTAATATTGAAGTTTTCACTTCTGCTGGCACTCCCGGAGTGCTACCTTTTTTTTTTTTTTTATGTGATGAAGTAGAAGACGAGCAAGACGCTCTCCTGATGTTAAGAGATAACGGCTGCCCATAATCAGTACAGTGTTACCTAGGAATTTACAATTATGTGAAATTCTAGGAGCACTGCACCAACGCTTCTCACTCAAGAGTCATAAGATGTTAAGACTCTTTAGCCCAGTAATTTCACTAGCTACAGTGCCCTCCTACCGGAGCACAGTAATGTTTGCACATCACTCAGGCGGTAGAATAACTGGCACTGTTGGGGTACCCACCTAGACGACCTCCTGCAAAGGAAGTCTACCCCCGGTGACCGGTTTATGTGTTTCTGTATGAAAACAAAATCACCAAAACATGGCGGGTTACGGAGGGCGGTTGGCTAGTTTTGATTAGCTCGTTCAATGTAGAAACTCTTTGGTCAACACACATTTAGACGTGTGTTATGCAGCGTCAATGCGTATCGTCGGCGACAGCGTAACTCCGGTAATACGCACTCTAGTGATTGAGTCTTCTATGGTAGTAGTGTACTGTAGTTTAGATTTAAGAGCTTGGTCCTTACGTGCGACTTTCTCGCTTGCACGATATGTTTTTATCTTAGCGCTACATAAAATGCTAATAATAATAAATGATGTGCGAATGGTTATTAGGAAAGAAAACTAGGTAAGTCTGAATAAAAATACTTTTTTAATATAAATTATAGGAAGTACAAAATCTTACATTAATAAATTAATTTCTTACATCACAATAAATAATAATAAGTTATTTTAATAAATAGGCAGTACACTATTTTGTCTTAGCTGTCATGTTACTTACCTAAGGAACTATAAAATGTCTGACGCAAATTTGCGTTTTTTTTACTGACTTTAAAGAAGAAATTGAAGTATTAAGTTATTGAAATAGCTGAACTTTTAAATTATAAAAAAAAATAACAATAATTGGGGTTTAAACTCCATCAGAACAGGTTACCCTACTTAACTGTCAGAGTCAAATCACAAGGTACATACTTGGACAATCATAATAATATAAGGCTTCTGAAGAAACGTATTAAAAATCTGTGGTGTATGTCTGTATGTAAGTACCTATACACACTTGTTGTAGTTTTCTGAAACTATTGCCTGAGCAGTTCTTGTTTTATTGGCTTACCTACTTTTAGTCTAAATTAGGGTCTAACACAGTGCAAGTTTCATCTACATCGGTTTAATAGTTTTAAGATTTGAATTGAAAAGTGGGTCTCACTATTTTTCTATAAGCTATTATTGAAGTGTATTAAGTCGTTTTTTTCACTTATTAAAAGTTTTATGACAGTATTTGCCAAAGTGCACAGATGATCATCACAACAATACTACTCCTGACCAAGACACCGGCGCTGGGTTCTTCGCAGTCTTCGTCATGGTGTACTTCGATGAAGTAAGGCTGATGGAGCTCTTCCCTTTGCTGGATGAGCGCGGTTATGGCTTCGGTACCTTCGGGAGACATCGTCCTCTCTCGGCTTAGCTTCCATACTCCAACTGGAAGAGTTTGAAAGGTTTAACCCGGTGTTGATTACGAGAAAAACGTTACGAGAACTATGACGCAGGGTCATGTTGACCCGTTTCAACCTTAAGTTCGTATTTTTCGCTCTGTGGACGGACTAATACAGTTAGGACCATAGGCGGATTTAGGGGGGGGGGGGGGCAGGGGGGCAAGGCCCCTCCCAGAAGCATTGTAGAGTTACGAAATTTGCACATATTTCATGGTCAAGATTTTTTTTTCTCGGCGCTCGCAGCAAACTGCTCGCGCACTTACTCGTATTATTAAGGATATTTGAATTTCCTAACTGTTCAGAGCGAGCTAAACACACACTTTTCGTAGTAAAAATTATAATATTTTTGCCCGTCTGCACCTTGCCCTCCCCCCACAGAAAAAAATCCTGGATCCGCCCTTGGTTACGACAGTACGTCAGTATATAGGTAGAGGTATAATGTATTTCCAGCTACACAAGACGTCTATGAGACATCGTCATAGTCTCCGGATAACTAACGATGCCATGAATTTTGTTGGTTTGGTTAAATGAGCTGAATTAAGGGCCTCCATTAAAGACCAAGATAATGATGAAGACTATTTATTAATCTTCTAATTACTGTTCCCAGCGCTTTTAAAAAGTAGCCTATCACCAATCAGGAATTATAGGATGGTACATTGACGTTGATATCCTAGCAAAACCTTGGAGGGCTCAGAGCTATAATGGAAGAAAAGAAAAAGAGTCTACAGTCTACCCAAGGTTGAAAAGCATAGGGACAATACAAATGACCACTAAGAATTCTCAGAAGGCACTTTCTACTTTTTGAGAATTTATTTTGTGATACTCCTAAAACAAAAGCGTTTCATGAAAATAAACACTCACCAGATCTTTCGAAATCGTTGATGTTAGAGCAACTGTACACCAACGAGTAACTCTCATAATCCGTGTCCAGAACGTAAAGCGAAGTTTTCACCGTGTCTGAAAAACAAAATTACCTACAATCAGAAATCGATATATGTATGTAGCTCATAAACACATACCTACATATTATGATTAAATTATCATGTTTAAAGTGAATAATATATATAGGTTCATCTCATCTGGGCCGTCATTTAGTTTGCCACCTATGTCAAAAAAAAAATATACATTACATGTATAATTTTTTTTCAGCCTAGTTTGTCCACTGTTGGGCAAAGGCCTCCCTTCCATCACACCATTTTTCTTCGGTCAAGAGCTATAGTTGTCCAGCTATTGCAGAAAGAATCCAGTTCCTCCTCCCATCTCGGTTTAGGCCTGCCGGGATGCCCATACGAGTGATTACGGGTATACGGGTGGTTTGAGCTCATTGTTAGTTCTCTTTCTACTGAATTCCACTGCAGAGCAAAGGCCTCCAAACCCTCCTTCTAAACTGAATGGACTCCCACTACCAAACGGCCACGCGACAGACCAAGAAAGAGATGGCGGGATGACCGCGACTCGACGAAAACATGGAAATCCATAGCCCTGGACCGAGACATTTGGACGGAGTTCATATCGTAAAAACAAGAAAAAAATATACTCACTATCAGTACCAACAACAGGCAGTTCCACCTCCAATCTGGCGCTGCCATCAGTGGAAGTAACCGTCGCAGTGCCTTCAATGGTCTCCAAGACCCCATCAATGACCTCCCAGTTGATAACCCTGACCACGCCTGCAGCTTCGTCGAGGGTGTACCGAGCTCCTATGCAGGTGGAGGATGCATTTTCGTGGAGTTGTGGGTAGCGCTCGATTTGGTACCAGGTACCTTGGTACTGTAGAGATAAAATTAGACTTAGTGTATTGATCCTAATTTATAACGCTTCGTATAAGTAAGAACTAGAATTAAGAAGGAGAGGCAAAGGTTAGTTATCTAAATATATAAAAGGAAAGAGTGACTGATTGACTGATCTATCATCACACAGCTCAAACCACTGAATGGATCGAGTTGAAATTTGGAACACAGATAAGTTTTTATGGAACATACCTACGTATGACGTGGAGGTCCGCTAAGAAAGGATTTTACCACGCGTGCAAAGCCGTGAACGTAAGCTGCGTATGTAATAACAATTATTGGGTTTTACTCCAACAGAACAGGTTACCCTACTTACATTGTCAGAGTCAAATCAAAATTTATTGGATGTGTGGCCAACCCATATCTTGCAGTTTCAGGTCGCCGAGATTACAACAAGGCCTGCAACATGACCTTACGACTGCCTCCAACATACCTATCTTATAGAAAACAGCCGGGACCCACAGTTTTACGTCGCTAGCAACTAAATCACCAGGATAAAAACAAGTAGAATCTTAGGTAGAGGAAGCTGAAACTCACCGCAGAAACATCAAACTCCATTTCCACCGGTATGTTATCATCACACTGTCCTCTCAGGATGACCTGCTGGCCAGTAAGTTCAGGGTAATGGATACAAGCAGCATCGCTCTGTTCCACGGGCTGGTAAAATTGGTTGTATAAGACTCTGTTGGAGTCTATTTCGGGCTGCATGGAGTTTTGTGACGCTTGAGTTAGTGAGCTGGTTCTGCTGTGCTTGGCACTCCATACTTTGAAACAAAGAATGTTTATTTGATTGAGATGGTCATAGGGCGAAGAGGTTATGATATTATGGGTTTTTTCTTTTATGCTGTAATGAGAGTTGACTTATGTCTGCAATATAAAATTATCATAGTGGTTCGCTAAATTACTTTAAACCAGTTATTTTTATGACAATGGAAGGATGAAATGGCTTATGGCAAAACGTGGTTTAGAATCTCTTAAATACTTTAAATTGGATCACAATTTCTTATTTAAGTGTAACAATTGGCAGTATTATCGCTAATGGCGATCGCCAAACACCAAACAATCATGAGATGCAGCGAGAGGAAAATATTTTTTGTTGTTGATGGAAATAAGAAATCAGAAACATGGGATAATGGCAGCACCAGAACCCAAAATGTATAAGCTGATGATGAAGCATGGTGTCCTTGGTGTTATAGAATAGACATATCAAAGATAACACTAGTTACCTCGTCTGTATTCATCGTTAACATTTTCACAGGAGTACAGCAGCGCATAGTTGTTATAATCGGTGTCCAACACCCAAATGTCTGTAGAAAAAAAGTATATTGGCGTGAGTTTGAAAGCTAAAGATAAAGTTTCTGCAAGTCCACTGCAATATCAACAATGTATATCTATAAAAATATTTTTGTGCATCAAAGTGACTTAGATATTATGTAAAGACAATCTCTAATAATATAATAGCTTATCTTATGTAGTAAAATTACTGGGCTGAAGAGTTATAATTTTAACATAAAACTTTTGAGTAAGAAGTGTTGGTGCTGTTAGTACCCACTACCTACTAATTATGGGCATCGTTATCTCTTGGCATCAGGAAAGCGTTTTGCTCTTTGTACTTCTTTCATTAAAAAAATATTAGTCAAGATTTCTTAAATTATTTACCTTGTTGAACTCCATTAATAGTTCTCCTGAGCATGCCGGTAGTATACACTAGTACAGTGCCAGAGTCGACCTGGCCGGTTCCATTCAGCACTGCCGTGTCAACCACTTCGTATCCAGCTGGAACGATTTGGTACCGAGAGCTGATGCACTCGCCGCGGTAATTGTCCACTGGGTAGCGCTCGATTTCGTGCCACCAGCCTTCAAACTGAAAGGGGTTATGAAATATTTTAAATGTTTTTTGTTATGTAATAGGTGACAAACAAGCAGACGGCCCACCTGATGGTAAGTGGCTACTGTCGCCTATGGATACCTGCAATACCAGGGATACCGCTGGTGGGTACGTTGCCTACCTTTCAAGGCGTAATTTTCTATTAGGTATGGTATTTTTTACGTTTGATATACGTATGAGGTGATCGCATAATATGAATATTCTTTCTACAAAGTTTTAGAAAGCTAGAGTACTTTATTCATGTGCTCAAAGATATTTCCTAGTGTAAGTCACAATCAGTTCATTCTCAAGTCATCAGTTCAAGTCAGTTCATTCTCCACTCTTTCTTCTTCAACCACTTTCACGATTTTACGGCCTTCTTTGGAAAAATGCGTTACAAGGGAGGGAGCGCGGAGCTGTATGTGGGACTCCCCCGCCAAAAATGGGCGCGGCGGGGATACCAAAACCTTCAGGACTAGTGCTTGGGCTGCAGGTACGCTGAAGCACTCGTCCGTGGCCAGATCTTACGGCTTAGGATAAACCTATTATTCACAGACAATGACGATCTATTTCTCATTGGCCTTTAGATATCTAATTAGGGCGATGTACCCATTTAGGGTTACGTTAGTAGGGTCTTCTGATGAATAAGTCTTTACGAGATTTGGAGCATTAATTGCAAAAGTCGCAAAAGTAATTATATTGTCGACTTACCCTCAAAACATCAAAGAAATCTATGTCACGAATTATTTCTTCGCATTGTCCTCTGAACAAAGGCGCGGCGTTAACATTGACCTCTGGTATATAGAAGCAGTCGTCGTCACTTTGGCTGGTCGTCTGGTAGTATTCTTGGGAGAGACCTTGGGTTTGTGCTATGACAGCATCGATAGCTGATATAGCTTCGGGACTTAGGCTTGTTGTCCTGCTGAGCTTCCAGCTGCTCACTAGAACGAGCAAAAGAATATTAGTTTGAAGTTTTGGGAATTGAAGAGTTTTGAAGACTTCCTTTTTTCACAATTAAGACTTTGAATGTTCCTAGCTGCTAAGGTTTGGAACCCTCTGTCTGATGTGCGTTAGTATGTTCGAAATTTTGATGTTGTGAAGAACACTCGTCATCACGGTTACGTATCATTATACCTACGATCGTTTCAACTACGGTCGATACAACTACGGACGATTCGCCTATGTTCATTACACATATTGGACGACTCGCCTACAGTTCAACTCGCCTACGGTTGATTAAAAACTATGGTCAGCTGAACTAACGAACGATTCGGCTAATGTTCATTTGAGATATTGGTTAATTCAACTATGGACGACTCACCTACGGTTTAAAAATTCTATGTTCCCCGAGTTTTTAGTACAGTATTCAGGGCTAACCGAAATCAGTTGGTTAGGTTAGGTTTGAACAGTGACCACAATGCGCGAGCCGAGCGAGCGAAGCGAGCGTGCCGCGGCAGCGGCCGGCGAAGCGCCAGATACAAGTTTTTTTCTTATTACTGAATGATTTGTACTATGTTATTGCATCTTCTGGCATCTTGGCATCTTCTTTCATCATTTTCATCATGGGATCGCGGCAAAATAAGCTGTCTGCGAATCTACAGATAGAAATCATTCAGGTATCAAAAACAACTCGTATATGGCGCTTCGCTTCGCTTGCTCGGATCGCGCATTGTGGTCACTGTTCAAATCTAACCTAACCAACTGATTTCGGTTTGCCCATAATTCTGTACTAAAAACAAGTAATTTTTAGATATCATACCTGACTAATAGCCGGAAACATGATTTAAAAATAAAAAGTGGATCGTCCGTTAGTTCAGTCAAAAATAGGCAAATAGTCCGTTAGTTTAACCAACCATAGTTCAACCAACCGTAGTTGAGTTAACCGTAGCGTAGGCGAATCGTCCATTAGGGATTTCGACCAATAGTTATTATGAACGTAGGCGAAACGTCCAATAGTCATTTTGAACAGTAGGCCATTCGACCGTAGTTATATCGACCGTAGTTGAAATGACCGTAGGTATTATGATACGTAACCGTCATCACTGATATCCTAAAGACGTCTACTACAGAACAAAAGACCAAATAAAAAGATACCTTGTCTGTTTCCATTATCCAAGTTTCTGCAGCTGTAGACTAAAGCGTAGTTGATGTAGTCTGTCGCAAGCACGTAGTAGTTTGCGTTTACAGTTACTGAAACAGAAAAAAAAATGTGGTTTTTAATCCTACTATTATTATAAAGCTATTTTTTAGCATAAATTATTAGAGGAAGATGCATTGCTAGAGGACTGGACTTTTACAAGACTTTAAATGAAATTATTTGTATGGAAAAATCAGTAAACAAAACACAAAGTTTGTGTGCGTCATCACACGGGTTTCGACCTCAAAAACACAGCTGTTGTGTTTTCCGCAGTCAATGTGTTCACTAGCTTTTAGCTTGAGAGGATGATGATGTACGATGATCTTATACTCACTTCCATTGACAACAAACGTGACATCAAGAAGTCCACTTCCATCATCAGAAGCGACGACAGCAGAGCCGAGTTGTTCCGCCAGGGATTCATTCACAACTTGAGTGTTCCGCACGAGTACGTCACCATCACCAGGGCTGTAGTAAGCACGGTCACAGGTGCCGAACTGGTTTGGTTGTGGGTACCGCTCGATTTCTATCCATCGGCCTAGATACTGTGGAGGTAAAACAATATGGTTTAGGTCGTTGTCTGTAGAGTTCTCCCTAATACAACATACATAGTAATAGCTTTTATTCTTTGGTTCGACTGGTAGTAGAAAAAGAAATCTTCGTTGGTTCTGTCAACTGTTTCGTATGATAAGTTAATAAATTTTATTTGAGTAGTTATTGAAAAACTAACTATGCGATGAATTAAGTAGAAGGATTTAGAGCCAACTTATCACCAATGAGTCGTTAAAGAGTGGGAAATATCGTGCCCGGTGCATTTGCAAGACAAAAGGGTCTCTTCTTGCCAGCCTGTTATTACGTTGATTCTATTATCATCAACAACAGCCACTTGTCCACTGCTGGACATGCCTCCCCTATGGCACGCTACTCAACTTGGTTCTTCGTTTTTCTCGACCAGCATTTCCGGATATTGTCGCCCCATCTCGCCCATGGGTGTAGATTCTGTAAGTTGTACTTACTTCTCCAGCATCAAAGTTCGGAATCCCTCTGATGTTGTCAGGGCAGGGCCCGAACAGTTCAATAGTTTCAGGCAATTCTTCAAACTCTGGATAATGGAAGCAAGCGTCGTTGGTCTGGCTGGTGTAGGAATAGTAGCCTTCGAAGAGATCGACGTTCTGGTAGACGAGGTCGTTGATACGTTCTTCAGCAGAGGAGGACAGACCAGTACGCGATCGGGAGAGTTTCCAACTATAGACTGGAACAGGGAAAGAAATAAGTCAAGGACAGAAAACGTCTTTCCGTTTTTATCGTGTTGATTTGATCCAGCTGATTTCATCTCCTATGTCAGTCCTCCGTCGTTTGAAGGTCAAATGCAATTTTACGGGAACTGCTTGTAAATTGTTCTGTGGTTTGGGAACTTACCTTGTTTGGTTAAAGTGTTGTTGTTTCGGCAGCCATACAGCAGAGCAAACTCTTCGTAGTCGGTATCCAAGATGTAGAACGTGTTGAAAGGTACTGTGGAAGAAAATTAACATTTTAATAATCTTTCTAGGTAGAAAATGCTGACTGTCCATTTTAATGTTGCATGGTTAGAACCTATGAATATTTGTGATGTACCAAGCTCTCTGATTGGGTTTCTCATGAGTAGATTTACAACAAAGAGCAATGTAGACTTTAAGAATCCTTTTAATTTACTCTCCGTTTGTAGAGTCACTCTTCAATGGAAAAGCCGCATTCAAAGGAAATTTCACACATAATATTTAATAAAAGGAGTAAATTACCTCTATCGCCAACAACATTGATGACACCGCGTCCATCCGTTGCCAAGGTTCCAGTGATTTCAGTAGCAGTTTGGAACTCATCTTGTACTTCCGTCAGCCTGATTGTAACTGTATTTTGCGCGCCTACTGTGTATTGTGCATCGGAACAATCTCCTTCTTGTAAATCCGACGGGAAACGAGCTAATTCGTGCCAGGCACCGGAGAACTGAAAATGAATAAATAGAGTTTATTCATCAACCGTAGAAGACAGCTACAGTAAGACATTTACAGGAACCTTAATAAAGAGGCATTTGTTCTGCTGTGGGACACTGGAGGACTGAAGACAAATAATCACAAATACTCCAATAGATACTTCAAGAACACTGGAATGAGTGAGATGAAATTAAAGTGTTAGTTATCCTGAATATTATTTACGAGCTTGACTGACTTTAGCTTGGTAATCAAGTGACGATTACCACTGGATCCAAACTGTACGATATGGTGTTTTAAATTAAGAGTTATCTTACCAAATCAGCATTAAAGTTGGTCACAACAGGCACCAGACTATCATCTAGGCACTGGCCGTCCAGCAAGACATCTCCATCTTCATTATCAGGGTAGAAGAAGCAGTCCTCATCAGTTTGTTTTCCATCCTCGAAGTATCTTTGTTCCAGCACTTGCACTTGGTTTATTGCAGCAGAGATGGCTGATTCGGAGACCGCGTTCAAACTCTTGCCTCGACCAAGCTTCCAGCTGTTCACTGATGAAAGAAGTTGCGTAAAATAATGTGTAGTATTTTTTAAATGCAAGTTATTTCGATATCAGGATCATTTCCTAACAATTTTGTTACAATTTACGATGGCTCTTTAGGAAAATACTGGAACTGTATCAATTAAACTAGGACTAAATATAAACTAGGTACTTAAGGAATCCATCTACAATTCAATATTATTTTCCTACATCCCCCTGTTTTATAAAATGTCCCTTACGCTTAATGGAACGGCGTGCACTTTACCAAACCTACCTTGTCTATATTCTTCATTGAGATTCTGACAGGAGTACACCAGGGCGTAGTTCGAGTAATCGGTGTCAAGGACCCAATAATTAGTTGTCACTGTAAAAAAATGAGCAATCAGCACCAAAATAAATACACATAATTTTATCGACTTTGAAAACCAAAGTCACAACTTGGATGTAATTTATACGAGTATTATGATTATTAGCATATTTGAACCCATAGGTTTCTTCTTTAGAAGAGTTCATTTTGTTTAGATTTGAATTTTTTTAAAAGGCTTTTTTACTTACAGCTTTCTCCATTAACTTCAAACGTGACCATCAGTTTGCCACTGCCGTCGTCGCTGGCCAACACAGCTGTTCCAGTTTGAATGTCCTGGACAGGTCCAAAGCCTGGGTTCACAACCTGGCTGTTTTCTACGGAGACCACAAGAGTCTCTGGGTTGAGGGTGTATCTGGCTTCTCCGCAACTGCCATCTTGGAATGGAGCGGGGTAAGATTCGATGTTGTGCCAAACGCCCATGTACTGTGGATGTAAAAGATTTTTAGACACATTTAATGAACTAAGTATTTTTATGCAAAAAGTGAGACTAGCATAATTTTTGCCTTTCGTGGAAAATTTTGTTTGCCTCTAGGCCATAAGTCGAATTGCAATAATTGAGGTTTATACTCCGACAGAACAGGTTACCCTATTTACACTGCCAGTCAGTTTTGTGATTTGTCAGTATTAAGTCACAATTATATAGGTAGTGTGGCTAACCTATATGTTGTACCCAGTTGTACCTGTATATCAGGTCACCAAGATTACTACAAGGACTGCAACATGACTGCCTCCTACATATCTTTTAGGAAACAGCCGGGACCCACAGTTTTACGTGACTTCCAAAACACGGTAGCGTCCAGGCGAAAAACTTGTCATACACCGATATTTTAACCTAGAGTCTTCGGCTAACAAACCAAACGTACGACCACTAGGCCACGGCGCTACACCATAAAAGCCGTTATAATAAAAAGCATCACACTGATATTATAAATGCGAATGTTTGTGAACGAGTGTGTATTTTGTATGTTTGTTGCTTCTTCACGCCTAAACGGGTGAACTGATTGAGCTGAAATTTTGTATAGAGATAGATTAGACCCTGGAATAACACATAGGCTACAGTACAGCGGGTAAAACTGCTGGGCGCAGCTAGTTAGTATTATAATTTATACCTCTACTGCGTCGAATGCTGAAATGGCTGTTACATTCTCGTCGCATTGTCCACGGAAAACGACCGGGTTGCCATTGGGCTCAGGGAAATAGAAGCAACTGCTGTCAGAACGGTCAACCTCTTGGTAGTACCGTTCGTTGAGAACGTTCACACTGTTTACGACTTCGTTGATAGCGTTGACAGATTCTTGAGACAGTGTGTTGTTACGGCTGAGCTTCCAACTGAATACTGCAACATAATTTAAATTAATTGATTACATAGATACAAATACACGAAGAATAAATACACAAGTGAATTAAATTAAAAATTTATAAACCCTCAACGCAATATGTAATTCACCATTTTGTGATGTCGGCCATCTTGGATTTTAAATTCATCATAATGCGTTGTATTTTACGCGTTAAGCCCTTTCATTTGATACCCATATTGCTGGGGTGGTGGAGGAAACAAGTGAATTAAATTAAAAATTAAAAAAATCCCCAACGCATTATGTAATTCACCATTTTGTAATGGCGGCCATCTTGGATTTTAAATTTATTATAGTGCGATGTATTCTACTAGTCAAGCCCTTTCATTTGATACCATATTGAGGGGGTTGTGGAGAAAAAAAGTAATCCGCCATTTTGTAGCGGCGGCCATCTTAAATATAACACCCCGTCGTTTTTGCGTCGGGGGTTAAAAAGAAGATGACAAATGAAGGTCTTAAGCTACTTCTACCTATGGCTATATCATCGCTTAGCAAACAGACAAAGGCGTCGCGGTCAAAGGCTGAGCTACAATCAATAAAAAAATGTTGTAGTTTTCTTAAACTAACATTTTGTTGTTTTTTTAGTAGATCAATGAATGCCTTGCTACCTTAGCTTTCCATCTGGAGTGAACAGCCAGAAAATTTTGAGGGGGCCTAAGAAGTATCTAAGTATTAAGCAAGAGCAAAGAGCTAAATCTTCAAAAAAATAATGTTAGATTCAATTTCATATCTACTCTTTATTTAACACCATAACTATCACTATTAAATTAAGCTTAAAATTATACATAATATGGAAAAAAGTGTTACGATTGGCGGTTTTATCGCTAATAAGGTTAAGTTCATAAGTAAACTTACCTCTCCTTTGATCACTGTTGATGTTAAAACAGCTATATACTAGAGCATAGTTGTCGTAATCTGTGTCCAAGATGTAGTAGTCAATAGGGGGAGCTGAAAACAGAAAATGTATTTTTACTCAAGATGCCTGCTTGCATTGATGACAATACCACCACTGTATTTTTAAGATGAACAAGTCGCTCTCCTGTTGGTAAAAGATGGAGCTGCCCATAATCACAGTCTCTACAATCTAATATTACTATTTACTAAATGAATAATTATTAGTGATTAAAGCCCAACAAGACAATTACTATTAATCAGATTTCAAATGTGTATTGTGTATGGACGGTACAACAAAACTAACAACCCTCTGCTGTGACACACGTTTGCCCAACTTTAGTCATCCCTGCTTTTCTAGGATTGGTTTTATTAGCCACCAAAGGAAAAGGATGTGCCAACGCAATCCAACAGACAGTACTTAAGTCGTCTGCAATAGACGCAAAGGCCTATGATGATGATGATTGCGTATCACAAAATTCTTACCATTAGGGAAGGTGACTGTCAAAATACCACGTCCATCAGTGGTCGCTAGGACAGCCGAGCCATCGATAGTGGAAAGGGCTTCATTGATAACTTCTGTATTGTGAACTGCTACGGTTCCTCCTTCTCCGGGGGAATATGTGGCGTCACCGCACGTTCCGTTTTGGAAGTCTGAGTGATATGTCTCTATGAGACGCCAAAGTCCCAGATACTGCAAAAAAATCAATAATATAGAAAGTTATATATAAAAAATAAATTATATATAAAAAAGTTATATATAAATATAGAAAGTTATATATAAAAAAGAGAGGTTCTAAAATGAATCAGACTAGCATTATACTCGTAAAGTGCAAAGTTTGTGTTTCTCACTTCCTCATGTCACATGTCTTTCAAGTTTATACAACAAGATGCAGGGAGAGAATTAATGAGGCAGTATTTATTTAAATCGTAGTTAGAGACTAAGAAATAATATTATTTTGAACATGTACCTACCTATATAACACAATTAACTTTCTTCTTCTTCGTACCTATATACTTCTAGTTTTACAAAAACATTGTACAAGTCACTTTGTTCACTACTCACTATTTGTTTAAGGTTCACTTTTCACTCAATAAAACACCGTATAGAATTGCACTTACTCGATCTCATTTATTTCGCACATAGGTTCAGCCATGATGGTTCGGTCGCAACAAAACGCTTGCGCGATGTAACGACTATCAGCGCCATCTAGTTTAGATTCTGACAACTCAATTTTTAGTTCACAACTTTTCGCTGAGCGCTAGTAGTACGTTCTAGACATCCCGCCCACCAAAGGACTCCGTCCTTTCTCAATTTTTACATCGAAATAGCATTTTAGACTGAATTTACACAATACAAGATGTTACTCTACTACTCTACATTATAGTTGTTGTTGCACCGCCCACCATGACAATAAGTTTTAAATACAATAAAGAAAATTGACTCTAAAGAAAATTGACTCTAACTCGATAACTCAAAAAAGAATAACACAAATGACTCTAAGTTAACTCTAGAAAAGTATACAAAATAATACATCATAATGATGATATTTACACACACAAAACACAAATCTACTCAGTTGCTCTTGGCAAGAAACACAGTTTGTTACAAGTTCTCTTGCAGATGCCTGATTTAGTCTTGATCGACATGACACGAGTCAAGTTGTCTTGGCCAGTATGTTTGTCTGTGACTCTACCCAACAACCATTTGGCAGGGGGTAAGCTCTTATCTCGAATCAGAACGATGTCATCGATTTCTGGTTCAGACCTCGACGTATTCCACTTGTATCTTTGATTCAACGTGACGAGATACTCGTCTGACCATCTTCTCCAGAAATCTTGCATGATCTTTTGGCCATACTTCCATCGTCTCAGGTTTGATATGGTACTCATCTCCTCATGCGTCTCGTCCGGTATTGTTAAAAGGGGCTCTCCCACTAGAAAATGTCCAGGGGTGAGAGGCACTGGATCATCTGGGTTGTCGCTCAAATACGAAAGAGGGCGTGAATTAAGGCACGCTTCTATTTGAGTGAGAATAGTCGTCAGCTCCTCAAAGGTGAGCGTAGTGTCTCCAATTACTCTCTTTAGGTGTTTTTTGGCCGACCGAACTCCCGCCTCCCATAATCCTCCGAAGTGTGGCGCGAGCGGGGGAATGAACCTCCACTCCGTTCCCTCATTGGCTAGCAGGTGCTGGATTTCGTCGGGCAACGTCGTCATGGCTCTATTAAACATTTCTCTTAGTTCTCTATCTGCTCCGATAAAATTTGTGCCATTATCCGAGTATAATGTCTGGCAATGGCCTCTCCTCGACACAAATCTCCTGAATGCGGCGATAAATCCTGGAGCCGTTAAATCTGAAACTGCTTCCAGGTGGATTGCCTTTGTGCTGAGGCAAACGAAAAGACATACGTAGCCTTTATATGATTTTGCTCCTCTGCCCGGTGAAAATCTCATGTTGATGTGTCCAGTGTAGTCGACTCCGGATATTTTGAAGGGTCTCATTGGTGTAAGTCTCGGTTTAGGAAGTTGTCCCATTAATTGATTGTGGATTGGTTGAGTGTAACGTAGGCAAATGACGCACGTTCGATGACACTTCTTCGCTAATTCTCTCGCTCTACAAATCCAGTACTTAGATCTCAAGAAGTTCAACATGACTTGCGGTCCTCCGTGTAGCGTTCGATGGTGTGAGTCTCGTATTATCAAGTCCGTCAAATGGCTCTTACTCGGCAGGATAATTGGATGTCTTTTGTTGTAATCTACCTGCGCTTTATCTATTCGACCTCCTACTCGTAAAATTCCAGATTCATCCAGGAACGGGCAAAGCGTACGAATCGGACTCCTCCTCGGAACGCTCTTTTCCTTTCTCAACCGCTCTATATCCTCTTGAAAATATTTCTCTTGTGTCTCTTTAATGCAAAATTGTAGAATTTCATCCTTCTCCTCCCTCGTTATAATTTGATTTAAATTCTTTCGGTCTTCTTTACGTAGTTTCATATTTAAAACCCTTTTGCAATAAGACAAAACTCTCAACATTTTATGTAAATCCGAAAATCTCGTCCAGATAAAGTTTTCTTTCTCTCTCTCACTCATAGTTGTAGATAGAACCTTGATCGCTCTAGTCTCCTCGGATGTCTCAAATTCATTTTTAGGTTCGTCTCGATGCTCGTCATGTAGTAGCCATGTTGGTCCATGCCACCACAGGTCATGGTTAGTCAAATCCGGTAAGGTAAGTCCTCGTGAGGCACAATCAGCTGGGTTTTGATCCGTCGTGACGTGTCTCCACTGATCTCGATCTAGCACGGTAAGTATCTCCGAAACTCTATTACTCACGAAAGTCGTCCATCGACTCGGTTCTCCTGCAATCCATGCTAGCACAACTGTACTATCAGTCCACGCATATAAATTCTCTTTCGGGATTTCCATGATCTGAGAAACTTCGTATATCAATTTGGTAGCAAGTAAAGCCGCGCATAACTCCATACGAGGAATAGAAATCTCCTTCTCGACCGGCGCAACCTTAGTTTTGGCAGTGATCAAATTAGTTGTAGTCTTGCCATCTCTATTTGTCGACCTCAAATATACAGCTGCGGCGTATGCCACTTTCGAAGCGTCGGCGAATGCGTGTAGCTCTACACTGTCGTTGGATTTTGTTTGTAGCCACCTCGGTATGCTTATGTCTTTCAAGTTCACTAGATCTGTCTTAAACTGTCTCCACTCTCGTAATAGTTGAGGATTGAGTTTCTCGTCCCACTCTAGTTTAGCTTTCCAAAGTTTTTGGATGAAGATCTTCGCGACAATGATTACTGGAGCTATCCACCCGATTGGATCGTAGAGTCTAGCTATCTCAGAAAGCACCGTCCTCTTCGTCACGTTCTCAGTCTCAGGTAAGTTGTAGTTGTATTTGAATTCATCATCGGTTCCTCTCCACAGTATTCCTAGAACCTTGATGTCACTCGTTTTGAAAATCATAGATGGGCTCGATCTCTGATTCTCCTCTTGAATATGGCTTAGCAACTCAGGGCTATTGCTGCACCACTTCTGGAGCTCGAAGCCGCCTCGTCTCATCAGGTTAGTCATCTCATTATATATGTCTATCGCCTGTGACGTCGTTTCACAGCCCGTAAGAAGATCGTCCATGTAGTAGTCAGTCAGGGTGATTTGAGCTGCCACAGGAAACTCGGCTTGCTCATCTTTAGCCAGTTGCTGCAGGGACTTTACCGCGAGATATGGGGCACAGGAAGTACCGAAGGTGAGTCGCAGCAACTTGTAGTGTTGGATTGCAACTTCAGGGCTCGGTCGCCATAAAATCCTCTGGAAGTCTGCATCGCTCTCGTTGACGCAAACTTGCCGGTACATTTGTCGCAAATCAGCTACTATGCATATTTCGTGGCGTCTCCATCTCATTAGAATATGTCGTAAATCTTGCTGTAGTTTAGGGCCCACAAGAAGATTGTCGTTTAGTGAGACATTATTTAATCCTTTGCTGGAAGCGTCAAATACTACTCTCACTCTAGTCGTCTCTTTATCTTCCCTTATCACGGCGTGATGTGGCAGATAAACAGCGTAAGGATCATCTATCTCTTCTCTCTCTGTAATTTCTCTCATATGGTTTTGTTTCACGTAGTCTTCTATCACGTCTTTGTAGTCTTCATGTAACCTTGTATCTCTAAGTAGTCTCTTCTCTAGTGATTTAAATCTCCTCGTAGCTACCTCTCTGGAATTACCGTATTGACACTCTGGATTCTCACTCGTAAAAGGTAATCTCACCACGTATCTTCCGTCATTATTTCTCGTAGTAGTCTTTTCATAAATTTCTTCAGCTCGGATCTCTTCTTTTGTCATTCTCTTTCCTATACTGTCCGGTTCTCTCTCTATTTCCCAAAATTGTTTTAAAAGTTGTTCCTCTTTCATCTGAATGTGCATGCTTACTATTTTCTGATCTGTCGTTGAATCTTCCCTTACTCTCCCTGATAAGATCCATCCCAGTTGTGTGTTCTGTGCAACTGGTCCACTTGCATGTCTCAGTAATCCTTGCAGTAATATCTCTCCATGGACCTCTACTCCCAGAATCATCTCTATCTTTCCAGGTGTCCCGTACTGTGGATCAGCCAACGGTAAGTTCTCTATTTCAGGCCAGTTTGGAATCGACGTGTCTCTAGCAGGTAAGAAAGAAGTTAATTTATTCAATACAAAAGCGTTTATAGAAATCGAAAAGTTAGGATTATGAAGTGACTCTATATTAAAGGAAACTCTCTGTTTGATTGTAGTTTGACCATCACCGACTCCCGACACTACGCCGTTCACTGTTGTTCCTTTCAGTAGAAGGGATTGTGCAGTAGCCTCGTTGATGAAGGACGCCTCGGAGCCTTGGTCGATGAGCGCTCGGACAATTTGTGAATGACCATTGGATGATTTGACTCTGATCATCGCTGTAGCTAAAAGTACTCTACTCTGATGACTCTCTTTAGCGTAGTGAGCCACCACCTTAGTTTCGCTCTGACTCGTAGAACTCGGTTGCTCAGGTTTCTCAGTTGTAGTTGGGGTCTCTACAGTTTCTCTCTCAAAATGAAGTAAGGTATGGTGTCTCTTGCCGCAGCGACGACAAGAGGTTGAATTGTGACAATTCTTCACGGCGTGACTCAGTGACAAGCAATTGAAACACAGTCTCTTTGATTGTATGTACTCAGATCTCTTCTCAGGGGTTTGTGTCTCAAATTCCTTGCACTGGTAGATAGGATGTTGTCCTGAACACATGGCACAGGTGAAGCTCGATTTTTTCTCCTCATTTACAGTGGAATGAAATGCTCTCGATTTAGCAGGTTGTTTTGTAGAGTTGGTAGAGTTGGCTGGTTTTGCTGTTGATTTGGTCGTGTTGTTATGTGAGGGCTCTAGCATCTCAAGTGTACGGAAACGTGTCTCAAGAAACTTCTTAAGTTGAAGCCATGTCGGTAAGTGCTCCACAGAATTGACAGACTCCATTCGATTGACCTCAAGCTCCCACATCTTTCTCGTCTCTACATCCACCTTTGATAAGATCAAATAATTGATGATAGCATCCCAGGAACTCGTACTGACGTTAATGTTCTCAAGTGATTTAAGGCACGACGATGTAGTATCTACTAGTATTTTTATAGCGTTCGCGGACTCGCTCGTGATGTTCTTCTGTGTAAATAGGCGCTTCATGATCTCGTTACAGTTGTATCGCTTGTTGCTGTAACGTCCGGTAAGTATTTTCCACGCTTCGCTGTAGTTTGACTCAGTAGTCGCTAAGTTTTTAAGTAGACCTTCCGCTTCCCCAGACAAGCAGCTCTTTAGGTAGTGAAGTTTCTGCACCGCGCTCAACTTCTCATTATTGTGGATTAATGAGACAAATAAGTCATAGAAGGCTTGCCATTGTTCGTATCCACCGCTGAATTTAGGTAAGTGAATTTGTGGCAGTTTAACTTCGCATCCTGGTGTGGCGGTAGGGGCAGCAGTAGTGCTCTCGCTCGTGCTCGACCTCGGTTTGAATGTCTCCAGATCCACTTTAAGTTTCGTTTTAAAGTCTATGTAAATATCTTCAAACTCCGAATATAAGTCCTTTGAGAAGTACTCAATCTGCTCTCGCATTGACTTATCTATGTTCGCAGCAAAGTTGTTGTGACCCTCGAAAAAAGCCTTGCCTAATGTCTCCAACGCTTCTAACTTTGTCTCAATATATGCTGCAGTTATTCGCGCTTTTGGGGATTTTTTATAGTTAACATAAGTCTTGGCAACGCGGTCCACCATCTCCTCTTGTTTACGTAACATACGATCTAACTCTGCCATTGTTTAACACTATTTTATTTTTTTTTTCGAAATTTTTACAAGTCCAATATTATATGAATTTTTCTAAGTCCCGTATAGTATAAATTTGGTTAAGTCCTGTATTCTATAAATTTGGTTAAGTCCTGTATTCTATAAATTTGGCTAAGTGTTTTAAACTTTATGCGCAAATTTTCTAAGTGTTTGGAATTACGACACTTGTAATTTTTCACTCCGCGGGTTCGGCACCAATGTACAAGTCACTTTGTTCACTACTCACTATTTGTTTAAGGTTCACTTTTCACTCAATAAAACACCGTATAGAATTGCACTTACTCGATCTCATTTATTTCGCACATAGGTTCAGCCATGATGGTTCGGTCGCAACAAAACGCTTGCGCGATGTAACGACTATCAGCGCCATCTAGTTTAGATTCTGACAACTCAATTTTTAGTTCACAACTTTTCGCTGAGCGCTAGTAGTACGTTCTAGACAAACATTATAAAACCAACGTCGACGTTTCGGCTTAGTTACATGAGCCGTGGTCACGCAAGAAGATTGTAGAGGCGTCGGATACTTACGCGAAATGTCCTGACTAATCGAATAAACAAATATGATCTCTGGTCAAATCGTATACATACCCTTCCAGCATCGAAGCCCGTAACAACAAGTATATTAGTGTCACATTGTCCAGGGAATATCACAGGCTCTCCGAGATCTAAGTCGGGCAAGTAGAAGCAGTCTTCATCAGTTTGACTGATTGACTCATAGTATCTGTCGTCCAGAATATCGATGTCTGTTATTGCGCTGTTTATGGCAGTGATGGAGGTCGCTGACAGCTCTTTCGTTCGACTTAACTTCCAGGTCCATACTGAGAAACAAAGTTTTTATTATAATCCACCATCCATACCATCTAGCACCAAAGTACTCGTCAAGACGAATCAAATTATGAGCCCAAACTCGATGGGGTTGCGTTTAATGACGGAGTTCCTATGGCCACCTTCGAGCTCCATCATCAGATAAGATCGATGTCAAATTAATATTGCATTATGCATTGTCATCCGATTTATACAGGCATGCAAAATTACAGCTAAATCGGATACCGGGAAGTGGGTTAAATTAAACTTGCAAGATTTGATTACAGACAGACAACAGACAGGTGAAAGTAAATAAAAGCTTGTAAAAAGATATTCCTTTCAAGGCTTAGAAAAGTTATTCTAGAGTAGCATTTCTACCAGTTGTCTTGTAGCTATCGAAAATTATCCTTAAATATTTATTTATTATTTATTTTACGCCTAAAGCCTAAATGGATGGACTAATTGAGCTGAAATTTGGTATAGAGAAAGCTTAGACCCTGAAATAATAGATAGGTTACTGTACTGCGGGTAAAACCGCTGGGCGCAGGCGCAGTAGCTAGTAATAATATAATTTAGTTGGTTCTTTTGGCCTTCGTTAAGTAATTCATAAGTCAACGAACCCTAAATTCACTGTAGCTAGTGAAATTACTGGGCTAAAGAGTCTTAACATCTTATGACTCTTGAGTAAGAAGCGTTGGTGCAGTGCTCCTAGAATTTCACATAATTGTGAAATCCTAGGTGACACTGTACTGATGTATGGGCAGCCGTTATCTCTTAACATCAGGAGAGCGTCTTGCTCGTCTTCTACTTCATCACATAAATAAATTTAAAAAACCCTTCTGTTTTTTTTGACACGTACTGTATACTCTTCATATATGCGATTAAATGAAAAGAGAGAGATAATGAGATGATGATAATGAGACGATATGAGTTTTATATGCATACTCGAGAGAAAATCTTACCTCCTCTGAAATCAGCGTCTTGGTTCACACAGCTGTAAGCTATGGCGTAATTGTCGTAGTCCGTATCGATGATCCAGTACGGGATTGTTATGGCTAAAAATACAATAAGATTTAGAACAGAATTATCTTACAAGCGGTCTTTAAAAAAATTATGATTGGGTTTTATACTCCAACAGAACAGGTTACCCTATTAAAAGTATAAGCAAAATTGTACAGGTAATTAATGAAGTTATTATTCTTTTACAACCAGCCTGTAAATATTTTTTTAACAATTTTATTCATCTCAAATAAATAAATACAAAAATTTATCATCTGCATTGTCTATTAAAACTTACTTGTGCCGTTGGAAGAAAATGCAAGATTGAGCCTTGCACTTTGATCAGTAGAGCTGAACGTCAAGGTGCCAGTGGTTATTCCTAGAGATTGTTCCACTATATTAGACGACTGTAGGTCGAGGGAACCGCCTGTATTGAGGGTGAACTCATGGTTGATACATTCACCAGGTTGTTCCTCTTTTGGATACGCTTCAATCTCGTGCCAAGTTCCTTGGAACTGTAACAAAGAATTTGGATTGAATTATTCACCAAAGATTAAACTCTTCGCCACCATTTCGTCAAGAGGCAATTGGCGATGAAGCTGGAAACGAGAACTGACTAAAACTAGAAGAGAGGATCATTTCCTCTTAATTGAACACTGTGACGTAACTTAACGTAATTACTGCTAGACATCATTTGGTTAAATGATTTGATCTCGGTAGTTCATCATCATCTCAGTCGTAGGAAGTCCACTGCTGAGCATAGGCCTCCTCTTTGGACTTCCATATGTGCCGGTTGGAAGAGACCTGTATCGAGAGTCGAGAGTCTTCCGACCTTTATAATGTCGTCTGTCCTTGTGGGACGTCCTACGCTGCGTTTGTTTGTCCGTGGTGTCGGTAGTTCAAATGGTCCGAAATGCAAAATAACGACATGACACACTTCCTTGGCAACTTTGCTTTCGCTACCACCATGCTTTCAAATAAATTTTCATTGATATTTACCTAATATAATTAATCTAAAATTATACTCGTAACACCAAAATTTACCTGCGCCATACTAAAGCCTTGCACAACATTAAGATTTAGGTCACACTGTCCAGGGAACACAACAGGTACTCCAGTTTCCGGTTCAGGGAAATAGAAGCAACCTTGAGGAGTTTGATCTTGAGGTATGTAGTATCTATCATCTAAGACATCTACTGTATTGATTATGGCGTTCATAGCAGCGGTTGCAGGTGCTGATAAAGTCTTTGTTCTACTTAGCTTCCAACTAGTCACTGAAAATTAGAGCTCGATAAACATTTTTGATTATAAAATATTATTGATGTTTTTTTTTCTTGATGTAGAGGTAGTAGTTTTGCTAAAGAGTCTTAACATCTTATGACTCTTGAGTAAGAAGCATTGGTACAGTGCTCCTGGAATTTCACATCATTATGAAATCCTAGGTAGCACTGTACTGATTATGGGCAGCGTTATCTCTTAACATCAGGAGAGCGTCTTGCTCTTCTTCTACTTCATCACATGGTGCGTGCTAGGGGAGAGAATGAAGATATAACAGATGATAGAGTAAAACGAAGGAGGAAGACGTGTAACGTGTTGTCGATACTTCATAATGTGGGATATGGACGAGAAGATGATGATTGTTATATAATATTTTTTAAGAGTTCTTCAAATATAATACTGAATTCTTACCAGATCTGTGTTCACTGCCTATATTTGTGCAAGAATAAACGAGGGCATAGGAATCGTAGTCAGTTGCCAGGACCCAATATGGAGTTGTCACTAAAATCAAAATAAGTTACCTTAAAATTTAAGGTACTCGTAGTAAGTACTATAGTACAAAGAAAATTTATAAACAATTTAGATTAAAAGTCTAGATTTTCGACCGTTTTCATTGAAATGGAATTAAAAATTTATATTACGAATTGATCATAGCGAATAAAACTTACAATTGAATCCTCCGACGGGGAAAGTAACTAAGAGTTTTGCGCTGGTGTCATTGACATCAATTTGGTCTAACACAGCAATACCATTTATAGTGTCCAGGGTACGATTCAGAACTTGAGTGTTGTAAACGTCTACCACCCCTTGTACGGTATCCAATGTGTAAAATGCATTTCCGCAGGTTCCATCTTGGAAGGGAGCTGGGTATCTTTCAACATCATGCCATAAGCCCATGTACTGGAAAAAAAATGTCATTTAAAATACACTTTAATAAAATTATAAAGAAAAATGGACCCCCGTATTTTGAGTCATGTGTTCCACCCATTTTGTTTAACCCAGGAAAAAGGCGTTAAGCATCATCACCCCACACCAGGCGGCGCGGAGGGTATGTGGGACTCCCCCGCCGAAGATGAACGCGGAGGGGATTCCCACTTAAAAATCTAGGGGTGTTCCTGCAGGACGCCATAATGCCGGGGCAGCGGGTACGCCGAAGTACTCATCCACGGCATGTGCTGCACCCATGACCCAACCTTCACCGAGGAAAAGGTTATTCTAAATTTAAAAATGTCGAGGACAGCCATTTTTTCGACTTTGAGGAGTTGAAGGCGAAGACACGACTAAAATATGGGGTGAGTCTACTAGAATTCGAACAATAAAACATTCTTTCTTCGTGCATTACGTGACTCCCATCATAGACGTCAAGTGGCTACCTACAAGTTTTTGGCTGATAGGCTCAAATTTTAAATGGAAGAATTCATGTAGAAGAAAACTAGACTAGACTAGTTACTTACCCCAACAGGGTCAAATTCCATAACGACAGGAAGATTTTCATCGCACTGTCCACGGAAGAGGACAGTCGCTTCTTCGTCTAGTTCAGGGTAGTAGAAACAAGCCTGGTCTGAGCGATCAATGGTTTCATAATAAAGGTCATTGAGAACGTTAATGCTGTCCACAAATGCGTTGATTTCTGTGACAGCATCTTGTGACAAAGTGTTTGTACGACTGAGCTTCCAACTGTAGACTGTAAAGAAAACAAGTGAAATTAAAAAAAAAAACTTTTTAAAAACAAGCTTTTATTGTTATTACTATACCACTAAAATACTCGTCAAGAGTCAAGACGAATCAAATTAGCCCAAACTCGAAAAGGGTTGCGTCGTTTAATTACGAAGTTCTTATGGCCATCTTTCGTGCTCCATCATCAGATCAGTTCCATGTCATAATAATATTGCATTGTCATCCGATTTGTACATGCATGCCAAATTTCAGCTCAATCAGAAATCGGGAAGTGGATCAAATTAAACTTCCAAGATTTGATCACAGACAGACAGACAACAGACAGATAAAAATAAATAAAAGCTTGTAATGATATTATCATGTTAAAGGGGCTTAAGGATTATGGAAGTCTGTGATCATATTTGACGCTTAATAACTTGGAAATCGAGGGCTGTTTTAGCCAATAATGAAAATGCAGCATCATCAACCACGACTACTCTGTCAAGAGTGAACGACTAAGGAGGAACTTGGAAATCTGACACTTTACTAGGGTGGTTGTCGGAATATTTTTTGTTGGTACGAGTATTAATGTCAGCTATCGATTTATATATATAGTTTTTGTTGTTGGCTATGATTGAAAAGCGACAAAATGGCGGACAAGTAGATATACCACACTCTATACAAAAACTGCAAACCCCTTTGCCTTTTGACAACAAATCTTTAAAATGTGTGGTTATTGTAGACATTAGAGTTAAAATAAATTTTCATAAAACTTTAGGTGCATTGCCGACATGACAACTATTGCAACACAACTAGTGTTAATGTCAGCTATCGATTTATATATATAGTTTTTGTTGTTGGCTATGATTGAAAAGCGACAAAATGGCGGACAAGTAGATATACCACACTCTATACAAAAACTGCAAACCCCTTTGCCTTTTGACAACAAATCTTTAAAATGTGTGGTTATTGTAGACATTAGAGTTAAAATAAATTTTCATAAAACTTTAGGTGCATTGCCGACATGACAACTAACTATTGCAACACAACTAGTGTTTCTTAAAGTAATATCTACATCGCATCATACGGGCCTTAAATTGGCAATCTTACTAATATTACAAACGTGAAAGTTTGTAAGAATGTATGTTCGTTACTCTTTCACGCCTTAACGGGAGGAACGATTCAGCTGAAATTTGGTGTAAAGGCAGCGTAGACCCTGGAATAACACATAGGCTACTGTACAGCGGGTAAAACCACTGGGCGCAGCTAGTATACCAATAAGTTTGGCAGTCATAATATATTTATTATGAATCCAACAAGTTGCCGGAAAGTTACAAGAAAGTTGCCAGTCGCGGTTGCTGCAATAGTTACTCAGTTTGCAAAGCTCTATATTGTTGTAAATCTTACCCATCCTTTGATCATCATTGATGTTGGCACAACTGTAAACGAGTGCGTAGTTGTCATAATCAGTGGCCAAAATCAAATACTCAGCTGGCACAGGTGCTGGAACAAACACATTAAACAATCTGTGAGAAATTCTCTGAACTTATTATCTCTATTTTGATAGAGGATAGAGTGAACTACTAATTGAAGATATAATATTATCTTAAATATTTGAAATTAAAAAAAAACTTTTTAAAAACAAGCTTTTATTAGTATTACCCTCTAGCATTAAAGTAAGTACAGACAACGGACAGGTGAAAGATAAAAGCTTGTAAAAAGAAGTAACACCGTTCCTAACCATAATCTGCCCGATAGATGTGTATATATCTGAAGATCTTAGGAACGATAATAATATTTAAAAAATCTAAAGGTTGACTAAAACAAAATTCAAAAGTAAACTATTATAAGAAAATATATTTAAAGTTATTCATATCGTGCGATCGAGGGGATCGTAAGCCAGAATTCTTTTTTTTATACAACGAAGGAAGAAAACGAGCAAGACGCTCTCCTAATGGTAAGAGATAACGCTGTAGTACAGTGCGACCCAGGATTTTACAAAGGTAAAATTCTGGGTGCACTGCGCCAACGCTTCTTACTTGAGAGCCTCATCAGCCCAGTAATTTCACTAGCTACAGTGCCCTCCTACCGAAGCACAGTAATGTTTGCACATCACTGCTCAGGCGGTAGAATAACTGGCACTGTGGGGTACCCCATACCTAGTCGACGAAAAGGAAAGGAAGCAAAGGAAGTCTCCCCGGTTAGGAGTTAGGAAGATGAATTACACTCACCACCAGGGAAAGTGACCAGAAGAGTCCCAGTTCCATCATCCGCAGGAATAGCAAGGCCTTCGATGGTACTGAGGGTTTGGTTGATGACCTCCGTGTTGACCACCACCACCCCGAGATCACCGAGAGTGTACGTCGCGTCTCCGCAAGTCCCCAGTTGGAAATCAGATGGATAAGATTCAATCGTGCGCCAAAGTCCGAGATACTAAAAAGCAGGTCATAAAATTCAATATTACATACGAAACTGTATTTATTTTTGCTTTAGGTTTAATTCATGGATTAAAAAAAACAGGAAGATACGGTTTTGACGTTTCTGTCATGGTCCGCTTCAATTAGGCCCAGTGTACAATTTTACTTCAGCGCGAGTCGGCGCGGCAACCAACACTTTCGTATCCAACAGTTTCGTACCCAAGTTTGGCATAGCAACGATTGCGCTATGCCGCATCTTCCCATTTTCTTTTAATCTAAGGTTTAATTTGAATAATTCCATCACTGCACATAGTTTCTGTGCCAAATGTAAAATGATTTTTGTAAATTACACTATTACAGTCGAGTTTGCTTAAAGTTTTTTGAGGCCAACTCATATTTTGGAGTTACCGGTCGTCAAGCTATCTACGAATTACCTTCTCTTTTATGCTTAGAACGTTGCTACTATGAAAAGTTCAGCTATAAAAATGTTTTCACTTACACCAGTGGCGTTGAAGTTCGGTATTCCAGTTATATTAGTATCACATTGTCCTGGGAAGACTACGGGTCCTCCATTGTTTTCCGGGAGGTAGAAACATGCCTCATCACTTTGATCGATTTCCTCATAGTACCTCACGTTGAGAACATCAATATTTGCAATAGCATTATTTATGGCACTTGAAGAGTTAACTGATAGTTCTTTTGTTCTACTGAGTTTCCAGCTCCACACTGTAAATAAAAATTGTTTTAATTGGTATTATTGATATGAATTAGGTTCAAAATATTCATCATCAACAGCCTATGTTCGTCCACCGCTGGAGCTCCGTACGTCAGAACAGGTAAGACGCACTGGTTGAAGATTTTAGTCATCAGACACTGCGGTATGGGTGACGAGAAGACTTGACGAAGCTTTCCAAATGCAGCCCAAATAATAATAGGAATTCTCCGATTAGCCTCTCTCTCAAAAGATTACTAAAAACAATTATTATACCTCCTCTATAATCATCATCTTGGTTGACGCAACTCAATACGACAGCATAGTTCTCATAGTCGGTGTCAATAATCCAGTACGGGATTACAATTTCTGAAAAAAAGAAGGAAGTTAATGAGAATAAGGTTTTTTTTGTGAAGAAGTAAGAAGACGAGCAAGACGCTCTCCTGATGAAGTGATACCTAGCACTACCCATAACCTGTACAGTGCTACCTAGGATTTCACAATGATGTGATATTCTAGGTTCATTGCACCAACATTTCTAGAGTCATAAGATGTTAAGACTCTTTAGCCCAGTTATTTCACTAGCTACAGTGCTCTCCTAAGCATAGTAATGTTTGCACATCACTGCTCAGGCGGTAGAATAACTAGCACTGTTGGGGTACCCACCTAGACGACCTCCTACAAGGGAAGTCTACAGGATACTTATAATAACAATATTATACTCAAGATTTAAGAGGCTCTACTCCACGTTATGAAAATGGTATCAAGATAATTAAGAGTTGAGACACATTACATTATATACATACTACCTGCGCCCAGCGGTTTTACCCGCTGTACGCCTATGCGTTATTCCAGGTAAGCTATCTCCATACCAAATTTCAGCTCAATCGGTCCACCCGTTTAGGCGTGAAAGAGTAACAAACATTCATCCAGACATCCATACTGCTAACTCTGGGTTGACGTAGTTACATGCTGAGACTATCCCTATTGCCAATGAATGGATTTCTTTTAATTTCATTTTTTTGTAAATTATGTTGTAAAATTTGGCAATAAATTTATTTTCTTTCTTTCTTTCATACATTCTTTCACGTTTATAATATTAGTAAGATGGATACATATTATTATACGATTACCTGTGCCATTGGTATTGAAGACAAGGCTTAGCCTGCCATCAGTGTTATTGCCCAAACTGAAGCTGACGGATCCAGCTGTGATGCCCAAAGACGATGCGATAACATTAAACGACTGGAGGTCGAGAACATCAGCGCCGTTCAATGTGAACGAATGCGATATGCACTGTCCGTCTTGCTCGATTTTAGGGTAAGATTCGATTTCATGCCAAACACCTTGGAACTGAAAATATTTAAAAAAATATATGTAAGGAAAGAATATAATATTAGTTGGTTGGTATTATACTCAATCTGGATAAAATATTTTTAACATTAACTTGATGATATCCATTGTTAAGCAAAGTTCATTTTTATTTTGACATAGGTACAAGAAAAAAGGTAATTTTGAAATTAATAAGATAGAACGCAATTCGTATGACGTAGTGGCGCATGAATAATTATTATAGGTCTCAAACGCGGCCGGGTCGTGCGCAGCCATCAGCCATTTTAGATTGGGATACGAGTCGTCCACTAGAGTTTTTGAAAAAGATCAATGATGCTTACTTGATTCATATTAAAGCCTTGCACAACATCAACATCGAGGTCGCACTGTCCAGGGAACACAACAGGTACTCCAGTTTCCGGTTCAGGGAAATAGAAGCAACCTTCAGGAGATTGATTTTGAGTGATGTAGTATCTATCATCTAAGACGTCTACTGTATTGATGATGGCGTTCATAGCAATGTGTGCGTCTGCTGATAAAGTTTTTGTTCTACTAAGCTTCCAACTGGATACTGAAAATTAAAAAGAGCCAGGTGATATACGTATATTTCTCTAAGATTTAAAGAATTTTTTTTTATGAACTATGTATTCTTACCAAATCTATGTCTATCGCCATCATTAGTGCAAGAGTACACAAGAGCGTAAGAGTCGTAGTCTGTTGCCAGAACCCAATATGGAGTTGTTACTAAAATTGAAACAAATTATCACATAAGTACTTCAAGAATTATTATAGGTATACTCGTATTTATATATTTTTCGTATTACTAAAACTTACAATTAAATCCTCCGACGGGGAAAGTTACTAATAGTTTTGCGCTGGTGTCATTTACATTGATTTGGTCTAACACAGCAGTTCCGGTGATCGTATCCAGGGCTTGGTTGAGAACTTGAGTGTTGTAAACATCTACAATCCCCCGTTCAGTGTCTAATGTGTAAAATGCGTTACCGCACGTTCCGTCTTGGAACGGAGCTGGGTATCTTTCAATATCGTGCCATAATCCCATGTACTGAAAACAGTTAAAAACTTATAGAATTTTACGTTTCCATGATATTTAGTGCCGAGATTGTGACGTGGCGTTTCCGTATCTGCTTTACCATCCACATTTGTAAGTGTTGATCGTCACGAAACTTTTTGACTTTACTAGTAATGATTCTATCCAAGTATGCGTAATTGATAAAAAAATCCTTTAACTTACTCCAACGGGGTCAAATTCCATGACTACGGGAAGATTTTCGTCGCACTGTCCTCGGAAATAAACAGTTTGGTCGTCAATTAAGTCAGGGTAATAGAAACAAGCGGTGTCTGACTGTTCAACGGTTTCATAGTATCGCTGGTTCAGAACGGTCACGTTGTTGATCACTGCGTCGATAGCGCTGTTAGCTTCGGGTGATAAGGTGGTCGATCGACTCATTTTCCAACTCCAAACTGTAAAAGATTAATTATGGTTATTTTCAAGATTTCGCTAGCTTGGCCATCTAGAACGGATGGCCGGGATCGAATAGTCAAAGCTCGTACTCGTACCAGGGATGTGACATTGGCATGCGGTTGGTAAACACTGATGAAAGGTCAGTATTCTAACTCAAACTCAGAATTCATTTATTCAAATAGGCTACATTGGAGCACTTTTGAAAGTCAATTATACATTTTTTTTCTATTTTAATACTCTACCGCTCGTTCGCAAAGCACCTCTATGATAAGAACGAGCAAGAAACTATTATAATATGACAGAAACACAAAGTCGAGTAGGACCTGAGGATAAATTTGGGTCGCGATTTGATCAATGCGCCAAGCCAGTGTGGTAAAATTTTATGAGTTGAGAAGTTAGTAATAGGAGACATACCTCGTCTTTGTTCAGCATTTATGTTCTCACAGGCATAAAGAAGAGCATATGAAGAATAGTCGGTATCCAATATGTAGAACTCAAATGGTTCAGGTACTATAAAAGAAAAAAAAAGTTATATACCTGCACAACTTTAAAATAAATAAATTATAAAATTCTCGCGTGGTTAGTGTCATCTTACCTCCAGGGATGTCAATGGTAATTATGCCAACGGTTTCATTTGATTCACGAGAAATGACTCCCAAACCAGTCAACTCGTTTAGAGTTTGGTTGACCACCTCAGTGGTATGAATAATTATAAAAGCGGCATCAGCAGTGAGGCCGTGAGTAGCTTGGATGCAATCGCCTGTCTCATTGCCTGATGGGTAGGATTCAATGAGATGCCATAGACCCGTATACTGCAATAAAAATTGTCTTATAATAATTTACAACAACAAGCACTAGACCAAAGCATACACTAGTGAAATATAAAAGATCGAAGTAAGAGATATCTATTAATACGAGGGAGACTGCGCATTTTTGGTCATTCAAATAAAACATAGCTTATTTAACCATACAATCTTCACAGGATACATTTTATTAATAGATGCGACACATTATATACCTATTAGTTAGTATAATGGGGACTAGAGCGAACTGTAACTTCTATGTAATTAGTGAATCGCACAAAATGCTGGCATTTCACAAAAAATCTGGTTACTTACATTTTCAGCGTCGAAATCAATTACATAAGGAATATCACTGTCACAAACTCCGGGTAGAATCACTGGTTCTCCAGGCGCCAAGTCAGGGAAGAAGAAACAAGCATCAGCTGATTGGTCGATGGGCACAAAGTACTCATTCCCGAGGGTCGTAATGCCTTCCATGGCGTTATCGATGGCAGTTATAGAGGCAGGGGCTAATTGTCTCTCACGACTTAGTTTCCAGCTGTAAACTAAACAAATGGGCAAAAATAAGTAAACTTACCATTCTTCTTCTTGTTGTCGATTTATATGGCTAATGGTTACGTGTTATAATATAAAAAATTTAAATTAGATTTCCCCAGATTTTGATTATTTCTTTCGAGTTTGATTAATTTATTATGTTAAATTAGCGTTTTAAGGGTTTTAAGCCAGTACTCAGACCACAGCTCTTTCGTTGGCCTCATTATCATCAGCCTTCAAAGGTTTTTAACTATTTATAATATGACGGAAAAATTACCCGCTCTGAAGTCATCTCCCCGAGCGACGCATGAGTAGGCCAGTGCATAATTATCATAGTCAGTCTCCACGATGTGGTATGGGAATGCTGAAAGAAATATAATAATAATTAATTATAATCATCATTTTTATATATCATCGAGTTTGGTACAATATTCTGAAAAGTCTTGGTTTTATAGTTTGTACACTCTTCTCTCCTTCGTTTGCATGATTCTTGGTGCAGTGCACCTAGAATTTTACATCAGTATGTAATCCTTGGGCTCCGTACTGATTATGGGCAGCGTTATCTTTTGCCATCTGGAGAGCGTCTTGCTTATCTTCTTACTTGTCTTTATATCCTACTAATATTGTAAACGTGAAAGTTTGTAACAATGTATGTTTGTTACTCATTCACGCCTAAACGGTTGGACCGATTGAGCTAAAATTTGGTATAGAGATAGCTTAGACCCTGGAATAACACATAGGTAACAGTTACAGAACAGCGGGTAAAATCGCTTGGCGCAGCTAGTATTGTTATAAAGTTTCATACTTACATTGAGCCCCAACAGTCAATGTGAAGCTACCATTGGTCCCCGCAATGGGGGTCAACTGTCCAGTACTGACTCCTAGAAGCTGGTCATCAACAGAACTGGAGACAAGGGTGATGGCATTGTTGGCTGATGTGAACTGATGAGTGACGCATTGTCCTGGCTGGAAGTCCTTGGGGTATGCTTCCACTTCGTACCAAGTGCCTTGGAACTGGATAAAGATTACATATTTAAGTACATCTACTATCATGAATCATGTTGTCTTTATTGATAATTATAATCTCTAGATATAACTAATAATCTTGTTTTGGATACAAGATATGACGTGGGTCATGTCAAGTCTTTAATATAAAAGAAACGTTTCACAAGGATTGCCAAGTAAAAGAACTCAAGTGTATCCTTAGATATCATTGGCAGATGTATCGCATTGTATCTTGACATACATGTGAGTTTGCTTGAAATTCGCGGCGAATTTGCCCTTTCTGGATAACGTCTTAGGTGATTTGCTATCTGAGCAACTATAGCAGTAACTGGGACTGGCAACTTTGTAGCAATTACCTGTTTCATAAACCTATGACCACTTCCGAACTTTAATTGGTGCAGCTTACCAAATTAATGTATGTTCAATGTATCTATTGCATGAATGTATATAAAATATGTAGTTGCGAAAATGTTGCATTCTGGCAATTAGTTCTTAACTAGTGCTAGTTGCTCTATCTAGTCCTTAGGTGGGATAAGATAAGATAAGATAAGAGATCATGATGATATTAATATTATGTACATAAATACGCCAGAAATTTAAATAAAATAATATCTTAAAACTAATAGGTTTCATCAAATTCTCAAGAGTTAAATTGTTACTTATACATAATGCCAATATAATTAATTATTAAAATAACTTACCAAGTTAGCATTAAAATTTGTGACAACAGGCACGTCTTCACACACTCCAGGGAATACCACGGGTTCGCCAGTGGGTTCAGGGTAATAGAAGCATCCTTCAGGTGACTGGTCCACAGGTCCAAAGAAGTTTTGGTTGAAAACAGCCTGGGTGGCCAGGGCGGTGTTGATTGCGGTGATCGCGGCGGGTGCAAGGCTCTTGTTCCGACTTAGCTTCCACATCGTAACTATAACAAAAATAATAGGTTATCGATCGTCATTATACTTGTAGTAAAAAAGAAAAAAGGAAGTTAGTTTCCAAATCATATTGAATAGAGGAGTTGAATAAGTAAGTTTTGAGAAGGTAAACAATAACTTCTTACTTTGTTGTTGGAAGTCGTTGATGTTTCTGCAGGAGTACACTAGAGAATAGGAGTTGTAGTCTGTGCTGATTATCCAGTAGTCAGTTTCAGTCGTCACTAAAATTAAAAGAAAACAATAAATTATTATTATACCAATATTTAATTGTCAACAATTATTCTGCAGAGGTATAATAAATAAGGGTTCCTAACTAGTCCAGTTGGAGAAAAAACTCTAATTATTTTACGATTTTAGTTAAATTAAAGTTAGCATTTTTCATGAAAATTACCCACTAAACTCGCGGATATATAAAAGTCAAAGGCCCGACCCCTGGGTTTCGGAAAATTACGATATTTTTCATCAGGAGGTCACCAGCGTACCTCGAGACGCTGGCTAGTAAAGTATACCGACGTACGATCCCGAGTTTTGAGTTTAGTCGATATTTTTCATGGTTATTTTCAATTATAATTTACTAGCTAATGGAGCCGCCAGCTCCAAATCCTTCCTTAGCGGAGGTCTACGTCATAAACTCCATAAATGTTTCAAATTTCAATTCATCTGTCCAGTGGTTTGTGCTATGCGTTGATAGATCAATGAGTTCATCAGCATTCATATTTATTTGAGTACAAAAATTTACTCGTTTACTTACAATTGGTGCCTATAATAGGGAAGCTGACAACAAGTTTTCCTTCAGTCCCAACTGGTACAGCCACTCCGTTAATGGTGTCCAGAGTTTCATTGACCACTTGAGTGTTGAAAACGTCGACTCCAACGTCGCCAAGGCTGTAGTAGGCGTTGGCGCACGTGCCGAATTGGAAAGGCGTTGGGTATGATTCGATATCATGCCATAAACCGAGGTACTGAAAAATTTATTAGAATTAGATAGCTGCACTTCATATCCAGGTTCAGATTGTACAAAACAAATAAAAAATGTTCTAAAGGAATTGTTACAGTTGCAGTATAGGAGTTGTAGCAGCGTATGCTATGATAAAACCCTGAGGATATAAGAGAAATTGAGAATTGGCAAATGCCTTTATTGAGAAAAATAAACTAACAATACTGCAGCTACTACATTTATTGAAGTTAGGCTATGCATGTGGTCAATTTAGTTGTAAAAAATATAGAAGAGAGGAGGAGGGGGGGGGGGGGGGGGAGGGTGGTTTAGTTTTAAGTCTATTTTGTTATTTTTTGCCCCAATAAAGAGTACGGTATTGTAAGAGAAGAATAATGCTGGGAAACTTCTGCATAATATATGCAGGAGTCAACATAGTCGATAAATTACCGAATTCCCATGGCCACCTTCTAGCTACATCATTAGATCAGCTCAATGTCTTAATAATATTGCATTGTCATTCGATTTAATACATTAAAAACCTTGCAAGATAGATATAAATGTCGGAAGAGAAGATTATTTAAGAGCCTTCGGTTATACGTAGCTGTGTGGCTAGCTATATTCGTGCCTAGCTATTGTGATACTGTGTTGAGACTGTGCGACCATTTTATTCTCTCGTGTAATTACAATATTCTGATTTGTTAACCTACAAAGCTGTTTCATTGATCCGACATTATCCACCATCACCCACAAGTGTTGGAAAAGGTGTCCTATTAGACCATCCTGATAAGGGTGACACATTATACAGCACACCAGGTGTAGTCGTCATTAGAAGTTGGATAGCAAGTGATGTGTGTAATCGTCATAAATATCAAACAATTCTTACCTCGATAGCATTAAACGCCTGTACAACAGGTATGTTCAGGTCACATTGCCCTCCAAACACGGCAGGCTCGTCAGAAGGTTCGGGGATGTAGAAACAACCAGTGTTGGACTGGTCAGTGGGCGCATAGTACTGAGGATTCAGGTCGAGGATGGAACTGACTACAGCATTCACTTCTGCTTGGGCTGTAGCAGGCAACTGACGGGTGCGGCTTACTATCCAACTGAATACTAAAAATGAAGATATGGACTTAATTTTGATACATACGATATTGCAAAGATGTAAAAACTAAAGCCGGGTCTCTTTTGGTCTACAAAATCAACAAAAACATCACATTTTGCACAAAACTTTGTCAAACTATACTTTTTGTTTGCTCCAACAATGTTTTTGCTTTCTATATCCGATGAAAAGCAAGTACAACAGAATCATAATAATATTATAATTCATCAAAATCACCTAAAATTTTGTTGAATCTTGTCATGTTTTGTTGATGGTGTAGACCAAAATACTAGCTGGAGACGTGACTTAAGGGTATTAAAAAAAACAAGGTCTCCGATGATGATGAGGAAAGATAGACCAAGAGAGAGAGACGTAAAGACGACATCTTCGTTGTCTGGAGAAGATTACCGATTACCGACCGATACCGACCGAAGACCGCCAATTGTAGCACAAGTCTTACATTAAAACTAATAGAAATACATATAATTATAATCATTATTTTAGTGTTGGTGAACATTTTCATCATTACACCAATATTTTAAAGTTAGCGAAGATTTTGTGTGCTTTGTGTTTGTTACTGAAATTTTGTATGTAAGATTGGCTATCGCCCATGACATGTGAAACACTAAAATCCATAGATTAAATTGCGTACATTACTTGTTTAAACCTTCTCATTAATATGAGTAAAATAACAAACCCAGCAATGTACATTGAAGTTGTCATAAATCGTAGTGGGTGTGAGTTAGCCAATAGGCCCTCAGGACTTCTTTTCAGTGGTTAAAATGACTGGATACTTAAATTATAACTGACTAGCTGCGCCCAGCGGTTTTACCAGCTATACTGTAATAGCCTATGTGTTATTCTAGGGTCTAAGCTATCTCTATACCAAATTTCAGCTCAATCGGTCCACCCGTTTAAGCGGGAAAGAGTAACAAACATACATCTAGACAACCAGATATCCAGACATCCATATATTTTTACAAACTTTCACGTTTATAATATTAGTAATTACTAGTATCTTACCCCGTCTTTGATTGTTTTCGATGTTATTGCAAGTATACGATATTGCCCACTGTGTGTAATCCGTAGCGATAATAAGAAGGTCTGACTCGGCGAACACTGAAAAAAAAAAACACATTAATTTTAGAAAAAAAAAAGCAATCAAAATTATTACAGAATATCTTATCTTATCAAACATAATAATTAATATGTTTGTAGGGGGCAGTCATTAGGTACGTAATATACACGTATTTATTGCAGGAATCTTGGCTAGCAGAGGCATGAAAAATGGTGTATAAAGTAAAGGATCCGGGGGGATGATGCGTAACGCATTTTTCCTGGGTAAAAAAAATCAGTTTACTTTAACTAATCCCTTCTTTCGGCTTCGTATTCAAATCAGTCTCTAAAAACGTCTATATGTAATCTGCTAATTAGTTTAAATCATGCGCTGTGTATAATACGAGTATTATGTGGTTTTGATTACATGTAGACCTACTTTTTCTAGGGCAAGAGTTAAACTTTCTGACTTATTATTATTAAGGTTTTAGTTCAGGGGGTATTTGCCGCTTCGACCATTGCTGATCTATTGTGACGCCCATTTGAGCTATAGTTCACCCCCTAAACTTCCAGATCTTCAAGGGGGTGATTTATTGTATCTCATCGGGAACCATCATTTGTCGTCCTAGATGGATACTTCTTTTGAACATGAGTGGGCCGCAGCTACAGAGGATGTGCATTGCGGTTTCCTCCTCCTCTTGGCAGAATGTGCAATCTGCCTATCGGATGAGCCCCGTGTTCATCATGTGTTTGTTTAATTTGCAGTGACCGGTTAGACTTCTGGTCACTGTACAGGTTTTATATCTGGGCATCTATAATAGTTCCCTTGATATTTTGGGGTTGTAAGTTGTAACCTTTGATTACCGATTTGGAGTGAAGTTCCTGACTTATATAATTTTATGTTTTTTGGACTATAATTATTATTTGTATGTCAACCTTTAGGTATTTCGGGCCAATAATGTCCCGGTCCTTTGATTGGCGTTTGTGGGGCGAAGCCAACACGTAGAGGCCCCTTTGACAATTTGCTCTAAATTGCAATGTGACAATAGCCGACGATTATTTTGTGTTAAGAATGCTTTGCCATAAAAATCGGTAATATTATTTTATCGTTATTGTAGATATTTTAATCCATTGATGCTTAAACAAAATAAAATCCTTTACACGAGTTTCGCGAGATACCTTGTCATAAGTAGTCCTTTGATAACAGCGGTATTTTGATAAGATACAACATGAGGTGGTTATTCTATTAATAAATTTAATAATAATCTTAACTCACAATAAAATATTATTTAATAAATCTTAATTGGGCCAATGTTTTTTCCCACCCTTTTTTTGAGAATTTCGTAAACGATGGTAAAATATTAAAATAATGCTGCTTTGGTATAAATCATCAAATTTAATAGTTTCAACCACATATTTATATAGGTATCTAGAAATCGTACGGTAACTTAGATAGTGAGTATTATTTAGCAAAATTATAAGTTCCCTAGCCTCTATTGTTGCTTAAAAAAGTTGGTCTTAAAAATTAAAAAATGAATACAATACATTAAGTATAATATTAATGTCATGAAGACCGCAATACTATGGAATACGCTACCGTCATCAGTCTTTCTCGAAAGCGTGGGATTGTTCAAATCAAGAGTGTTAGTTTTACTGAACAAGCATGCTACAACTTAGTTCGTATTGTCACTCTGGGCCAAGCACAGACGTTTCGTAGTCTTGTCTTGCTGTCAAGTCAAACTGTCATCCTATACCTTGCACTTTTGTAAATGTATAGGATGACAGTTTGACTTGACAGCAAGACAAGTCTACGCATAGTCCATGCTAGAGGGGCAGAAGTTCAGATTGTGGTCAAACGCTTGTTTATTTTGATGCAAAAAACTCTTAGTTATAGAAACTTCACAATTATTTAATAGAAGCTACATACCTCCCGGGGCTACTTCTAAAACGACGCTTAATTTCCCTTCACCGATCACCGTGGCGTAACCCTCGATGGTCAACAAGGCTTGGTTGATGACTTGACTGTTGACCACGTCCACAACGGAACCATTTTCACTGCTGTACTCTGCTCGACCGCACGATCCCAGGGCATTCTCTGAATAGTAGCTTGAGACCTCGTGCCATACTCCCAGAAACTATAGAAACACATTTTTTTTGGTCACAAATATTTAGATATACAAAAAAACAACCATTGGTCCATCGGAGCGAATGGAATATGTGAGCCATTGAGCCATGGTCACTGACCCAGCCGAGAACTCGTATTGAGAAACCCTCGCACAATTAAATTTCACTTACTCTGCCAGCGTCAAAGTCCTGAACAACAGTGATATTGTCATCACACGATCCATTCAATATAACAGGCTGTCCAGCTTCAATATTAGGCAGCTCGTAGCAAGCTTGTTCGCCGTGGTCGATGTATCTTAGATCCTCTACACTGATCCCTAGATTGGTGACCATTGTGTTGTTCATTAGAACTGGCATCATTTCGAACTCGAATTCTTCTGCTCTGCCTAATTGCCAGATGTAGACTGTAAACAAATATATTAAAATTAGAAGGGGAGTGAAACAAATTTTCGAATGTCGTTTTTGCAAAGAATATTCAAGTGGAACGTTTTTGCGAAATTATGTTTTTGCGAAGTTCGTTCTTGCGAAAAATATTATAATCAAGTACGTTTTTGCGAAGTGGTCATTTTTGCACCTACGACCACACACACGCCCACACATGCGCACACACACGCACAAAACACATATGTGCGTACCACTTGAATATTTTTCGCAAAAACGACATTCGAAAATTTGTATCACTCCCGATTAATAGGTCCCCTTGCAAGATATGGAGTAATGATCCAATACGTTTTGTATTTTTTGAAATGTTTTACAAAGATACATTGGTTATAAAACTATGATGCCTGCTATAGTCGTAGCATAGCATAGTGTTGATTATGAGTAGCCACAATATTTTGGTAGTAAATTTTGAAATACGAAGATAATCCAAAATAACACATTATAATAAAAACATAATGATAAAAGATTAATTGGAGGAGAAGAACGGTATAGAACAGTCCATAAAATATGTAGAGCCGTAGAAAATCATGCAGGTGTGTTGTTTGGGTCACAACCTCATTTATTTTCTTTTTTGGCCTGCTTAAAGAATAAACACATATATAAACATTTCAAAAGCAGTTGGTACGTACTTTCTCTTACTGTTGCGCTTACTTGTTGACAACCATATACGAGAGCATAGTACTCGTAATCAGTGTTCATCACCCAGAAATCAATAGCTGGAACAAAAAAACATGTAATAAAAATTTACAGTTACATCCAATTACTCTAATAGTATGAGGGGTTAGTGATTTTTTCTCACACTTTATCTTTATCTCATAAGTATTGCGTTCTCAATATCTATTTGAATTTACTCTCAGACAAATTATAAGCCACGTCTCATCTAAGAATTTACTATGAAATATTATGTATATAGGAAAATTTGCAAAATACATTAGCTACATTTATTTATTTATCCCGATTTTCTTACAGAAAAATTACTTTCTTCAAAACAGGATTGGACTTACGCGGATAAAATTAGGGGATGCAGATAATATTCAAATTACACTTACGGTTGCTAGAAATTTGTGAAAAACTAAGAGAAACTCTAGCAGTGCCCGCTTCCACGGTTGCCGTGCCATGGTAATCCTCGAAGAAGTTCTGCCTCACAGTCTTATGGTGAACTGTGATGGTGTTCTCCACTCTCTGGAACTCTATGGAGGAGCAGTCTCCGCCGAGAGCGTGATCTGATATTGCGTATTCGTACCATGTCCCTAGGAACTAAAGAAAAAGGTATATAGGTATTATATCCGTTATCTTAGCCACCATAAGACAAGCATTAAGTTGCTTAGCTTGGGGTTAGGTGGCGCAGTGTGAAACGTCCTGAAATATTTATTTATTTATTTGTATATGACTAGCAGAATAGTAAAACCAAAGTTTATTCTTTAACACATAAAAACGTCACCGTCGTCGTATTAGGGGGATCCATGGATCCTCCTAATACGACATACACCGGCAACTCTAGGATACGAGTACTAGGAGCTACGGCGCATAATAATAGTTTTCAATATTTCCTAAGTATGAGTTCTTTGGCAAACTAATTCTAATTATGTCAATAGTTTAATAAGATTTTAAATCGCAAAATTAATGAATCGACGTACAAAATCATTGGGATTTATATTCCAACAGAACAGGTCCCTACTTACACTGTCAGAGTCAAAATCCAATAATTATAGTTTGTTTAAGGGTAAATCCTGAGATCGGGCGTATTTAAGTGATTTCCGTGGCAGATTTTAAATCAAAGTATTATTGCATTTTACATGTAAAACATCAAATTTCCCATAATTATAAGCACATCAATCAAATAGGCATCATTATAACTTGTTTTGTTCAGAAGATATTTAAATTTAAATTTTTGGTGCCACGGGAATCAATAAAGTATGACATGGTAATCAAAATTAAAACTATTTTGTTTGAATTCTATGTTATTATTTAAATATTGACATCTACATACTAATCATATAAAATAGAAATGATTTAAAACGGTGATCCAAACAGATATACACCAAACATAAAGTATTAAAAAGGGTCTATATTGGCTCTCTATATAATAATCATGTAAACTAAATAAAATCAACGTATTGCAGTCTTAAAAAATGTAAAAATATTGAATATATAGAAGAATATATATCCTAGAATATGAAATCAAGTTCTCAGTCACAGTTACTAACAGGATTCACTCCAGAAGCTGTCATCAGATTGTACATTTATCATTAGTTAGATTAATCTGGACTGAAAGTTGCAGTCAGCCCATAGTTTCGTTTTATTTTTTCATCATACATCATCTCAGCCATAAGACGTCTACTGCTGAACATATACCTCCCCTTTAGACCTCCATATATAACACCGGTGTTGGAAGCGACCTGCTTCAAGCGTCTTTCAGCGACCTAAATAAGGTCGTCTGCCACACTTGTGGGTGGACTGGGTTTGCTTGCCTGTGGTAGCCACTTGAACACTTTTCGACCCCATCAGTGCTATGTGGCCTGCCCATTACTACTCCAGCTTCCTGATCCGCGGAGATATGTCAGTGACTTTGGTTCATCTTCGGATCTCCTCATTCCTGATTCGATCACGTAGAGAAACCCCGAGTATATAGCCCTCTCCATAGCTCGCTGAGCGACTTTTTAATGTGGAGATATAATGGTGCCGCATAAGCCAGAGCGGCTGTCCACTATAGTACAATATAAAAAATCTGATGTATACAATATAAAAAAATATCTGAAATAATGAAATATACAAATATAAACTATCAAAATCACTTCCATACCTGCGGCTTCGCTGTATATGGGTAAAAAGTGAAAGAATGCGCAAGAAAACTCAGAGGAAAATTGATCACCGTGGTGAAATGCCATGAAAATCAATACCATGGAAATCAAAATTGTATAGTTTTTTGTCAATATTTTTAAATACCATAATTATAGACCAAAAATAATAAAATATGTGATAGACAATACCCTTTTCCTAACTGCACACCCTAGTCAAAAAACCGTAATGGATAAAAAAATATTTTTAAACATGGAAAAGGTAATCAATGATCTAGTGAACCAAAACCACGGTAATCAATTTCTCACCTTCGTAAATCCAGTTTATAACAACGAGAGGAGGAGCCTCTCTTCACCATGTTTAGAGCGCAATCGAAGTTAGCCAATAGCGTGCGTACAAGCTTCTAAGTATTGTGGTTTGTGAAATGTGGGTAGTTATGTCGCGCGCCATGGGAATCACTTTTTGTCTGGGGACAAACCTAAATTTGTTATTTTTTCTAAAACTACGCTGAGTACAGCCTTCGCGTATTTTTTTGATCATATAACAGTTCACCCTTTACAGCTTAGATCACAGGAATTAATTTAATTCCTTTTATAAATTAGTGTAAAAAATATATTTTGTTCCGAAAATGTGTAAGGGACAGCCCACGGTAATCAAATTTCAGGGCTTTTACATTTTTTTTTAGATACTTGCAGCTAAATATAACCTGATGTCTATCATGCATTAGGTAGATTGAACCTTAGACTAACAGGAAAAAAATACCTTTGGGTAGAATTTTTATGTTACGGGTAGTTTATTCCCCCAGACACGTAAAATTTTGTCTCTCAGGAATCACCCTTAACCAACCTACATAAAATAATTATTGTTACTTTTTTGTGGCAAATGCCTTTATTGATAAAAACAAACTAACAGTACTACAGCAGTAAAGAACACTTTTATTAACCACAGATCGGCCACAAGCCAATCTACAGAAAATCCAGATATATCAATTTCAGGTTGCCAAAATTACTACCTACATGTTAACATAACCTACCTAATGAATGCCTCCTACGAAATATAAGTATTGCATTTATATAAAATCTTTAGTTATAATTTTGGTCCTGGGTCTGCGAATTGGGTAAAACTGTAATGCAGACCAGGACATAAATAAATAAATAAGAAATAAATCTTATAGGTAACAGCCGCGACCCTTAGTTTTACGTGCCTTCCGAAACACGGTAGTTTCCAGGCGAAAATGAAGGCGAGGCAAGGTTTACACCCAGGGCCTCCAGATTACAAGCCGGACGTACGCCCACTGCTGGGTCACTGGTATCAGGTAATCATCCATTTCAGGGTAATGTTTTTTAATTATAAGATTGATATCTAATCAAAGATTAAAATATTACGTGCGTTTATCTAAATACAGTATGTAATTATTATGCAAATAAAAAAATGTTTAAAAGATAGGTGTGCTCTAGAAGCAAATTAATATTATTCTCTCATAGATCCGGGGACCCTGGGTAAAACTGGACTGGTTGTTTCCCGGTTATTAAATATGTGAGAAGCAGTCGTTAGGACATTGCGTTGTCCTGAAACGTATAGGTTGGCCACACAATCTATGATTGTGATTTAACTATGGTAGTGTTATTTAGGGTAACTTGTTCTGTTGGAACACATAAGCAGACGGCTCGGCTGATGGTCAACGATTATTGTCACCTACAGAAGTCAGCTGCACAAGTGACATTGCCAAAACCGGTCAAGTTGGCGGGTTAAATATCTAGTCGGCTTAACTGAAAATCGTACTGAAGCACAACCATAATGACCATAGCCACGTCCGAAGCCTACTATCAGTACAGCGATTAGAAAACCCACACATAACTTATTATAGTCATTAGTAATAGGCCGGAATTCGAACTTCAGTGATCCAGTATTAAATACAGCTCCACATAACCTTTTGACCAACACTGCTTCAAATCACAAATATCTAATAAGCAATTTTTTGTAAAAAAAAAAATGGTTTTTAAAGTATAATACTCGTATATACGAAACTGTAAAAATCCAAAAGCTCCGAGAAGTATATTCCTCTCCAGAGTCACCATAACCACAGATAAAAGAATACTAGACAATGTTGTCACTTACATTATCAACATTAAAATTGTTCTGTAAAGGTATATCATTGTCACACTGGCCATTCTGTAAAATCTGTCCCACACACACTCCAGTAAGTCCTAACACACTAAAAATGAATAATTTCCACATTATGAGATCATAGTTCACCACTGCCGCACAATAACTAATCAAATGGCTGTATCTTTTAATATATCACATTTATATTACATCTTATCTGTATTTTATCATTTATTCGTTAATCGCGAATTGTTTTCAACGACGCGTTTATTGCTGAAATTAGAATACTTGTTCGTTTGTTTGCAAATTCAATTTAAATTACAACAAAGTCATAGGCGTCATAGTCGTTTAGTGTAAAAATAACAAAGTCATAGGTAAACATTAAACATTTTACTAATATTATAAGAATGTATGGATGTCTGGATTATATGTTTGTTACTCTTTCACGCCTAAACGGGTGGACCGATTGAGCTGAAATTTGGTATAGAGATAGCTTAGACCCTAGAATAACACAGGCTACATACAGTACAGCGGGTAACAATGCACCGAGGCGCGGGTGCACCGTTGGGCGCAGCTAGTTGTGTTATATTAAAATGACGTATGTTACAAACAAGTGTAATTTTAAAAATCTTTTTAAAAACAAGCTTTTATTATTATTACCATCTAGCACCAAAGTACTCGTCAAGACGAATCAAATGAGCCCAAACTCGACGGTCCTGCTCCATTATCATAATAATATTACATAGGCATCCGATTTATACATGCATGCCAAATTTCAGCTCTATCAGAAATCGGGAAGTGGATCAAATTTAACTTCCAAGATTTGATTACTGATAGACAACAGACAGGAGAAAGTAAATAAAAGCTTGTAAAAACCAGGATAATGTGAATATTTTTGAAATTTTGTTCAATTAACCAGATTAAGATAGTAATGTGTAATGCAGTCAAATTGCTTTCAAATCTTACAAACGACGTCATCCGGTCCTTTGCAGACTTGAGATAAATAATTATTTGTCAACTCGTATGATGTATTATTATATCGTATACTAGCTTATGCTCGCAGCTTTAGCGGAGGTCTACGCCATAAAACCTGCCTGTGTTCCAAATTTCAACTCAATAAGTCCAGCGGTTTAGGCAGTGCGTTGATAGATCAGTCAGTCACTTTTTCCTTTTATATATTTAGATTGTTTGATGGCCATCATAAAAAGCAGATTCGCTTTAGTATTCTGCAGTAAATAATGAATAAGAAAAAGCTGTGCCTGGCGCTTCGCTGACCGCTGCCGCGGCACGCTCATTTCGCTCGATCGACTCGCATATATCGCTGTCAGTTCTGACTTGTAACTAAACAATAAATTTATTGTAAACGACCGTAAATAGCGTTTAAATTTTGTCTTAAATATACTAATTATAGGTTAATAAATAATGTAGGCTTTAAATAATATGTGGTTAATTTTCATTTTTCCTTAAAGTATATTTCATAACAACTCGTACTTATACATAGGCTGAAGCCATATGAGAAATGCAAAAGTTTACAATTTGAATGCAATTCATCAAAGTCTGCATAATATATTTCGCCGGGTGACGTTGCGGGTCGAAGCTATAGTTACGAATAAATTCGCAAGAAAAAGGCTGAGGTATTTGGGCTTCTTAATTTAGGTGATAGCTTATAGCATTAGTTTTACGATAAAATATTAAATAGGGAACTTCCCTAATTTTCTGTACGGCCTAGTGGTATAATCTATTTTTTAATCCAATAGGCTGGATTCGAGTTTCATCATATGTGGAAATTACCTCTAGAGGTCCAAATAACTGTTTTTGACATCATAAGTCTAAATAAATAAAAGGAAAGAGGGACTGACTGACTGATCTATCAACGCACAACCCAAACCGCTGGACGGATTGAGTTGAAATTTGGCATACAGGCAGGTATTAAGGCGTAGATATTCGCTAAGAAACGAGACAAAGCCGCGAGTATAAGATAGTCGTGTATAATGGAATAAATTGCATTCATTCTCCAGGTTTCTTAACTACTAAAAACATTTTCAAAAGGCAGTGTATGACAGTGGCCATTTTGAATACATTTTTGTTTATATATTTTTATGGAAACGAGTTATTTATTAAACATAGCACTCCCCAACGTGTTATCGCCTTGGATAGCGATAATGTTGATTATCATTGTTATCATCAAAGGCTACTAATTATTCACAACCGATATCATTCTAAGAACTATTAGATTTACATCTAGACGGTCTGATAAAAGGTTTTATTAAAAGTACGGTGGTCATGTCATTTTTATCAAACACAAGTGCCTATAATAAATGTAGAATTGTTGATTTCATTTTTATTACCTGCCAGTACTTTTCTACTGTTTCTTTTATTTACAGGCCTCTGTATTTTTTCCTCCATACTCCGTCGCATAGTAGCGGCAGTCGATCGGTAAAATATAATCGAGAAAATTGCTTGAGAAATATTTTGGGTATTGGTCCAAGCAGGCAGCTAATTGAAAACGGTAACCAGTTTTAAGAAAAATATTTGAGCATATTATTATCTGTTATTTAGCCACAAAATCCAACAGAAGCATGAAAATGCTTAGCTTGGGGCTAAAGGGCGGTGTGGGTAATATCCTGCATGGCCTATGTACTATTCGAGGGTCTAAGCTATTATATATCTATACCAAATTTAAGCTTGATCGGTCCACCCCTTTAGGCGTGAAGAAGTAACAAACAAACACACTCACTCATATACTTTCGCATTTTAATATAAGTGTAATTTTAATTTATTAAATTTAAATACAAAGAAATATCAGTGGTAATAAGTTGCAAAATACGAGCACCGAAGCGCCGAGAACGAACCTGTTGTCAAGTCAGAGAATCATTACTCAATTGAACCACCAAATTGGTGATCACTCCCTTCCTTCAAACTTTCCACGCGTCGATGCTTGTTTTGCTTTATTTTGATTGAGGACCACTTGCGGGGGACTGTGACAGTGCTTAAGTGATCATAAATCTACTCTAACAAAGTAACAAGTTTTATAAATCTGACTATTTCAGTTTTATTCAGGTTAAGACAAAATGGGACACCATGGGAATTTATGTTCCCAAAAATAGGACAAAATAATTACTGGAATGCGGGCTGGTTTTCTGCCACTAGGGGTCTCGGCCCATTTTGCGTGCGGGTGGGGTGTTGTGTCATTTAAGCCACCCAAGCTCCCCGATGAATCTCAGCAGGCCTCGATAGGATATTAAAGACTAGAACAAAGAGTCGAGCTCGCTTAGCAGTTGCCGCAGTTGCAGATAAATATGGATTTTTCTATTATAAATTCAAATTAAAACAATAATAATATCATAATTCCCAAACAAAAAAATCTAGATCATTAAGACGCAGTTAGAGAGTTAGTAGGCCTCTTAGGACTTTTAAGATTTATTGCTGCTACCAGCTTAGCAGACTAAACCAAGAAAGTGAGATAAATCTCTCCCTCCACGTGCTGACGGATTCGCAATGAATTTAGCTCCTTAGTCATTCCTTTAGGTCCAATGATGAAATTCAATTGAAAGCGATTGCCTGACGTCCACTGAATTAGGTAAATGCTCTAGAAGGGGTAATTTAATATAAAGACTACTTTGGACCAGGATAATCACAAAGGAAATAGCAACTTCAGAATAATTGACTTCTGGACGAATATGAAAGACGTAGATGGCATTTTTAATATTGAGATGATGAGGTTAGTTCTCCCTCAGGAGTACCTCCTGAGAACTATCTAACTATAAAAGGCTTATTACACCTGGCTAAATTTAGAAGCCTAAATTCAGTCGCCACTGAATTAAGTCAAGTGTAATCACATTTAGCATCCTAAATTTAGAAGAAAGTATCGTTCATCCTAATTTAGATTCTGAATTTAGTGACTAAATTCAGCCAAGTGTAATATCAGGGTAACTAAAACCAAGTTTATTAATTTTCATACATAGTTATTGCACTGATTGACCACATTATAAACATTATATTAAATATTATTTATATCTATCACGTAAAATGTGTGTGGTATAGAAATATGATTTACTTTAATGATAATTTATTGATCATTTGATATTTTTTAATACCAGCAAACTTTTATCAGTTTTAGGCTTTGGCCGTGACTAAAGGTGGTAAGTTACCACTCACTGGACAAAACGTGTGTCACTAAGTAAGTGGTAAGTACAACTGTGTCGTCACTAAGTAAGTGTTAAGTACAACTGTGTTTAGGATAAGCCATGGAAGGATTTATCTCGCTTTCTAGGTTTATTCAGACACCATCTTCGGCTGAATCATCGCTTAAGATCAGACAAGATCGTGTAGTTACTGAGCTGAAGGGTCTTAACATGTAAAGACTCTTGTGTAAGAGAGCTGTGCACCTAGAATTTTACATCTTTGTGTAATCTTAGGTAGCACTAATAATTATGGGCAGCGTTATCTCTTACCATCAGTAGGGCATCTTGCTCGTCTTCTTACTTCGATGTATAAAAAAAGATCGTAGTCAAAGGCAAACCTACAATAAATAAAGAAAAAATGTAATTCAATTTAGAGATTGGCCATGGTGTGACAATGGTACTGCATGCTCTAGTTATCTACCCATCCAAGTATTAGTCACAGGTGATTAGCAACGGTAACCACCTATAGATCGACCCTGCAACATTGTTAAGGGCCAATGATACCAGACCTTTAAAGTATTGCATTTGTCTGCATAAAAAATAAATAAAAACCCAAGAACTAAAATCTGTCTGTCTGTGATCTGTACTTAGAGTTTTTGGTTTGTTCCATGTAAAAACATTATACTAGGTACCTTTTTTAGGTGGAAAACACAAAGACTCCTAAATCCTAATTAAAAATCAACAGATGAAATGAGCAGAGATGAAGCTCATACCACTTTTTACAGGTGTTTTTGACAATAAGTGACGAGACGAGCAAATCTAGAGCATCAAGATTGTACATATATAATTATCAGACACAGCACACCCAGTGTTTTAAAATTTCAAATTGTGCGCGCTGCACTGCGCCACCATAACATATTATTAGTTGTTGAATTTCATCATTCCCAATACTTTAAATGGATATCAGTGAGAAATATAAAATAATAAATGAGCCTCACGAATAAATTCCCCGCAATATTCCGAGCACTCAGCCTACAAAGTCTCGATCGCCAATCTAGAAGCTTCCACAGCCTCGCAATAATTTGGTCGATTAAATAATCCTGGCTTCGAAAATTGAATCCTGTCCATGACCTCCGCGAGATGCGCCTATAAAAGGATGAGCTCTGCAGATCTGCGATCAGTTATCTTTCATCTGCGGTCCAGTACTGACGGCTGAAGACTTAATTTTGACAAAATGTTCCGATTCTTTATTCTCGCAGTCGCCGCGGTCGCTACCGCTGAAGTCTCCCATAAAGACGCCTGTCCGAATATAAAGCCGGTCGAAAACTTCAACGTCTCTGCTGTAAGTTCCGCTTTCTTTTGTTTATTGACTTTCATCTACCGGTCGTTTTGCTTTTATCATCTGAAATGTAAGCTAGAAATATTAGCTACGTTAAAGATACCAGAATTAACTTCTCTGTCAATAGACAGAAAAATCTATAAAGAGTAAGTAAGAGTTACAGTTACAGTGTTTTTTTAAAAGGATTAGAATGTTTACTAAAGTTTAGGTTTAGATTTAAATTCATCATCATCATCATCTCAGCCATTGGACGTCCACTGCTGAACATAGGCCTCCCCTTTGGACTTCCATATGTACCGGTTGGAAGCGACCTGCATCCAGCGTCTTCCGGTGACCTTTATAAGGTCGTCTGTCCACCTTGTGGGTGGACGTCCTACGCTTCGTTTGCTAGTCCGTGGTCTCCACTCGAGCACTTTTCGACCCCATCGGCCATCCGCTCTACGCGCTATGTGGCCTGCCCATTGCCACTTCAGTTTGCTAATCCAAATTGCAAGGGTTTAAATTAGATTTATAATTGATTTATTTCAATTTTAACCACTACTGACCAAGTAGTGGTTAAAATTGAAATAAATCAATTATAAATCTTTAGTTTGTTCGACTTTCATCTATCGGTCTTTTTTAAACGAAAAACTATGTAAAAAAGAGGCGAAGGCCTGAAACAAGTAATTGGTTCGGAATTTCAGGGTCTCTGTTAAACAGATTGGTTCTACATTATTACTTCATTAATACTTTCGCGCGTTTGTAAAACAATGAAAGTTTCAGCGGTAGAAAAATTATGTGAATAGGTTCTCAATTCATCAGAATCCAAAAATATTTTTCTTATCTAGAGAATATTTGTTTTTGCTATTATTTTGTTTTTGGGTTTCAAACTCAAAGATACAAAGCATCCACACCTGTGGAAAATCTTCCGATAAGGCAATAGTGATGTCACTCACATATTTTTTTATTTGCTTATCTTATCATTATTATCACCAATTGAGTAAAGTCGAGATAAACCATTATAAGTAGATGTGCATTTTTGGTGTTACTCCTATTATTGTGGTGCAATCCTTATCAATCATTATTGCTTCCTAAAAACTGGATTAAGCTGCCATAGCTTTTAATAATGTATGAGCTTATCATTTCATTTGAATCAAATCATCAATAAAATTTTATGTCAAATTCATTATAATATTATTATTATATCTAATCAAGTCTATCTTCCAATTTTATTATTTTGTAGCGAGCATAGGCATTGTTTTTTTTTTATTTGTGTTCTAAGTAGATATTATGTTGATATATTATTATAGAAAATTAGGCCTAATTTTAAAATTAGGTTAATTATAAAAAAAAATTTTGAAACGTAGTATTTTTAAGCTACCAACTGAACAGGCTACCTATACTGTCAGAATCTAGTCACATTAATTATAGTTTGTGAAGGCAACCTGTATTTTTTTATATGATGAAGGAGAAGACGAGCAAGACGATTTCACAATGATGAGAAATTCTAGGAGCACCAACGCTTCTTACACAAGAGTCATAAGATGTTAAGACTCTTTAGCCCAGTAATTTCACTAGCTACAGTGCCCTCCTACCGAAGCACAGTAATGTAAGCACATCACTGCTCAGGCGGTAGAATTACTGGCACTGTACCCACCTAGACGACCTCCTGCAGAGGAAGTCTACCCCCGGTAAAATATGTGTATGTTGCAGTTTAAGGTCACCAGAGTTACAATGTCTGCAACATGACCTAATGACTGTATCTTGCATATCTTATAGAAAATAGCTAGAAAGTACTGTTTAACGTACCCACTAAAACGCTGGAGTTCACAGACAATTTTTATTATGAACCCAGGGCCTCCAATACAATTCTAATTGTAAACTTTCCTACCAAAACTCTTGGTTAGCATCTGTTCTATTTGAGTTTGTAGTAAATATTATGGTCAGTCATAAATGCAAAGTTTAATTGTAAGGATAGAGGTATTTATTCATCCTTCACTTCTAAACTATTTAACCAATTCAGTAATTTACTATGTTCAGCGATAACAATCATTATTTACTTAATAGTAAAGAATCTAATAAATTATTATAATCAAAAAAAACAAAACGGCACAACTCACGTCTAATATTGGGGAGCGTATTCGCACGCATAATTTTTTTTGTCCTAATTTTGTTTGGCCGAAAATGTTTCGCATAACTTTTTTTAGCCTAATCATAATTGGGCATAATTATATTTAGACATACTTATGTCTTGCCATAACTGTCAGTTGCCCTAACGTTTTTTAGCATATATTTGTAAAGCATAAATTTGTGTGTCATAATATAAGTACGCATAATTTTGTTAGTCCTAATTTAATTTGTCCGAAAAATTTTCGCATAACTTTCTCATGCATAATCATAATTTTACATATTATGTTAAGGCATACAACTAATATTAAAAGTTAATAAAATTATTTAGGAAAGTAGTTTATGGCACCCAGTAAGACTGACTGTCACAAAACCGACTCGGATAATTTAGGTTAGGTTAGGTTTGAACAATATCCACAGTGCCACGGCAGCAGTCAACAAAGTGCCAAAAATGACCACCCACTTTCTAATTTAGAGAGAGGGTAGGGTATAGAGGAGATTAAAATGAAACAACGGCACAGTAGCTAGTGAAGTTACTGGGATGAAGAGTCTTAAGTCTTAACATCTTATTATTCTCAAGTAAGAAGCGTTGACGCAGTGCACCCAGAATTACACTTTGTAAAATACTGGGTAGCACTGTACTTATTATGGGCAGCGTTATCTCTTACCATCAGGAGAGCGTCTTGCCCGACTCCTTACTTCGTTCTATAAAAAAAAAACTGCGAGAAGGCTAGGTTAGGTTTTAGGTAAGAACATTGAAATTAATATTTTTTTTCTTTTAGTATTAATAATATTCTGCCGATTACAATCCTGTTATGACAAGATATCACTTTGCTAAAAAATTAGGGCTGGATATATATCATTATACTGAAAATTAAGAGGGCTGGATATTATTATTTCGAAAAATATTAGGGCTGAATATAATTATGCCGAAAAATATTATGGAAAGTAATTTTATGCGTTATAACAATATGCGTAACAATTTTAGGCGTACATATTATTATGCTATAAAATATTATGGGAGAAAAATTTAGGCCAAAAAAATTATGCCTAAAAACTTTAGGCGTTTTGAAGTTTAGGCTGAAAAACGTTATGCCACATTAAATTAGGGCAAAAAATTTTATGCGAGCCAATATGGACCCCTAATATTGTCGATAATATCTCGACCACGGTTAAGGACAATTACGATGTCCTTCACCAGGAGTTCACGCCTGTAGAAAACAAACGTGTTTCGGAGAACACTCATGATAGTTTAAAAATCGTAATATTATGATCCATTACGAAGTTGAAGCTGAGCTGAAGTCCCCTTTCAATAACATTTTTTTATGATACCGAAAGACAAAGAGTAAATCAGGGGCCAGATGGTAAGCATAATGATTGTCCATATTAGATACGGTGCCTTCAAATGTTGACTATAATATGCTCTTCTGTAAAACTAAAAATGTTGAACTTATCAGAACTACTGTTACACTGCGCCTATACTTTGAGATATTAGTTGTTCGATCTCTAATGCGCAGTAAAATCCCAGAAATAACAGTACCAGTGGATAACACTAAAAGGTGCAGCCTGCAAAAATAGAATACACGAGATAAAAGGCCCCATGCACCGACTAATTGTGTTTTGTACAACTATAGGTGATTCATTTCCCCACAGTAATTTTCCAATGTACCTTTACATGGTCAATGATGTCCAATAGCAATCTAACGGTGGAATTGAATCGATTGAATCGAGTGAATCATCGGTTTAGCCGATCAAGCGCGAAGGTTGGCGATTAGGTTAAAATTACTTGGCACTATCGTAGGTACATTTATGAATGGGTATATACTTTATTAACTTTTATCATTTGCACTACTTCTAAAACGAGAAAGTCGATGGAAAAACAAATGACTTATTTTTTTTTACATAGCATTTGGCAATTAAGTGGACAAGATTAATGGTTTTTGTTATCTGTAATAAACGAACATTTTTCATTATCTTTTATTACTAAAAAGGTAACCCCCCCCCTAAGGTTACCCTTGAACCAAATTCTAGGTTTCAATAAGTTTTTTCACGAACTTTCGCATTTATAATAATAGTGTGATTTATAGGCTTCGCTAAGCTTACTAGGTCAGACAACATAATTTCAAAATAGAAAAAAACCAATACGTTTAAGCTCAAAATCTCCATGCATTTTTTTCTGTAGTGCCGCCTTTTCTCATCTCTAACTTGTTTCTTTCCCACAGTACCAAGGCACATGGTACGAGATCCAGAAGTTCCCGAACGAAGCAGAGAAGGACGGCAAGTGTGCTTCAGCTGAGTATGTGCTAGACGGCAACGTCGTCAAGGTGACAAACAGACACATCGTGGGCAAAGTTCAGGCCATCGTTACTGGTACTGCCAAGTTTGCTGATGACGCCAATAATGCTGGCAAGCTGGTCGTTTCGTTGAACTTTGGAGGTGAGTTTTAGATATTAGTAAAATTAAAACATTATAATGGGGATGTTTACTCTTTTATGAAAAAAAGCATGAACACGAGCAAGACCTGATGTTAAGAGATAACGCTGCCCATATAATCAGTACAGTGCTACATTGTGAAATACTAGGTGCAGTGCATCAACGCTTCTTACTCAAGAGTCATACGATGTTACAGACTCTTTAGCCCAGTAATTATTAAGTAATGACTAAAAATGTTCTGTAAGACATTTTTTTCATTTCATTTGTTGTAATACATTAACAAAATGCCCTCAGTTACGAATAATGTTTCGTGGTCTCACGGGTTTACCAGATACCATGGTCACCTTAGGATTTTTCTTCAATCTACCATAGCATTAAATTTGACATTAAGCCGATTCACTTTTTTCTTCGTTGCTTTTTTCCGTAAACGGGCGTAGGCCGTTCATGAAACGGAGAATTATACGACTCGCCTGCTTTGTGTCCAAAAATGCATACATGCATCACAATACGTACTTAGCTATATAGTAGGTCCGAGTCATTCTAATATTAACGAATACATTATTAACCCTTAACTAACATCGTAATTTTTTGTTACTCAACTGACATCGTGGGGTAAAAATTTACCCCAAATGACATCTTTATAAAAGTATGTATTTGTTAAAAAATACTTTAGTTAATGGTTTTTATATATTAAGGTAGCATATTATGAATCTATAAATACCAAAAAAGATAACATTTGTTTAAGAAAATAGCTTCATATTATAAAATTTGGAAAATACATACCTTTTTCAAATTTTAACATTTGGCTTATAATTACTCTTCAACGAAAATCTTAATTTTAAAGGCAGGAACAAAAAAGCTTAACCTAGTCGATTACTCTTGAGTTGGTTTATTATAGATAATCACCAAAAATAGCAAATATAATATTTATAATAAAATAATGAGAGTCAAAAATCAGCAACTTTTTTGCAACAAAAATTTGGTATTCTCTCCTCATAATAAATAAAATAAAACTAATTTCTGTCATTATTCTCTTAGTAGACATAGAACACATATAATTTTATCCAATAAATGCCATTTGCATAATATCATTTTTTTACATTTATTGCAATTTTTCATGATTACTGTTTCTAGCGACGCATTTTCATCATGAATTGAAAAGTGGGCTTGAATTCAGAACATTTGGATTTTCTTGAATGGCATCGTCTTTTAGAATGTTGCCAACAATGTTTGTCGCATAAAAAACCTACTTATATTGTTTTTATTCTCAAAATAAATTTCTGTACCCGTAAAAAAAAGCACCCTTTACTAACATTGTGGGGTAAAAATTTACCCCATAGGTCTGTACAGCTCAAACGGATGATTTTTCACGCATTACGCTTCTACTACCTTATAGCGCGTGCGCTGCACTAAGAATACCTAAACGGAAAAATGTGTACCTTTACTGGGAAAAAAAAAGTGGTTTTTATGCGGCTGGGGTAAAAATTTACCCCACGATGTCAGTTAAGGGTTAAAATTATATACATAAAATTTAATAACGATACAATATAAAATAAAAATATAAAATACCGATATTAGATTAGCGTTAGGTTATCGTTTTATCGATTAAATATGACAATCAGCGTTTCGCTTAGTTTTAAGAATTCGATAACAATTGGACGTAGTTTTGCAAACGAGAACCAACCCACATTTTGGCCGAAATTGAGTTATATATGCAATTTGTTTTCTAAGCGTATGCTTTATCTCCTCAGAAAACATTGTGTCTATGATATTAAGCCAAGCCAGAGAAAAGGACAGTCGACTAGGGTACCAACCCAAAATAGCGACACATTTCAAAAGCAAAACAGACCTATGTCACACGGTACCCATGTATCTCCTTAATTTTCATTACGCAAAATAGAACTAAGCCACATGGTTCCCACAATATTTTTTTTTTAACCAAAATTAGTTTGTATTTTTTTGTTAAAGGGAACCATGATAGCTTGGTTCTATTTTGTAAATCAAATAAAATAGCATATAAAATAACCAAGAAGTTTAGTTCCATTGAGTTAATTGGACGTAGTTTTGCAAACTAGAACCAACCCACAAAAAGTCACTTTCGAGAAATTTCGATCTTTGTTTCTAAAGTGTGTAGAAATAGATAATCAAGTTATTTGAGAATAAAAACTTTACAGTGCTTAGTGAAGCATATATGACGGTATATTGAAACATGATTATTATATTTTTTCTTTGATTAACTATTTTTATTTTGATTTAAAAACCTGATGGTTCCTTATTGAAAAAATACTGTACTGTAGGTTGGTTCTTTACCTATAGCAATATGTCGAGTTTTCACAATAAAAAGGATTTAGGATGGATTTAATCAAAATAATGTATTTTTATTTATTTAAAATTATATTTTAATAAAAATAGGACAAACATACGTAGGTACCAGTTTTACAATAAAAACCCAACTACTCACAACGAGCAAAAGATTTTTTCATTTACCCTCCTCCATCATCTGCTAATCACTATCGCTCACTTCTACTTCAAAATCAGCTTCTCCAGAAAACCCATCAATGTCATCTTCAACAGTTCCATTTCCGGTAAATTTTTTGTAAAAGTCTTGTGCATCTTGGGGGATGAGATGCATCAAGCTTTTTAAGTCATTTAACTTCACTTGAGGGATGGGCTTTCCATTAGGCCAAAGCAGATCCATTAGTTCTTTGGTTAATGGGCCTGTATTCCCTCTTAAAATTTTCTTTAAATTTACTTCTATGTAGTCATCATCCAAGTTACATCTCATAAAAATTGAGAAGTCGTCTTCTTTTCTCATCATGATTTCTTTAGTATTAAGCCAAGATACCTTGGTGCCATCTGTGGCTTTTTTTCTGTTGGTTATTCTCTTTTCCAAGTTAGTGCATGACAAGAAATCTTCTTTTTTCATTCTTTGTATTGGTTTATATTTTTTCCAAGTTTCCATTATTCGCATATGGATTATATGCGAATAAAGCCCATTGCAATCTTTGGGTTGAAGGAGAAGCGGGTAGGGGAGCTCAAGAAGTAGGATCCTGTATTCTTAAACATGTAAATGAGAGGGAAAACAGGCCCATTAACCAAAGAACTAATGGATCTGCTTTGGCCTAATGGAAAGCCCATCCCTCAAGCGAAGTTAAATGACTTAAAAAGCTTGATGCATCTCATCCCCCAAGATGCACAAGACTTTTAAAAAAAATTTACCGGAAATGGAACTGTTAAAGATGACATTGATGGGTTTTCTGGAGAAGCTGATTTTGAAGTAGAAGTGGGCGATAGTGATTAGCAGATGATGGAGGAGGGTAAATGAAAAAATCTTTTGCTCGTTGTGAGTAGTTGGGTTTTTATTGTAAAACTGGTACCTACGTATGTTTGTCCTATTTTTATTAAAATATAATTTTAAATAAATAAAAATACATTATTTTGATTAAATCCATCCTAAATCCTTTTTATTGTGAAAACTCGACATATTGCTATAAAGAACCAACCTACAGTACAGTATTTTTTCAATAAGGAACCATCAGGTTTTAAATCAAAATAAATACTTAATCAAAGAAAAAATCTAATAATCATGTTTCAATATACCGTCATATATGCTTCACTAAGCACTGTAAAGTTTTTGTTCTCAAATAACTTGATTATCTATTTCTACACACTTTAGAAACAAAAATCGAAATTTCTCGAAAGTGACTTTTTGTGGGTTGGTTCTAGTTTGCAAAACTACGTCCAATTTTACGTTACCTTCATAAATATGTCCAACGTTCCAATAAAAAATGTTATATAAAACAATGAAAGAAATGTGCGTCATTTCCTCTCAGATAATATTTGATCGATTGCAAAAAGTAGGAGGTTCTTAATTCGACTTTATTTTATGTTATTTATGCAATGTTGTGCAATATCTAAATGATATACGAGTAAAAAGAAAGAGTAAACTGATTGGCTTACAGATTATGACTCACTGACCCAAGCTGGGGGCCTAGACAAGCGCCGATCGTTTGTCGCTATCGCTAAAAAAAATGTACTGAGATGACATTCGTTGTCGTTTGTTTTTCGATACCGAATGTCATCTCAGTACATTTTTTTAGCGATAGCGACAAACGATCGGCGCTTGTCTAAGCCCCCTGTACCTAAAACGCTGAACGGATTGGGTTGAAATTTAGAACACTGATAGGTTTAATGACGTAGATATCCGCTAAGAAAGGATTTTTTTATGCGGGCATAGTTGAGAGCAAGCTCTAGTAATTTGCGCTGTAAAGTTATTTTGAATTTCTTAGAAATTTTAGAAGCGTAATAATTATACTTATAACACTGCCAAGAAAAAAAATATATATATTTTTTTTTTATATTAAAACTATAACAAGCGTGCTTTTAATAAGCGTGTTTTGGTAACTTTGAATAATGAATATTTAAAAAAAAATAGCTGGCTGTGCTCTGAAAAGCCTTAGAAAAGCCATGAAAAAAAAAAATGAATATATAGAAATAATGAATGATAAAGAGATAATATTATTATGATGAGATCACAGATAATGAAAACAAAAAGAAATCTGTGAACCTTTCCTTTTTTAATTCGGTTAAAACGGAAGTTAAAATACACATTCACGTTATTTTGAAAATTCTACAGCAACAATCATGTGTCATTTACGATAATCTTATCAAATTGGGTGAGCATTATCACATTATTGATGCATTTAACATAAAAATGCTTTTAAATTGTCCGTTTTATCTTAATTTTTTGGTAGATTAACATTTTGTAGTAGTACGTGTTAAAAGTTATCAGAAATTTATGACAACATGACTTTATTTCAATAACAAATGTTTTAGTAGCTTAAAATACTTAGCTATTATCAAGATTAACATCAGTTAAAAGTTTAATGGATTTTTAAATTACTCTAGTTACCTAATATATAGGTACGAGTATAATATTAAAAAGATTTTTTTTTGAAATGGGATTCTATTTTGGTTTTCGCGTAGGTTCTTTTAGTTTATAATTTGTGTGTTTTATATTACTACAAAGAGTTATCATTCATTCATTCTTTTTCTGGGTTTATTAGTTCACTGTTAAACTTCCTAGTTTATTTATTGTTACTAGCTGCGCTCAGCGATTTTATCCGACGTAGCTTATGTGTTATGTCAGATTCTAAGCTATCTCTATAATACTCTATACCAAATTTGAGCTCAATCGGTCCACCCGTTTAGTCGTGAAGAAGTAACAAACATACACACGCACTCACAAACTTTCGCATTTACAATATTAGTGTGATTCTCAGCTTGACAAAAAATTAAATTGTAATGTAATGTAATATGTTGTAATATGTATATGTTGTTGTTGTTATGTAATGTGTTGTGTGTGTGTATTGTAATTAAATTGTATTGTAATGTATTTCAGAGGCTACAAGAGAATCACCCCTGATGATTGTCGCCACGGACTACTCCCACTACGCCATTGCATACAACTGCAAGTACGATGACAAGAAGAAGACTCATCAAGGTAAGAAATATAATTATTGGTGCCTTAGTAGACGAATGGTTCGTATTTTTTTTTATTCATTATAGGTTAACCGTTGATCTTTAGTACTTGTTGAAGCTTTAATACTAGAAATAAGAATAAGTTAGCTGTACCTCCATTCAGATTGTCCAAAACGAGCCATAAATCATTTTTAGGGAATTGTGTACGTTTTTATAATAAAATCCCTGAGGAAATAACGGGGCTCACAGAAGGTAAATTCAAAAGCCGTGTTAAAGACATATTACAAAAGAAAGCCTGTTATAAAATTAGCCAATACATAGAAGACAAAGATGCCTGGAAACCTCTGCAACCACCTGTAAATAAATTATGTAACCAAGATAATAATTGTAAACACATATTTAAAAATAGCAATCCCTATGAGTTTCTTGCTCATTCTTCTCATAGAGGTGTCTTGCGAATGAGCGGTAAATTATTAAAATAAAATGTAAAATTGACTTGCAAAAGTGCTCCATTGTAGCCTATTTGAATAAATGAATTTTGAGTTTGAGTTTGATCATGATCTGGCGTGATGTTAAGCGTCGTAAATGGTAGCAGACTAAATCTAGAAGGCGGGATTAATCTCCCCTGGCTACACTGAACATCATGGCGGAACGCGGTTATAATGATTGCTTGGCGACACAGTTTTGTCCAGTGGGTGGTAACTAGCCACGGCCGATCCGCATATTTAAAAGGAAAAATAAAAGAAAAGCGTAAATTGACTGATCTATCAACGTCTTGCTCTTCTTATATAGTGGCCACAAATCTATCTGCATCGACCGCGCCGAAAGAATTTTTGTATAGGAAAATTTTATTCTGATTAGGACGATTCGACTCCAGCAAGTGTGTGATTGAAGAGATTTTTAATCATCTTTGTCGTTCCCTCATTGCTGAGGATCCCGACCACAGGATATTCTACTCCAAAGAGCACGGTCACGGGTGGACTGGACCGCTGGATAAATATTGTCACTCCCTGCTTTTTTGACGAGGTCCGATCATCGAAACGGTGTTCTGCCCATGGTGCAGCCTTCAATGCGACCTAGAAGTTCTTAGGAATAATTTCAAAGAAGACTAACTATGACTATTATGACTAATTCATTAATAGTCTTCTGCGTCATTTTTTAAGCTTTTCTGCTGTTTTTTTTCAGTTATTATATTTATCGTAATCTTGGCGTTTGCAGCTGATTAGAGGCCACATGTAAGGCACATAGGACTTCGCGTGAGTGCTGAGTGCTCTGACGTGGTTAATTCAATGCCAGACTAATGCCTAACTCTGACGTCACAAGTTTATCACCACACCCATGTTTGCTACTCCACTTCCTAATAAACAAGTATTAACAGATTACGAAGAATCGCACCTGTTATTAATATACTTTACTGCTTTTAATTAGAGCATTGGTCTTTACATAGAACTCGGGGATTCACCGTTTTGAGTCGAGTACACAAGAGTTAAATAATAGAAGTGTTCATTCATTTTGCCTACATTTGTACTAAGCTTTTGCGTATTAATGATTAAAGCTACATGAAAGATATAATAAGTTCAACTTAAAAAAAATAATTCCTAAAAAGAACGACAAAGCTTTTTTTTTAGCTTTTACTGCATATCATGCAGTAGGTATGAACTGCACAAGAATAATACTTCATACGAAAAATTTGTGGTGCGTTTTCCTCGACGTTGTAACTTTCCGGACATCAACCGAATAATAAACTGCCGCAAGTCATTAGTCAGTCATTCATTGGATGCTCAGCACCTTTAGACTACGTTGCGGTCGGCCCTAGCGACCTTTTCCTCCTTTTTCTTTTCATTTTTTTAAGGCTTCTGTAGTAATTTATCTCAATTATTGGCAACCTTGGTAAAAGAGCGCGAGGAATGAAAGGAGGAAAGTGGAGAGGAGTGGAGTTAAACGGACGAATGAGCCTTTACCTTGCATTGGGACGAAATTGGCTTAAAATACAATAAGTAAAACCATTTTGTATATGTTACGGTTAAACGAAGTGCGGCTACACCAAGATTAGCCGGTTAAACCTAGGTGTAGCCAACCGCAGTTTGTTAAAGTTAGGTGTAGAAGATTTATTTTCGGCCTCACGCGTTTAAAACGTGAGACAAGCTGTTATCAACATGTTTAGTTGTTTTTGTATGGTGATTGTCATAAAATTAGCGCTTAGTATTTCTTAATGATGAACTGAGAACTCAGGAATAAGGACAAGTCTGATCTGGTGCTTCGCCGGCTGCTACCGCAGCACGCTCGCTTAACCTAACCAACTGATGTCGGTCTGCACTAAACTTCGTTATAAAAACAAGTTTTTTTTTGCCTATCATTTTGTTCACACCAAACTTTAACCGACTGCGGTCTACCCCTATGTTTAACCGGCTAAACGTAGGTATAGCCGCACTTCGGATTTAAGCCGAAACAAATATCATGTTTAAGTTGGACAAGTTTTCGACCGTGGATTTACAGAGCTATAAAATCAGTGTCACTGGATCTCAGTTAATTACGAACCACTCATAGCATTGTGATTCAAGAGTGTGTAATAATAATATCAAAAATATAACTGTACATATTATAATCATTAAAATATTTATTGTTGTCATGAATAGCAGATCTACTTATTACTTTTGGTTATCGCTCACGTTGCGTTACATGCTGGAATTTATTTGTTATCTTTGAGAATACCTATAATTATAATAATTAATTATAATTTAAAGCTTGCAGTCGTTTTTCGGTTGTCTTTTGTTTATGTTGTGTAGGAATTTTTTAAAATAAATATTCTAAAAATTCAAGAAGTGTGTTATCTCAGAAATTAATATCATTATTAGTCCAGTAAAAGAAGAAATGTGGATCGAAAAGTCGAAAGCAGAAAAACTAACTTAGTAACATTGTTTGGACTAGTTAGGAGATAAACATACTAAAAGTCCCCACCCCTCCGAGGTGAGCCCGAGGGGGGGGGGAGGCCGAAGAAGGTCCCATTTTTAGGTTTTTTGCTTATATGTCAAAAACCGTGCGTTATACGATATTTTGGTGTACTACATTATTAAACCTCATAAAATTTTCTACAACTTTGGCCTTGACACTTTTTATCTATCTCCAATCGTTGTCCAGCTATGAGCTTCCAAACATGGTCTATTTTGAAGACGCTTAAATTAGTTTTCCATACAAAGTCGGTAAAAAAATCTTACAAATAAAATTTGACCAACTTCTGGTTGTCGTATCATAAGGAATTTTTGCAAATGTCTAGAAATCTGATGACAGTTTAATAATCTGGTACCACTGAGCTGATCTGATGATGAAGCCAGGAGGTGTCTACTGAAACTCTTCAATGGCTATTAGTAAAACCGGCGACTTTAGGCTCATTACATTCGGATTGATAAGACGTAGGCACCTCCTGGTCCCTTATCAGACCCTCGACAGCAAGTGTTATGAAAAAGTCTCATCGATTCGAATGTAATGTGCCCAAATTCGACGGGTTTACTAATAGCCATTGAAGAGTTTCATTAGACACCTCCTGGCTCCATCATCAGATCAGCTCAGTGGTACCAGATTATTAAACTGTCATCAGATTTCTAGACATTTGCAAAGTTTCATTATGATACGACAACCAGAAGTTGGTCAAATTTTATTTGTAAGATTTTTATACCGACTTTGTATGGAAAACTAATTTAAGCGTCTTCAAAATAGACCATGTTTGGAAGCTCATAGCTGGACAACGATTGGAGATAGATAAAAAGTATCAAGGTTGAAGTTGTAGAAAATTTTATGAGGTTTAATAATGTGGTACAACAAAATATCGTATAACGCACAGTTTTTGACATATAAGCAAAAAACCTAAAAATGGGACCTTCTTCGGCCTCCCCCCCCTCGGGCTCACCTCGGAGGGGTGGGGACTTTTAGTATGTTTATCTCCTAACTAGTCCAAACAAAGTTCTTAAGTTGGTTTTTCTGCTTTCGACTTTTCGATCCACATACCCTTTTTGGGCACTCATTGACTGGACTATATAGAAGATTCACCTATTTAAGATTAATAAAAACCTAATACATTCCTATAAGCTAAAGATTTTCAATAAATGTATTGTCTGTGGTACTAAGCAGTGAATTTTGACCCTAGTAAACTCAATGCTTGTTAGCATTAATTGATCTGGACGTAGGCCTCCTCCATGGCACACCACTCAACTCGGTCCCTCGTCTTCCACCTCCACCCACTCCCATCGACACTTCAGATATCATCGCCCCATCTCGACCATGGCCGTTACACTTCGTTATATTAGATATTGCTGAACAATATAAAAACAAGTGAAATTTAAAAAATACTTTTTAAAAACAAGCTTTAATTATTGTTATCATCTTGCATCATAAAGTACTCGTCAAGACGAATCAAATGAGCCCAAACTCGATGGGGTTGCGTTGTTTTATGACAGAGTTCCTTTGGCCACCTTCCAGCTCCATCATCAGATCAGCTCGATGTCATAAAAATATTGCATTGTCATCCGATTTACACACGCATGCAAATTTTCAGCTCAATTCGAAACCGGGAAGTGGGTCAAATTAAACTTGCAAGATTTGATTACAGACAGACAGACAGACAGACAACAGATAGGTGAAAGTAATATAAAGCTTGTAATAAAAACGGATATTGCAACAACGTAAAGAAATGCAAATAACACGAGAGACTATGCGTATTGTGTAATCTAAATCAGGATGAAAATTAAAAACGATACTTCAATATTAAATAGTTTTTATTTAATTTTTCATTCAACAAATACGAATTAACCTGTGTACTATAAGCCTTTCTAACATAAATTGGTATATATGTAGGTGCGGTACATACATTAGTAAAATGCATCGATATCGAAAAGATAACATTGTTTTTGTCGTTTCATACTATTGTATCAAAACATGTTATCTTAACACCTATGTAAATACCACTTAAGAAGTTAAAAACTGAAGTACTTTTGATATTTGAAAGTGAGGTCTTAATCCATCATCCAGGCTATCAGAGCATAAATTGCCGTACCATGAACAAACGTGAGCAGATGATGACGAATTTCTAATCATTGCTGAGGGCCTATTAGTTATCCCCAAACGATATGTAAAACACTAGAATCTATATATGCTGTGGCGTTCGTCAAGAGGTCCGTCTCAATGGACAGCCGGTAAAAATCGTTGACAATTTTAAGTATCTTGGCCATATCGTAAATTCTAGTCTGAAAGACGATGGTGATATAGAGCGACAAAGACGTTCGCTATGTGCAGTAGGGAATATGATTACCTGAAAATTCTTCAAAGCTGCTTCTGACGTGAAAATTACATTACTAAAGTCCTTCTGTCAGAGTTTCTATACGTGCCAGCTCTGGACAAAATACACGAAAAAATCTCATGATACTATCCGGGTGGCCTACAATAACGTCTTCAGACACCTGATGGGTCTGAAGTAGCATTGTAGCGCCTCCGGGATGTTCACTGAGGTAAGAGTTGACTCTTTCAATGCAATACAGCGAAAACGAATAGCTATGTTCATGTCCAGGGTTGGCACGTGCAGAAATAAGATAATAAAAAGTTTGGCAGATAGGCTGCCGCTGACTGAAACGTATCGACGATGGCTCGACATTGTAACATAAAAGGAATTGATGAAACATGTGAAATTTTAAAAATACTTTTTAAAAACAAGCTTTATTTTATTATTATTATCTTGCATCATAAAGTACTCGTGAAGACGAATCAAATGAGCCCAAACTCGATGGCGTTGCGTTGTTTTATGACAAAGTTCCTTTGGCCACCTTCCAGCTCCATCATCAGATCAGCTCAGCTCAATTGGAAACCGGGAAGTGGGTCAAATTTAACTTGCAAGATTTGATTACAGACAGACAGACAGACAGACAGACAGACAGACAGACAGACAGACAGACAGACAGACAGACAACAGACAGGTGAAAGTAATATAAAGCTTGTAAAATTACCATTAATATGGTATTTAATTGTTTATTAACTTAATTTTATTAGATTTTACTATGGATCATACTGTGTCTGCAATAAAGATATTTTTTTTTTATAGACAAAATTGCGTACATTATTTGCTTAAACCTCCTCATTAAAATGAGTAAAATAACAAACGCAGCAATGTACATTGAATTTGTCATCAATCGTAGTGGGTGAGAATTAGCCAATAGGCCCTCAGATATTATATGCGCTGATAGGCTAATTAGATGGGGGAAGACCTACCCCTCACGTTCTAAAATTTAAAAATCCCCTAAGTTTAAAAATGTATTTTTACTATCAACATCATCAGCCTACTTTCGTCTACTGCTGAACATAGCACGCCACGCCGGTCCTATGTCCTCCTTCGATCATTCCTATCATTCTCTGGTTATCGTCGCCCCATCTCACCCAAGGGGACCTTACACTACGTCCACCAAAACTTGATCGCCGCTCCAGAATTCGTCTCGGTTAAAGCATAGCATTATAAGCGGTTAGCGGTTCTGCGTTAAATGAGATCAGCCCATGCCACTTCAGCTTGCTAATCCTTTCGGCTGTCGGTAACTCTGGTTATCGGGTGAATCACTTTATTTTTGTTTGAACCCATGTAAAATTATTTAATTTTACAAATTTTTAATTGACGAAAAATACGCATTAGGTACACTTATCTATATTTGTTTTGTTATCCATTTTTGGGCATTGTTGTTATCATATTGAACGGTATAATGGACGCTCGCCTTCACGACTTGTGATTCACGTAGATCGTGGCGAATAATCTCTTCGTGATAAAGCGATTGGAACAGAATTTTAAATGCCTAGATTGCAATAATGATGTCATGCCGGATCTAAATCAATTTACTTGATATCGTTACAATAAACAAATAAAAATACTTCTTGCCTGAGTCCCAATAAATTGAGCTATACTTGGGTACCTAAAACTCTTGATTTATTTTCTGACTCTTTTTTCTTGTCTCTGTATCTTATCTTCGCAATTCAATTTGCCATAAAATATATCTCTATTAAAGACCGCTGGGCGCGTTTGCCCGATCAATGTGTTATTCTTGGGTTTTTTAAACTACCTACAAAGCAAGGTCCGGTTTTATATTTAAAAAAAAACAGAAAACTGATATCAGCTGGAATAATGATCACAATGAGTACCAAATTCTTCAAATGTAAATCAATATATATTAAAGTAAATATTCTTTTTCAGACAAAATCTGGATCATGTCAAGGAGCAAGAAGCTCGAGGGTGAAGCTAAGACAGCCGTCGACAACTTCCTGAAAGAGCACTCTAAAGAAATCGACCAATCCAAGCTGGTCACCACGGATTTCTCTGACGAAGCCTGCAAGTATGAGAGCACCACCACTGTTACTGACCCAGCAAAACATTGAAGACTGAAGATGAAGTGATAGCTTTACTTTTAAACATTTCGACCCCAAATTTCCAGATTCCATTGACTTTAAAGCCGGTGATACAATTTCAATGTCAAATCCTCACTCAAGTGCTTTTGACATTTTGTTTTGCTTGTAAATTAGATGTGTGCGCGATCTTTCAACAATAAAAGTAATAGTAGGATATGCTATCCATCACACCGCGCAGCTAAGGGTTCAAGAACTCCTACGCCGCGCCGTAAAAATATAGTCGTGTTAGTTAAATTGCCAGTCCAGATTTTACAGTCACCGAGGCCGAAAACGGTCAGGACGACATCATAAAATAAGACTTTGTGTCAACATAATTTGAGCGAGGGTTTGGCCTGTAAAACATACTCTTATTGTAGTTCCCTTATTCATAGTTTATTGTAATATTTCTAATTCTTTCTTAAGTTGAGATTCATATTGATGGCATGATTACGTGACACATTATTTATTGATCAAATAAATTGCATTATTATTTATCCATTCTAGATTGATTTTCGTTAAATGAACTCATCATCAATTCTTCACATGTTATAATTTTTTTTTTCCTGTAATATAAAATGTTAGATATAGACAACCTTAAGAGTATTATATAAACCAAAGAAATTATTATTCAAATATCTATAAACTTTTCCTATACAAGATTTATCAATTTGTCTGTCATTATCATTTTTATTATTTAATTGATCGGATTTGTGATATCATACATTGGAAATATTAGCATTAATTCTTAGTTTAATAAAAAATATGTTCTAATACGGTGTTCTTTTTTTTTTATTCATTAGCCTTTGACCACAATCTAGCTTAATATAAAGCGATGATGCGACCGACACATGGTAGCAAACTAAACCTAGAAGGCGAGATGAATCCCTTCCTGGCTACACATAGCATCATATCGGAACACGGTCGTAATGACCGCTTGGCGACACGGTTTTCTCCAGTGGGTGGTAACTAGCTACGGCCAAAGCCTACCACCAGTAAAGCGTCCAATTTTTTATCAATTTCAATCCAGTCTAGACATGGTCAAGTCCGGTACAGGCATTGCTTAAGTCCGGTCCGGTACAGTCCATGGTCAAGTCCGTTACGGCTCATTGTCAAGTCCGGTCTGGTCCAGATCATTGTCAAGTCCGGTACGGGCCAATAGCCTATGTTAAATCCGGTCCAGTACAGTCCATAGTCAAGTGCAGTCTGGTCCAAACCATGGTCAAGTCTACTGAGATTATCTGTCTATCTCATCATCATGGAGACAAAACTACTGAAACTAGAATACAATTTTTGAAACCATTGCGAGTGTTCTTCTTAACTTAAGCAATAAACGGCACAATTTACGTTTAATATATTGTTGATCGATTATTTTAACTTAATGCTACAATAGCATTTTCTACCAGTTGCCCCAAGGCTGGAGAAAATGTACTAGAACTATAGGGGGGCTGACAAACAGTAGGAAAAGTGTTGTTGTTAACTTATTACTACAAATCTTAAAAATAACTAGACTACTTATAATAATTATAATATATCTAATACATTAAAATATATATAAATAAATACATACATAAATAACATTTACTATCGATTGTTATATCAATTGTTGTTTGGGACAATTATTTTGTCCTTCACCAGGAGTTCACGCCTGCAGTACCCGACGCTCACCGTTTTGTTTATTTAGTTATGAAGAACACTTGCTATAGTTTTTAAAATCGTATATTTCCTTTCTGTTTTTATGGTAGAAACAAATGTAGTCTCAAAAATTTCAAAGAATATTTAATTGATAAAATAACCTTAAATGTAAATCACATATTAAAATAATGATCACAGTCAAACGTTAGAAGTTTCCATCCATCTACCAAAAGTTGGTGGAAAAGGAGTCGATGTCTTGCTTGATGTTAAAAGCGCAGCTGTTCTCACTGAAATCCTTGAAGACGAAGCCTTTCCTGTGTTCAGCAAGTTCAGAGTACTTGGAGAGGGCGTCTTCTACCTTCCTCAGGTTCTGACCGTCCAACTTCTCTTTGCTTCGGGTGAGGACCCACGCGAACACTGAAAAGTTAATGGTGTATATTAAAGTGTTTGGTTTGAAATGGCGTAATTAATGAATTCCCGTTTATATAATGTAGATAGATAAAAACTCTGTATCTCTTTATTGAAACACTACAAAATGATTATCACACAATAGATAATTATTATCTTGGTGCAGCTATTGGTGATGTTATTGCTAATAACGATCCCTAATGAAATAATGCAAATAGCTATTTTGAATGCAAAACTTCTTCAAATTCATTGTCTCCATAAATAAATGTAATTATTGTAATATACCTACATAATAATAAGAAACAGTTAACGCTAAAAATAAAAAGTATTGTTTAAAATAAGCGATTTAGATCTGATTTGATACTGGTATCTTACCATAGTGCATCCTGGCCTTCCTTCCCATATTCTTGCAAGTGTAGGTGATAGCATAGTTGTCATAGTCCGTAGTCAGGATGAAGAATGGATACTGGTGGACGTTATCTGAAATTATAATTATATTAATGACTACCTACCTAATCTATATTTCTGGAATAAAAACCTAACAGAAATCCTACAAAAGGAAGATCTTATCACAAAAAACTATAGTGATATCTATGTATTATCTGCTTTACATGTAGTCCAGTCAATTTAGACATTCGAAGTTACATAAAGTCCCAACAAGCTGAATTTCTGTGAAGTTGTTCAAAACATAATTAGAAACAATGTCTAGAAGTTCCCCATCATTCCCCTGTAAGGAAAAAATTTAATTCAAGATCAAAGGTCAAAACAATGAGTTTTTCGCGGTTTTTGAGCAAAACGGTAAGTTTTATCATAAAAACATCTTAGACAAAATTGTAGATCATAAAATTGTCTACAAAAAATTAGGCTCAAACTATGTCTAAACCAAATTGTAGCTTAATGGGGTCATTAGTTACTGATTTCGTATTCAAACATTGACCTCCTTTATCCCGCCTTAGAGGTTGATTTTTGGAATAAAAAGTATCCCATATCATTTTTTAGGACTTGGTCTACCTTTGTACCAAATTTCAGCTCAATAGGGCCAGCGGTTCTAAATTTACCATACAAACTTTGACCCCCCCTTACCCCCTCTTTAAAGTTAAATTGTGTCATAAAAACTATTCAATATTCCTCAACACAATCCCAACAATCGTTTTACAAAATTTCAGCTCAATCGGGTAAACGGTTACGGATTTGCATACAAACGTTTTTCGGGAATAATTCCTTTTCCTGAGGGAATTTCAAAAAATCGCTTCTTATTGCACGATGAAATCTTCCAAGGAATACGCTGTCCAAATTTCAGCTCAATTCGTCCGGCCGTTTGGGCTGTGCGTTGATAGCACGAAAGTGTACGAACGATTTTATATAAGAGATTACAACTTTTTGAATCGTTATATCTCAAAAACGGTGGCTCGTAGAAAAAAAAGTATTAAATATTTTTTTGTAGACAATTTTATGATCTACAATTTTATCTAAGATATTTTTATGATAAAACTTACCGTTTTGCTGAAAATCGCGAAAAACTTATTTTTTTACCTTTGACCTTGAATTAATTTTTTTCCTTACAGGGGAATGATGGGGAACTTCTAGACATTGTTTATAATTATGTTTTGAACAACTTTACAAAAATTCAGCTTGTTGGGACTTTATGTAACTTCACTCTCATTTTTGGTCTAAATTGACCGGGCTAATGTTGAAAAACATTGGTCAATGAAGGACTATAAAATGAAATAGTAGGCAATCATTAAGCCATAATACAGCTCAGCAGTAGTAAGTCTAAACGAATCCAAAATTTTAAAAAGCATTTAGACGTTGAGCTTGATCATCTCCTAGTGTAAAAAGTTAAGGAAGAGAGGCAAAATAATGTTATTTTTCTGAGCTTACCACCACTTTCGTAGCTGACCACAAACTTGGCCATATTCCCAGCATCAAAAGTAGGATCTACTCTAGCAAAATACGTCTTCTGAGTCCTATTTCCAAGTTCAAGGTCAGGATCAACGTAAGTCTCTCTCAGGGTGTAGCCAAGGTTATCCTCCTGGAACTCCAGGGTAGCACAATCGTTGATGGTACGGTTGTCGCTGGCGAAACTGGCCACGTTGTACCAGTGACCTGAAAACTGAAGGTGATTTGGAAAGTATTAAAGTTCTATACTAACCCTCTTTAAATAAATCATCATCGTTCTTTTAATGCTAGAGAATAATAATGGCTGATATCTTTTCAAAGTGTGTAAACTAGTTAGGAATGTACCGACAAGTATAAATTATTAACTTCTGTTCAGATCAAGTAAAACTGTCAGTGTTGTCAGGGTTTCACATAGTTTTTGTAATGGAACCTGTATTGACATCGGAGCTAAAATCTACGCATTTATATGATTTATATATATTTGCTTAGTTTGTATTATTAAAACCAGTTTCTTATTATTTCGCCAGATGTGATGATGTCACAAGTATTTAAGCAGTTAAAACACTTACTCGAGTATAATCCAAACTCTCCTGAAGTTTAACATCGGGGCAATCTCCCAGAAGTGTGTAATTCGTCGTCATATTCTGACACCAAGCACTAGCTAGGATTAAACACACTATTGTATACAAAATCATGTTAATGCACCACAGAATGCCTTTGAAACTTGACACTAAGCCGCAATTGATCCAGATAATGGGTAAAGACTGGGAGTGTGTCCAATCTGGCTCTACAACTGCGAATGTGGGTCTTTTCCACGGAATAAGTAGATTAGAGGAATGGCTATTATTAGAAGTGATAGTTCCCCATAGCTCAATTCGAATGCTTGGCTCACAAGCTTCCAAAATCGCCAAAAGTTTCAATCATAGGGATACATTTCAAATGGTCTACCTTAAGCGCTCTGCGGACTGAACATCTATTTCAGCAACTGGGACTGGCAACGTTTTCACAACTTTCTAGCAACTAGTTGTTTTATAAATCTATAACCGCTGTTGAACTTTAATTTATCCAGCTTGCCAATTTAAGGTATGTTCAATGTAGCTATTGTATTAGGATATCCTAATATGAAACAGAAAGTTGTCATGAAGTAATGTCTAGCAATTTGCCAGTTCCATATAGTTACTGCAATAGTTACTCTCTCTATGAAGCGCCTTCATCGTTTGCTATTCTCTGTCACTGTCTGGGGCGACGAAGACTTCGATACAATTATTTTTTTATACTTCAACAGAACGGCATACACATTAATAACACTAGTAGCCCAATCCGAATGTAATAAGCCTAAACTCGCCGGTTTTACTAATAGCCATTGATGAGTTTCAGTAGACACCTCCTGGCTCCATCATCACATCAGCTCAGTAGTACCAGATTATTAAATTGTCATCAGATTTCTAGACATTTGCAGAGTTTCATTATGATACGACAACCAGAAGTTGGTCAAATTTTATTTGTAAGATTTTTTTACTGACTTTGTATGGAAAACTAATTTAAGCGTTTTCAAAATAGACCATGTTTGAAAGCTCATAGCTGGACAACGATTGGAGATAAATAAAAAGTGTTAAGGCCGAAGTTGTAGAAAACTTTATGAGGTTTAATAATGTAGCACAACAAAATATCGTACAACGCACAGTTTTCGACATATAAGCAAAAAACCTAAAAATGGGACCTTCTACGGCCTCCCCCCCCCCTCGGGCTCACCTCGGAGGGGTGGGGACTTTTAGTATGTTTATCTCCTAACTAGTCCAAACAAAGTTACTAAGTTAGTTTTTCTGCTTTCGACTTTTCGATCCACATTTCTTCTTTTACTGGACTATAGGTATTAAGATAAGGTAAAAATATTAAAAATAATAGCCAAATGCTAAAACAACTATGAAGGTAGATTTAATCATACAAAGTATTCTGTGGTCTCGCCCCACGCGGTAATTATTCAATCTGAGAACCCCTTTGTATTTGATATAGGTGGACATGTAAATTGCATGCAGAATTGTGAATATCCTTATGAATAGAATACGGGGGTCTAGACATCTGAATAGTTAGCCTTGGTCTAATAACTAAGTTTTGAGTCCATATAAAAAAAATGGTTGGATGATAGTCAAGGTTGATAAAAATACATTATAAAGTTTGTGTATACTATTATTACATAGAACTCTAAAAAATCACATACATAGATAAAGATAAAAATTGAATTGCAAAATTTCCATTTTTCTTCACGTACAGTGCACTCTCCATCTGCTGTATGATTTAAGTAAAGTAAATTTATAAAAAAGCTATTCCATACATAACACTATTGTATTTCATTTTCCTCAGTACTATTAGAATTAACGGCCTGTACATGAGCCGTCCAATGGAAACCACATTTGTCTTCTCTCTGTTCTACTCCTTGTAAATAGGCGACGTTTGCATTTGGTATAGTGTTCAGCTCTTCTGTTGCTTTTTGGTAATATTCTTCAGGTAACGTTGAGTTTCTTGAGAGTATCCATGCTGAAACTGATAAATATCAGATATTAGCAATAACGAAATCACTATAATATAGTACAAAATAAAGTTGCTTAGCACGTCTGTCTGTCCCTATGTATGCTAATATCTTTAAAACTACGCAACGGTTTTTGATAGATAGAGTGTTCCAAGAGGAAGGTTTTTATGTATAATACATGCGTAATAAAGTAGAAGAACACTGGTAATTTTCTATTAAGTGCAACGAAGTGCGCTCGGGTCCACTAGTCATTTATAAGATACATTGGACGGGTTATGTTTCAAAATTAGGCAATGACCTCTGTACCTCCTGATCATTTCTGACGGCTTAGTTCCTTACCCTTTAATAGCGATTGCTTGTCCCGTCCTCCCCATAATATGAGCTTTTTGATCCAGGAAAAAAATAACATCTTCAAATCATTATCATACACCGCGGGGAGCAGGTATATGGGAGTCCCATTAAAAAATCGCGATCGCCACCTCGCGCTCCATTCTAACTCATTTTTTGTATAGCAGACTAAACAAGCGTTTGACCGCAATCTTACCTGTTGTCTCATTTATTGTATAATTTTGTGTGACACCTATTAGTAGTAAAATTTGCCCACAGCTTGTCCAAAATGCCGCAGTATCCGGCCAGTTTTACTTTATACTGGTTTTTGACCAACGTCGGCAAGTCGAATTCTGGAGCGCAGTGTTGGATTTCCTCGAGTTCTACAAGTCTAACCTTCAGGTACGGTGCTCAAAGTTAGACCTGTACTGGTTCAAATTATTAATCCATACAAAGGCTACTTACTGTATTTAATGCCAATTTCTTCGTTATTTCTGCACCCATACACTAGAGCGTAGTTGTCATAATCAGTAGATATCACAGTCAATGGTATCCCCATGGGGTCTGAAATATCCAAAAAATATAATATTAGACACTCTTATTTTCAAAACTATCTAGTTTCGAAAATAAGAGTACACCCTTATTTGGACGAAAATTTTGAGGCATACCAACACCCCGATGGTCAACCTATTTGATAATATACTTATAAAAATACGTATACGGCTGGAAAGTGTGGCGTAAACATAAAAAGGCCATGCTATGGGTAGAATCGGGCTGAACTCAACGGTTTTACCTATTGAATAACTAGTAGTTCGCCGCGAACTGGGACCTCGCAGACCCAATTTCCCTCAAAATAGGTATACATGGGTAAAAAGTTATAAGTATCTACGAAATATAATTGTATGGAAACTTTAACCTATTATATTCGTAAAAGGAAAGGAAAATGCCAAAATTGAAAGTAATGTTAAAACTCAAAATACGTAACGGATATACATTAAAAAAATCTTTATCTTTATGAAAGGTTATGTGTGTATTCACTTGCAGAAAATAATAGAATAAAATAATAAATATTACTATAGTCTTTAAAAAAAATCTCAAAAAATCTTCATAGTTTGTAGCACTTGTTTACGAAGAAGTTGCCAATGCAGTGGACATTAGAATAATTGAAATTGGGAAAAAATATCTAGCTTTACTTGTGTTATACAGCAAATTTACAACAGTTATTATATTGATATTGTAGCTAATTCTATAACATTTTTGTCGTAGCAGCCGATGATGACTTAGACTTGGAGCGAGAACGCAGAGCTATGACAGTCACGCGTAACATCTAGGCTCGCAGGTTTTCAAGATGTATCTACAGCTACTGAGCAAGACAAAGTGTCCTTGTTCAAGGCATTATCAGACTTTTTATACGTGCAGCTCGTCGATCACATTTGCACTTTCCATCAGGTGGGATAATGTGATCAAACGTAGGCCTAATTATTAATTATTTTTTTAAACAAAAGACTTGTGGATGAACTTTACAAACTACAACTTTACAAAAAACGGATCTTTGGCGCTGTCTCGAAAGTCGAAAGTAGAAAAACTAACTTAGGAACTTTGTTTGGACTATTCAGAACATAAACATACTAAAAGTCCCCACTCATCCTTGGTGAGCCCGAGGGGAGGGGGGGGGGGAGGCCGAAGAAGGTTCCATTTTTAGGTTTTTTGCTTATGCCAATTCGAGTGTAATGTGCCCAAACTCGACGGGTTTACTAATAGCCATTGAAGAGGTTCAGTAAACACCTCCTGGCTCCATCATCAGATCAGCTCAGTGGTACCAAATTATTGAACTGTCATCATATTTCTAGACATTTACAAAGTTTCATTATGGTACGACAACCAGAAGTTGGTCAAATATTACTTACTTATATAAGATTTTTTTACCGACTTTGTATGGAAAACTAATTTCAGCATCTTAAAAATAGACCATGTTTGGAAGCTCATAGCTGGACGATGGATATAGATAAAAAGTGTTAAAGCCAAAGTTGTAGGAAATTTCAAAGCTTTTATAATGTAGTACAACAAAATATCGTACTACGCCCAGTTTTTGACATTTAGGCAAAAAACCTAAAAATGGGACCTTCTTCGGCCCCCCCACCCCTCGGGATCACCTCGGAGGGGTGGGAACTTTTAGTATGTTAATCTCCTGAATAGTCCAAACAAAGTTCCTAAGTTAGATTTTTCTGCTTTCGACTTTTCGATCCACATGCCTCTTTTGGGCACTCATTGACTGGACTACTATTTGAATAAAAAATGGGTTTAAGTTTCACCCGCACGATCATTTAAATTCATAATATTTTGAGTAAGTCAACATAGCTATTTACTTATCCGTTAGGGAACCGAACCTAGGACCGAATTATCAAAAATGTATGAAATGACGTATTACGTCGTATCGATTTTTGACAATTTGGTCTTTGGTTCGGTTCCCTGACGGAAAACTGAATATCCCTGTAGTTCTCATAATATTATAATCGATAAACATTGTAATTTTGTATTCTCTATAACTCTACAACCCTTGCACCGATTTGGCTCATTTTTGGACGTGAGAATTCTTTTAGTTTGTACTACCTGTTTAAAAAGTTTTATCAAGACTGGATCATCGGTTTCATTGTTATAAAGCAATCTCTTTAACTCTTGAACCCTTCGACCGATTTGGCTCATGTTCGAACTTAAAAATTCTATGGATTTATATTACGCGTTTGCAAAGTTTCATGCAGATTGGACCATTGGTTTTCCAGTTATCGCGTAACAAACATACATACAAACATAAACTTTGGCTAATATATTTGTGTCGCTTATAAAAAATGTGTATATGTTAGAAAAAAAAATATCAGCGGTCCAGTTTTGAAATAATCGTCAGACCTATCGTAAAGACTTTAAGTCACCTATATCTCTGCAACCCTGTAACCTATTTAGCTAATTTTTTCACTTAAATTATCCAATTAACCTTCTTAACTTGTGTGTAAAATTTCATTTAATTTGGATTAATCGTTTTCAAGTAAACATCGACCAAACTTGAGCATCAGAGGTCAAGCGTTAAACTGGTCCAAACGCAGGCATTTCGCGGCTTTCGACTCTAAGACCTCGCTTCGCTCGGTCGATTATTATAGTATCCCCTGCGTTATTTATTAAGGTTCTACATTTGCTACATATCGCCGAACTGTAAACCCACATAATATATCGAAATAAACATTTTTTTAAATATTTAAATTGAATTTTAGCGAATAGTACCTAACTTTTAGTGTTAGCAAACTAAATACCTATAGGAAACAATAAATATTGGTAAAGTCCACATTCCCTCAGAAAGATTTATTAATGGTGCGAAGTTGCCAGCACCAACTAGTTCCTCATTTTACATTTTAGATATATTTTTTATTATTAATCTCACCTATATTACTTTCTTGTATAACAAAAACAGCATCATCCCCAGGATAATAAGTACTGTTCACGTGCAAAACGAACTGTATTCCATCCCTTATGAAAACGTGTTCTATTTCGATCCTTCGCCCGCAATACTGGATGCGTTTGTATGCGCAGGAGCCGTAATCTTCGTACCAGGTTGGAAAACGGGACACTTCGTACCAAGTGCCGAGGAACTGGAAAATGGAGAATTATGCATTTCAACACACATATTACAGCATTTTTGTTACGTATAATATGGCCTAGTAATCGTACATCTGGCTTGCGATCCGAAAATTCTTGGTTCAATCAGCCCTCCACTCAACCTGTGTTTACAAGATTTTGATCAGATGAAGAGATCTCAGGATGTGCCAAATTTTCGCCTGGACTCTACCTTGTTTAGGAAGACTTTCGCGTCTTTCCTATACCTGTGTGTTCCTTTACTTATAACTGTGGGTTTCGTATAATGAGATACGTAGGATCTTCTTTAGTCTTTATTTTCATGATTTGACTCTGATAGTGTAAATAACTCTACTTAAACTGCCACTAGAGGTACGTCCAGTTCTGTTGGAGTATAAACCCTAATAATAATAATTCTTATTCTATTAATGCGTTGTGTAATAGTTATTGTGACGTCTTTCTGAAAATATGTTTTCGACGCAAATAGTTTTTGTACATTAGAGGTATAGTAAAAATGTAAATTACCCACATTGCACAGTGGTTTATTTACAAAAACTGCCAGCAGTATTTTACATTTACGTTTTTTTAAATTATTCTTAATAATTTACCTGCTACCCAAATCAAACCATATTCATTAAAGCCACTTTGCACAAATGTTCAAAATACATCATCATCATCAGCTCACGTTCGTCCACTGCTGTACATAAGCCCCGCATGGCACGCCACTCATCTTAGTCTTTGACGGATCAAATGCTGACAAACATAGAAAAAGGGTAGGTAACTTACAACTACAAAGCATAACAATAAATAGACTAGTACATACCCTTTCCAAAGAAAAATACTTCATAGTCTCCACCTCAGCACACGTTCCAAACTGAATCACTTGGCTATCACACACATTTCTTAAAGAAATTAATAAAATACACACACTAAGCCATTTGTGATACATCTTGTTTAATAATTCCTAGCAGATTAAGACGTGTTACGCTAAAACTCTAGTCATATTTTTATCTCAAACTTATCTCTATCTATCGGTGAAAACCCATTGATAGTCGTGTCTTTTCAAATGAAATATACACCCAGTATGGGAGACCTCACTCAGTTTTTTTCTTGTAATTCGCCTATATATTAGGCAATTTATTAAAAACTTGAATATTGAAAATTATTAAAGGATTACAAATTGAAGTTGTAATCTCTAGCCTTTTGCATCTATAAAAAATGATTTAAACAGCGTCCATATTAAAGGTTCGACACTTACGAAGCATGGCTAGTAAGCCCGATACGGAACGCTTCACCAGGAACACAATTCGTCTGTACACTTTGCGGTCGACGTTGAAGTTGTAATAGTCTAATTGCTGTAGAACCGATAACCATTCCATGCTTCATGAGGTTTGGAGTAGATAATGCGTTTCAGCAAACGTAGATAGATAGATACATATATATAACACTTTAATAGAATACAAAAAAATATACAAAAAAGAACTTAATAACTAAAACAATATAAAAAACTAAGTGTTACAATTGGCGGTCTTATCGCTAATAGCGATCTCTTCCAGACAACCATGTAGGGAGAGGAGAAAATAAATTCACTTAGGTTGTTGGTGTGATGCAAATTAACAGAGAAAAAAGTAATGTAGTGTGTGTAGTGGAGTAATGTAGTATTTACTGCGTTTCAGAAAACGAAATCTTTAGCGGGGTGTTCGGTCGTGTATTCGGTGGGATACAAGTAGTAATTTGAAGAAGAATACGCATCTAAGCCTATTGTGTCCAGCAATGACAAACGTGGGCTGATGATGATGAAAAAAAAAAATAACACATCTGAAAATTTCATTGTTTTTTTTGAGTTTGCTCTTTAACTCGACGCTGGCAAAATACGAGTACAGCTGTGTGTTGCCATAATTAACAATAATGAATAATACAGTTTAATTATTATATTATTGAAAATAAAGTTTGCACGATATTAAAATATGTACAAGTGAAGATCTTTGGGTTACCGTTTCATAACAACTGTTAAAATTTGATAAAAAGTGACAATCTAAGCATTTCCTGAAGTATTTCCTGCCCTTACTGCTTTATCGTGAGTCATACAAAAGATTTATCTCCACTATCGATGTGAAGAGCAGACTTCTGAAATTGATAATATTGTTTGTTTTTTACGAAACTTGAATAAAAAGAAATACTGACTCTTTACATACGCTAGAATGAGACTCACTTGTTAATTCTTAACTTGAAAACTGCACGACTAATAATTTTGATAAAATGTAAATGGGCATCTGGAAAACTGGTAAATACTCTTTGAAAAAAAAAAAGGAATCGGTTGGGGTGTCTACTAGTAATCGTTTTCATGTCGATTAGACATAAAAACTTAACAAAACTACTTGGCTCGGTTAATAGTTATCCTACTTTTTCCCTAGTTGTCCCTAGATTTGAATCGTAACTGGGCCAAACATTCAAGAATCAAATCAGAGAAGAGTAGATCAGTTATGTCAATGCGTGCTACAACTAAATAAAGTTGTCTAGCTTAGTTAAAAATCAGATGACCAAATAAAACCATGACGAAAAGATCTCAACCCATCAAATTATTGAAACAAAACTAATTGTAAAGTTTCCGTATCACAAAAAACCAAACTCTATAAAGGACCTCACTCTTCACGTTCCATCTCATTTGTCAGCCTTCCGCGGTCGTGTTAGTATTGTGACAAGGTTCCAAAATGTTGGTTTTTAGTTTGGTTATAGGACTCTTGGGTTTTCACGTGGCAGCTGTGGTCAGGAATGCGAGCTGTCCAGAAGTGACGCCACGGGAACTGAATTGGAAAGAAGTAAGTACCTTGTAAGTTTCAAGTAAAAAATAAGCAATTATAAACTGGAGGTTAAAATATAATTAAAGTAAGCCCATTTAATGGATTTCTGTTCTACTTATCTGGTTGAATTGAACTAAAGGTACCTATTGATTGGAAAACAAGCATCTAGCAATAGGTCATTTTAATAACTATTTAGAAGAAATAGGATTTCATTAAATACTTATTGTGAAACAAAAAAAAAAGTGAATTGTAGAATGCGTTGGGCGTGTTCACCTAAGCAGTAATAATGATAGCTAGCTTATGCTTGCACCTTTACCCACGTAGCAAAATAAATAAATATTTCAGGACGTTTCACACAGCGCCACCTAACCCCAAACTAAGCAACTTAATGCTTGTTATTATGGTGGTTAGGATAAAGGATATAATACTTATATACTTTTCTTTTGTAAATACATACTTATAATAGATATTAAAACCACCCAGACCAGAAACAAATATCTGTGGATCACACAAACATTTGTCCCATGCGGGAATCGAACCCGCAACCTTCTGCGTTACAGGCGGGTATTAGCCCACCGCGCCACAGAGGTCGTCAAAATCCTTCCTTAGCGGAGGTCTACGTCATAAAATCTATTTGTTTCCTTAAGGGGGGGTAAGGTCAAATCATACAAAAAAAGCCATGTTTTCGTGATTTTTTTTCTGACGACACAGTTAAAATTTCTTTACTCAACCAATGGTACATTAAAGTATGATATTCGAAGAGTGTTTCATCAAATTTGTACAAAGAAATATTAAAAAATACGGCAATGGCAGCAATTGTTCGGACGTGTCTCGAAAAAAGGTGAATTGCGGTGCCCCTCATAACTTGGTGCTGGATCATCTGAAATAAAAAAATCAAAGTTTATTCGTTAGATAATGGGTGATTCCTGAGAGTCAAAATTTTACGTGTCTGGGGGAATAAACTACCCGTAACATAAAAATTCTACCCAAAGGTATTTTTTTCCTGTTAGTCTAAGGTTCAATCTACTTAATGCATGATAGACATCAGGTTATATTTAGCTGCAAGTATCTAAAAAAAAATGTAAAAGCCCTGAAATTTGATTACCGTGGGCTGTCCCTTACACATTTTCGGAACTAAATATATTTTTTACACTAATTTATAAAAGGAATTTAATTAATTCCTGTGATCAAAGCTGTAAAGGGTGAACTGTTATATGATCAAAAAAATACGCGAAGGCTGTACTCAGCGTAGTTTTAGAAAAAATAACAAATTTAGGTTTGTCCCCGGACAAAAAGTGATTCCCATGGCGCGCGACATAACTACCCACATTTCACAAACCACAATACTTAGAAGCTTGTACGCACGCTATTGGCTAACTTCGATTGCGCTCTAAACATAGTGAAGAGAGGCTCCTCCTCTCGTTGTTATAAACTGGATTTACGAAGGTGAGAAATTGATTACCGTGGTTTTGGTTCACTAGATCATTGATTACCTTTTCCATGTTTAAACATATTTTTTTATCCATTACGGTTTTTTGACTAGGGTGTGCAGTTAGTAAAAGGGTATTGTTTATCATATATTTTATTAATTTTGGTCTATAATTATGGTATTTAAAAATATTGACAAAAAACTATACAATTTTGATTTACATGGTATTGATTCTCATGGTATTTTACCACGGTGATCAATTTTCCTCTGAGTTTTCTTGCGCATTCTTTCACTTTTTACCCAACTACAGCAAAGCCGCAGGTATGGAAGTGATTTTGACAGTTTATATTTGTATATTTCATTATTTCAGATTTTTTTTTTATATTGTATACATCAGATTTTTTTATATTGTACTATAGTAGACATACCACATTAAAAAGTCGCTCAGCGAGCTATGGAGAGGGCTATACTCGGGGTTTCTCTACGTGATCGAATCAGGAATGAGGAGATGAACCAAAGTCACTGACATATCTCCGCGGATCAGGAAGCTGAAGTGGTAATGGGCAGGCCACATAGCACGTAGAGCGAATGGCTGATGGGGTCGAAAAGTGTTCAAGTGGCTACTACAGGCAAGCAAACGCAGCGTAGAACGTCTACCCACAAATGTGGCAGACGACCTTATTTAGGTCGCTGAAAGACGCTTGAAGCAGGTCGCTTTCAACACCAGTGTTATATATGGAGGTCTAAAGGGGAGGTTTATGTTCAGCAGTAGACGTCTTATGGCTGAGATGATGTATGATGAAAAAATAAAACGAAACTATGGGCTGACTGCAACTTTTAGTCCAGATTAACCTAACTAATGATAAATGTACAATCTGATGACAGCTTCTGGAGTGAATCCAGTGAATCTGATGATTAATATATAGAGAGCCAATATAGACCTTTTTAATACTTTATGTTTGGTGTATATCTGTTTGGATCACCGTTTTTAATCATTTCTATTTTATATGATTAGTATGTAGAGGTCAATATTTAAATAATAACATAGAATTCAAACAAAATTGTTTTAATTTTGATTCCCATGCCACACTTTATTGATTCCCGTGGCACCAAAAATTGAAATTTAAATATCTTCTGAACAAAACAAGTTATAATGATGCCTATTTGATTGATGTAATTATAATTATGGGAAATTTGATGTTTTACATGTAAAATGCAATAATACTTTGATTTAAAATCTGCCACGGAAATCACTTAAATACGCCCGATCTCAGGATTTACCCTAATAGTTTTCCCCAGGTAACGCTGTCGAGTTTTTTTTTTTCCAATTTTTTTCATTTTTTTTAACACTTTGAAGTGAAAAACGCAATTTTGTGGGAAAAAATCGGCTAATTTGTTATTGCGAAATCAAAATTATGAACAAAAAAAAAAAAACTCGACAGCGTTACCTCGTAAATGATGTACAGAAATAGTGTTTAAAATTTCAAAAGGATCGGTGCAGTAGTTTTGGAGTTATCAGGGGCACCGACTTTGAAAACGTGAGTTGTGGGAAAAACGCTTTAAAGTTTTAAACACAAAAAAATCTAGTTGAAACGTTTATAAGCGAATTTTATCGACATACCTCACACTGAGTCATCAATGCCAGGTCCATAGAGGATGTTGCTATCATCGATGATGTCTAATGCATCTTTTTGCTCCTGCCTACGACGAACCCTGCCTTCTTTGGTTTGTCGTCCAGCTTCCTGCTCTGCTCGGCTTATGCGTGTGGAGTCAGTGGATCGCGCCCAGTCATGAGCGCTTGATCCAGTACTGATTTCCATGTCTTGCATGAAGGTGAGTAAAGCAAATGAACCTTCATTGAAGACACTGGCTGCCACATAAGCTGCAATTTCAACGACGACAGAGGTTCCACTCAAGTGCTTCGGTGAGATTTTCCAAATAAGTTGGTTCAAACTCTCATTGTTGTTCTGCGTGAAGCCTCCGACACATCGCTCCAGGAGGGCATCTTTGCTCAGATCTTCGTAGATAGGCTTGATTGCATCCAAAACATCCTCGGGAAGAGCACAATACGTGTGTTTGAACGAATCCAATGCATTAGCAGCTGCAGCTTTTTGCCATTCGCACCAGGAGTCCGCGCCGCTCGGGCATTTTTCGTGCTGTGGATTTTCGTCCGTCGAACTATAGTGAAAGAACGTTGCCCAGATAGCGTTCTTCATATTTTTTACGGAATCAGAGTGACGTCTGATAGCCAGTCCGTAGTATACCGTCAATTTATCGATAATTTTGGCCGTAAGCTTCCCTTTACCAGACAGACTCTTTCTTTTGATTTTCTTTCCAGCCTTAGTTTCGGTATCTACAACGGTCTTTTTGACTATTTCACGTAGACGAGTGCCCATTCTTTTTTGAACATGTCCTACACATTCTTTTTTTGTTATCAAAAAGTCATCACCATAAGGTTTAGAATTCACTAACCCGGAGTAAGCTTTGGAGTCACCGTCGCCGATATAGTTGCGATATCGTACACCATTATTTACCGAGCGTTGAAACATTGTTTTTATGGCTTCGACCTCCATATTTCCAGCTGCACCAGTATGATTTGCCCGACAGTTTCCAGTATCTACATGAGCTTCATGCCATTCTTCGTATTCGGCAGAGTTTAATTTGTGTTCCCAAATTTTACATTCGTGGCAGTATGAACTTTTGACGAGAATGTCAAGAACTTTACCAGTAAAGTGACCGATTAGCGAGGTGACGCCGAATAAAGATGAGTAGCCTCTTTTTTTCCATGTTCCGTCGCCTGATACACTGAGTTCGTCGGCATCTTCAGTTTTTTTTTCTTCGGCTGTTGCTGCTCTTTCTTCTTTTGTAGCAGATGAAAAAAATCGATTCGCTACTTCTCTTATAGTCGAGCACATTTTCTTCAGGTAATTATCGTAAGTCGGTCTTGATAAAAATGAACTGGACAAATCCATCAAGCCGCAGAACTTTTCACAGCCAACTAATCCAAGGCCTAATATCCTCATCACGAAGACAAACCGATAATTCACTTCGTAAATACCAGAGTTTATTCGTGCACTAGACGAAACGTTTGTAATTTGTTTACAACTTTCGCACGACACTTTGATGTGAAATCCAAGACCTTCTTTCTTAGTCGAATCAAAATTTACTTTTCCATCACACTTCACACACTTCACTAGCGTAGCAATTGTTGCAAAGACCAATAAAAAATCAATTATCCTATAATGTTGTTCAAGATTCTCCCTAATTTGATCTTCAACGGTCATTTTTATTTTTTTAGCTGACGTGCTTTTTGTCGTAATGTATTCGCTTTTCCGTTTGTGGGGAGGTAAAATTTTTTTGGGTCGATGTAATCTCGAACTAGCTGATTGTCTATCAGACCTTCCAATTTTTTTTGGCATTTTTGTAATAATTTAACAACAAAAATGAATGAAAACGGAGCTGAAATTATGCGAAAATAAGAACACGTGGGTACGTCTGCTCGATAGGATATTTCCTGCTGACTGAATTTTGTACGTCACACTGACAAAGTATACAAACCAGGTATAAACCCGTTGGTCCTTGCCTTGAAATTTCAATAAATAGAACTGGGAGGTAAGGTACTACATTGATAGAGAGCGAAACATCTGCCGGGTAACAATAGCGCGCTCGGGTCGGGGCGCTCGGGTCGGGGCGCTCGGGTCGGTTCGGGTATAGGTACAAAAATCCGGCAGGTATAAAAATACTCATAACTTCGTCAATTTTGCTCCAATTAACTTGAAATTTTGACTCAATATTTTTCAGATATTACGGATTCAATTTCGAAAATAAAAAAAAATGCAAAAAAAAAAACTTAAATACCTTACCCCCCCTTAATTTCAACTCGATCCAAACAGGGATTTGGGCTGTGCGTTGATAGATCAGTCACTCTTGCCTTTTATAAATTTAGATAAAAAACACAAAGATTGTGCTTAGTGTCAAAAGTTGCATATAAGTGTGAATCAATTCACGGTGAATTCACCCTTTCTGTAGAAGTTCTTAGGCCAAAACTTAGAAAAAAGTGTAAAAATAGATTAGAATGTAGAAAAACTGCTTGGCTCAGCTTCTTTAAAACCCATGGAACATATTCCAGATGGACGGCACCTGGTACCTAGCAGCGGTAGCCACTGATCTCAATGCGTCAGGCGACTGTGCCATGGTCACCTTCGAGCATCAGGACACGCTGGGCGTCTCCATCAATTGGATAACCAACAATACTGCGCGGTTCTACAACGGGTCGGTCGCTTTGATACCGGACCCTAATAGTAATAGTACTGGAGACTTGCTACAGGTTACTTATAATGGTGAGTTCTTAAGATATCTACTAAAAATTCACTGAAAGGCCAATGGGTTATTCCAAGCTTTTAAATTTAAGCTCAAATAAAATGAAATTTATTGATATATTAATTACCGACGATATCTCATCATAATCATCTTCCTGTCTTTATCATCCGTCATATTATATTCATTCACTCCATTAGCACGCCTATCGTCTTTCACACAGTTCATCCAAACTTTTTAGGGCATCCCCATCCCTCATGTTATCTATTATTATTATTGTCAGCCTGTAGGATCTTACAAACAAGTCTAAGGCTTCCATATCCTCGCTCCCTCTGTTACGATCTAGAGCTATGATGATTACCATCCTACCGCATGGAGAGTAGAGATTATTTCGTCATCTCTTCTTTGGTCTGCTACGTGGCCATCTGGTAATATGCGACGGACATACAGCTAATGTTTTTAGCGGTTACTGTGGCAGAATTTCATCTCTGGTTCATTTTCTTGTAAAACAAAATAGTTTTCATCATAATAATAACATTATTGTACAGTGGAGAGTCTTGCCCTTGGCTTATTGATAGTGAAAATTCATATAGAGCTAGATTTTGGTCATTTATTTTATATTAACTTATATTTACAGATCAAAAGAAGGAAACATACGCATTCCTAGACATCAACTATGAGCACTACGCAGTTGTTTTCGCCTGTTACGACAATGACGATGGAAATAGCAGTACTTGTAAGTTTTTTTAATTATTTTAGTTTTACGTTATTTTATAAGAGCATGCTGATAATATTAAACATCCATTATAATATTAAAATAAATATACAAAATTTCAACTCTTATTATATCTCTTATTATCTTAGGGGTAGAATTTACGAAAACTATCTCTTATTAGGTACTTATCTTGGCAGTATATGGAATATTCGTTCCAAATTTCATCATTCTAGTTGCAAGGGTTTCGTCTCCACGGTGATGAGGCAGTAAATTACCACTTCATTTAGGTACCTAAAGGTATTATTATTAGGTTGGCCACACAACCTATATGTTACAGGTTCAGGTCGCCAAAATAAAATCTGCAACATGGCATATGACCTAACGAATGCCAAATTTAAATTTTGTTAATTCTTACAGAATTTCAATTAAGAATTAAAATGATTACACAAATGTCTCACCAAATTAAAATTCTGTAACCACATTAAGACTCAATCATTACCAGTAGGTTATTTTCAAGTATAATTTAATTTTCGCGCACACTTTTTACAAACAAACAGAAGTAATTTTCCGCTCGGATAGATGCGGGCGGTCGCATGGAAAACCGCGCGATGCTAAACTGGACCAATTAAATGTTTTGATTGGGTTTTTTGGACGAGTTTCAACTGTTTTTCCGATTGTCATTTATTTTTCCGATTTAAAATAAATGCGATTAAGGAAAACCCGGCGTTAAATTTTAAGTTAACTATTTGTACACGAGAAAACTACATAATTATATCAGTATTATATAGATTTTAGTTGAATATAAGGTCGTTGAAGCTTCGAATTGTTTCTATTATTATAAGGCAATATTAAATTTAATAAAATTTGGTATATAATATAATATTATGTAGGTAGCTTAGTCTTCAGAAAAATCGCATAGGGTAAAAATAACTGTTCTCAGAGGGGACCCTCTGAGCACAGCTTGGCACGAGAACAAAAACAATCGAGGCTACTAAATTAGTACTTTTCTTACAGATGAAATATGGAAAATGACTAGATCACCGCACCTCAAAAGCACGGATGCAGCCAAAATTGACTCGGCCATAGCCAACTACAGCCTACAAGACACGACGTTCATACCTTTCAATAACACCGAAGACACTTGCTGGGTCAATTCTGGCAGTAGTATCTATACTGCGTCACTTTTTGTGACGTCATTTGCTGCTCTTTCACTGTTTAGGAGGATGTATTAATTCGAAAAGAGAAGCAGAAAGCGGAAAAAAAGCAATTTCTACAAAAATTCAAAATTTGATCAATTCTATTGTCAAATGGGATAGACTCAGCTTTGTGCGGCACAGGGAGAAACCACTGCGCAGCGCTGGTTTTCAGTCTATCTCATACGCCGCGAGCGCTGATGTTAGTAGAGTAGTTACAAAACTAGTTTCAGCGGGGTTTCTCACACATCAAAAAAGTTAAGACTGGCTTACAGGTAATTAAACATTCACAAGATTTATTATTACAAATAAATATATGATGGGTTCTATGTATTTCTCATCTACAGGCGATGCCAACCGCTCACTTTCATGCGGGTTTCTGCTAATGGGTCTGTCTCTAACATAATCAGGAGATTTTGAAAATTTGGAATTGCCTTAAAGTCAGATTTAATTTCAATGTTGTAGATATAAGTTATTTATATAAGTTTTTAATAAAATTAAATCATTGTTTGTAATAAAATACAAATGCATTTTAATTTTGGCGACCTCTAGCGGCATTATTGTAAACTGTTTACATTTCGCAGCTCTACCGAATTGAGAACCATATCCTTTGTGAAGTAGATAAAAACTGAAGGAGATAACGATTGAAATTGTTTATTAGAGTTTAGATAGAGGGCTCTTTTACTCGTATTTATTTTATACTAGCTACGTTCAGCGGTTTCCCCGTTCAAAAGTATAGCATATTATGCTATCCCAGGGCTAAACTATCCAAAAAAAAAATATTACATTATGATTTGTTTTGTTTCGACCAAGGATGGTTATGTAGTATTTTTATGTTATTTTTATAATAATATTATTAATTATATCTGTCTAGAAGTTGCTGATTGTGTATAAAAAGAATCTGTGTTTTCTTCGCGCTAAAATTTGGCATGTATGTAGATGACTTATACTCTGCCTCTGGGGTAGGTAGGCTTTTTAGCGAGTAAAACCGCTGGGCATATCTTGTTTATGTACAACTAAAACAAAAAAGTTAGCCAAAGTCTAGATACGAAAAGTCTAATAATTAATTTACAGACTTTCTAAACAAACTAATAATTGAGTTAGATTGCCAGAATAACTAAACGCCTCAAGTGGCAAAGGAAAAACCTAAACACAAAATCGGCTGTCTTCGAAACTAAGTTAATCCGCGGCAATTGTTACTGTGAGCCGAGAAAGTTCCACCGAGTTTAGACACTCGTTGACTTTTATAGCAGTTTTTACACCCACGAGCTGCCTTCGACTTCGGTTTCCTACAAACCATTGGCGATTTGTATTGGAGGGGACAGTGACTGAGGTTGCGCGGGTCCGAGTATATTATTTACCCATCATAATATTATTTTATCCCAGATGTTTTTTAAAGTCGTGTCCTCGCCAATTGGCGTCTTCTCAATCATTTTTATCCTTTCCCTCGAAAACTGATGAGACGAAGCCAATCCTATGAGCAATGTGATTTTCGGAGGCTGGGTTCTAATTTCGTAGGTTTGGTAATTCTGTTCTCATTTCGATACGTTATTTTATAGTCCCTAACGGTGATATAGTATGAATTATTAGGTTAATTATTTCTGGTGGGTTGCGATCTAAAATTTAAACGTAATTTATTCATTGTCGCGCTTTAATTTTGATCGTACGTACCTAATTTTAAGAACGACATTATAGAAGTTTTGTTACTGTTCAATAGTATAGATTGATTTCACACAAACTCTGGACCATTGGGTATTTGCTCCTCTTACTCAGGGTAAACTCATCTTTATTCTTTAAGCTTTAATGCTCATTTTCCAATGACAAAAGTGTAAATTTGTGTAATGTACCGTAGTAGAGTTTGATTACGGTATAGCCGTAGGTGAATGGGTAATGGTAAAGAGCCGATGTCGGTATTCTTTAGGTGTTCTGTGATAACGAGTTGGCCAATTTGTTTTTATTTAGCTATTCTGCACTGTTTTGGTTCCTTAATCATTTAGATTATAAAGGGTTTGGAATAAAGAGATCTAGCCAGCCCCACTGCGTCACCAGTTTCCACTTTTTGAATGAGAAATTGTATGCAAGTATTTGCACGAATTAGAGTTTGGGCTTTAGAGACAAATACTCACACCCTGAACTGGAAGAAGTTGTTTATGTCACTTAAAGTCAATGAAAAGCTAACCTCTAAATAAATAAAAATATTAGAATAGAATAGAATAGAATAGAAAACTCTTTATTGTTCACACAAATACAACAATATAAACTTAGAACTAAGATTACACAGAAAGAAGTGTTACAATTGGCGGTCTTATCGCTAATAGCGATCTCTTCCAGACAACCAAGCAGGGAAAGGAAATACATAAAAATAGAGCCTAGAGAGAAATAGAGTCTTTTATATATTCTTATACCTTCAAAATATGAGAACAATAATACGAGTAACTAAACAAAACTATCGAAATAACTAATACCACATTCAAATCAAAAACTCATCAACCAAAACGTATTTAATGAACATTGTCACAAGCACTGAAACTATTAATATTCAGGTTAGTTCACAGCAAATTGAAAACTGTGCTTTGGGAATAAAGCTGCGTTATAAATATAAACAAGTTAAACTAAGGCTGCGCAAATATTGGCGGAACGCTGCAATTTTACTCTCATCATTTTTAATAAAAAATTGTTTGTATAGAGGTAGAAATAAACGACTATTTTTGGAATGTAGGGCCTGTCTCTATTGATACGGTTTTTTTTATAAAATATAGAAATATAATTTCGTTTTGGATGAGCAGTTGAAGTTTATGATAAACAATAGGTAATACTACACCACCACCTAACCCATGTGAATTTCAATATTTCTCCTCTCCCTGCACGGTTGTCTGGAAGAGATCGCTATTAGCGATAAGACCGCCAATTGTAACACATAGCTTTTGTATTGTTTTAGTTTTTAAGTTGTTTTTGTACATTGTCTTTTGTGTTCCAATAAAGGGTTATCTATCTTTCTAATACTAATATTATAAATGCGAAAGTGTGGATGTGTGAATGTTTGTGTTTGTTACCGCTTCACGCCTAAGCGAATGAACCAAATGAGCTGAATATACGTAGCTAAGACCCTGGAATAATATATGGCTTTTCAGGGATTAAAACCACTGGACACAGTTAGTATTGGTTAGGTAGTTGGATAATAAATTATTAAAAAAAAAAAAAATTCGGACTTAAGTCATCTAGGTGTCTATTGTCTTAATCCATATTGTTTAGAATAAAGAAGAACATAAAGTATATTTTCCATTTTATTAAACCACAACTACTCACATTAGCTAAACAAAACCACGCAGAGCAAATATTAATCACATAAAATCGCTGACAATTAACAGTTTCCAAAATGAACATCACAAAAGAAGTCCTACTGCTTTATAACCAATCAAATTTAAGAGACACCCATCCAGACTTTAGGAAGCATAAAATCTCTCGATTTGGAACCAGACATTTTCGAATTCAACACAGGACGTACGTCGTTAATTCCGAAATTCGCAGATAGCAAATCATAATAAAGATAATCCATACACATCCCTCGCGAGTATCATCGTTAACTTAGATTAGGAGCTTACTCACGTTTGGCTAAGGCTGGTTTGTTACACAGATATCCAATAATAATAATAATAATTGGGGTTTATACTCCAACAGAACAGGTTACCCTACTTACACTGTCAGAGTCAAATCACAATTTATAGGTTGTGTGGCCAACCTATATGTTGCAGTTTCAGGTCGCCGAGATTCCTACAAGGCCTGCATCATGACCTAACGACTGCCTCCTACATATCTTATAGGAAACAGCCAGGACCCATGATTTTACGTGCCTTCCGAAACACGGTAGCGTCCAGTCGAAAAGCTTTTGCCACACTGAGATTTGACCAAGGGCCTCCGAATCACAAGCTGGACGTAATACCACTGAGCCACGAACGCTACATACTAATAAAAATGTAAGACACCAAAAATAGCTTGAACCACATAAGACATAATGTCTTTCAGAGACATTCTTAGGTAGGGGGCTTATACTCTACTCGTACTTACAAATGTATATATTATCATCCATACATATAATAAGAATGGAAATTTCTCCCCATTCATTGTGATCCTTTACTAAGGTGAACTGTGAAAATACGCATATGAACAAAACGACGCGAAAAAGTCGCTTGCGCGATCTAGATCGTAAAACATTTTGTCAATTTTTCCTAGGGAAACGTAAAATAAAATAATAAAATAAATAATAATCATTTATATCGGACACATCGCCCCTAATTTACATCAAAATTTCGAAGTAAAAGTAATAGAATATAAAGTAAATTCAATTCAAAAAAATCAAAAAGCAAAAAGTGCGACAAACTAAAAATACGCCATCTATCGATGTGGCCATAAACGAAAATTTACCAGAGTAGTTTTATTAGGCTTAATTTGTAAAAAGGTTATTACTTATGTGTGATAAAACGGCACAACCGAATTGTATGCAGTTTTCGCTAAAACGTTGCAAATTTCTCTAATTTGTAAATAGTATTGGTTTTATTTAAATCGGTTTTTAAATAAAAGAGTTATATCTATCTAAAGATTTACTTATCTATTATATAAAATCGTTCGTACACTTTTGTTCTATCAACGCACAGCCCAAACGGCTGGACGGATTGAGCTGAAATTTGGACAGCGTATTCGTAAGAAGATTTCATCGTGCAATAAGAAGCGATTTTTTAAAATTCCCTCAGGAACAGGAATTATTCCCGAAAAACGAATGTATGCAAATCCGTAACCGCTGAACCGATTAAGCCGAAATTTTGTAAAACGATAGTTGGGATTGTGATTAGAAACATCAAATAGTTTTTTTGTCAGAAATTTACTTTTTAGGGGGGTAAAGGGGGGTCGAAGTTTGTATGGAAAATTTAGAACCGCTGACCCTATTGAGCTGAAATTTGGTACAGAGATAGATTGAGTCCTAAAAAATTGAATGGTATACTTTTTATTCCAAAAATCAACCTCTAAGGCGGGATAAAGGAGGTCAAAGTTAGAATAGGAAATCGGTAACCGCTTCTTTGTTTAAGCTGAAATTTAAACCAGCGTGTTCTTTAGGTAACGAAGGCGACGTATAAAAAGGGATTTTTGCAAAATTCTTCCGGGAACGGGAATTATTCCCGAAAAACGTTTGTATGCAAATCCGTAACCGCTGAACCGATTAAGCTGAAATTTTGTAAAACGATTGTTTAGATTGTGTTTAGGAACATTAATTTTTTTTTTTTGACGAAAATTAACATTTAAGGGGGGGTAAAGGGGGGTCGAAATTTGTATGGAAAATTTAAAACCGCTGACCCTATTGAGCTGAAATTTGGTACAGAGGTAGATTGAGTCCTAAAAAATTGTATGGTATACTTTTTATTCCAAAAATCAACCTCTAAGGCGGGATAAAGGAGGTCAAACTTAGAATAGGAAATCGGTAACCGCTTCTTTGTTTAAGCTGAAATTTAAACCAGCGTGTTCTTTAGGTAACGAAGGCGACCTATAAAAAGGGATTTTTGCAAAATTCCTCCGGGAACGGGAATTATTCCCGAAAAATGTTTGTATGCAAATCCGTAACCGCTGAACCGATTGAGCTGAAATTTTGTAAAACGTTTGTTTAGATCGTGTTTAGGAACATTAATTTTTTTTTGACGAAAATTAACTTTTAAGGGGGGGTAAAGGGGGGTCGAAATTTGTATGGAAAATTTAAAACCGCTGACCCCATTGAGCTGAAATTTGGTACAGTGGGAGATTGAGTCCTAAAAAATGATATGGGATACTTTTTATCCCAGAAATCAACCTTGAAGGGGGAAGAGGGGGGGGGGGGGGGTAGAAGTTTGAGTAGAAAATCAGTAACCGGCCATCTTTTAAAGCTCAAATTTGAACAGCGTATTTTTTATGTAACGTAGATGACCGATAAAAAGGGATTTTGCAAAATTTCCACGGGAATGGGAATTAATTCTAAAAAACGTTTGTATCCAAATCTGTAACCGCTGAACTGATTGAGCTGATATTTTGTAAAACGATTGTCTGAAGTGTGTAGGAACATTGAATAGTTTTTATGTCAGAAATTAACTTTTAAGGGGGGTAAAGGGGGGGTCAAAGTTTGTATGGGAAATTTAGAACCGCTGACCCTATTGAGCTTAAATTTGGTACAGCGGTAGATCTAATCCTAAAAAATGATATGCAATACTTTTTTCCCAGAAATCAACTTTTAAGGCAAAAAAGGGGGGTGCAAGTTTGTGTAAAAAATCGTTAGCCGCTTCTTTGTTTTTGCTGAAATTTGGACAGCGTGTTCTTAGTTACATAAACTAAGACGACCGATAAAAAGGGATTTTGTGAAATTCTTACAGGAACGGGAATTATTCCCAAAAAACTTTTGTGTGCAAATCCGTAACCGCTAAACCAATTAAGCTGAAATTTTGTAAAATGATGGTTTGAGTTTTGTTAAGGAAATTTTTAATAGTTTTTATATCAGAAATCAACTTATAAGGGGGGGTCAAAGTTTGTATGGGAAATTTAGAACCGCTGCGCTGATCCTATTCAGCTTAAATTAATTTAGTGCAGAGGTTGATTGAGTCCTAAAAAATGGGATACTATTTATCCCAGAAATCTACATTAAAGAGGAGGAAAGGGGGGGGGGGGGGGGGGTGCAAGTTTGCGTAAGAAATCGTTAACCGCTTCTTTATTTGAGCTGAAATTTGGATAGCGTGTTTTTAGGTGGTTTTGGCGACTCACGAGAAGGGCTTTTGCTAAATTCCCACTGGAACGGCATTTATTTACAAAAAACAATTGTATGCAAATCCGTAACAACTAAACCGATTGAATCGAAATTTTGTAAATTCATGGTTTGAGTTGTGTTTAGGAACATTAAATATTTATTTTGACAGAAATTAATGGGAAATTTAGAACCGCTGACCCTATTGCGCTTAAATTTGATACAAAGGTAGATTAAGTCTTAAAAAAAGATATGGGATACTTTTTATCCCAGAAATCAACCTTTGAGGGGAGGAAAGAGGGATCCAGTTTGTGTAGGAAAGGTAACCGCTTCTTCGTTTTAGCTAAAATTTGGACAACGTATTCTTTATGTAACGTAGGCGACCGATAAGAAGGGATTTTGTGAAATTCTCACCAGAACAGGAATTTTTTCACAAAAACGTTTGCATGGAAATTAGTAACCGCTGAACCGAAAATGAGCTGATATTTTGTTAAGTTCTGTTAATGAATAGTTTTTTTTATGTCAGAAATTAACTTTAAGGAGACTAAGTATTAAAGGAGGGGGAAGGAGGATCAGAGATTTAATGGGAATTCAGGAACCATGGAATTGATTTGAGTCGCGGGAAGGATGGTGTGAGAAATTAGTAACGAATAATAATTTAGCTGAGGTACATTACAGTAGAGATAAGTTAAAGAGTTACCGGGAAAGGACCACAAATAGTTTTAATTCCTGAAAAGAGGCGTGAAAATTTATGAAGGCGATAAACTACCGCTCAACTGAGATAATTTGACCTCTGGGAAAGGACATAGGATTGGTTTCTACGGTAGCGAACAAAACTGCATAGAAATACCCAACCCGATATTCTTCGCTACCCACAGCGGGAGCAAATAATATATAGCCATGCCTTATTTTACGCTTACAAAGTCACGGGGATGGAAATACTATCATAGTGAACATAGCAGCACCAAATTCGCTTTATTAATTGACTCTCACGCGCAACGAAGTGCGCGCGGGTCAGCTAGTTAGCAATAAGATCACCAATTATTACACTGTTTATATTCTATTTTGTTCTTTTTTCTTGAATGTTGTATCAAATCTTCTTTCATCTTTATTTAGAATAACAAGGTTCACAAAACATTGCAGAGACGATTATGTCAGCATTAGTTAAAAACTGTGTCGCAGACATCAACGCCCACCTCCGAGGAAATTATATAAAAGTAATTCCAAAAAGTTCTATGTACATAAATATTTCATAAAACAAGTAAAATTTAAATTAAAGTCTAACAGATGTTATCTATCTATCTCATTATCGTCAAAATGTAAGCTAAGTATCAATAAAGTGTTATTTAATCTAATCTTAACTATTATCAGAGCCAGATTACAATCACAATTAGAGGTGATGTGGCCAACCTATAATTATAAACAGGTCAAGATTCCTTTTTTTTGCAACAAGACCTAGAGATTGCCTCATTTACGAGACCACTGACTAGACAACAAACCCTACAAATATCTACTCACCTTTAAATTTCAAATTCATAAATTAAAGAAAGAGTTGTAAAATGTTGTGTGTTGTTCTAGCGGTACCTACTTCCTTGACTTATCCGTAAGGAGCTTTGGCTTTCAATAATTATGTATATAGTTTTTATATTTTTCCTACATCAGCTGTTGGTCTTTAATAAATAAAAGCATCTAAATCCAATTCCTCACCAGCTCTTTAGCTATAATTTTAGCACAGTATTGACCTGTTCGATCACACGGGGCATGTTCTGGAATCACCCGCCTGGGCACGATCGCAACAATGCCCCCAAATTAAATTCTGTTATCGGTAATACCCCACGTTATTCCAATAGGGAAGTGAAGAAATATGGGGTCACAAGGGTAACTTGTCACGCACCTGAATTATATAACTAGTCTTATGCGTTTACTGAATAATATTGGGAAAAATTATTAACACGGACTTATTAATGATCCTTAGATAAGCACATATCAAAATATAATATAGGTATGCGACATGAAACTGTAATCACTAATATTATAAATGCGAAAGTTTGTAAGTGGGTGTATATGTTTGCTACTTCTTCACCAGCTTGGTGGACTGATTGAGGTGAAATTTGGTATAGAGATAGCTTAGACCCTGGAAAACATATAGGCTACAGTACAGCGGGTAAAACCGCTCGGCGCAGTTAGTATATTATATATACATAGGTTGGCTGCTCCGGATCCAATCGGTCAGCTGTTTGGACGTGGAGAATTAAACAAACACACACTCACTCACTCATACACACAAATTCTCGTGTTAATAACAATCCTATGATTTGCCAAGAACATGTTAGTTTAAAGAAATTTTTCCTCCATTTACTTTACGTAAGCGATACTCATATTATAGTCACATAGAGGTCGTCCAAGCAGGTCAAGTTGAGCTTAGAAACTGTGGCAGCAGCGAGGAAATATGAACCAGTTGCTTTTTACTTCATTTTAAGATGTTTGTATAGCTAAGCTTTGGAACTGCTGGAGAAACTATGGCTCTCTTTTCTTTTAATTAAGTTTAGGTCACAAAGTAATAATAATCCAGCACACAGAAACACTAAACTCGGCATTTACTGGACGTGATGAGATAATATAAAATTAATTGGTATTAAGATGAAAAGCACAGTAACTACGGAGAAAGTTGTATTTCAAAACAAAAGTAACACTGTGTTTTATACAGGTAATCATGATGCTTACCATGCTCAAAAGTAAGCGCTTACAATCACAATAACTCTTTAACTGGATTCTCTATATATCATAATTTACGAGTATGTGAAAATAGGCCCAAAATGAAAATGACATTATGTAGCTAGGAACGATCAAACCGTGCAAGAGAGGAGGAGCATGAATTTCAGGACTAAAATTAATATATTTATGATGAAAATAGTGTCCTGTTTTATTCTCTTTGATAGCTAATACAGATAGCAGCTTAGTTCCACGATCTCTAAAGAGTTTTCATTTAGGAGATGCATCCAGAAAGCTTGTTTCGCTCGCGTTGTTCAGAGTGAGTTCAGTGAAACGGCTTTGTTTAGAATGTAGGGTAAAAGTGTCAGGTGGAGTTTGGATTGCTGAATTTTAACTTCATTTTTGCCTGTATATTAAAGTTAAATTGATAATTGTTTCTATACCTATACTTAGTTTAGGGTTAGAAATAGGTACTCAGTACTCGTAGTTATAACAGTCTCAAAAAAAAAAAACATTACTGCATTTTTCATTCACTGAAGTCAACAAAACCATAAAGACAACCACCACAACAAAAACATAAACTACTCGTAACGTGTGTATACCTACAGTCGCTACATCTGACTTAGACGCTATATCTACATCTCTACGCTACAAATAATATTTATGATAAATTTTAAATTAAAAAATAAAATTATATTCAAATTGGGGTAATTGTTGTGTCCACTGTCCACTGACGAAACTTGAAAAAGGCTAATATCTTTTGTTTTCTATATTCTAGACCCCTTAGATATTATGTAGCATTATTACCTTATATTAATCAATTAATAATATTCTAGGTACACAACACACATCTATAAGTGCGTTATATAAAGGCACCTAGTGCACAAGTTTTCCCGCAATCGAGCCACGTTTGGTCAGGTTTTCCACGAGGATCCTTTGTTTGCAACTTTTTGTCCAAATCACGCATCGGTGTGCTCTCTACAAGGCCTCAAAGGCTGTATTTGTTCATCGCCGACAAAGAATATGTATGCAACAATGATTGGGAATGACCTTTATAACTAACCAGTCACGTAGAAGACATAATATTGTAATTTCTATATTGATTTATTGATATGATTAAAAAATTTACTGCAGAGTTTTAAGAAATATGTAAAACTAGCTACGCCCAGTACTGTAGCCTTTGTGTTTTTCCAGGGTCTAAGCTATCGATATACCAAATTTCAGCTCAATCGGTCCACCCGTTTAGGCGTGAAGAAGTAACAAACATACACTCACAAATTTATGCCTTTATAATATTAGTGTGTTTAAAAAAAAGAACCGAGGACAAAGATTCTTTCAATAGCTGTGGGCATAATACAATAATATTTTAAGAACTCCTGAACCAATTAAAGGGGAAATTAGCACTGTGCGCTAAGTTGAACTAAATAATTATATAAGACAATTAAAAATAATAATGCCTAAATTGGACTAAATTATGTAGGTAAGACAATAAAACAATAATAAAGTTCCAATTATAAGTTTCGGAGAAGTCGAGGATTAATAAATTAAAGTTGAACAATTATTATCTTAAAATATTCATTAAGGCAATATAATAAAATTATTGCTGAAAACTTTCGGCAGATTCTGACATACTCGCTTTAAGCCCGCAGCTCAATAGAATTGACCGGCTCAAAGAATCCATTCATAGTCAGATTCAACGCGATGGAAAACCCGAGTATCGAACAAAATTGTTTCGATTTCATCGTTTTGCAGCATGTTGTTTGCACAGAAGGGGAACAGAGGAAAACAAGTGAACAGCCTTTCTATTCAATATGCCCAAACTAGAAGTTGTACGAAAAAATGGGTGACAAAAGAATATAACAACAATAATAGATTGCTATCAAATGTATGTCTCTTTAATTCGACTAATATTAAATTTGCAAAAGTAAAGATCGATGTTTTTATTTACTCATTCACACCTATAAAGGTACTGTTAAATTTAATGGGCAAAAATTTTGAATGAATATAGCTTAGATCCTTGAATAACATCCAATGCTATTATCATTATTCATCAGCGGTTAACCGCTGAAAACTAAAACATACATCATCAGCGAAGTTTGACTTTATAATTTAGTATTTTTCTATGTTTATATCTTTGTTAACTTTTTTGTAAATAAACTGAAACCTGAACAAACATCTTAGCATCACCACAATACAATAATAAATTAAACATGCAGATGCGAAGTCAACCGGCGAAGAAAGAAAGTTGGAAGTGGTTGCAGGGATTGTTTTGCTCAAGCCCGGCCTGAATTGGCCGGGTGAAGACGGAAACTTTACAAAAGTGCGCAGGATGGAAAGGAAAACACGTGAAACACTGGATGAAAGTTTAGTGAACATGGTGCAATTTAATCTATGAGTCTATTCAAGCCGTAGCGTATCCAGGCTTCCTCATAGCGCAAAATGTCATGATGATGATCAGTTAAAGAAAATACAATATATCTCTAAGAAGTCTGTCTGTCCCTATGTATGCTTAAATATCTAAAACAATGCAACAGATTTTGATGCAATTTTCAACAGAGTAATTCAAGAGAAAAGTTTGTATTATGCAGACTAAATAGTTACCAGCTGAGTCTGCTCCTATTGCCTACGATGTATTTTTTCTTGTAATAATTGTACTTTTTATTATCATTGTTGTTTTTGTGTGAGAATAAATAATTTTTATTCTTATTCTTATATGTTGTTATAGTTCTAATATGCATAATTATAGTAGAATAACGCCGATAATTTTCTATTAGGCGTGACGAAGTGCGCGCGACTTCAATATAGTGGACGTAATAATAGTTATAAAAAATATGTTATATAACACAATAGTGTTTTATATAACACTATTGTGTTATATAATATTAATTAACACCAATAAATGTTGTTGAACATTTCTAACCGTGTGTCACCAACAATAAAGAAACCTAAAAATAGCACATAAAAACGTTCCTACTATAACTTATGTGGTAGGAAACGGCGTCGCGTTTCAATCCTCGAGATTCCATTCTTACTGTGTAGTTTAGATTAAAAGGCACTAGTTATTGAACTGAATGAGTTTGTGACTGGTAATGGAAAAGGAAGCGGGAAGACGTTGGATGCAGGTCGCTTCCAACCGCTATAATATGGAAGTGCAAAAGGCAGGCCTATCTTCAGCAGTGGACGTCCTATGACTGAGATGACGATGATTGGAAAAGGAAGAATATCTTAAAATACTCTACATTATATTATGCTTAAGGATATTCTTCAAATAGTCCTCAAAATATAATTAGTTTTAGTTTGCGCCCGTCGCGGACCACACTAAATTATTTCCAAACGTGGAGTGAAAAATTTGCAGTATTTTTTAATTTTTTATGCATTTATAGCCTTTGACCACGATTTCGCGGAATTTTAAGCAACAATGCGGCTGTAGAATGGTGAAATAAACCTAGTATGCGGGATAAATTCCTTCCTCGTTTTCCTAGTCTTGGTTACCTGAAACTACAATAACATAAATTAGCCACACGACCTTTGTATAATAATTGTGATTTGACTCTGTCAATATTATAATATACGTGTATATTTTTTATTTGTTAGTCCTGTAGAAAATCCTACGATATCAACAACTTACCGGGAGTAAGTACCGTTCGAAAAGGCCGACTAGGTGGGTACCCCAACAGCGCCAATTATTCTAACGCCTAAGCTGTGACGTGCTAACATTACTGTGCTTCGGTAGGAGGGCACTGTAGCTAGTGAAATTACTAGGTTAAAGAGTCTTAACATCTTATGACTTTTGAGTTAGATGCGTTGGTGCACGGAGTAATTCTTCTGATCTGTGCGTTGGTGTATTGTGCCCAGAATTTTCCATTATTGTGAAATCCTAGGTAGCTCTGATTACGATCAGCGTTATCTCTTACCAACAGGAGAGCGTCTTGCTCCTCTTCTTGCTTATAGAGGTAAGCATATTTTTTTAATATTATCATCTGCTTCTTCCCATTCTGCCAAGTCAAGATTATCCAACTAAGTCTCAACAAATATCCGCACTCTAGCGAACAATTAAAAGTACGCCCGACTGTCAAGAACACTTGTTCCTGAGCTTTCATATTATCTAAGAGCTTATGTACGTACCTGTAGTTAAGATGTAGGAAGTTTAAGATTTTCTTCACATTTGAGTGCAATGCTGAGATTGAAGTTAGCTCTTATGTCTTTGCTTAGTTTAGACAAGTGCTATATTTTAAGATTGTTCCTCAACACGTTTTTATTTATGCACCAAAATCAATAATCTTATATATTTTATTTATTTACATTATTTTATTGGAATAAATAGGAATTATAGGCTAACGCTAAAAGAGTTTTTTGTTTTTAGCTTTTCCACAATGACTGTCATCCCAGTAATTTTTTTAGCGTTAACAACAAGTGGTGGTGGGTGGGTCTGTTTTGGTGGGTTTCACAATATTGTTTTACCTATGTTTTTTTTTATTCTCATTGAACTTTTGTAAAACCACCGTCCTTCCAGTATTGTATAATTCCTCCCCTTGCACGGTTGTCTGGAAGAGATCGCACTGAGCGATAAGACCGCCAATTCAATTGTTAGCCTTAAGTTTTTTTTTAAATTGTACTTAATGTACCAATAAAGTTATGTATCTTTATCTTTATTTATCTTATGTGGTCAAACGTAGGCCTATCTATACTAATATTAGGAAAAAATTGTATGTTTGTTACGAATAAACTCAAAAACTCTTTCACCATTAGAATGCTACATTATCCCTGAATAACATAGGCTATATTATCAAATACGGCCGAAGCCGGGACGGACCGCTAGTTTATCTATAAAAAAATTATCTAAGCTAAACCTATAATAACTACCCAACATGTGCCATCCCCATTAACCACCGTCACCCATTCACCAGAATAAATTCAGCATATCTTTCTTAAACCGTATTATTTACGTTTCTCGAAGGGTCCCAACACGTATGTCCCGTTCTGTTGGACGATTTACGGCTTAAAGTACGGTACCCTAGCACGTACGATAACAAACACGGACCCCACCCTTTTTTTAGGACAATTTATTGGCGGAAAGTTGTGATCAGCCCTTGAATTTAAATAATTATTGTTACCTAGCTGTTATTACAATACTTGAATCATGTTTGATACATATAAAAATACTTTATTCTGTGACAACTCACTTGTACATCATGTAGATAATACTATGTGAAATCGAGAAGCGTGTTTTTGTTTTTATACCAAACCTTCTGCAAACACGCTTAATTTGCAATAAAATCTTTGTGTCATTTTTAAATAGGGCATATTTTCTATCTATCTATACTATTATATAAAGAGGTAATCTGACTGACTGACATATAAGTCATCATCGTACAGACAAAACCGCTGGACCGATTGAGTTGAAATTTCGACTGCGTGTTCTTTAAGTAGCGTAGGCGACCGTTAAGAAGCGATTTTGCGACATTCCCACTGGAACGGGAATTATTCCCGAAAAACGTTTGTATGCAAATCCGTAACCGCTGAACCGATTGAGCTGAAATTTTTAATGTCAGAAATTTAAGTAAAGGGGGGTTCAAGTTTGTATGGGAAATTTGGAACCGCTGAGTCTATTGAGCTAAAATTTGGTATAGTGGTAGTTTGAGTCTTGAAAAAGGATATGGGAGTTTTTATTCCCAAAATAAACATTAAAAGGGGGAGAAAGGGGGGTTCAAGTTTTTATGAAATCAGTAACTACTAAGTTTATTTAGCTTAATTTAGGTATAGATATAGCTTGAGCCTCGAGAAATGAAATATAGAATAGTTGTAATCCCAGAAGTCGGTCTTAAAAATATTGATTTATGATTTAGTGGCGGGGGAGTCCCATAATAATGTGCTGCGGAGCCTCAAGTAGTATTCGTTATTTACCTTAGCCATCTATCTTCATAATCTAATATATAAAATTCTCGTGTCACAGTTTTCGTTGCCATACTCCTCCGAAACGGCTTGACCGATTTTGATGAAATTTTTTGTGCTTATCCGGTATCTATGAGAATCGACCAACATCTATTTTTCATCCCCCTAAATGTTAGGGGTAGTCCACCCCTAATTTTTATTTTTTATGTTTTAGCCAAATTTTTTAATTTCTATTTTTTTATGATACAACATACAAAAATACATACAATCCTCAATTTTCACCCTTCTACGATCAACCCTTATTTTTTAATAGCCATTTTAGTAATTTAATCATTTTTCCTCTCCGGTCGAAAACTGATCAATCGTCATTTAATTAGTTATTTATTATTAAAATCTATGAGAATCGGCCAACATCTATTTTTCATCCCCTTAAATGTTAGGGGTAGTCCACCCCTAAATTTTTATTTTTATTTTTTAGACAAAATTTTTAATTTCTATTTTTTTTTGATACAACATACAAAAATACATACAAACGTTAATTTTCACCCTTCTACGATCAACCCTTATTTTTTAATAGCCATTTTAGTAATTTAATCATTTTTCCTCTCCGGTCGAAAACTGATCAATCGTCATTTAATTAGTTATTTATTATTAAAATCTATGAGAATAACTTAAATGTTAGGGGTAGTCCACCCCTAAATATTTATTTTTATTTTTTAAACAAAATTTTTAATTTCTATTTTTTTTTTGATACAACATACAAAAAAACATACAATCCTCAATTTTCACCCTTCTACGATCAACACTTATTTTTTAATAGCCATTTTAGTAATTTAATTATTTTTCCTCTCCGGTCGAAAACTGATCAATCGTCATTTAATTAGTTATTTATTATTAAATTATTATTTATTTATATTTTTTATTTATTATTATTTATTTATAATTTATTATTTATTTATTTATAATTTATTTATATGGCAAAACAACGTTTGCCGGGTAAGCTAGTATTATGTAATTTCATCGAATAGCTCTGCCAAATCAAAGTTCAAGGCGTAAAACATAAGGACGCAGTTCAAGTTGCACACTTCACAAATTTGAAGACATAGGCACTTTTAAGGTGAAAATTTCTATACAATTAAGTCACCTACCGGAAAACTGTAAACATTTTAAACCACAGAGTTTAATGCCCGCCTTGCGAGCACGTAAGGGCGCGCTCACACTGACAAGTGAGCCAATAAGACAGCGAGTGCGTTCGAGTGAGGTGTCGCCTCAGGCGGTGTACTATTACTCTAACAGTATGGGATTATACACGAATGCAAAATTTTAACTCAATCAGTAAACGGGAAGTGAATCAAATTAAACTTGCAATATTTGACTACAGACAGACAATGGACAGATGAAAGTCAATAAAAGCTTGTAATAATTATTTATTTATTGTGTGAATTAAAATAGCAAGCAATCTTCATAAAGAAAATTAATTTAATCAGCCACATTCGGGCACACTAAAAACTCAGCGTAAGTTCAATCCGCAACTATAGCTGAAATCGGTCAGAATCAAATAACTAAAGTTGATCTACTGTATCCACAGTTCACATGAGTCGTGAAGAGGGCCCGGACGAACGTGGTTCGTGATTGGAATTTAGAATTTTATTACATTCTACATTTTATTCGGGTATCCGATTTATAAGGGGCCGGGACTTCATTTGGTGACGAAGGTGATTCCATGTGTGCTTTATGCGATAAATCTTATATTTTTAACGAAAGTGAAAAGTTATTTTTATGCAAATAAATTGTTACTTCATGCAAATAAAATAAAGGCTCGTCTATATCTCATAACAAGATATAGACGAGCCTGATGCTCGCATGATGTGAATAATAGTGTTGGCTAGTATTTCTTTTAATTCATTATAAATAATTAGTTTGCGTTTGACCACGATCATGCGTGATGTAACCACGGTAAAGCCCAACTTTCAATACCTATAGCGAATGGAAAAAAATCGCAGATTACTAATTTTAGGCATTTGTGCCGGGCGAGTAGGTACATTATATTATAACCCTTATCCACCACCATATTTAAATAAGACCTGTTCTAAAACCTATAAAAAAAAGTTTCCGGGATTTCATAAATGAAATAACTTAATGTATGTTTAGAATGTTCAAGTATTAAATTTTAATTAAGCCTAAATGCTCATTAAAAGCGTATTACCCGGTATCACAATCTGTTGTATCCGGGAACCGCGATGCGTCCATCAAAAGCGTACAATTAAGTTTTAAATTGCCTTCATTACCATCCGATAATGCCGCGCCTGTACTTTACTATAACATTGATTGTTCAATGGAAAACAGAATCTTTACTTATAAAATAAATATTCTAATTACTAAATACATTTGGGTGATTCACGTGTAAAGTCATGTCAAAACGACTGGTTGCCTACGCGTTTATTGCAGTCAAATTGCAACAAATTAAAAAAATAACTTTTAGAATCCAAGTTTTTGTAATTAATGTAATGCTATGAGCTACGGTTGGTACGCGATTTTGCGGTCTTAGAGGCACTTGGTATGCGCTACAAGATGAACTCGCCATGCGCTACGAAATGCGCTTGCTACGCTCTACGAAATGCGCTTGCTACGCGCTACGAAATGCGCTTGCTACGCGCTACGAGATGCGCTTGCTACGCTTTATGAAATGCGCTTGCTACGCTCTACGAAATGCGCATGCTACACGCTACGAAATGCGCTTGCTACGCGCTACGAGATGCACTTGCTACGCTCTACGAAATGCGCTTGCTACGCGCTACGAGCACGTGGTTTGCGTTGCGTTTGTGCTTCATTTACTATGACACTATTATTACTACGCATTTCGCTTACTGGAACGACTCTACGCAACGTTATTCTTATGGCGATGACGCTATAGATATAATATAGAGTTATCATTAAACTTCAGTAGGCCTATAATAATATTATATTAGCTTCTTATCATTTATTTAAAGCTTTCTATTTTTTTCCATTTTACATTTGTATACTTTTACTCAGCACACACCGCATCGGCCTTACTAGCCTCTACTCACGGAAGTGCCGAATCATAATTACGGACGCTGCTTGAATCATCTTTTATAGATGTAAGAGGCCAATGATGATGATGATGACTTTTACTATTCTTATAGATACTTTTCCAAAGAATAGTTTTACAGACTTCATCTAAAAGTCCAATGAGCCTGATGCATATTTGGGGACCGTTTTGTGAGCACACATTTATGTTTCATGTGTTTTTATTATGAACGTACTGAACGCCACTGAAGGTCAAAGCCCTCCTTTTGTATATTTTATTCATTACAGGTTAGCTTTTGACCACGATCTTGCATGATGTTAAGTACAATGCGACCGAAATGGTAGCAGACTAAACCTAGAACGCGGGATAAATCCCTGGCTTCACTGAACATCATGCCGAAACTCAGTCACAATGGCCGCTTGGAGACACGGTTTTATCCAGTGGGTGTTAAACTAGCCACGTTGGTTTTGTTCTAGGACTATGGATTTCCATTATTTCTTTACAATACAATAAGCCTTTATTTCAAACCAATAAACCTTAAATAAATACAGTTTATTTTTAAAATTAAACATTTAGGTTTGTGTGCCCTTTTGTGGCAAAGGCCTCTTCCAAACTCCTCCATTTATCTCGGTCCCGTGCCTTTCTCATCCACAGTCGTCCCACTATTTTACATTCATCATCATCATCAGCCTATGTTCGTCCACTGCTGGACATAGGCCTCCCCATGACACCCCACTCAACCCTCTCCTCCGTTTTTCTCTTCCAACCACCTCCAGCGACCCTCCGGATATCATCGCCCCATCTCGCCCAAGGACGCCCTACACTACGTTTGCTGAGACGCGGTCTCCACTCTAGAACACGTCTACCCCATCGGTTATCGGTTCTGTGGCAAATGTGACCAGCCCATTGCCACATCAGCTTCAGCAATATTTCATTACCAATGATTGATTTTCTATCTTTCCGTATGATAATAATATAATTGAAAATATTTATTTAATCTCTATTTAAACTCAGCCAAATTAATAACAGTAACTGTTACCACAATACACTGTCGGCATCGATTGTACGGCCATCGGTATAATCGGATTACCAGCGAGCAGATGACGGTGAATTGAGATTTGCATGCGTAATGCTACTAAGTGCACTTTTAGAACTTCCCTAAGTTAAATTCGTCCAGTTGTAAAATGCACTTCCATCCTATTCGAAATGTTCCTGAAGGTTGAGAATCGGCGAGCGTTTTAAGATTGAACGTGTATTACTCTAGATTGTAGGATAAAGGCTTTGTGTAGGGTTTAGTTATTATATGATGCTTTGAAGCTTTGCGTTTGTGGCTTTAGAACTAGTACGCTAATAAATATAACACGTATACAAATGCTAAAATATAAAGGTTAGGTAAACCTAACTATTTCCTTTTTTAAATTTTCATCACAAATTTTCTCTTCGCTTCTCTTCTTATCCTTGAATAAATGAATTTCGAGTTTGAGTTTGATAGGATCACTTGTATAACAGATAATGCACACCACCGTCTATTATTGTAACATCAGTCCTGTTCCATTCGTTTGTCTGTAAGAAATTGCCTAGTGCGATAAGACCGCCGATTGTTTACCTAGTATTTAGATATCTAGCTCAGTAAGTTTCTTTGAAATTATTTGGTATGCAATAAAGTATTTATTTATAATACTTTATTGTTACACCACATGATAATTAAAATTTTGCAACAGTAATTAACAAACATAACAAAGATGTTGCAACCGGCGGTCTTATTGTAAAAGCGATCTCTTCCAGACAACCGTGCAGGAAGGGAGTAACATAATATGGCAAAAACTGTATTATTCTATTATATTCTATAACGAATAATTTCTTTAGGGGTATCCATTGATCCCCAACTTTAAAGTCAATACTTGCCTTTAATACCAATAAATCATAAAAGTGTCTCCGAATGACATCTCTGTTCCCCTCCGCCCTGCAGCCCTCTGAAGGGTCATTACTGGAACGTGTGGATAATGTCTGCCACCGAGTGCTTATAAACCGTCCTTTTTATTGGTAAACTATGGGAATAGATGCCGCAAGATCATATTTACGTACGCATTGTGTGGCGCATGAAAGGAGCCTCCCCGAGTGGCGTATTAACCAATCCTATACGTCCGGCGTACCCTGTGGATAGTCTGTAAGGACAGTTTAGTCGGTAGCGCTGATTAATTGATCCTTTTACCATGATATATCGACTCAACAAGAAGAAGATTGTGTCTGAAACTGGATGGTCAACCAGACGGAAGATAAACTTTTTAATTAATGGAACTAGGCGTTACTTTGCGGAAATCCATCACAACAATTATTGATTTAGATTTTTGATTTAGAGCGGATTAAATAATAACTAATAATAAACTTTTTTATTCAACATGGACAACTTTTCAACTTTAACTTTTATTTCTCGCGTGATGTTAAGCAACGATGCAGCCGTAGATGGTGGGAGACTAAACCTAGAAAGCGGGATAAATCCCTCCCTGGATTCACTGAACATGATGCCGGAACACGTTCAAAATGGCCGCTTTGCGATGAGGTTTTGTGCAGTGAGTGCATTAGCCATGGCCGAATCCTACCATCAGTAAAACAAGGTTTTTTGTTAGTCACATCGTTTATGCGTTCTGCAAATAGAATAAAAACCTTGCTTATTCCAGGTTCGTTAGTTCGTCGTCAGATTAGGTACATCGAAAAAAAATGTTATTGTTCTGCGGCCTTTGGACATTAACGGAAGAAAAATTATTATATTAGTTGAAGTTTTTGTTCCTGATTTCTTCCAATAGTCGTAATGGTCGTGTGGTGTTTACACTTAAAATAATACATTATATCGATACATAACCCTGTTTACAGAACAAATTATATGTATCATATCAAAAGACAGTAAAAATAACAGATGCTCTGTAAACTTCACAGCTAAAAGGAAGGTGAAGAAAAAGTGACACGCTTTTACATACAAATTGATATACTCGCAGCATCTCTTGTGATATTACATCTGTGGTCGTTTCACAAAACTGGCAACACCAGTTTAAATTACGACTTTTTACTGGCAATGTAACTTTGAGTAGCGTCTTTGTCTGCTGCAGGTTCTGAAACAGGGACTTTTTGAGAGAAGATACTCTGTTGTACTGCGTGTTGTACAAAATGATATTATAAGCAATTTAAATGTTTTATTATGGATTTTACAATTTTATAATGTAAGAGATGCGTTTACATTGATGCGTTACAATTAATTGTATAATGTTACAAAGGTATATAAATAATATTACTAGTAAATAAATAATGATTCGTTATATTTTATAACTTTTTGCAACAAAATGAAACTAAAATTATACTACTCAAAACTAGCGCCAGAAATATTATAATGCAATCTGTACCTAGGCGTCTTTGCCGATTGAAAAGTAGCTTATCGTCACTCTAGATTGTAAACCTCTTTTTTCATACCATTCGGAAGTGTTTTGGACTTAGGATGGATTTAGGTGTTTACACTTACGTTTAGACAGGCAAGCAGTAAGGTAGGCTATGTATCAATTCAGGTTCAAAGATCCTGTATATCGAATTTCAGCTCAGTCGGATCCGCCGTTGAGATTTGAGATGTGGAGAATTATAGAACATGCACACACACAAAAATAATGAAATATTTGATATCTAATGGTACAAAGATGTCAAAACGTCATTATCATGATGACGCTTTTTTTTGCCAGGCTGCGTCATGTTGACATACATACCTTTGCATTTATAATATAAGTAGGATAGAACTTATCATGTAAGTAAACTCTACATTTCAGTATAACTACAACTTTCCTAACAATACAGCTATTACATCTAGGTTAGTTTACCACAGCCACAGCTCTACTAATGCGTTAATCTACCTCAACTGTGTAGAGTTGCTCTACGATCACTCAGCTTACCGGTCTTTACAATGTACTCTACAATGCCTAATGTATATAATAAGTACTATAAAACAATTATTAGTTATTATTTAATATTTAGTGTTAATTCCGCTCTAAATTTGTGAGTCTAACTAAGTTTTAAGAGACGGCGAGGAATTCAAACGTTACCAAAATAGTAATTAGTATTAATTCCACCACCGAGTGCAGCATATGCATATGCATTAAGGGTTATAACTATTTGTTAGTGTTAGTTATGTGGTTACGCGAAACTTAGATAATTGTTGTGATGGATTTCCGCAAAGTAACGCCTAGTTCCATTAATTACTATAAAACAAATAAAAAAATAGCACTCCGGGAGTGCCGGCAGAAGTAAAAACTTCAATATTATCGTTGTGTTTAATTATAAGTATAAAAATACTATCATTTATGAGGTAGAATACAATGTTTATTTATTGCGCTATCGTACACAAATATGACAATTTATATGTTGTTATTTATAATATTATATCGTTATTTATATATAACATTAAATTTTATCTCTCAGAAAAATCAACTTCCATCCATAATTTCGACGACTTTTACACCATCGTTATTATCAGAATCATCATCACAAATTTTTACAACTGATACAATTGGTTTATGATAACTTAAGTAAGAAACAAACAGTTTTGATTCGAACCTATTTAAGTGTCTAATAAAAAAACTTAAGTAAGAAACAAACAGTTTTGATTCGAACCTATTTAAGTGTCTAATAAAAAAAATATAAAATATAAATATAAAATATTAAAAAAAATATCGGGCGCGCGCTTGTCTAAGCCCCCTGTGCCGCCTAAACAGAGCAGCACACTCAGGCACGGTAGAAAGAGTGGGAGATACTAGTTCCTCTCCCTTCCCCTCGATCTTACGCTTTTTCGATCAGCATCACGTGACCCTGACGCGAGTTTGAAAGTTTTTACCCATACAAAAAAGTGCTCAGCGCCGCTAAAGAAGTTTTCACTTCAATAATTTATACTAATTCGTTGTATTTTAATAAAACCTTATTTACTCCAGCAATTAGGAGAAGTGGTCGTTTTTAGGGTTCAAATTTATAATAGTTTAATTAGATAGAATGATAGATATAACACCTTATTGAAACACAGAAGAAAGTAAACAAAAAAATCTGTTACAGACAACCGTGCAGAGACAGGAGAAAAACCGAAATACCGGAGATTCTATGAAGATTAAAGAACTCCTAATTAATTTTACCTTTATGTAGTTGTTTTTGTTAAACTTACCTAACATTACAGCTATTACATACAGATACTCTCACTGCTCAGCACAGCTCTACTAATGCGTTAATCTGCCTCAACTATGTAGAGTTGCTCTACGATCACTCAGCTTAGTGGTCTCTACAATGCCTAATTTACATTTACAGCTAGATTTTACCTCTATCTAGCTTTTAATTTGAAAGCTATGGTGTATCTACAATGACTATTTTATACATATTTTTTTATTAACCCTTAATTTGATATTGTAACTTCTAGGCAACAAGTATTTTAAGTAAATCTGGAGCTTTCAATAAATATTTTTTAATGAAATCGATCGATTTAATAAAATCAATGGTTCATGAACAACACTAGAAAAAATAATCGACTTCATTTGTTTACTTGCACAGCACTATTTATTAATGTCAGTCAGCCAACATGTCTCGACGCGTAAACACGATTTCGGTAAGTTTTTGAATTTATATATTTTATAAGCTAACGATATTGGTTTTTTGGTTTAATTTTACTAACATTGAAGCAAACTAACGTTTTCTATTCAAATATTGTATCATAATGTATTTTTTTAGTCATAACAAGCTTCCTAACATCAATGTGGTAAAAAAGCATCATTGCGCAATATCCTATAATCTAGTGCATTTTGTGTTTGTGGTAAAAAAGCATCATTGCTCAATATCCTATAAACTAGTGCATTTTGTGTTGGTGGCAAAAAAGCAACTTCGCTAAAGCCCCTGATATATAACTTTGTGATGTTATGGTGTACTTATGTTTTTGTATAACGCATTTTTTTATTATATTTATTTGGCTTTGGTGTTTGGTTGCAAGTGGTATTTTGTTTTTTTTTTATAGGCGCTTCAGAGGGCTAGGACTAATCGAATGTTAGCTTTAGTTCCTGTTGCTAATGCAAGATCTGATGGAAGTGACAACTCAGATGAAGAGGATCAGGTTGTTTTGCCATCGCACAAACATCCTGATGAAGATGAATATCTCAGCTCCCCGGCACCTTCACTTGATTCATCTTTTGAACGTTTGAACCTGCTTGACAGTGAAATAGAGACTGACACTGATAAAACTCATTATTCTGAATCGGACCATGAAGACGTTCATTTGTCTGCTGTGATACAATCTGTATTCCCTTCTGCAAACAAAGTTAACTACGACTCTATACCATCTATATCTGCAATTCCTCTGCTACCAACCCCGTCACCAGCAGTACCATCACCTCTTTGCAATACCACTCTAACTACACCTGCTGCTACTCCATCCACATCTCAAAATTCACGAAAAAGGACTCGCTCAGCAAGAACAAAGCCAAGCTCCCGTCCACGCTTGGTTGCAAAAAAGATAAAACGTAAACCCATAATTTTTTTTTGGAAAAAGACCAATTTTATGCATGCTGCTTCTGTCGAACCTATTCCATTTTCTGATCCACCCTCTGATGATATGACTCCACGTGAATACTTCACCTTATTCTTTTCTGACGATATAATCGATAACATCGTAGAACAAACAAACATATATTCTGTTGAAATTTTGGGCCGATCTATAAATATAACAAAGAAAGATATAGAAGATTTTATAGCTATTAATATCATAATGGGTGTGGTGAAAATGCCGAGCTATTTAGATTATTGGAGCTTACAATTCAGGTATGCACAAGTCGCAGACATTATGCCTCTGAAAAAATACCAACAAATCCGCAGATTCATTCATTTTTCAGACAATAATGAAGAAAGCACTGATAGGTTTCAAAAAGTCCGACCAATAGTTGAAAGCGTACGTCTGAATTGTTTGCGAGTTGCAGAGGAAGAAAACCAGTTTAGTGTAGACGAAATGACTATCCCATACAAGGGGAAAAAGGCTGGGAACAGAAGACAGTATAATGCCAGAAAACCGAAAAAGTGGGGGTTTAAAGCCTTTGTCAGAGCTGGAGTTTCTGGGTACATTTACGATTATATTCTATATGGAGGAGAAGATACTTTTCGCAATATACAATTTACTAATGAAGAAGAAGCATTGGGGTTTGGTGCGAAAGTTGTTGTGGCATTATGTAAATCCATCAAAAACAAACCATGCTTTATATATTTTGACAATTACTATACTTCACTAGAATTAGTGATATATCTGAGAAATGAGCTGGGTATATTTAGCCTAGGTACAATCAAAGCCAATCGCCTGCGAGGATGCGGAGCTCTACTTGACTCTGACAAGCAACTTAAAAAGAAAGGAAGGGGCTCCTTCTCGCAAATTGTTTGCAATAAAAACAAAATAGCTACAGTAAAGTGGTTTGATAACAAAGTTGTAACTTTGACAAGCTCTTTTGTAGATGCGCATCCGCTAAGCAAAATAAAGCGGTATTCAAAAGAGAAAAGATCTAGAACTGATGTGACCTGTCCTCAAGTAGTGAAATTCTACAACGCCCATATGGGTGGAGTTGACTTATCAGACATGCTCACTGCCCTTTACAGGATACAACTGAAATCCAGGCGATGGTACCTGGGAATTTTTGCTCAACTCCTGGACATATCAATCAATAACGCCTGGATATTATACCGTCGCCATTGTGGCCAAAAAAACATCAAAAAGATTTTCAGTTTGAAGGAGTTCAGGTTGCAAATTTCCTTGGCACTATCCCCTAAAGTGTTGAGAACAGAGACTTCGGGACCGTCAGAGATAATAAATAAACCGACAGTAGCACGACCCATTGATGACGTGCGGTACGATGGAATGAACCACCTACCCAATATAGTGGTAAAAGGTCGTTGCCGACTATGCAAATCTGGGTATACCACAATATCCTGCGTAAAATGCGAAACCCGTCTATGCCTTACTAAAAACAGAAACTGTTTCTGTGATTTTCATCAAAAATAAATATTTTTTTTCTCATATTCAATTGTTTCATTTTTACATCCTAATTTGGCAATGTTGTAAAATATCAACATATATATTTCGCGAATTGGACTATTTCATATATTTTTATTTTATTTTATTCGACTCACATGTATCCATATTAAGAGGAAAATACATTAATTACAACAAAATATAAATATTTACTCTCTTGCCAAATTAAGGGTTAATGTTATAGATTAGCCTTTGACCATGATCTTGTGTGATAAATAATAATAAATAATTAGGGTTTGTACTCAAACAGAACAGGTTACCCTACTTACCCTGCCAGAGTCAAGTCACAATTTATAGATGTATGGAAAACCTATTTGCAGTCTCAGGTAGCCGAGATTACTACAGGGCCTGCAAGATGACCTAACGACTGCCTACTACATATCTTATAGTAAACAGCCGGGACCCACAGTTTTACGTGCCTACCGAAACATGGTAGCGTCCAGCCGAAAATCTTTGCCACACTGAGATTTGAACCGACCTGGCTTACAAGCCGGACCAACAATCACTGGGCCACGGACGCTACATTGTGATGTTAAGTACATAGCAGACTAAACTTAGAAGGCGGGATAAATGCCTCCCTGGCTTCACTGAACATAATGCCGGAACACAGTCACAATGTCAAGCGGCCAAGCGCTTGACGACACCGTTTTGTCCGGTAGGTGACCAACCTACATAACAAAACCATAAATTCATCGAACTATTAAGAAAAACAATATTCCTTGATAATATCTACCTTATCACGCACCTTAATACTTATAAACTGAAAATCTCTCCAAATTATATGAGACAAGCAAAATTTTAAAACGACCTTTAGGGTTCCGTATCATTACCATAACCGGCCGTTATTTGGAAATCTTATCAACATTATTCGACGTGTGATCTCAATATTTTAGTAGCCAAACTTTCACAAGCAATTTCCAACTCTATCGCTTAGAAAATAAGATTCAGTTTAAACGAAAAAGTGCAGATACATTTTCCCGCCCGCGGTTTAGACCCTAATAAGATTCAAAGTATTATGACCCTTCCAGTGAAAGCAATAGAGATGAAATTACGATTGTTTGTTAATGAAAACCGAGAACCAACAATGCAATAAACATTAACCCAAGAATATCGGATCCCAAAGTCTATCGAGTCACCTCAACCACTTTAAAATTGCAGATCGTTTCCTTACATGTCAGGAGCTTTTGTTCAAGTGACAGATGCAATTTTAAAACGGTGGAGCTCTTTGTAGGATCGAACCCTCAACCCTTCCCGTTAAGTGTAGTGGCCTAATAAAAAACCATATACCTTTGAGATTTGAATATGCATTAAAAAGGTTATGTTTATACCCATCTTTGTTTATAAACAGAAGGTCAACTTTTCAAGTGAATAATATTATGGTCGAAATATTAAGTTATGTTTCAGGTCGCCGAGATTACTACAGAGCCTACAACAGGACCTAACGACTGCCTATCATCTTACAGGAAACAGCTGGGACCCACAGTTTTTCGTGCCTTCCTAAACACGGTAGCGTCCAGGCGAACTTTTTGCCACATACTGCGATTTGAACCCACCCTGGGTTACAAGCCGGACGTATGGCCACTAGGCCACGGACGCTGCACAAACAACAGCTTACCATTAAGTTCAGCGGTTTGGGATGTGCATTTTTCTCTGTAACATTAATATTATTATGCAATAATTATAATATAAATTTTGTATAGGTACCTATTTGGAAGATTGTGAATCATTTTTCAATACTTAAAAAGGCTCATATTATGATAAATGAATAGCTACGTTACATTTAACCCTTACTGTATGTAAACTATATAATAATCTGAATCCTGAAGGGCCAAGGGCTACCTCTAAGGGGACCATTAGCGTGAGTGTTATTGTGACGCCTACAAGCAGAATAGGAGTTTTGTACCCCATGTCATTATGGCTAAGTATTTATTTGTATTTTGTACGGCCTTTGAGATAACCGTACAAAGGTACTTCAGTACTTATACTGTTAGTTTTGGGAGAATAGGTAGCTACTTGTTTTTTATTTGCTTGCTTGGTATTTTTTAAACAATGGAAAATATTTTCTTAGCTCTATTTAGCAGGTTTAACAGCTCTATTCCATTTGTTATTATTGCTAAGTGTTGTGTAAATAATTTTTATTTAGTAATTTAATTTTTACAAGTTTTTGTTTACTTTCACCTGTCCATTGTCTCTCTGTCTACCTGTCCGTCAGTCTGTCTGTCTATAATCAAATCTTGCGAGTTTAATTTGATCCACTTCCCGGTTTCCGTTTGAGTTGAAATTTTGCATACATGTATAAATCGGATGACAATACAATATTATTATGACATCGAGCTGATCTGATGATGGAGATGGAAGGTGGCCATAGGAACTTCATAATTAAACGACGCAACATCATAGAGTTTGGGCTTTTTAAAAAGTTTTTAAATTTTCACTGGTTAGTAGGCATGTCTATTTACACTATTAAAAAATCGTCAAATACTTAGACTAAAGCCTCAAAAAGCCGTCAGCTAAATCTATGAATCTTTTTCATCCTTAAAAACTGCACAACCAAAACACTGAATTAAAACAATTTAAAATCAATAATTGTTCCCCAAAAAGATCTATCAAAACTTAACAAATTAAATGAGCATCTTCATTAGCCTGGCCATTTTTGGTGGTCCAAACTTTGATTTTATTGAAACGATCACTCTAAACTCAGTGGGAAAGTTGAAAATTCTAAAGAAATGATCGTTAAAATTCCTCCGTTAATTTAACGTCCTCTTTGACGGTTCTAAACGAAGAATTAGCACATTTTAAAGCGGGTTTTAGCTCTCATTTCGGATGTAAATCCATTGAGCTTTTACTGAATTTTCAACTTCGTACTCCGTCCTGAGTCCTGCCCCTTAACACCTTTGGATAAACTTTTTGTTTAGTTCGCCCCTGTCGTGCCCGGGAGTTCAATCCGTGTTAGAAGCTTTTTCAACTGAATTTTGTAGACAAATAAATAAATAAACATAACAAAAATGTTAAAGATATTATAGTTTATATGAAAATTTTAATTCACCACACATTAAACATTACTTTAAAAAAATAAATTGCAAACTAAATATATTATGGTAATCTAAGACATTGACTCAATTTGTCAATGCGATAATCACAATATAATATTATGTTTAATATACCTAAAGATATTATATTAAACAAAAAAAGAAATTGTAAAAAAATATTATGTAGGTAATTCAAGTAAATAAAAAATCATTAAAAAATATCAGTTGATCTCAGACAAAAGCAGCTGTCCTATCGCGTAAAGCGGTTTCTCACATTTTACCAGAATGTAGAAATACTTGAGACAAAGATTCTCGTGACAAGGCCAATCTTTAGGTCCGCGTGTAAAAAGTCCATAAAATTTAGATATTAGTCTACCTCTATAAAACGTATCGATAACGTATCTTGACAGAGCTTGATCAGCATCTCATAACGTCGAGTATCGAGTTAACCACGGAATAAATAAGAAGAAAACGGCCACGACAAGCCATCATGTAACTAAAAATATAACGACTGTAATAAAAAATAAATTAAAACTGCGCCTAAAACACAATCTGTGTACAAGTCTCAAGTAAATAATTATAATAATTGGGGTTTATAATCTTACAGAACAGGTTTACACTGTCAGAGCCTAGGTATATGTTGCAGTTTCAGCTCGCCAAGATTACTACAGGGCCTGCAACATGACCTAACGACTGCCTCCAACATATTTTATAGGAAACAGCCGGGACCCACAGTTGTTCGTCGGTTTAAATTCTCTGTTAACGTCTGAACTAGCCTTATCCCTCTTGAATTAGTATTTGACAATGCGTGGGTACACGTGTAAAATGTGGAGCGCGGCAGTAATTCAAGAAAAGAGTTAAATAATATTATTATTTTAATTATATAGGTAATGATCTTGCTCCGACTTAGGCCAAGTAACTTGCCAGTAGGTTGGATTGTGATCGCCTTAACACGCGACTTTAACCTGCTTTAAAATAAATAAATAAATTCAAAATAGTTTTATTACCAAAAAATAAAATACAATTTAAAAAATAGCTTATCACCTAGATTCATTTTCAAGGCGGATCTAATACAAAGTGATCTGCTGCGTAAACCCAAACTAAGGGCATTGTTTTACACAAGGGACGGGGCTAGAGTTACCGCCCGTTTATCTGTTATGAGCCGACCAATCTGGGGGGCGGTTTATGGGTGTAATCTACGGCTTGCACCAGGGCTGCCTGGGCGCCTGGGTTCAACACACTCCACTTGGTTTACTGCAATTACAACTTGTATAAATCCTTTTTCCTTTTTACAAGCTTTTCTACTCTACCTGTCTGTTGTCTGTCTGCTGTCTGTTTATTTGTCTGTCTTTAATCAAATCTTGGAAGATTAATTTGATCCACTTCCCGATTTCTGATTGAGCTGAAATTTGGCATGCATGTATAAATCGGATGACAATGCAATATATTATTATGACATGGAGCTGATCTGATGATGGAGCAGGAAGAATTTCGTAAAAATAAACGACGCAACCCCATCGAGTTTGGGCTCATAATTTGATTCTTCTTGACGAGTACTTTGGTGCTATATGATAATAATAATAAAAACTTGTTTTTAAAATTTCACTTGTTAAGTTTTGATGCCTCTTGAATGTAAGATAAGTTACTTATTATGTAAAACAATAATTTTTCCTTAGTGTTTTCAAGGAAAAATTACACTTTTACAAACATTTTTTAAAACTATCGCGTGTTGAGATATTTTCGATAATATTAGACGTGAGTTGTGCCATTTTGTTGTTTTAGTTTTATTTTTACTTACAACTATTAAATAGTACAAAAACACATTTGGTCCACAATAGGCGATCTTATCGCTGTGTATGATCTCTTCCATGCAACCAACCTGTGTACAGAAAAGTTGACTAAGAGTAGAGTGGAAATGTATTCGTATTAAAGAAATAGAATAGAAATACTCTTCGCAAATATTATTACAAAAAGTACATTATATACATACTTGTTATTGCTTAAAATTAATACAAAATATTAGCCCAGAATCGATGGCCTTGTCGTTTTAAACAATTTCTATGATAGATTATGTACAAAGAGAAAATACCATACGCGCTTTTCACATGAGAGGGCGAGATGCATGTTTTGTTATAACTCGAAAACACCGAAATCTAATGAGCATAATAAAATATTAACTTTATAACAATCCAACGGATTGTGTACCTTTCTATTTTCGAAGCCATAAAAAAGTGCCAATGGCAACCCTGAAAAACTCAGTATTTTTTCGCAAAAAATTAGAGAACATTGAAGCTAAAAAACTGCAGGGGTGGCCATAATAGTGTAATTATGGAAATGTTTGTGGCTTTCCTCATTTGTCTGCTCCAAAGATCCTTCCAAATTGCTATAGATAAGGATGGCGAAATCCTGGCTTGGCTTTAATTTTTTTTTACAAAGATTTTATAACAATCGTATAATAAACCCCTCGCGTTATGTGTTGTTTTTGTCTGATTAAGCTTGGTTACAAAAAAAATATATTAAAAAAATACAATTATCGCAGTAGTTTGCACCGCTTATAAGCAACCTGCGTGATTTAGGGTTTTAGCTACTATTTATTCGTCGATACATATGTACAATTCCTACACATTCTCCACAAACTTTGGCATTAATAATAATATTAGTAGGCTCAGTGTCTACCTAAAAGTTATTTAAAAATCCTCGTACATATTATATAGGTAGGTATACTATAATACAACATACATACATACATAGATGTAGACGTCTATATCGGAATGTCAAATTATGTAGTACGTACGCGTCCAATTTCTTATAGATCAAATATAATTTAACACAGAAGGTACCCTTTAAGAATTTGTTTTTCATCGTATAATATTATAATGCATGCGTATCTCGTACTAATCAAAGATTTTTGTTTAACACTTGCTTTGTGTTTAGTTAATCGTCTCTACTAGTAACCAGCTAATTTATATTTGAAAACATATTGTTTTGATCACACGCCGTTTTGGTTTCACGTAGAGCCAGTTTTTCGGAAATTAGTTCCTAGTTAGACTTTCGACTTAATCTTTATTCTTAGTCCCGTATCAAACTTGAAATAATGTCAAATTCAATTTTAATCTACAAAACTATAATAACAGAACGTTGGCCTATATTAATCCGATGGCACGATGGACTGATGAAGCTAAGAAACAGACAGAAGGCAGCTGGATGAGGCAATAAAGAATGGCAAAATCAAAAGGAGACCTATGCCCAGCAGTGCGCAATTATTTTGTGCAAACATTACTGTACTCCGGTACGAGGGTACTGTAGCTAGTGAAATTACTGGGCTAAAGAGTCTTTCATCATATGACTCTTGAGTAAGAAGCGTTGGTGCAGTGCTCCTAGAATTTTACATGATTTTGAAATCCTAAGTAGCACTGTACTGATTATGGGCAGCGTTATCTCTTAACATCAGCAGAGCATCTTGCTCGTCTTCTACTTCCTATCACATAATTGAAGGCTGATGATGATGAAACTATTATTACAAAGAAAAATGCACTGTGGGACTGTGTGACGCAGGTATCAGTTCTCAAACGAAATACATAGTCTCAAAAGCACATTGTCAAAGAATTTGACACTCACAGTGTGGCATACGGCTGACCTATTTAGGCAAAATTCTACCAACAGGACTATCTGTACTTATTTCCATATTATTCTATGTATTTAAACCGAAACTGGCTGCGGAATACGATAGCTTACCAGACAATAGCCTTCAGTGGACTGTGAACCAGATAGGGCCTTAAATTAATTAATGTACGGGTCAGATACAAATCTTTTGTTGCCCTCAAATAAAGGGGTTATAGTAATATTATTATGACGTTTTGGTATGTTTGAATTATAATTGTTTACTATAGAAGTGAATGGGTAAGGGCCAATAACAATTTGTATTAGTTATAAATAGAAACTCCTTAACCATATCCCACCCCATTACTACGTCAGAAATACCTACCCCAAGTAATATAAAAAGATCTCATTGTAAATTATTCATAGGATTATTTTTCAATAATTTAAAAATACGAGTAATGACATTAGGTAAATATCTATTTGAATTTGAAATAATTTGGGTAATGATGTCTAGTAGGCGTTAAAAATCTCACAGGTCCATAGTCTCTTCTAATCATCATCTTATCATAAGAGTACGTGAACAAAAAAGCATTTATAAAGGTATTACAAAAATACGAAAGTAAAATAAATCGAACACAAAATATTATTAATATACGGCAGGAAAAAGCTACTCAAAAAGCCTTACCACGAAATTACGACAGACCTAAATACGAAGTAATATTTTTATACTAATACAAAATGTACACAAAAAATATGTTATTACAAGCCGACATTGTTATTTTTATAGCTGTACGGAGGAATAAAAGCTCCCTAAAGCCTGGTTAAGTGAAATTTGTGTTAGCCACAAGAATTTCTGCGATAAAGTGATTTTCGTATATTTATAATGTCGGATACGAGTTTTGTTACTCTTTTAACGGGAATTTTCTTTCACACGTTAGATTTATAAGATGAGTTTTTATGATGTTAGCGAACTTTACTAGTCTTACTCACTTTTTTGTTTCGTAATAAATGTAATGAAGGTTTATTTCAAGAATTTATTTCTTCTTCTACCTTAGGCGTAACCTACATTGGGCGACAGTGACTCTACGACAGCAACGCAACGGGTAGAATTTTTTGCAGGAGGTCGTGCGGGTATCCCAACAGTACAATACCAGTTATTCTACCGCCTGAGGAGTGATGAGCTAACATTACTGTGCTTCGGTAGGAGGGCACTGTAGCTAGTGAAATTACTGGGCTGAAGAGTCTTGACATCTTATGACTCTTGAATAAGAAAAGTTCGTACAGTATACCGTGAATTTTACATCATTGTGTACAATCCTGCGTACCGTATTGGTTATGGGCAGCGTTATCTCTTGTTATCAGGAGAGCGCCTTGCTCTTCTCCTTATTTTTTTGCATAAAAAACGAAAAGTCAAGGGCGAAGACATGACTTAAGTTACGAATATCTACAAAAACTGCCTTCCAAAGATATTATTCATACAAAATTCCTCACCTTCTTGTGAACACATTTTGCATTTTTGCGGCTGCACCTCCACATGAGAAAGGCCAAGAATATTCCAAAGGTTTTTGCATAATTTATGACGGATTACATTATCACACTAGTTGTTTTTCCAGAGCTCACTCGTGTGCATAATTCAGTCCATTAGAGTGCGCGGAATATTTCCCGCATTTTTAATGGACATCTTTCATTTGAGTTAATGAAAAAAGGGTTTTAAAAAGGGTTATGCACCTTGCATTGGGAAAGTGAAAATTATGCTCTATTTCTAACAGATTTTTTTACTAAAGGTTAGTCTGTCTACAATATTGTCTACCCTGATCTTAAGCAATGGCAAATCTTTAGATTGTAACAAAGTTAATCTTGAATGTGGAATAAGCCTCAGAGTTGGCAATAATAATAAAGATATTTTTATAAAAATATAGAGCAAAAATTGCCATAGACTGAATTTAAACTCACTATTCCTTTATTTTCCTCTTCTACCTTTCAGCGGAAAACTACTGCTGTAGGTAATAAAATAAATGCAATAAACCCTTGAAAGAATAATTTCCCGAGTAACTGCAACCTGAAAGGTACACATATCGAATGCGCTGTAAAAGGAATAGCAGCTATTCTTCAAAAATTCAGTCACAATAACACGAAGTAACGTAGACTTCTATTTATTAGCCAGGATACCTGAAACGCTTTACAGCACTGAATAAAATGTACCTTAAAACGTTTGGCGCATTACAGTCTTTGCAAAGTGCATCGAATAAATAGATAGGTTTCGACCAGTATTAAATCACAGCTATAGTCTAAGCAAAATTGTACAGATCCTTAACAGATCTGCGAGCAGTTTAAAAACGGTTCATCTCTGCATGTTTGAACAGGTTTGAACGGTATTTTCCGGTCAATGGAGTCGTAAAATTTTTCGTCTGGTCATTTTAAATCCTGAATTATTTAGAATCGCTCAGCTAGGTCCCGTAAAAGTGGTTACTCGAAGGAAAACGTATAAAATTTATCTTCGAGTACAGTTTTACGGTCTTCCTGTAGTAATAATTGATAGGCTTTGATGGTTGAAGTTGAATCGGTTGCAGTTTGGGCTGGTTAGAACTGGATTTTCCGCTTGGTTCCAATTGATCATTAAATTATTCAGCTAGTATATAATATACATTTGTTTCAATAATATAAGTCAGAAACTATCTAAACTGCCACGGAATAATGCTTCGATGTACCCGATGCCCCGGCATTATGGGGTCCCGCAGAAAACTCCCAAGTTTTTCAGTGGGTATCTACAGAAGAATATTCGATAGGAATCTAGTAATTTAAAGCCACAAAACATTCAATTAGGAAACAGCTTTATTAAATTTCACAGAAAACAAGAACTATTTCTAAACAAATCAAAGCTAAAACGTTGCCTATATTCAGGATCACAGAAATCTCTTACTCATACTATTTTCAGTTTTAGTACGTTCCTAAATATTTTATAGCATACACGGAAAGTGACTTACGCCTAACACTGGAAAAGGCTGGGTCGATTGTGGTGCAGTAATTAGGTTAAACGATCAGTGATTCAATTACGTTAAAAGCTATGGACTCTATAAATACTGGCGTGTACGAGTATTTGAATTGATATACCGAAAACTAAAGCAACTAACATATTTTTATACTTTACTAGCTGCGCCCAGCGGTTTTATCCGCAGTAGGGGAAGCTGGGTAACAATGAATAACGTTTTTTCTAACGCTAAAAATTACTATACTCTTTATATCTAGGAAATTATTTTTACACTAATACTATAGATACATTATCGAAGCACAAGGGGAACACATAATTTGGACGCTAACTTCAATAATTACGACTCAGTGAGGCATTTAACAAAAAATGGGAAATTATTCATAGTTCCCCAGGACTGGGTCACTATGAATAACTGCTCGGGTAACAATGAATCAATGGGGTACAATGAATTTTAATGGAAATATGAGGCACAAAAAGTGAAAAAAACTTGAGTTTGTCTTAGAAAATAACTTTCTTTGAATAATTGAAGATCAAATTGTATTTAACTCTTAAGGCTGTAACATAAAAACTGCATTTATTCATCAAAAATATATTTAAAAAACAATCTCTTCTCAATTGTAATTTAAATCGTAATTAAAGTATAAAAATCACGTTTTTACAAGCTTTTAGCTACTTTCACCTATCTGTTGTCTGTCTGCCTGTAATCAAATCTTTCAAGTTAAATTATACCCACTTCCCGCTTTCGATTGAGCTGAAATTTGCGTGCAAATCGGATGACAATGCAATATTATTATGACATGGAGCTGATCTGATGATGGAGCTAGAAGGCTGGATCTGATGATGGCTATACGAACTCCGTAATTAATCGACGTAACCCCATCGAGTTTGGGCTCATTTGATTCGTACGACAATTTCTTGAAGAAAGTACATAGCATGGTTCTAGAATTATAAAAGCTTGTTTTTTAATTTTTTTATTTTTATTTCACTTGTATACAACCTATGTCTAATAAATATATGGAAGGAATGCCTGACAGAGTATTGTTTGCCTGATCTATTAAATCAAAGCCCGAACCGCGGAACTGATTGGGTTGAAATTTGAAGATGTTGAACATATCGACATTGTGTCGATATATGCCGTTGTCCGGCATCCCGAGGCTGACTCAAACTTCATTTATTCAAATAGGCTACAATAGGTACAATAGGGTAACATTTGCAAGTCAATTTTATATTTTTTTCAAATTTCAATGAATCCATTTCCAATACATCTATTTGGCTACATTTTAAAATTTTATCAGAGATAGAGCGTTGCGCAACTTTGGATGTCTTCCGAATGTAGTTATGTGCCATTTTATATACCTAAATAATAAAGGATAAGATTCAAAAGTAAATAAGAACGAGGTAATTTTCATTGTACCCCATGCTTGTTTGGTATGGGGAACAATGAATAACCTATTCATTGTTACCCAGTGGCCGATTATTCATTGTTACCCAACGACCGTTTGACCAAACTAATTAAAAAAAATAATATTCTATCACTAGTATCAAAGTTGTAAAACAGAAAACACAAAATTAAAACATTACCGATCCCAAATTATCTATCAGAAAAATAAAAATTGAATCCAGAATTACGTGAAACACTTTTCAAAAAGTAGTGAAAATTTACTTTTGTTAATCATTGTTCCCCAATTTTCGGCAGCGGGTCTCTCTCCAACCACAGCTCAGTGTGGACTGGATTGAACGATTGGTATCACCCACGGCTCATTTCAGTTCATTCGGTGTGAGTAAATAACTAAAGCACAGATACTTATTGGAATTTATTCACTGTTCCCCATTATCCATTGTTACCCAGTTTCCCCTACTTATGTAGCCTATGTGTTATTCCAAGGTCTAAGCTATATACAAAATTTCAGCTCAATCGGTCCACCCGTTTAGGCGCGAAAGAGTAACAAACATCCAGACACCCAGACATCTATTCTTACAAACTTTCACGTTTATAATATTAGTAAGATTATTAGACTTGCTGCGCTCACAGTTATTTCACACCCTATATTCCGTTACTCCAGGGTCTAAGCTATCTTTATACCAAATTTCAGCTCAATCAATTTACCCGTTTAGGCGTAAAAGAGTAACAAACATCCATACATTCTTTCAAACTGTCGCGTGTATTTGTGCGGAAGCGCAATAATTAAAAAACTTGTCTTAGTTTTGATGTGTTTTAGATTTCTAAATATATAAAAGGAAAGAGTGACTGACTGAGGGATCTATCAACGCACAGCCCAAACCCCTGAACAGATTGGGTTGAAATTTGGAACATAGATAGTTCTTATAATGTAGACTTCCGCTAAGAAAGGATTTTGTCACGCGGGTAAACCTGCGAGCATAAGTTGGTTATTATTATAATTTCAGCATAAAAAAAACACAAAGTATCGAAAATAAAAACTTTCGTACATTGAAGGTATTATACCTTACATGATACAGCACTTAGAAGTTACCAGCAATTGGTTACCGTGTAGTTATAGTTCCACGTGAAGTTGTAACAAGCTGCGGTAACAGTAACTTGGGACAAGTTTTGTCGCATTGCCGTTTGTGTAACCATTCGGAAATTTCATAAAGAGCTGCATGTTTTTATAAGACTTATAATAATAATAATAAATAATAAAATCTGGGGGCACGGTAGTGCCCCCGCCAAGTCGAGCGCGAAGCAAGCACTGCCGTACCATCCTTTACAGGAACCATTTCGCCGCATTTTCAGGCCCCTATTTGAGAACCTCTGGATAAGACCAGAACACAGAAATTTTCGTCATCCAGTAAGCTATAATTACATACTTAAAACCAAAAATTTCAAGTCTGTAGGTCATTAAGTTCCGAAGTTAAGCGAAAGCAAAGTTTCGCATTTACGACACTCACTCACTCACTCACTCACTCACTCATGATCATCAAAATAGAACTAGTACTTCCCATAAACTGAGAGAGCTGAAATTTGGTACATACTTAGAATTTATTGTATAAACCATAGGAAAACTAAAAAAACATGCAATTTCCGTCTCGTTTTCGAGATAATTAATCTGCATAAATAACTTTGTAATCTCATATAAATGTATAGGATTACAAAGTTACATTTGCAGTCAATGGTTAAAATAGTTGTGTAATATCCAACTTATTAATTAAATATATATATAAAGCCATATGTACCGGCTTGTGGTACATAAGGGAGTTTATTCAGAGAAACTCCAGCACTTTACTTTTAGATTAATTTATTTATAAATTAAACATGTATAACGCTTGAAGAGCGGGTTAAGAATGGCAAATGGCGGAACATACATGGTAATATTAACTAACGCCTGACCAAATAATAATGTAAATCTCGTTAGTGTAATTCAAGAATAGTCCAGCTCATTGCTATCGTATAATTTAAAGGCTCTGGCCTGAACATCTTCCGGCCCCGGGAAAAGAGCAAAATAGTTGTAAATTAACAAAAGTACAATAAAATTAAATTGCAATATTGAATTTACCACAATTTAAATTGAATCAGCTAATTTACAAAAGTGAGCTAGCTATTTAGAAAAATATTTATACTTTAAATACGAAAATTAATACAAAATGGTATTTTTAAGTTTAGCAAAAATGAATTTACATTATAGTAAAAAACGTGAAGCTATTAAACTTAATTCTAGACTTCAGTCTTGATATTCTTCAGCCGTGGGAAGAGGACAAAGTCTTGTCAGCGGTCTTCTCACGCAGCCCTTTGTAGTAGTGACGTCTGCAACTCGTGAAATTCCATCAGGTCCAGGAAACAGACGGGAAACGCGTCCAAGGCGCCAACACAGCGGCGGAGCATTGTCTTCTTGAAGTAGAACCAGATCGTTGAGTTTCAGCTTGTCAGTATTAACCTTCCATTTGGTTCTCTGTTGGAGTTCAGCGACATATTCTTTTTGCCATCTATTCCAGAAGTGTTGACGAAGCCGCTCGATCCGAGCATATCGCTGCAGTGTTGTTTCTGGTCGGTCTTCCAGAGCAGAAGAAGGCATCGCGTTCAGCGGTCTTCCGATGAGAAAGTGCCCTGGGGAAAGGGAAAGTAGGTCTTTAGGACAGGCAGGCAAAGGACACAAGGGACGACTGTTTAGTATAGCCTCCACTTGCGTAAACAAGGTTGACAATTCTTCAAATGTCAAATGACTATTCCCTACGACGCGGCGCAAATGGTGCTTAGCGGATTTTACACCAGCTTCCCATATGCCACCAAAATGAGGAGCGTAAGCAGGTGAGAATTTAAATTTTATACCTTCCTGACTGGCAAAATCAGACAAAGGTTCTGCAGCGGATTTTATAAAATCACCAATTTCTTTGGCGGCAGCAACAAAGTTACGACCGTTGTCACAAAATATTTCCGCTGGCTTACCTCGACGAGCTATAAATCGACGAAGCGTCATTATGAATGCATTTTTGCTTAAATCGCTTACGGCCTCTAAATGAATACATTTGTAACGCAAACATACAAATAAACAGAGATAGCATTTAATTAGACGGCTACCTCGACCTTTACGATTGAGTATAAGAAAGGGCCCTGCCATATCTATACCTACGGACATGAATGGATATTGAGGTGTGATGCGTTGGTGTGGCAAGTCACCCATCTTTGGCAACAATGTTTTACCACGTAAACGCACACAACGCACGCATTTGTTTACGGTGCGTCGAGCTAAGTATCTACCATTGACAGGCCATACGTACTCACGGACGGTCGCTAGCAGTAACTGTGCACCTGCATGCATGTTACGTAAATGCTCCATTTCAAATATTAATTTAGTTAAATGATGTGACGCATGCAAGAGAATCGGATGCTTTTTATCGTAAGCATAATCTGAAGCGCTAATACGTCCACCGACTCTAATTAAACCTACATCGTCGAGAAACGGAGACAATGATAGTGTTTTGCTTTTCAATTGCAAAGGTTTGTTTTTAACTAAACAATCATACTCGACGGCAAAAGATTCGCGTTGAGCCACTTTGCAAAGATAATGAAATGACTCATTCAATTCATCAGCTGTTAAAACGCCCGTAATTTTATTGCTTTTAGGTTTTAAGTTATTTATAAATCTTTTTACGTATGCTATTGTTCTTTGAAGTTTTGTAAGTTTAGAGAAGCTTTCGAAATGAATTATATTTTTGTTTATGATTACTGTGTTAGATTTTGTCTCAGGTAAATTATCAGTTTTAGCGTTTAACACAGGCCATTCCGACTCGTCTTTAGTTAAAAAACTAGGTCCAGTCCACCATAAGGGTGTAGTAAATAACTGGAGGGCATCCACCCCCCGCGAAATTAAATCAGCAGGGTTGAGTGCAGTCGGGACGTACCGCCATGATGATTTATCTGAGAGTGTTGTTATTTCGGCAATACGATTTGAAACAAATATCTTTAGTTTATTTGAATCATTATTGATCCACGCGAGTACAATACTGGAATCACACCAGTGCACAACACGTGTAGGCGCATACCTAAGTGACTGCAATGTTGACCTACTCAGTTTGGCAGCGAGCAGTGCAGCGCACAGCTCTAAGCGAGGTACAGTCGTAGCCTTTAGAGGTGCTACCTTAGACTTAGAAGTCAGTAATTGACAAGTGACGTCACCATGTACGTCTGTCGATCGCATGTATATACATGCTCCGTATGCATTTAAGGATGCATCACTGAAAACGTGCATTTCTATTCTAGCAGGCGAGTCGCACAAAACTCGTCTAGGGATTTCTATATTTTTTAAAGATAACATTCCTTTATAGAATTGATCCCACTGAATACTTATATCTTGTGGAACGGGCTGGTCCCAATCCAGTTTTTCTTTCCACAACTTTTGCAACAACATTTTAGGTTGTATAATGAAAGGACTTAATAAACCCAAGGGGTCAAAAATTTTGAAAGCATTAGACATAATAATGCGCTTTGTTATGACATTTGGTTCTGTTAAGTTTTTTATAGGAAAATTAAATGTGTCATTTGTGGGACACCACCCCAAGCCTAGAGTGCTTGATGATTCACTTATCATTAAATTTTGCTGTGTATTTGTGTCAGAGTTAACAAATAAATTTTTGAAGTTACTTTTAAATTTGCGTAAGTTGAAGCAACCAGTACTTAATGTGCGAGTGACTTCGCTCTGGATGTACCTCAACAGCTGTTCATCGTCGGCGCCCGTGATAAGGTCGTCGACGTAAAAATCATGTTTTATTATAGTTTGAATAAGTGAGTCATCGTGCTCCTCTCCTAACTGCAGTAAACAACGCGTGCTTAGGTAGCTTGCGCTTGCGGTGCCGTACGTCAGTGTGTTTAACCGTAACGTTTTTATGTTATCTGACTCATCATCTCGCCATACAATCAACTGTAAATCCCGGTCACTATCAGCTACCTGAACTTGTCTATACATTTTCTCGATATCACCAGTCAATATGTATTTGTAATGACGTGCTCGAATTAATATACTAAATAATGAGTCTTGAACGTTAGGTCCCACCATCAGGATATCATTTAGCGAATATCCAGACGACGATTGCTCCGAGCCACTAAACACTACGCGAAGCTTGGTGGATTCACTGTCCTGCTTAAGAACAGCATGGTGACAGAGAAAATACGAAGGGACAGGTTTAGTTATAGCTGACTCAGACAGATGTCCGAGTGCAGCGTATTCATTTACAAAATTTAAATACTCTGTTTTTAATGTTGGATTTCGTTTGAACCTTTTTTCGAGACTGAACAAACGTCTTTTGGCTAGCCCGTAGGTATCGCCCAAACAATCCGGAGAAGACGATAACGGTAATTTAACACAGAAGCGACCATCGTCCAGTCTCTTTGTATTTTCTAAAAAATGCCTTTCACAAAATTTTTCGTTTTCTGTTTCGGCTTTGGCAAAGGGAACCTCTTCAATTTGCCAAAATTTTTCTAGCGAGGTATGTACCTAGTCAGGTCATAAGTATTGTCACACAGTAAAAACTTTTCTTTTAGAATGCTGGCCACAAAAAAGTTTATTGAATTCGAATTTCGAATTGTTCATGAAAATAAAAATGTATACTTTTTAGAATTTTACTCATTTTTAAATATGGAGTGGACGCTTAAAGAAGACCGTGTTGCAGTTATTGCGTTGCATCGTTGCGGTTACGCGCCAATTCAAATTTTTGACATACTGAAAAATTTGAATATAACCAAAAGATTCGTTTATCGTACCTTCAAACGATACAATGAAGACTCTAGTGTAGATGACAGGTCAAGAAGTGGTCGCCCTCGGTCTGTTAGGACTCCAGCAGTGATAAAAGCTGTGAAGGCGCGAATTCAAAGAAATCCCAAACGTAAGCAGAAACTGTTGGCCCTTCAGATGGGGTTAAGCAGAACCACGGTGAAAAGGGTGTTAAATGAAGACTTAGGGCTTCGGGCATATCGAAGAAAAACAGGACATCGTTTAAATGCTCGTCTAATGGACCTGAGACTGAAGAGATGCCGCGTTTTGTTGAAGCGGTACGCGAGAAAAAAATATCGAGAAATTATTTTTTCGGATGAAAAAATTTTTACCGTAGAAGAGAGCTACAACAAACAAAATGATAAGGTGTACGCACACAGTAGTGAAGAAGCGAGCAACCGTATTCCGCGTGTCCAACGAGGTCATTTTCCATCCTCGCTCATGGTATGGTTGGGAGTTTCTTATTGGGGCTTAACAGAGGTACATTTTTGTGAGAAAGGTGTAAAAACGAATGCAGTTGTGTATCAAAATACAGTCCTGACGAACCTTGTGGAACCTGTTTCTCATACCATGTTCAATAACAGGCACTGGGTATTCCAACAAGATTCGGCGCCAGCTCATAGAGCGAAGAGCACACAAGACTGGCTGGCGGCGCGTGAAATCGACTTCATCCGGCACGAAGACTGGCCCTCCTCCAGTCCAGATTTGAGTCCGTTAGATTACAAGATATGGCAACACTTGGAGGAAAAGGCGTGCTCAAAGCCTCATCCCAATTTGGAGTCACTCAAGACATCCTTGATTAAGGCAGCAGCCGATATTGACATGGACCTCGTTCGTGCTGCGATAGACGACTGGCCGCGCAGATTGAAGGCCTGTATTCAAAATCACGGAGGTCATTTTGAATAAACTTTATTGTCATAAGAATCTGTGTTTTGTTAAGTTCATTTTGGTATATAAATGGTTACATAATAAATAAACTTGTTCCAATAATTCTATATTAAACATGTGACAGAATTTATGACCTGACTAGGTATTTCGTCTGACGATATCGCGGCGTGATTACATTTGACACTGCTTAAAGTAACCAGTGAATCCACCGGGCCGGACACTAACCATCCTAATTTAGAGCTACGTAATTTAGGTACCCTAGGTCCAAGACATTTTTGCTCGTTACCTAAAACGTCCCAAAAAACGTCAGCGCCTATTAACATATCGACAGGCGCCGGTTTATGAAAGGTTGGGTCGGCTAACTGTATGCCGTCAGGTATGTTTAGCTTATTTACGTTGATAGCTGAGCGCGGTAAATTACTCGTTAGTTCGTTTAGAACATAACACGACAACGATGTGTTATATTTTGTATTTCGCGACTTTATTTGTACGTCACATTTTTCGACTACGCTATCTGAACAATTATTGCCAATCCCGATGACTTTTAGCGCGTCTATGGGACATGAATCGAGTGATAGTTTTTGTTGTAGCCGTTTTGTTATAAACGTCGACTGACTACCGCAGTCGAGCAATGCCCGAACTACTTGCCTTTCCTTTGTTTTAGGATTCACTACCTCGATTAAGGCGGTGGACAGCAGTACTTCGGTGCATTGATTAGATAAATTTACTGCTATTTCGTCCTGATCATAACTATTGGAGGCGTGGTTTACCACTGGCTGCTCCGAGTTATGTAACAGAGAATTATGTTTTTTATTGCAAAATTTACAAGGACCCACGCGACACTCGCGCTCGGGGTGCCCTTGACGTAAACAATTCTTACATAATTTGTGCAACTTAACGTCAGCTAAGCGCTCATTGATGCTCTTATCTTTAAATACGGAACAGTCATAAATTCTATGATTCATACCGCAAACAATGCAAATGTATGTTGACTTTAGCTTATCACTGTTAACACTTGCAAATGATTTTATGTGATTTGATTGTTCTTGTTTATTTTTGTTAGTATTATAGTTTTTATTGTTATTGTAACTATTGTTTAGCTTAATATTATCTGAACTACGCGATGCAGATGATGACATTTTAGCATTATTGTTACGATTAAGTGATTCTAATACATCTGCACGATCTGTAAGGATTTTAAAAAAGTTATTTAAAGTAGGCTGACCATCAACCGTGTTTAGGTACTCTTCCCACTTGGCTAGCGTTTGTGTGTGTAATTTCGACGACATCATAAATATAATTAAAGTATCCCACGTATCTATAGGCTGACCTAGACTGCGTAAGGCGCGTAAGTTTTTAGTTACTGTATCCACTAGAAACCGAAGCGACTTCTCTGTTTCACTAGTAGCAGGTTCAATACTAAACAAGGCGCTTAAATGGTGATTTGTTAACAACCTTTTGTTGTTGTAACGATCGCAAATCAACTTCCAAGCTTCCTCGTATGTGTCGGACGATATTTCTAGATTGGAAATAACCCTAGCAGCGGCACCGTCTAAATAGGATACCAAATAATGGTATTTTTGAATAGGTAAAATTTTATCATTGTCATGAATTAAGCTCTTGAATGTGTCGTGGAATTCAAGCCAGCGGAAATATGCACCATCGAATTTTGCGATGTTTATTTGTGGCAACTTTACACCTATGTTACGATCGTGAGAACACTGAGGCACGTGAATAATAGATTCTCGTCGATGCTCATCTTCCGCCTTATTATATTGATCAACAATGTTTTTAGCTGTGGCGATATTTAAAATGAACTCACGCTCAATGTTCTCTCGCTCTTCTAGTTCTTCAGATAAATTTATGTGATTCAGAACCTCAATCTCTTCTTGCAAGCTATCAAAACGTGTCGATAAAGTTTCAAACTTTTGAAGCTTTAAGTTTAATTCAGTTAATTCCATTGAAGTTAACCGAGATTTTTGTATTATATTTACTAAATAGTTTTTAAATTTGGTAACTTGACCTTTAATTGAGCTACGCCTACGGTATAGCTCATCCAAAGTTAACACATCGACACTTTTTGAGGAAGTCATTTTGGAAAAAATAATTAATTAATTATTAAATTTATGAAATCTCACGCTCCTCAAATCGGTGTACAGCTTGTAGCTCCGCTCAGCACCCGTTGCAGCCGCTGACCGCGCCTCGTTATGACGCAACACCTAGGTCGCCCAGGCAGCTAGCTCACGGCACCTGGAACGCGCGGGCAATGGCGTAAGCACGGCGTATTTATAATAAGGAACGCGAATTGTTGTTGATTTAATCGATTTTCAGAATATAAATGGTACCAAGGGTATATTTCGCACCACGTGGACCACGTGCAATATGCACGAAAATTTCCAAAAAATGCACTTATTAATCAAATTTCGTAAAATAATGTAAACAGAAGTTAAATTAGTTAATAAAACACTTGTTTTTTGCAAAGGAAGCTATTGAAAAGGGAAGTTTAGCGATATTTTTGAGGTTAGATTGGCAAGGAAAGGGCACTTATCTTTTGGCAGACCGCAGCTCCTGGCGTGAATCTTTAGCTGATTCACTGACCGCTGTCAACGATTACCAATCAATTGACCACTGAAGTCCCGATAAGTTGGCTCCTTGAGACCCGTCCGAGTCTCCGAAGAAATTCTTCAAGTTCTTGTCAACCAAGGGGAGTCCCGTGAATTCTTCTATTCGTCACGGTTTCGTTCCCCTCATGGGCCACCAATTTATGTACCGGCTTGTGGTACATAAGGGAGTTTATTCAGAGAAACTCCAGCACTTTACTTTTAGATTAATTTATTTATAAATTAAACATGTATAACGCTTGAAGAGCGGGTTAAGAATGGCAAATGGCGGAACATACATGGTAATATTAACTAACGCCTGACCAAATAATAATGTAAATCTCGTTAGTGTAATTCAAGAATAGTCCAGCTCATTGCTATCGTATAATTTAAAGGCTCTGGCCTGAACACCATAGTATATGTATGTGTGTGTATATGTGTCGTAAATCGTCAGTTATGATCAGGCGATATCGTGGTCTAAGGCTAACCTATAACGAATCTATCACAAGAGCCCAACCAAACTATTAGAAGAGATCGACATACCGCCTTTATTACAAGCTTTTATTTACTTTCACCTGTCTGTCTATCTGTCTGTCGGTCTGTCTGTCTATCTGTCTGTCGGTCTGTCTGTCTGTCTCTAATTAAATCTTGCAAGTTTAATTAGGCCCACTTCCCGGTATAATATTTTTATGATGCATTGGACTAAGAGTGAACGCACACGTACATATCTAGATGGCGCTGACTGTATTTTAAAACGCGCTTACGGTTTGTATTTCTGATAACCTTATAATATAGCGTTTCTACAAAAATAAGTGAAATCCCACCAAAACACATTCTGTAAAAAACTAGCCAAGTCTCGATGGAGCTGCTTGTTTATCTCTAAAAAGTAATGAAATCTAGACAAAGTCGTGCCAAGTATAAGGTTCCTTACTGCGATTTCTTTATTATTATAGTTAATGTTGTATGACTTGGCCGTTGAAGGGTACACAAGGGTATTATACCAGGTGCTCCATGACACTATTGCACCAATCTGTCCGCTACCCATTCACGATAGAAAATTTCCGAAAACGTTGATTGAATAACCAGTCAATTGTAGGCTTGATAAAGCTGCGTATTTCAATAATACTTATGTTTAGGCGATCCAAGTGTCATGGAGCATCTGGTTTTGTACCCTTGTGTACCCTTCAACGGCCAAGTCATACAACATTAACTATAATAATAAAGAAATCGCAGTAAGGAACCTTATACTTGGCACGACTTTGTCTAGATTTCATTACTTTTTAGAGATAAACAAGCAGCTCCATCGAGACTTGGCTAGTTTTTTACAGAATGTTTTTGGTGGGATCATTTATTCACCAAAGATTTACACAAGTATAAAATGGAAAAGGAAATACGGATATTAAGTGGAATTTATTGTTATTAGGTGCATTTTATATAACTTAATTAATAAATTTAACTTTGGCAAATGGGCATAAGCTCAGCATAATGTTGTGGAGAAGTCCACAACGCTGATTTTCAGCTTAAACCCTGACTCATGTATAACACAAAACAAAATGCATTCTACAATACAACCAAAATTGTTATTTTTACAACAAAATCAACATTTATTGTGAATTAAAAACCAAACAAAAGAAGACTTCTTGCATCGCTTCTTAAGCTTACGTCACACTAAGCGAACAAAGCGAACGCGAACCGGGACGGAATTTTTGTAATGTTCTAGTTTGTACGTGACCCGTCACACATAAAGCGGACGCGAACCGGCGCGGACCGGCCTGTCGCGCCGGGCAGATCGCGTTGATGACAAATGACAACTGCTTGTTCGCGTTCGCTTTGTTCGCTCAGTGTGACGTAAGCTTTAGAGATCGCTATCGCTTAGACTGCCAATTATTATAAAACTTTTTTTGTAATGTGTGTAATCTCTTTAAGCTTATTTTATTGTATTTATTGTGGTGTGAAATAAAGAGTTTTCTATTCTATTTTATTCTAGAGGTGTATATTATACACGCTTTGATACATTATCTGCTAAACATTTGATTGTTTCTAAGAAACATACTGGTTTAGTTGTGGCTACCACTTACCATCCACTTACCATCCACTTACCATCCACTTACCATTCACTTACCATCCACTTACCACCCACTGGTCAAAACAGTGTCACCAAGCGGTCATAATGACCGTGTTTTGGCAGGCTGTTCAGTGAAGCCAGAGAGAGATTTATCCCACCTTCTAGGTTTAATTTGCTACCATCTACGGCCGCATCGATAACACACGCGTGAACGTGCTCAAAGGCTAACCTAAAGATCATTATTTTTACTAAAAACTCTATATTATTATATTATATTATATTAATTAATTTTCATATTATAGACTTGGTCATTGCACTTTCCTTAACCTATATGACCAGCGGTTAAACATCAATTGAAGTAACTTCACCCAGTCTTAAACTGCACGCTGTTTCATTTAACTTGAGGCACATTTCGTTTAGTCTAAAAGAGCAATTTTAAACCGGTTGAACTCACAGTAACTTCTGCCTTGTTAGCATGTTACACGTCAGCTGTACCTCTACTATTCACAACGTTTGTGGAGTGTAAGCTACTTTTAAACTAGCTTTTCATATTATTATGTCAGGCTCTCTGGGAATAGATATGAAGCAACAGTTATTGTTGGACTACATACGGAATAGGATGGATTTTATACAAACTTTTACAGACGATTTTCAACACTAAACTTACATGAAGTACTTACCTTTTCTCACGGGGTTATTCCAGAAAATGTGTTACGCATCGTCACCCTGCGCCGGAGGACGTAGGGCGATATGTGGGACTCCTCTGCCTAAGTAGAACGCGGCGTGAATAACTTAAAACCCTTTTACATGTTAAAACTCCATCGTCGACCGCATTTTCACTTTCCATCAGGTGAGATGTGGTTAACCCAGATACTCCTGAAACTATTTTGTACCTTAGATTATCCTAAGTTTTTGATATGTTGATATTTAAGTCACCAACTATCTTGGAAAAATACTGAAAAAAATCGTACTCATCTGGAAAAGTCGGAAAACTATGGGTGTTATAACGCCCGGTAGGGGAATGCACTGCTATCGCTTGTATGTACGAGGAAGTATAATAAAAACAAAAGGTTTACTTATTTTCGGAATTATATATTATATTATGTTTATATTATATTATGTTTGTATTAGTAACATATTATTACATGTAAGTATTTTATATAACTGTTACAAAGTATTAATTTTATATTGAGAGTGTATTGTACTTCAGGTGTGACATTAGTATTTTTTTCAGTTTGTATTGCATGAAACGAAATAAGATTTAAGATGTAATTGAACATTACATTTCATACAAAAGAAATTGGTTTTACTTTTTGCAAGAAGTGCACCAGAGCTGATTTTTTTGGATTCAATAAATTGATCGATTTTGTCAAAATTAAGTATCAGCCGATTTTTTCAGTACAGGGACCTCAGATGGCCACAACCTAACGACCACAACATAACCACTTTATAAGAGAATACCCAAGAACCACTTCATTTCGCTAACGGTGACAGTGCTCGGTTATTTTTTAGCTAGCGTATAAGTTTGTATAGTTGTGTAGTAGACTACCAGCAGCTAGATTACACCATCGTCAAACATAGAATTAAAATAATATATCGGTGGCTGTTTATTATTACGGACCTGAACATCTTTCCACTCTGGATAACAATTAGGGTTATGACGATTACGCCACTTATAAGTTTGGTTTTTCGACACAGTAGGGGCAACTAGTATACTACCACTTGACGACAATGTACTTGGTATGGGATATGAACTTAGCACATCTTTCAGATAGTCAACAGGGCTTTGTTTAGGGAATTCTACAGAACGTCTTCTTTTGATGAGATAAGGGAATGTCGTCTTCATCGTCAGACAAAAAATCGGCGTAACTTCAGCTTCTGCTCTCAGTTGAGTCCCTGTAAAAGAAAGATAAAACGGTTGTTACCAGTTGATGGTACACACACTTGCACATGCGACAAAATTCTGAGAAGATTCGTGAGTTATATAAAATTTGCCAAGCCAACCTGGTAAAATTTATATGTTAACGTAATCTTCATCACCAGAATCCTCATCAGTCACCTCGGTGTTTGCATTTTCTGGTGGTAAATTTGCAACTGCCTTCTGGAAAGGACCATCGTCATCAGCCGCCTCCAATTCATCTATTATTTCATTCAACTACTACCTACCTACTTTATTGAATATTTGCCATACATATAAGTAATTATAACCTATAAGTGCGTGTGTTATTGTAAATAAACTTTTTTTCTTTCTTTCTTTCTTCTTTCAACTTTAAACAATTTCTTTCCTGCAATCTGAAAACCAATGTAAATTATTATAGACGTCCTTTCTCCTACGGGGCGTTATAACACCCATGAAATATTTTGATATGAAAGAACCTATAATTGTACGATATTAGTAACGGACATTGCATCAAATTATTGATGGTACTATGTACTTACAAGATTTATGTCAAACCGCTATATTTTATACTTGATAATAAAATATAAACATACCTTTTTGACGACATTATCCAATAAAAACACTTTGTAACTTTTAAATACGAAAAAAGATTCAATTTTCAAATAACACAGTCATAATTACTGCACGAAATCAAAGTTCCATTCGTTATGAATCAAATAAGATAAGAAATATCAATTACCGTGCACATTTCTTAGAATAAGAATTAAAATAATTGTGGGTAGATTTTGGGGCGTTTTAACACCCCGTAGGAGTATCTGGGTTAAAGGTAGGCCTATTTAAAAAAAAGGACGATGAATAATATAATGCACTAAACTAACATTTCTACGAGTATACACACTTAATATAGTGCGTTCCCACAACCGAACGGTTGCTATTCACAGTAAAATGTTTAATCTGTGCAATTACCAACTTCCGTGTAACCGAATAACGCGTATTTAACCCTAAATGAACCTAACTTTAGTTAAAAATCATACGACATAATTCGGTTTCTATCAAAAATTAATTTTAGTTCAAGCATCATATCAAAATAAGCCCCTTACCTTTATAAAACCAACCAATATTGTCTTAACAAGTTTTTTATTCCAGTGGAAAATTTATATTATTTCCCGTTTTCCCTTCAAAGCTTTGAAGTGGTTCTCTCGCAAAAGGATTCCTTCTGGCCAAAGAGTTATGGCTTAAAAATAGATTAAATACGACCGGGCTAAGGCGCTATCGGCAAGGAAATTGCTTTAAGAATTGCCCCTTTGTACTTTATTTTTATTTTTTGCAACTAACATTTTTCCAAAGCAGCTGAGATTCTCATTTTCAACGAGCTAATGGGGTATGAAAGCTGTGAATCATATTGTAATTAATATTCATATTTTGAATATTATTTTTAATTATAAGTAGTTTATGTTGCAGAAAACAATCATAATGGTGAGACGATTTGGACGCGCACCATGTTTGCTAGTTTGCTGGGCTGAGGTGGTGCAAAGGGATAAGTGGAAAGATTTGGGAAATACATGGTTACTCATGGTTGGACATCTTATGACTCTCAAGTAAAAAGCGTTAGCGCAGTGCACCCAGAACTTGACCTTTGTAAAATACTGGGTAATACTGTACTAATTACGGGCAGCGTTATCTCTTACCATCAGAAGAGCGTCTAGCTTGTCTTCTTACTTCGTATTCTTGTATAAAAAATCTTTAAGTATCTTTAAGTAACTTTGTAGTTCAAGTGAAAGTTTCTTTTCAACGAGTGATGGTGAGACGTATGTTTTAAAAATTCAAAATTTTGGTAACCGCTCGACCAATTGCGATATAATATATGCCATCTGGGAAAACTTTCTACTTCGTGTAGGCCTTTTCGAGTAATCGATAAACGTGAAATACACAATCATGTCAATCAGAAAATCAGAACTGACTTATCATCTAACTCTTGGCTGAGATTTGATTTTCCCAGCGCAGAGTAGTCGTACGTCCAGAGATAATCAAGGCAAAGGCTTGCACTTGGCCTGCGGGCTGTCTCTATAATTCGATTAGTCTACATCGCTCTTGCTCCGTGCATGAACAGAAATCAATACCCACTTAGAGTTACATAATATGTAGTAGGTGTAGATTACTTTCATGGAGTGAAAATTCTTTATTAGATAACTTAAACTTTAAATCATATTATAGAATATTTTTAATGTAATTTTGTTATCACTATTTAAAATCGATTTTTAGTCTTTTTTAATAAATATCAGAGTTATTCCAATTATGGATACCGTTCGGCGTTCTACTGAACAGCTTATAATGAGTTATTTTCTCGACGTTAGAGCCATAAGGTTGGCTGTCCACTGTCCGATTCCTTCATCAATCGACATCGGACTTTATGTTTGACCTATAAGGTTCGAAGTCAATAGCCGAAATCAGACATCCAACCCTATGGCCCTAACCTTGAGCACTAATTGTATAATACTTTCACATTAATAGTATGAAGATGAAGAAGTAAGTTACATCAACAAAAAATCCAGTACTCTTAGTACATTGTACGCTACATTTTATTCAATTCTAGCTTCGTTCATGAGAATATTTCCAACATTATTACGTTCGAATATGACGGCGTATACGCTACGTACGGTACAGAGAAATTTGATTTGTAGGTATATTTACTATTGAGACTGTATTGAGTTCCAAACTCAATAAGACAAAGCAGATGTTACTTGTTTATGTCATGAAGTTCGAGCCGTGTTCGTTAGGTTTGATGACCTGTAAAAGCTATACTTCTCTACTAATAATAATATTATTATAAACGCAAATATGCGAGACGACCACTCTGACAAGAGTGTACAACTAAGAAGAGAAGAAGTATGCGAGAGTATGTAATAATATTTGTGTATGTATGAATGTATGGGTGTGTCTATGTCTATCTATAAATGTATGTATTATATTTTGTGCGTATAAGGTGTATGTGTGTGTCTCTTCGTTTAAGTGGCTGAGCCGACTGAGCTGAATACTGAGCTTAGACCCTGGAATATCACATAGTTTTTTTTCATACATACTTTTTTGCGAATAAAACCGCAGGGTACAGTCAAAACGTTGTAAAATAACGTTCTTGGCACAAAAATGACAAGAAAATCAATAAAAAAAAATTAAACCAACTTCAAGTTTGTCTTGGAGTAAATAAAATAAATAATGGGGGTATATCAGAACGGGTTACCCTACTTACACTGTCAGAGTCAAATCACAATTTATAGGTTGTCTGACTAACTTATATAATTGCAGTTTCAGGTCGCCGAGATCACTACAGGGCCTGCAACCTGACCTAACGACTGCCTCCTTCATATCGTATAGGAAACAGCCGGGACCCACAGTTTTACGTGCCTTCCGAAACACGGTAGCGTCCAGGCGATATTCTTTGCCACACCGAGATTTGAACCCAGGACCTCCGGCTTAAAAGCCGGGCCAACGACCACTGTGCCACGGACGCTACAGATGCTTGTCTTCGAGTAGTCAGTGATCATATAATAAAAAAACATTCTGCTTGCATGAGCTAGCTATATCTTGCATCATGTGGTAAACCATCCCAGCAAATGCACACACCATACAAATGGCGCAGTGAAATAGCTTCGATTCAACGTTATGACGTGCCGCATCCAACTTGGAATGAAATTCTGATCTATTATGTAATGCCACGAGTTTGCGTGAATAATTCCGTTGCTCCGGTTAATGGGTTATGGCACTGGCAACATTGATGTTGACAGATGGCAGAGTATGCTCTAAATACTCTGATTTAGACGCCGCTGTTTGCAATTAAGAGTTAATATTGTATGGACTAGTTTTGAAGTGTATTTAGGAGAGCAAACTGCATCGTCACTTGTTATGAGAACGGCAATGCAATGGCGCTAACTTCATCCAACCCCGAAAACTATAAAAATATGAAGAAAATAGTTTCTAAATTGTTTTATAATTTAAAAGACCAAGCGCTAGTCGGGCAACGCGCAATGTAGGCTTCCGATGCGGCTTCTATTCTCTAAATATGTACTGTGATTTAGACGCCACTGTTTGTAATTTGGGGCTAATATTCTATAATGTATTCATGTGTTTGGACTAGTTTTGAAGTATATTTGGGTAAGCGATTTGCATCTTCACTTGTTATGAAAACGGCAGTGCAATAAAACATTTATCGCAAAGTGCAATGAACTGCCCTCATTCGTTTACCCCGAGAACTATTGAATTAAAGTCAAGAGAGAACATATTTTTACTGCGTGCTCGTAAGAATGTTAAGAAAGATCCAAGGTAAAAAAAGTGAAAAGAGTAGTGATAACGAGAAATGTTTGTTTAGAAGGTAAATATTTTGATAGGTTATTAATAATTATAATTAATTCATAGAGAAATTTAACTACACACTTTGACGTAATTTTCTTTGTAAAAGTAAAATTTGTAAAGTAAAACCGACTTTTAATCAAGATAAAAAAAAAATAGATAAATTGTTAAATAATATTAGATATTTTATAAAATACCCGTAATATTTTAATTTCTTTGTGAGAAGATTAAACTTTCTAATAGGAGATAAATTCATCAACCTTCAAGAATATTAAACTTTTAACGAAATCGAAAATCTACGTTATCGTAATTATTTAAATTGCAAAGATCTCAACGAAAATTGTCGTTTTAATGTATTCAAAATTTGGCTTAAGTAAATATTATGTAGACGGGGAGATCTCCTAGAGCAAGAATAAAGTGTTAAGTTTAAGAATTATATTTTATAGGGTTATTGGTGTTTCAGTGTAATCTTAAGGACATAATGGGAGGCTGGCTTCTTATTTACCTACGCTAAAAAGTTTTTCAAACTTATCTATGGATATGAAATTTTTGGACCTTTTTTTGTAGTACTAAATAAACGTTTGACCACATTCCACCTAATAGAAAGTGACTATGAATCACGTAAGATGCCTAGAAAGGTACATTCATCCGTGACTTGAAGATACCAAAGTTATCGCTCGGCAAACACAGATGACGGGAATGTGTTCCAAATGCGACAAGTTCTCATTAAAAGTTGTAGCAAAACGCTTGGTACGGGCGGTCGGTAGCGCCACTAAGTATGGATGTTGCATTGCCGTCTGCCGTGACGTCCGTAGATAAAACGACCATGGTGGAATTATAATTAATAAAATCCCCTCCTCCTTGTGTCGTATTCCCCATTACTGGGGGTCGTGACCCCTCCTTTGTAGGATTCGATCTCTGATGATGGAGCGCCAATTAATTAATAAAATATAAATAATCAAATGCCGGTCTTGATCCAAATTAATTTTAAATCAGATATCAATGTGGTCAAAAGTACGTATTAAATGTTCATTTCGTTTAAAAAAACATAAAAAGATCGTAATTTATTTTAACACTAGCTCCTCGACTATTCTGGCCAAAATAAAAGACGAGGAAAAATTAGTTACCATAAATTTACGTAAACAAGGATCTCTTACCGATATGAATAAATGAAATACTTTATGTTTAACTTTTGAATATAAAATGTAACGTGGATTCTTTCAGGAACCAAAATTTTGGGCGTTCAAGTGTAAGAAAAAATATATTACGCTGAGGTAGATGAGTTTTGGAATGGAGTCACATAATTAGGTGTAGGCAAACTTTAGTGTTGGCAGAAAACATTCTGGAAACAGCAGAAGTGTACATGTCATGAATTTGTAAGAATATTTATTGAATAATAAATGTATGATTCACAAAACTAGGCTTTGCATCTAGATTTTTAATCACAGTTTTATGATTTGATATGCTTATCATAATCTCACTATAATGGCACTTAGATTTTACTACAATTTTAAACCCTTAATAAACAAACTTGAAGAACGAATGATGACTGTGAATGATGGCTTCGTACTAAAGATAAGAAAATAATAAACATATCTGTCTAAGGTACAAAATATACTCTTAAACTATAGTGTATATTGTGTTTACTATAGTGTATTAGTGTGTGCCTTTTAACATTTTTTGTTTTGTTTTCCTCCTTTAATTTGTTTTGCTTTTAGTATCTTGCGTCAATTTTGCCTGAATATTTATAAATGTGATTGCATCCCCTTATTTCCCTATACAATATTCAAAATATTACAACACACATACACCCCAGTGCAATGTAAAGAAATTGGTACAAAAGTCACGCCCAAAGGTTATGAAGGTTTTTGGAGGTTGCCAACACTGGAGTATCATGTCAAGAGTAACTCAATATCATTTAAGCTAGATTGGAAGGTGACCACGAGCTCTGAGGTGCTAATACGAAGAAATGCTAAAAATTTTAATATAAGTTTTATCTTACAATTTTATTTGTTTAAAGTTAATTGTGTAATCTAGAAATATGAAAAATTTATTTAATAGTCTTGATTATATTATTCATCTATTTAAATGAAAGGAAAGTTTTTCATTTTTGAAAACTAATTTATTGAGATTAAAATACTTAATCCTTATCCCTATTTTAAGAATGTTAATGTTTTAAACAATAACAATTAAACTCATAGTTTTTAAATGCCATGATTATAAGGTAAGTACGGTTCTATAGCTATGCCAAAATCGTTTGTTAAAAGGAAAATCGATTGCAAAAATATACTTATAATAAAGCAATATTAAAGAATCTTTGTTTATAAATCGAATTAACTTGTAAAAATATAATGAAACAAATGGCTTTAAAATGACTTATCTAATACATAACTTTCTATATGACGATGTTTTCTTTATTCTATTTTTATTGACGTTCAATCTGATAGGATGACGAATCCTTTAGTATCACTACAGTTTGTACATTGTATAAAAAATAGTCTATGACAACATGTTGACATTTCATAAGCACGTTGCCATTAAATCACATGCGGGTTTAGCATGCCACATGGAATCCCGACAAAACTTCAAGATTAGAACTGTCATCTCATACATTCACAAAAGTACAATGTATGGGATGACAGTTCTACTCTTGACATTTCAGCGAGATCCCGTATGGCATGCTACGGGCCCAGAAATCACATAAGGGCCTAAATTCTGCACAAAAAAGAGACGGCGGCGCACCAAAACGTAAGCAAAAAAAAAACCTATAAACACATTTTTATTTTCAAAAATGCCACTGCGGCGTCCAAAGATGCTGAATAAAAAAATGAAGTTGCATTTAGGTTGGTACTGGCATCGTAAGAATTTTCTAGATTTTTTTCAAAATTTTGTTAAAATTTGACAGTGGGCGCCAGCAAAACGAGAAGCGATTTTGGACCGGGATAACTCCGAAGATAAATATCTACAGTGGCCGTAGCATGACACATGGGATTCCGCAAAAATTTCAAGAGTAGAACTGCTGTCATCCCATACAATGTATCTTTGTGAATGTATGGGATGACAGTTGATTTGACGCGTTATCTGTGCCTGGCCGGCTGAGACAAAGTTTCTTCAAAGGCATAATGCTGTTTACTGCTTTGTCTCTTATAGTTCTTTATTTTTTTGTAAGCCTTAGAATGCCTTAACACCTTTTCTTTCACGGAACATCAGTGGTAGGCCATGTTTGATAGATTGGACGATGTCAGACGTTGGTTCGATCTCTGGTTTCCTCAGGGTCTGAGGAGCAGGTTCCACTGTAAAGCGCGCCAGAACTGATGCTAGTCCAGCCATCGATTGCATTAGGCCAAGTCGAGCACCTGTAAAATAGGATTTAATTAATTACTATTTGTAACAACTTAATATGTAATAACAGGCACTACAAATAGTCTCTCTAGATATCGATCCCTACAAAGTTAGTTTTTCCATAAACTAATCTATAATATCTTGTTATATCAGTCATCGAACTATGAAACTTATTTAGCTAGCTTCTCATTATGGGCAGGATCACAAATAATATTGTGTACATTGTTCTTTCATTTAATCTGCTATAATATCTGATAACAGTCGCAAAATGCCGTGTTTCTAACTAAAATTATAAAGGTTCGAAACATAATATGGTTGTCAATGTTGAAATAACTAAATACTATTTGCTGGCTTATAGGGATGGGTGATACGAAACGTATATAGATATTGAAACTATATATCGCGTCAATATCGGATATCTATATATTGACCTTTGCAGAAACTATATATTTTGCGAAACACTATATTTGTCTATTGAAGAAAATCGTAACGATGCGATACCGAAACGTATATTTATAATATCGTGTTTGTTTAACGAAATAGTTTTTACGAAGATATCCGATTGTACAACGAAGCCGTCCCGAGTCCCAAACCCTATATTGAAATATCGTGTTTGATAGTATAGTGTTTGCGAAGTTACACGATTCCCTCACGAATTTAGACGATGGTTAATGAAAGAGCGCACGTGAGTTAGAGCGAGATGCGATATATTTTAGGTCAACCATGCTATTTTAAACTTTATTTCATAAGTGGTTAAGTTGGTATTTAAAATAGATAAAAAAATGATTTTGAATATTATTTGGCAGAATTTTGGCATGTTACAATTATAAACTCTATCGCCTAAAGTTAAGGATTTTTCATTTAAAATAAATATTGACCTGACCTTTTGGCCTTGAAAGAAAGTTACAAGTGGATACAAATAAATTTAACACCTAACACTGCATTTTGTTTGTTTTGATTCAGTTTCGTGGTTTTTGAATTGGTGAATTTACACGCCGACAGATTTCATGTGTAAATAGTACGATAATAAACAATGATGTAAATAATGTATATAGAAAAACATATACAATTATGTAAACAATGTATATAATATAGAAAAACATGTACAATTATGTAAATCATGTATATAAAATCGAATGAACTTCTAAATACGTCTGCGATCTGCATTATTGTTCTGCATATATCTGCATTCTGCATACTTGTTTAGAAAATATTTATGTTTAAAAATAGTCCGCTTTACTATAAATATTATAACTTGTAACATGTACAAAAAAAAAATGTAGCCAGTAGCCAGTCCTAAGCCTGGGTAAAGTATGAAGGGTCATTCTGTGACTCTGTTGTAATGAAGATATTGTTTAGAAACGATTTGCTAAAAAATAATAGTTACATTATATTCAGCTATTGACGTAAGATGACACGATATTCAAATATCTAAATCATAACCAATAACCACATCGACTCGAATCGAGTTATTTGTTCAGTATATAGTTTCGTAAAATATATAGTTTTGATATCCGATATTGAATATCAATATATAGTTTCGATTCGATATTCAGAAATATAGATATCACCCATTACTACTGGCTTAAACCCTGAGATCACATCATATAGGTACCTACATTTCAGAGAGCGAACCTTGAGGCACAGGTAATACATGTAAAAAATGTTGCAGATACTCACCAATACAAGCACGAGGTCCGTCTCCAAAAGGCATGTATACGTATTTATTCTTCTCTGCGTTGTACTCATTAGGATCGAATCGCTCAGGTCTGAATTGCGACGGGTTTTCGAAGTACTCAGGGTCATTGTGCAATCCTTGCAGGGGAATAATTATTCCAACCAGAGGATCAATGGTCACATCCAATTCAGGGATAGTGTAAGGACGAGCACATTCCCTAATCAGGTATCCAAGTGAAGGGAACATTCTCATGCCTTCGTTGAAGGTCCACTCCAAGTAGGTCATCTCTTTGACAGCCTCATAGCAGAGTTTGTTGTTATGCTTGGCAAGCACAAGGTCGATCTCATCCTGCACTTTCTTCTGCACGTCCGGATTGTAAGCAAGCTGATGAAGAGTAAAGCTTGTCGCAGAAGAAGACGTTTCGAATCCAGCAGCAAAGAACACAAATATCTGGGCAGCGATCAACTTTTCCGTGAGTTCGAGACTGGTCATGATAGGTGTTCCATCGGGATTTACCTTCTCGATGGACTCTCCTACAATGGCGCCTTTGTTTCTACACTCGAGCAACAAGTCCACAAAATCGTTCCGGCCGCAAGGCTGATAGTTCCTCTGTTGCAAAATTTGACGGACCAAGCCAAAGATCTCATCTTCCACCTTGCCCAAGTATTTCAGATTCTTGCAAAGATCTGGGAACATTTCCTTCAATATACCAACAACGATATCTGGGAATTCAGCCTTGAAAATTTTTACTCCTAGTTTTCTGAATTCGGATTCATCTTCGTTGAGCGAGTCGGCATCGAGTCCGAAGCCACAGGCGCCGATGAAATCGATGGTGTAGCGAGCCATGAGGTCTCGAGCGTCTATTGGACGTGCTTTAGAGGCTGCTGCAAGTGCCCGCATCTGCAGCTTTTCTGCACGTTCCACAATGAGGGGGAACATTGCCTTCAACTTGCCGCTTGTGAACGTAGGAGTCATGCGCTGTCTCAGAAGTCTCCATTCATCACCATCCACAAAGAATAAGTTGCGCATGAGAGGTTCTATTGCTGTTTTATGAGTGTTGATACCACGAGGGTAAAAATACGGGAAGTCGGTGATAATAATCCGTTTTATGATCTCTGGGTCTCTGATCACAAGCTCAGGCCTATTTGCTCTGAAGAATCCAACAACCTTTTCTTCAGGATATTTGAAGTACATCTCAGCAGCAATTTGCGCGACGCTCCTCTGTAGAGTATAGTTCTTCAGGTAATTGCCGACGAATGGGTATGGTTTGTCATGTTTTATTCCTCTTTTTTTCCAGTAATCGAACTTCCTGGTCCCATAGAAATATAGGGCTACTATAACAGCAACTATTATGAGGATGGTAAACATTTTTAATAGCAAAAATTATTTGTAGTTATAAAATAAAAGTGAGAAACGCCAAAGCGTAGTGCTTGCTCGGAATCAACTGCGCGAAATTTGGAGGCACAGGTGTTTGTTTCGTAGGCTGTTGTATCTATAAACAAATATTCCAATCTGTCTGTATATAAAGTTAATCCTAGCCAGTTATCAGCCAACGTCAGATTATATGGAAGATAATAAGCATATAGTACAAAAAGATGTAGTGTTACGTGTTGTCCTATGTAATAACAAATCATTAAAATTTATTTTAGTTAGCTACAATGCTCTATAACTACTAAGGACAAAAACAACAATCGTATGGCAAAAAAGTCGTTGACTTTGGTTTCGTATAGTCATTTGACTTATGACATTATAAAATTTATTTGATGAATAACTTGTCTTTTAAAAAATCTCTGATAAAATTCCTATTGTATCTTACCCTATATTCTTCACTTTAATAAACCTAAAAGTTTTTTGTTTGAACCACTATTGAGGCGAAGATTTGCTGTGTATGCAAAACTTCATCGTAGTTTTGTTAATGTGATCTAGTATTCAGTAGGTACATTTTGTTAGATTAATTCTATTATTTTAAAGAAATTAATTTTTAGAAATAACGTTATGGCTAATTTGATTCATCTTATTCTATAGCTTATTCCTTGCGTGCGCCTCTCAACTTATGACTCCTCGCAATACGAAGTTGTAAGCCTTCAATGTAATAAAAAATGTATCTAGGAAATACCACTGAGAAACAAAATCAGTTAACTTAGAATACATTATAATCTAATCTAAATATATAAAAGGAAAGAGTGACTGACTGACTGATTCGCTTGAAATTTGGATTGTAGATAGTATTTACGACGTAGACCTTCGCTAAGAAAGGACACGCACGCGGGTAAAGCCGCGAGCACAAGCTATTATAGTATTATATAATTCAGTTTCTGTTTAGTTGATTGTCTCCTAACAATGCAATACCTTATAACCACCTACCTACGTACTACCTTATTCGATAATATTGAGGCGGTGGTGTGTTACAGACTTTATTTTGAACTAGCTTTCACTCGTGACTTCGCTCTCGTCATAAAATCTTATCTGCTGGTCTAATAAGGAATGTCTTACTGATATAATATTTATCTCTGTTAATCAAATTTCATCTTAATCCGTCAAATTTAGCTGTGGATTTAAAGACTAGTCAGTCAGTCATATTTTACTTTATATATTAACAATACCACCTGTTATAAAATAATGTGAATCATAGTTGTATCAGTAAAAATATAATTACGATAAACAAATAACAACAAGTTTTTTTGATGATGTCATGAAGAATGGATTTATTTTGTTGGATATTTGTTGTTGCTATTCAAAGTTCATAATCTTGTTCGCAGTCATTTGATATGATAAGTAGTCATTTTTATATTTTAAATTTTAACTATAGCTGTGCCCAGCGATTTTACTCGCCGAACTATTATAGCCTATGTGTTATTTCAGCGTTTTAAGCTTTCTGTATACTAAATTTCAGCTCAATCGGTCCACCCGTTTAGGCGTGAAAGTAAAAACATACATCCAGACATCCATACAGAATAGAGAACTCTTTATAGAAACACCATAAAATTACAAAAAACTTAAAAGAGAAACTCACAATAACCTAAGTGTAACAATTGCCGCTCTTGTCGCTTACAGTGATCCCTTTGAGACAATCTTGAAATAATTAAAGAAAGAAACAACTAAAAAAAGATTAAAAAATATCGACGTGCTCATACGTCGTTATTTTTCTTTTAAACTCATCAAATACTTTAAATCATTTACAAAAATATTGGTCTTTCACTTTTCCTAATTATAATCGCCAATGACCATTTCCAAGCTCAAAAAAGTAATTTTACAAAAGTATATTTACCATCGTTTCATTAGGCATTTATTATTTTGACATTATAAAGAACGTCGAGAAGTCCCTTCGACCTCTGTAACTCACTACTTCTCCCCAATTATCATTATAAGTCACCAATTACGTAATGTCAAGGAAAGGACCCAATTTTGCGGTGTATTAACCATTCCACCCGATGGTTAAGGTATGGTTTCATTGAGCTGCTTCGGAAAGTACTTGCACCACGTAGCTGGCAGGGAACCGACCCCTGCTTGCCACCACTGTGGTAGCGACGTGGTTACGGCGCAGCACACATTGCGGTTTCGTTCCTCCCGATGCGTGCCCGGCGAATGGAGCGTCGGAGGCGTATCCTTCACGCCCTTCTCCAGCCCCCATAACCTGGGTCTAGGTGGCGAGTACGGGGGCATTCGTCGCCGTAAGAACAGACCCACGAGGTGGCGCGCGCGGTTTCTTTTCCGCGCGCCCCTTGATTGGGTGGGGTGAAACTCCTCTTCACCCCACCGCGGAGGGGTCCTCCTGTCAGTGTCAAACGCCGTCGGGGCCGCGGATGAGTGCTTCGGCGTACCCATGCCCCGGCGTTATGGCGTCCCGCAGGAACACCCCCAGGTTTTTTAGTGGGTATCCCCGCCGCACCCATCTTCGGCGGGGGAGTCCAACTTACCGCCCCGCGCCCCCCGGCGTGGGGTGATGATGCGTAACGCATTTTTCCTGGGTAAAAAAATGGTTTCATTGAGAAATACATAATCCTAATATTACTAGTAAAAACAAATAGTAGATACATAATAAATAATACATGCAATAAAATATATTTAATTATGGTATACTTATATTAAATTGTTAAGGATAGCTGATTACACATACTCCAAAATAAATAATAATATGATGATAAGACAAAAAATTGGTATAGTGATTTGGTATTTGGTTGTTTGGTAGTTAACCTAGACTAAAAAAAGAGACATACATACATACATACATATTATAATCACGCCTGGTTCCCGTTGGGGTCTCCACTGGGTACGATCCAAGAGACATACACGGCTAAAAATCGCTGGGCGCTATTTTTAACCCCCGACGCAAAAACGACGGGGTGTTATAAGTTTGACGTGTCTGTCTGTCTGTCTGTCTGTCTGTCTGTCTGTGTGTGTGTGTGTGTGTGTGTGTGTGTGTGTGTGTGTGTGTATGTGTCTGTCTGTGGCATCGTAGCGCCCAAACGGATGAACGGATTTTGATTTAGTTTTTTTTGTTTGAAAGTAGAATTAGTCGAGAGTGTTCTTAGCCATGTTTGGTGAAAATCGGTCCAAGATGGCCGCCGCTACAAAATGGCGGATTACTTTTTTCTTCCACGACCCCCTCAATATGGGTATCAAATGAAAGGGCTTAACGAGTAGAATACAGCACACTATATAAAATTTAAAATCCAAGATGGCCGCCATCAAAAAATGGTGAATTACGTATTGCGTTGGGGGTTTTTTTAAATTTTTAATTTAATTCACTTGTTATTATATTATGGCGTTGTCAATTAGAATGGTAACTTAACATTCGATATTATGTGTCTAATACATTCTAAATTAAAGCTCAAATATAATTGGTTCAGCCGTTTAGTACTGAAATTTTAATTTTAACGTCCAAATTATCGAACATTCATTATAATTGTAATGCTGAGCCTAGAAAAAAATGTTTGTGTATAATAATATTTTAGACATACATTACAATAAATTATGTTGACAAACTAGAATATTATAATATATTCATTGAAGTAGACAAGCAAAATTTTAATTTTAATATAATTTAATAATAATTAACAATGAATATTAATAAGAATAATTATAATTTCATGCATGATGTACTTGACTTGCCTAAGATGACGATTGTTATTGCTAAGGTAAATAAAGATCTATTCTATGTTCGGCTCAGAGAGTTCACACCTTAACCAAAATTGTTGTAGGTTTTGATTGAATGAGGACTTAAGGGCCTCTTATTTTTATGAAAATATGGAAAAATGGTTTTTATAATAAATGTAATGTAGGTTACGTGATGTTATTATAAGAAGTAATATTTAATAATTGATCAAGTATGAATTGAAACCTATAGGTATTAAAATTTAGTAGGTTAAACATTTGTTATTCTCAAAGGTTTTTTTAAAGGTTTCGGTTTTATACAGGATCAAAACGGTCGGCACGAAGCCGAAGTAAATACAAGTGAGTTTTTGCATTTTTAACCCCAGGTGTTATAAGTTTGACGTGTCTGTCTGTCTGTCTGTCTGTCTGTCTGTCTGTGTGTGTGTGTGTGTGTGTGTGTGTGTGTGTGTGTGTGTGTGTGTGTGTGTGTGTGTGTGTGTGTGTGTGTGTGTGTGTGTGTGTGTGTGTATGTGTCTGTCTGTGGCATCGTAGCTCCCAAACGGATGAACGGATTTTGATTTAGTTTTTTTTGTTTGAAAGTAGAGTTAGTCGAGAGTGTTCTTAGCCATGTTTGGTGGAAATCGGTCTAAGATGGCCGCCGCTACAAAATGGCGGATTATTTTTTTCTTCCACGACCCCCTCAATATGGGTATCAAATGAAAGGGCTTAACGAGTAGAATACAGCCCACTATATAAAATTTAAAATCCAAGATGGCCGCCATCAAAAAAATGGTGAATTACGTATTGCGTTGGGGGTTTTTTAAATTTTTAATTTAATTCACTTGTATTTACAAAGATGAAGGCATTTATCTATACGGGCAATACCACGAGTATAAAGATAGTCTCTATATAGTTTTTTTAATGACAAATGCCTTTATTGAGATAAACAAACTAACAATACTACAGCTACTACAGCAGCAAAGAACACTTTTAGTTGAATAAACATGAGCAAAGTGCCGATTTGTCCAACTTAAATCTAAGGCCTAACTTCGCTTGGTCAATTACAGTTACTGTAAATTAAGGCACCGGTGTCTCTTTATCCCAGAATAGCACATACTTTTTCGATGGTAAATCAAGACTAACTGCAAGTACCTACATATTCTGTGACCCTCACATACGAGTATATGTATAGGAAGTAAGAATGTATGTATCACGGCTTCTAACTAAAGTTCACGCGCTTGTGAATAATTGAGTGAGACAAAGTGCCGCACTGAGATGCTTAGCCGTCTGTTTGCTGTAGTTTGCACAGATTAAAACCAGAGCACGGCTTTGAGGAACTCTGTCGAAATAAATTATTTCTCAGTGCTCGTGTTATGCACGTTAAATAAAATAATTAACGTAAAAGACTTCTATTCTAATTATGTTTTAAGAAGGTCATTTTTTTTGTTATGTACGTTAAATCGTTGTTGACGATTAATAATAATAATAGTAAAAGAGAAATAAGAGTTTTATTCGATTCTAATTATCTTTCTCTTGTCTTACGAAGGGATTTTTTTTAAATCATTTCTGTTAGTCTCTTGTCCGTTCTTCTCACAGAGGTTCTTTTTGAATAGGTTGTAGTCCTAAAACAAGTAAAATTATAAAAATACTTTTTAAAAACAAGCTTTTATTATTACCATCTAGCACCAAAGTACTGGTCAAGACGAATCAAATGAGCCCAAGGTCGATGGGGTTGCGTCGTTAAATTACGAAATTCTTATGGACACCTTCCTGCTCCATCATCAGATCAGCTCCATGTCATAATAATATTGCATTGTCATCCGATTTATACATGCACGCAAAATGTCAGCTCAATAGGGTACCGAGAATTGGGACAAATTAGACTTGCAAGATATGATCCCGGTATTGCAGGTATCCATAGGCGACGGTGCCACTTACCATCAGGTGGGCCGTCTGCTTGTTTGTCACCTATTACATAAAAAATAAAAAAAATGATTACAGACAGACAGACAACAGACAAGTGAAAGTAAATAAAAGCTTGTAATAAATTTTACCGGGCCAGAATTCAAACTCGGTGATTAAAAATTAAGTACAACTGCATCACAATATCCCTTGGCCTTTTGGCCACCACCGCTTAAAAAATAGTAGGTTAAGAAATTAGTAACTATGATGTCTGTATCATACTACATATTTAAGAAAATATGTGTCTGTGTTTTATAATCTGTATAACGGCAGCATAAAAACTAGGTAAGTCATACTACGTCAGAAAGTCCAAAATCAATAAATCCTCTCGATATCTCATTGTTCGGTCGAGGTCGAACAAATAGCTACCATCAACGCGGCATTAAGGAGTAGTCTTCCTCTTTTATCTCTCGTCGCTGATGTATGGGACATATAAGATAGATATACCTATATATCCACTAAATGTCAGATAAATATAGAAGACTGAATTAACTTGTGTTGATAATATAAAAGATGTGAAAGAAGAATTAAAAATATATATTTTTGACTGATATATTGTAGAAAACTGAAGATATGTAACGGTGTTTAAATAATACATTGTAGGCAAATAAAAATCAAAATAATGTATTGTATGAAAATTATTTTCTCTCAAAAAATCTAATGTTGTACGGAGAATTGTACGAAACCCATTGCGCGCGAGTCCGACTCGAACTTGGCTAGTTGTATTTTTGATAATGGTCTAAAATATTATTAAAACAATATCTAAGCGCTGCGAGTTCGATCGCGACCGATTTTGAAGGTTCAAAAAACATATTTTTTTATTAAAACTGTAAGTGAAAAACAAAGTAAATACCTACCTGTTATAATAACAAAAAAAATACTTTTAAATTACTACAATAACAAAAATAATAAGTGTTGCTACTTGAAATGAAAATGAAAGAAAAAACAACACAATCAATCATAATGGAAGGTAGTTTGAAGAAATGTTCCACAAACATCTTTTGCCGAAACCGCAGTCAGTGCGTGTGCATAACGGAGCTGAGTCGGAGGCACGTTACCTTTGCTCCTGATTTTCTCAGAAAACCCTCACCTATGAGTGATTTTTTTAGCCTAGTGATTTGTAACGTGATTCAGTGTCCGTATATCGTTCTCAAACCTGTGAAAAGGCGGCCTCGCCTTTGGCGTGTGATAAGTATTTCTTAAAGAAACCCTAAAGCTGAAGACACACTGCCTCGGGAAAGCGGTCACGGTGCGGAATTTTTGTAATGTTTGAATTTGTATGTAACATTATGTGGTCGCCAGAAGACGCTAGATGCAGGTCACTTCCACACGTTACATATGGAAGCCCAAAGGGCAGGCCTATGTTCAACAGCAGTGGATGTCCTACGGCTGAGATGATGATGATGTGACATATATGAAGCGGAAGCGGGCAGGAACAAAATGAAGATCGCACCCGCTTTTCCGCGCGATCCCGTGTCTGTCTATCTTCAGCTTTATAGTCCGTGACCAGAGTGTTTGTGAATCTGTGATGTTTGTTCTTGGAGTGCAGTGGTTGGCAAACCTGCACGACTGCCGTGCTGGACTGCGTCTGCGGCTGCTTGAGGCATAGATTAAAAGGTTAGTGGTGCCCTTTAATTCTGTTCTTATAGTGTTTGCAAAGACTAGGACAGTCGTTTTCACCTTATTCACACTTAAACATAAATACATAAAGCGTAGGCCGTGCTGCGTAATTTGTAGCATTGTAATTTAGGTTTATTTTCAGTATTTATTTTTTGGTATTACACGCTAATCTTAGTGAATAACTAATTCCAAAATCAGTATCACCCAATTTACCAAAGAAACATTGTACTCGTATTATGTTTTTTGAGACATCATTCAGTATATATATATAGTAACCAGGTGAAATTTTCATATTATTCACGATAGAACCTAATCGGTTTTCCTTATTGCATACAAAACATTCTTACTGTCTCTTTCACTCCATCGCATCCTGCTTTACCAGAAAATGGAGACAAAGCCGTTTAAAATCAACAAAACTTAATCAATCAAACTCAATATAAAATATCGTTATATCAATGCCAAGCGAAACGACAATTTAATACGTATTTACATTGCGACAAAATAATAATTTAAGCCCTTCAAACTTTCCAATATAATGTACAGGATGTTACACAACAACCAACCCAACAGTGCCAGTTATTCTACCGCCTGAGCAGTATTGTGTAAACATTACTGTGCTCCGGTAGGAGGGTACTGTAGCTAGTGAAATTACTGGGCTAAAGAGTCTTAACATCTTATGACTATTAAGTAAGAAGCGTTGGTGCAGTGCACCTAGAATTGCACATCATTGTGAAATTCTGGGTAGCACTGTACTGATTATGGGCAGCGTTATCTCTTAACATCAAGAGAGCGTCTTGTTCATCTTCTTACTTCTCCACATAAAAAAAAAAAAACACTTTACTCCTTAAAAATCATAATATTATAAGTCACTAGTTGCGCCCAGCGGTTTTACCCGCAATACTTACGTAGCCTATACAAATTCTCTCTATACAATTTCAGCTCAATCGGTCCACCCATTTAGACGTAAAAGAGTAACCTAACATACTGACATTCAGACATCCATTCTTCCAGATCTGCGACTTTTTCTAAATTATCAGAAAAATAATTAAAATTAGAACCCTATGCTGAGTTTTTTCTATAAAAATATCCTCTGTTTATTCTACAATTTATGCTACAAACTAAACAATTTTCACTTCAGTAGTTCTCTATCTGTTCAGTAGTTTTGGTGCGAGGAAGTATTAATAGATAACTACAGACACAATAATATTTTATGTTTCTTAAAGAATATATTACTTTTTTATATATTTGTCTAGTTATAATCATGTTAAAGTCATTGAAAGAAAGGAATTAATCATAAACGTGTTGCAAATAAAATGAAAATATTTTATTAAAAAAAAACATATTTTCTTTAACATTTTATCTTAAAGTGCGCGAAACAGAATAAATAGTGTTAAGATACTTAACTACAACATAAATACTATTTAATTTCTATTTCTTTATTTATCTAAGTATTTGTAAGTTCTTTCTTAATTTTCTTTTCAATTGCATCAAAATTCTGTCACGTACATACCTCATCTACTTTAAGTGTTGAAACAATGCAATACAAGGTAATAAAACAAAACGGTGATAAAATGAAATTCAACTCGTTTTCGCATCACCCTGTAGACGTAAAATTACAGACAAAGTAATCTTCTTCCACTGAATTGTATCAAATTGCAAAATCGTACAACTTTAATCGAAACCAATTTTCTGTCGCGAAAATTACTTTTTTTTTATTTCACTTCGTATTTAACACTAAAGAGTTTTATTGAGATGGTTATTTTGTAAGCTTTTATAGTGAGTGAATAGTTATTTATTATTCTTTGATTTTCATTATTTATTTATTTCTTGAAACTTTTTTGATTTTACGTGCTATTTATACTTTTTCCTTTTAATATGTTATAGACGAGTGTTTTTCTTTAAATAAGATAAAATTACAAAGTGCGTACACGTACAAACGAGTCGAAAGTTTGAGGTTGCACCAATTTATTACAGAGATTAGCTGCATGTTATGGTAAAAAGATAATACTTTTTCTGTGTCCATGTTATCTGGGGGCACGGTAGTGCCCCCGCCAAGTCGAGCGCGAAGCAAGCACTGCCGTACCATCTTTACAGGAACCATTTCGTCGCATTTTCAGGCCCCTATTTGAGAACCTCTGGATAAGACCAGAACACAGAAATTTTCGTCATCCAGTAAGCTATAATTACATACTTAAAATCCAAAATTTCAAGTCTGTAGGTCATTAAGTTCCGAAGTTAAGCGAAAGCAAAGTTTCGCATTTTCGACACTCATTCATTCACTCACTCACTCATGATCATCAAAATAGAACTAGTACTTCCCATAAACTCAGAGAGCTGAAATTTGGTACAAACTTAGAATTTATTGTATAAGCCATAGGAAAACTAAAAAAACATGCAATTTCGGTCTCGTTTTCGAGATAATTCATCTGCATAAATAACTTTGTAATCTCATATAAATGTATAGGATTACAAAGTTACATTTGCAGTCAATGGTTAAAATTGTGTAATATCCAACTTATTAATTCAAAATATATTTAAGGCATAGTATATGTATATGTGAGTGTGTATATGTGTCGTAAATCGTCAGTTATGATCAGGCGATATCTAGCGTGGCCAACTAAAATAAGAGCCCAACCAAACTATTAGTAGAGATCGACATACCGCCTTTACTACAAGCTTTTATTTACTTTCACCTGTCGGTCTGTCTGTCTGTAATTAAATCTTGCAAGTTTAATTAGGCCCACTTCCCGGTATAATATTATGATGCATTGGACTAAGAGTGAACGTACACGTATCTAGATGGCGCTGACTGTATTTTAAAACGCGCTTACGGTTTGTATATCTGATAACCTTATAATATAGCGTTTCTACAAAAATAAGTGAAATCCCACCAAAAACATTCTGTAAAAAACTAGCCAAGTCTCGATGGAGCTGCTTGTTTATCTCTAAAAAGTAATGAAATCTAGACAAAGTCGTGCCAAGTATAAGGTTCCTTACTGCGATTTCTTTATTATTATAGTTAATGTTGTGTGACTTGGCCGTTGAAGGGTACACAAGGGTATTATACCAGGTGCTCCATGACTCATGACACTATTGCACCAATCTGTCCGCTACCCATTCACGATAGAAAATTTCCACTTGGAAAACGTTGATTGGATAACCAGTCAATTGTAGGCTTGATAAAGCTGCGTATTTCAATAATACTTATGTTTAGGCGATCCAAGTGTCATGGAGCATCTGGTTTTGTACCCTTGTGTACCCTTCAACGGCCAAGTCACACAACATTAACTATAATAATAAAGAAATCGCAGTAAGGAACCTTATACTTGGCACGACTTTGTCTAGATTTCATTACTTTTTAGAGATAAACAAGCAGCTCCATCGAGACTTGGCTAGTTTTTTACAGAATGTTTTTGGTGGGATATGCATTTTCACGAAATATACATACATAAGATGTGTTTTCCTAATGTGATGTCTCAAACTTTCGTAAATGAGATGTCTACGGACATAATGTCGATGGCCAAGCCTATTAGAACTTCCCCAACAATCCTAAACAAATTCGCCGCACGTACTTAGAGTACAAAGCCGTTAAACCCTGTCCCAAAAATGTTTCAAAAAAGTTCCAAAACGCTTAATCCGTTAATTGTTCACACAATTGTTGAACAAAACAAATTCAAGTGTTCCTAATTCCACCCTCAAATGAATAGCCGACCCTCGTTAGGACGATGTTCTTTCACGTCATATAATGTCTCGGAAATATTTTCAAATTAACCCACCTACAAAAAGAGGGGAGTTGTAATTTAGTAATGTAAACGTCTTCAACAGTGGTATAGCCAAGGCCGTGTTGTTGTCCCTAGGGTGGTAACGAGTAGCAAACAAAATAAAAATCTTAACCCACAAAGCCTACAAATAACCAAATCTAAGCCTACAAAATATTAAATTATATACCTAACTCTTTACTGAAAACCGTAAAATTATAATAATAGAATAAGTTTTTTTAAAGTATTACAATTGGCGGTCTTATTGATCATAGCTGTATGTTCAAGACACCCAGAACCCTTAAAAAAAACTATTTGGCCACTTCTCCACGTTAACCCAATAATCCAAAATCAGTATAAAACCAAATGCTACGGATCCCCCGTTAAGGGGGCGTATTCAGTACAGTAATTATGCATTGAACGTATCATATCCATAGGCATAAGAATTATCTAATCTGATTAGATAATTCTTTATTGAGTAGGTACCATCATTATCATAAGTTTAAAATTACACATGCACGCCACCGCTATATGTTACTAATATTATAAATGTGAAAATTTGTAAGAATGGATGTCTGGATGTCTGAATGCTTGTTACTCTTTCACTCCTAAACGGGTGGACCGATTGTGCCGAAATTTGGTATAGAGATAGCTTAGACCCTGGAATAACACATAGGCTATAGTACAGCGGGTAAAACCGCTGGGCGCAGCTAGTTAACTATAAATTTCCTGTCAATCAGGTTGTCTGTAAGAAAATGCTTTATGCGATAACATCGTCAGTTGTTTACCTTTAGTTTTTAAGATTATTTTATACTTAAAACGAGTTCTTGTAACATGGTATGTAATAAAGTATTATTCTATTATTGTAAAACTACAACAAGCGATTTCGTCATCTCTTCCAGATAATCAAGAACACTTTCTAACAACCCTTTGGAAACTACCACCACCACCTTTCCAAGATATCTATGAGTATTAAACCAAAATCAGTATAACTAAATGCCACGATCCCCCATTAAGGAGCCGTATTCAGTAATTATGCATTCGACGTGTAACGCGCGCTCGCTTGGCATTCAACACTCGAACTGTAGCTGTAATTACACGCGTGTTACGGCTGTTCCGGTATCTTTTGCTGAATAATTCTTGATTTTGTTACACCGCGGTGTAACAGCTTTAGTGAGTAATACGTGTAACGCACGCTCGCTTGGCATTCAACACTCGAACTGTAGCTGTAATTACACGCGTGTTACGGCTGTTCCGGTATCTTTTGCTAACTAATTCTTGGTTTTGTTACACCGCTGTGTAACAGCTTTAGTGAGTAATACGTGTAACGCTCGTTCGCTTGGCATTCAACACTCGAACTGTAACTGTAATTACACGCGTGTTACGGCTGTTCCGGTATCTTTGGCTAACTAATTCATGATTTTGTTACACTGCGGTGTATCAGTTTTAGTGTGTAATAAGTGTGGACCAACATTTCCAATAAATAATAACGTGCGAAAAGAAAAGTACCGTAAGAGAAAAATAGCTGCAAACATTGGTTTTATCTGTTGAAAATTTTAAGAAAGCTATAATGCTAATAAAGATACTGAAGAAAAATTTGAGAAAAATAGATAATTGTTTAATTGGCCAGATTTTTGACATTTCAGTCACCGCTAGTATTTAATTGTATCACTCGCGTGCTAATATAATATTGTCCGTAACACATCCACGGTAAAGAAATATACCGTTACACTAAATCTTATGACTTTTGAGTAAGAAGCGTTGGTGCAGTGCTCCTAGAATTACACATAATTGTGAAATCCTAGGTAACACTGTACTGATTATGGGCAGCCGTTATCTCTTAACATCAGGAGAGCGTCTTGCTCATCTTCTACTTCATCACATAAAAAAAAAACATCGGTGTAAGAGACTGCCGGATAATGTCTGTAGCCATTGTTTTTAATGCCAACAGCAGTGTTTGGAGAGGGCTCGCCGCGCTCGTTCTAATTGGTGGTTATACGGGCGCCTCCTGTTTACTGGTAACACTAATGTCAAAACTGGACAGCTTACGTAGAATTAGGGATAAAAGTGAGCAGACTATGTGCAAAAAGAAAAGTCTTGTGAAAAGCGGTGCCCAGTGTTTCTTTTTTATTTTATTTTATACATTACTAGCTGCGCCCAGCGGTTTTACCCGCAGTACTTATGTAACCTATGTGTTATTCCAGGGTCTAAGCTATCCCTATACAAAATTTTAGCTCAATCAGTCCGCCCGTTTAGGCGTGAAAGAGTAACAAACACACATCCAGACATCCATTCATACAAACTTTCACGTTTATAATATTAGTAACTAAAGTTAGCCTTTGACCACGATCTCGCGTGATGTTACTCGTCGCTACGATGATGTTAAGTACGGCCGTAGTTGGCGGCAGACTAAACCTAGAAAGCGAGATAAATCCATCCCTGGCTTCACTGAATGTCATGCCGAAACACTGTCATAATGACCGCTTGCCGACTCGGTTTCGGAAGTAGCCTATGTGTTAGCCAATGTAATAGAGGCTTTAGAGGCTGACGACTAATGGTATACAATTATTCTTTTACCAGTATTAGTAAGATATTCATGATCTCTCATATAGCTTTTTTTTCAAAATATAACAAAAAAAATCCAAAAATATTTTCCATAGGTACATAATATCTTTATTGTTATTAGAATGTTTAATAAAGAATTACATCTATTTTACCTAATTGGGAAATCCTCCGCCGCTGTAAAAAAAAACATAAAAGCTTATAGCATACCGAACACCATAAAATCCCCGTTAAAACATAAACCCAAAAGTTCCTACTTACTCCTAGTATCCAGTAAAATTAACCCGAAAGTTAAGAACTAGGCGCTAAACACCTGCATCCATAATACAGAAGCAAAATATAAAGCAAAGCAAATCCTCAGACTGTTGAAATAAGCAGACAACGCCATTATTTACGAATATGAGTTCAACCGTGGGACTAGTGCTGCAGAAACAGTTCGAAGGATTAATGATGTGTATGGCGACGGTGTTGCAAAAGAAAACACAGTGCGTTTCTGGTTCCAACGTTTTCGTTCTGGAAATTTCGTCCTACAGAACAACGGCCGGAAACCAAGGTTGATAACGAAGAATTGAAGGCTATTGTGGAAGCGGATCCATCGTAAACGACGTCAGAATTAGCTGGAGGCTGCGGTGTAAGCGATAAAACTGTTTTGGTCCACTTGAAGCAAATAGGAAAGGTGAAAAAGCTTGAAAGATGGGTACCTCACGACCTGAGTGAAACAAATCGGCAAACGCGCGTTGACTGCTGCATTACATTACTCAACCAGCATAATAATGAAGGTATTTTAAATCGGATTATTACTTGTGATGAAAAGTGGATCCTGTACGACAATCAGAAGCGTTTTTTCCGTAATTTGGATAACTTCTTGCGAGGAAAAAAATTCAACTCCGAAGAGGCAGTCCAAACCGCCTTCAAAAATTTTATTGATTCCCGTCCGAATGGTTCATTTAGGAAAGGGCTCAATGAATTACCTATAAGATGGCAAAAGTGCATAGATAGCAATGGTACATACTTTGATTGAATAAATATAAATTTAATTAAAAAAATGACTTTGTGTTCCTCTTATACAAAACGCCAATTTCATAGGTAAAGACCCAATATATTATATAGTACAATATAATACAAAAAAAATTTAATAAACAAAAATTAGTTCACACATTTCAGAAAACGTTTTTTTCTAAAACTTACTAACTGCATGACGTCAATTTATTTTTCAATTACAGGTATCTGCCATTATTACAATGTTCTGTGCACAAAACACCAAACTTTGAACAAAGCTCGTCCGAACAGATGGTTTAATCAGGTGTTAAGAGAGAGTTAAACTGAAGTTAAGTTTTAACATTTACTTGGTTAAAAATAATTCTTACTTTTTATGCGTATGTGTAAAGCTTTAAAATATACCTAGCATAATATTATTTTATCCACTACGGTGAAAAAAGAGGTATATAATTTATCTAATTATTATGAAACACTGTTCTCAAGTAGCGTTGGTGCAGTGCATCTAAAATTTTACTACTTTATGTGATATTCTGGGTAGCACTGTACTAATTTGGGCATCGCTATCTTGCATAGCTTTTGAAATCGCTGAACATCTTAGTCGAGCGTGGGGTAGGCTGAAAATCAGCGCCGCGCAGGACCCGCCTGCCCGGTATATGCTGAGCCTATCCCAGTTATCAGTTGATTGTCTGTGTTGTTTATTTTCTATTATGTAATTTTCCTTTTTACTGATAATAAATACTTTTTTATCTTATCTTTATCTTATCTTATCTATCTCATTCTATCAGGAGAGCGTTTTGCTCGTCTTCTTATTTCTGTGTATAAAAATACACTGACCCAAACTGTGTCATGACTTCCAACACAAGTAGACGCCTACCAAGACTCAGCTTGGAACGACCACCAATTTAAAACTTTATAAATTGGGGTTATAATCTTAATCTGAGAAATCTGATCACTGCCGTGCCCACGCCATGTTTTTTTCAAGCATCTATGGACCAGTGGGCGTTAGCTTGGCTTATAATCTGGTGACTCAAAAACTTTAGCATAAAGGTTGCCTACACAACCTATTTATAACTGTGATTTTACCATCGCAAATTATGTTAATCTATTCTATTACAAACCCTTATTATTTTTATTAGATAGATAGATACCACTTTATTGCACACAAAAAATTACAAACAATTATTACTGTATTATTAAATACATTTGAAATAGAACAGTGTTACAATTATTAATTGTATGCTTATGTTGTGTTAGTATTATTTGATGTTCTTGAGGCAGATTAATTTAAACAACAGCAGATTCTTGAAGATTTGTTTATTCCGGTTCACAAAATACATTCACCATTACGTACAGTAGGTAAGAGAGAGAGCGCGCACACGCATGAGCGAGACAACATATTTTTTGGTGACAGATGACAGTGGCGTCTGAATGACTTTGACATAATTTAATCTTATAATAATATATTCGCTTGTATTACATTACATTTGCCAAATTCCTAACACTGTCCCTTAATACAACGAATGTATAAATTTATTACATTAAACATAACAAGCAAAAACAAAAATTACATCATATTGCTTGTAACACATACCTATCTAAAATACATTACATAATTAGGCACTAAATTAAACATCAACCACATCTTATTATAAGTTTAGTTGCAAATTTTTCACAAACTTGTAATGCTTTAATTTAGTAAGTGGTTTAGTGAAAATATCTGCAGTCATCTGCTCTGTTGATAAATACTTCAAATTTACAATATTGTTTGATACTACTTCTCTTACAAAATGATGCCTGACATCTATATGTTTTGTTCGTGAATGAAACATACTACTATTACACAATTTTTGAGCAGATTGACTGTCATTATACATAGTAATGTAACATTTGCCAAAAAATTCAATTAATAGTTTTCTAACGAACAATGCTTCCTTACATGCATCGGAGAGAGCCATGTATTCAGCCTCTGTGCTGGAAAGAGCTATGGTTCTCTGCTTCCTGCTCTCCCATGACACAACACAATTGCCAATAAAGAATACAAACCCTGTGTAGGATCTGCGATCCACTTCACTGGCAGCCCAGTCTGCATCAACGTAGCAGCTGATCTGGAGACTACTCCTTGCATAAATTAAAGAATAATTTAGTGTACCTTTAAGATATCTTAGAACCCTCTTCGCTGCTTTCCAATGAGTGTCGTCATGACAATCATTGAATTGACTGAGTATACTGACTGCATGAGAGATGTCCGGGCGAGTACAAACTGAAACATACATTAAACAACCAATCAAGTTTCTATATTCCATACTTGAATCATTCTTCTCAGCTTTGACAAGCTTGACGCCAGCTTCCATGGGTGTGTCTGCAGGTTTGCAGTCTGACATCTTGAAGCGTTGTAAAACTTTCTTTATGTATGTAGTTTGATTTAAAAGAAATTTATCATTTTTCTTTTCTAAGCTCATCCCCAGGATGTGACGAGCTGGTCCTAGATCCTTCATCTCGAAGATTCCCATGAGCTGTTTCTTGATTTTAATCTTTTCTTGAGAATTTTTCGAGCTAAACAAGAAAATATCATCAACATAAAGTGCCAGAATAATCATTTCTTCTTTATGACGCTTGAAATAAACACAAGGCTCCGACGAGGACCTGTGAAACTGTAACTCTTCAACCAATACTCTGTTTATTTTCTCATACCAGGCTTTGGATGCCTGTTTTAATCCATAAATGGCTTTATTTAATTTATAAACCTTATTTCCTTGACCTTTTACTTGAAAACCTTCAGGTTGTTCCATATAAATGGTTTCCTTTAAATCCCCATTTAAAAAAGCTGTTTTGACATCCATATGGTCGATTTCCATATCTTTCTCTGCAGCTATAGCTAATAATGAGCGTATTGTGGAATACCTCACAACCGGAGAGAATGTTTCATCATAATCTATACCATATTTCTGAGAATAGCCCTTTGCCACTAGTCTAGCTTTAAATTTCAACATTTCCCCATTTAAGCCATACTTTCTCTTAAAAACCCATTTACATTTTATAGCCTTTCTTCCTTTAGGCAGGTCAGTCAATGTCCAGCAGTCATTATCAATAAAAGATTGATACTCATCTGACATAGCTTCTTTCCACTGCTTGGAGTCCGGGCAATTTAATGCATCTTGCACTGTCCCTGGATCATCACCGTCGCAGGTCAGCTGCCCAAGACCAGCAAACTCACTGGTGTCAGTGAACTCATCATCTTCTTCATCCAATTGCATTTGCTCCACAGATGAATTTCCTGGAAAATAATTTTCCGACGAATGACTGTCTTCAGGACTAGAGTCAATAAGTGTTATGATGCTTTGTCTTTCAGAATTATTGTTTTGAAAAACAACTGTATCATCATGAAGAGAATCTGTCTGATTTTCTTCTTCTCCCGTTAAACTTTGACTTAAATTTTCCTGTTCTTTGTTCAAATTTATCAATTGTATATTGTTACAATTTGAATCTTTCTTTTCAGAGTAAAATCTATCTTCCATAAAAGTTACATTTCTAGATTTTATACATTTCTGTGTATGAGGATCTATTAATCTATATCCCTTACTTTCATCACAGTATCCTACAAAAATACATTTCTTCGATTTTGAATCTAATTTTGTACGATTCGTTACTTTTGTATATGCCAAACAACCAAAGATGCGTATATGCTTAAGGCTTACTTTTCTCCCTGACCACTTCTCCTCCGGTGTAGCTCCAAGGACTGCTTTAGTAGGGCTGCGATTCTTGAGGTAGACCGCTGTGTTCACTGCCTCTGCCCAGAATTTCTTCGGCAGACCTGCATCCTGGAGCATGCAGCGAACCTTCTCCATGATTGTTCTGTTCGCCCGCTCCGCTACGCCATTCTGTGAAGGTGAGTGAGGAATCGTAGTTTGGTGCCTAATACCATTCTCTTTTAGGTAACTTTGGAATTTTATATTCACATATTCCCCACCATTGTCTGTACGCAATACTTTGATCTTTTTGTTCATTTGATTTTCAACTTCCCGTTTGAATAATTTAAAATTTTCAAAAACTTCGGACTTAGACTTTAAAAAATACACATAAGTCTTTCTGGTATAGTCATCTATAAAGGTCAAATAGTATGTAGCACCGCTGAATGATTTTACAGGCATAGGGCCACATAGGTCACTATGCACGAGACCTAACACTTCTGTGGACCTATGTTGGGATCTCTTAGGAAAAGGAATTTCACTTTGTTTTCCTTCCACGCATGCAACACATGATTTAAAATTATTAATATTATAATCAATGTCTTTAGCCATACCTTTTTTAAGTAAATCCATGCTGCGCAGATTTAGGTGTCCCAGTCTGCGATGCCATACCTCCTGTGAAGTTCCTTCAGCAGTCACACTGTCCAGAGACGCCGCCTGGCCTGGCTCGCCTGACTCCTGCGTCCTGTCCTCTACCTGTTGAGAAACTGAACCATATCCTAACCCTGTACACAGAGACTGATACACATTTTTACCCTTTGAAGCATTTAACTTATAAACACCATTATTTGCATCTGCTGAGGCTACTGTTCTATTACATTTGTTAACTACTTTGCACCCTTTGCTATCAAAAATCACTTTATATCCTTTTTTAACTAAGGAACTAACTGATAATAAATTAGCAGCAAGTTTCGGCACATAAAGTACATCACTAATAGTTTTTTCACAATTGTCTATGATAACGTTAACATTTCCACAGCCAGCCGTGCTCAGCTTCTCACCGTTGGCAACTCGTACTTCCGTTGGTGTGGTGTTCTTGAAGTCCTCCATAATGCTTTGATCGTTACACATATGGTTAGTCGCCCCGCTGTCCACATACCAATCTATACTGCTTATATTGGCCGATAAAGCAGTAAGGAGAGCATCTTTTTTCTTATTTTCCGCTGCCTCTTTCTTTTTCCACATTGGGCATTCTTTTATTCTATGTCCAGCCTTCTTGCACTTGTAGCACTTGTACGATGTAGACTTTTTCACTGTAGACAGTGCAGATGTGTTATCGTTATTTTCTTCTTTGACCCCCCTTCTTGCGCTTTCTTGCAGTAATTTATTTCTGACAATATCGCTGTTCAATTTGATGTTTGAATTTTCTAAGGCCATTATGAGTGGGTCATAATCTGGGGTGAGCCCACTGAGTGTAATGATTGCCACAAATTCATCTTCCAGAGGTGAACCTATCTCATGCAATTGATGTGCAATATCTATGATTTTGTTTAGGTATGTCTCCATAGACTGATCTTGCAATTTTACATTGAATAGAGTTCTCAGTAACGATAACCGCCGGCTAAGCCCTGTGTCTTGGTAGGTCTTCTTTAATATATCCCACGCTTCCTTGGCAGTCTTGGCTCTTCGCACCATCGATATTATCACTGAAGATATCGAAAGACATATTCTTGCCAATGCTTTCTGATCTTTTCGCGTATCGACAGCCTCTGCTGTACCTTGAATGCAGTCCCACAAGTCTTCGTGAATGAGAATCATTTTCATCGAAAATTCCCACGTCGCATAATTTTCTGCGCCCACGAGTTTCTCAATGGGAATTGTATTGGACATTTTTGTTGTCTCCATTTTTGCCGTGCCTCGCAAAAATCATATAGTTGTTGCGCCGAGGGAGCGTCCTGGTCCCATTACCTGATGTTCTTGAGGCAGATTAATTTAAACAACAGCAGATTCTTGAAGATTTGTTTATTCCGGTTCACAAAATACATTCACCATTACGTACAGTAGGTAAGAGAGAGAGCGCGCACACGCATGAGCGAGACAACATATTTTTTGGTGACAGATGACAGTGGCGTCTGAATGACTTTGACATAATTTAATCTTATAATAATATATTCGCTTGTATTACATTACATTTGCCAAATTCCTAACATTATTGATTGTATGCTTTCAAAATACAGTTATTTAGATATCTACCTATCCAAAGCCAATAGAAAATCGCAGCTTCCCACCTATATTTACCCACATTTACATTTCTCTACAATGGCACGTCGCCGCAATCTAATTGCGCCGTGTCTTGTCATCGGGCGCCGCCTTTTACTCATTCGCCTTAAGTGCCTCAAGCCTGTCTGACAGACCTTAATTAAGTGACGTGTTAAAGCCTCAGAGATTCAGAAATACGCCGCTTTACGACTGTGTTATACGTAATTTTCTTTATGTGAGGTATGGAGGAGCATGCAAATGCGTGGTGAAATTTTAGCACCGCATTGTCTTGTGAATTACGTTTCGAATGGTATTATGTGGCGGGAATCTGAAGCTAACGACATTGGGTGATTGGTTGGGCCTAGTGGTCGTACGTTCGGCTTGTGATACGGAGGCTCTAGGTTCAAATCTCAATGTGGCAAAAATTTTCGCATGGTCGCTACCGAGTTCGAAAGGCACGTAAAATTGTGGGTCCCGGCTGTTTCCTATAAGAAATGTAGGAGGCAGTCGCTCATGTTGCAGGCCCTGTAGTAATCTCGGCGATTTGGAACTGCAACTGGTTGGCCACACAACCTTTAAATTGTGATTTGGCTCTGACAGTGTAAGTAGGGTAACTGGCTATTAGCCGGGATATGCGCTAAGAAGAAGAGTATTAGTAGGGTAACCTGTATTGTTGGAGTATAAACACCAATCATTGGGAGTGGGCTACTTCCGTGGTCATAAGACGCTGGTAAGTCCCAACGATTACGTTGCGTTTTCGCATGGTCACGACAAAGTCGGTCACACGTTTGAGACGGCGAATAAAACTACCCGCTCTAGTGTGCGTTAGTTGCATTGCAGTGGGGCTAATTCTAATTTCCGTACGCTTAATGTGGAGTCAAAGTCTGTCTAGTAGGCCAGAAGCTACAGTAAACAAATTACTAATATATAGGCCGACCACATGTTGATGATTTTATGTAAATTTAAGTACGTTTCATAACTTTATCGCCACATTATGCAATGATACGAGTAGGTATATAAGTTTAAAAAGAAACACCTGGCAAGCTAGTATAGCTCGTCGAACACGCTATTTGAATTCAAAAATCTTACCCAATTTTCAGGTTGGTTTAAACCAACTTAAAACTCAAATAGTCTATCGGAACACAAACTTCACCAAGAAATTTAAATCGAAGTAAAATGCAATTTAAAGATGCAATAGCCTCATTAAAGGCAATTTCAACTTGAGCTGGCTCTGACATCTCGATTTGCATCGCTCTAGCGCGGACACGACAGGGATGTAATCAGGGAGCCGTGTGGGGCTTAAATTGGAGGGGAAAATCCTGCTACTGACATGTATTTTAAATTTTAATTTTCGAATCAATTTTTTTGAGTGGGTATTAATCTCGATACAAAAGCTGGCCCGATGGTCAGGCGATGTTGTCACGTGTATGCTAGAAGGAACTAAATGAGATTTGCACAGGGCGGGAAGGTGTGACGTGATCATAAAAAGTTCTACGCCCAAGAATGAGTGAATGCGGGCTGAGTTGATGAGATGATCCAACGCCCGATCATTTATGTTCTTGAATATAATATCCTTATTTGGTTTGCTATAAATGTAAATGTTGGTTGCCTTGAAGAAATCGCTCAGAGCGATAAGGTCGCCCATTGTGGGCCAAATTGTGATACAGTGCTAATAATAAAGTAAAACTGTAATTTTCTTTGGTTGCAAAGAAGAGTATTCTATTCTATTCTATAAGTGTGTACTAATATTAGATGTATTATTACCGTAATAAAAAAATAAAATTAGAAGAATACAATACACGTTGGAGCCAATATTGTAATAATTTAAATCAAATTTGAAAGAAGAGAAAATAAAATAATAATTACTATAAAGCTTTTGGTGTAAATTCTTTTTGGCGCTGGTTATTACACCACAAGTTGGGGGAGGCGATTCGATAGTGGACTGTATGATAAATTTGGTGGATAAAAGATTACAGGTTAGAGGCAGGAAGAAGGAAAACGCACGTACGTACCTCTCGCAGCTCCCAGGCTCCAACTCCGTCAATTATCCTTAGTTTGGTGCAAATCCAGTAGGTATCGTTATTTCACGTTCACTTCACACGGCGCGAGGTTAATGGCGACGGCCACGCGGCTGGTAAAAAGAGCGAGGCGCGCGCGCATGTGCACTCGCAGTGGCGAAATTAAGCGTTCTGGTGTGGTCGCTTGTCAACGGCGACCTCTCCGGCGGGCACCGAGTGACGTCACGTCATCGGCTTGCGATGTGATTGGCCAACGGCTCGTTGCGAGGAATCGAGGCACCAATCACGTACGTGCGGGTTTGGAGAGGGATAGGTGAAGGAAAGAATAATAAGGATATTTATAGCAAACAATATCCACCATCTCCCCCCCCTTGAAGGGTTCCCTTCAAAATGGTTAAAGGGATTAAAATGATGCGGAAAAATAAAAATAAATATGCGGAAAGTTAAAAATTGCGGAATAAATATATTGCGGATGAGAAATAAGTACATAAATAGGGTGAGAAATATAATAAAGTTATTTTAAAAATAAATAATAATAAATCTAATGGTCACCCTACTGTAGCGGTAGCGGCGACAACTTAGTTGCCGGGCGAATATAAGATGAATCACCCGTTACTATTCTCGCGCAGCGCACTAGGCCGTCCTTGCCTGGAAAGACTTCCGAAATTCTACCTATCTTCCAGGACAAGGGAGGAGCATTCTCTTGGTTGAGAAGAACAATAGCTCCCACCTCCAGCGGATTGCTGGGGGTGTTCCATTTTTCGCGCATTTGGAGATTATGTAGGTATTCATCTTTGAATCGTTTCCAAAAGGTTTGAACGATTGAGTCCATAAGGGAATGTCTAGATAGCAGATCTGCCCGTTCTCCACTAACGTCAGCAGAGGGCAAGAAAGCTAGCGGTTGCGTAGAGAGGAAGTGTGACGGAGTCAAAGCGGTAGGTTCAGCGGGGTCGGTGCTCAGAACGTAAAGCGGCCTACTGTTCAATATAGCCTCGACCTGATTGAGCACAGTCAACATTTCCTCGTACGTGAGGATTTGTTTTCCAATAACGCGGAAGAGAAGAGACTTAATGCTTTTTATGTTCGCTTCCCATATTCCCCCAAAATGGCTTCCCAAGGGAGGCGATCTCTTCCAAGTTATGCGGTGTTTGGCGAGTTCAGTATTAAACTGAACATAATATTCGTCAGATTTTAAAAAGTTAAATAATTCCTTTAGGAAGGATTGTGACGCGATAAAATTAGTTCCGTTGTCACTATAAATAAAATTACACGGACCGCGCCTAGATAGGAAACGCTTTAGAGCGTCAAGGAACGTGGCGGAGCTAAGATCTGAAGCTAACTCGATGTGTACGGCCTTGGTGACTAGGCACACAAACACACAGAGATAAGCTTTTTGGCTACGAACACCTCGTTTCCTAGCGGTCGTAATAAAAAGTGGGCCGGCGTAGTCGACACCCGTGTGGGTGAACGCTTTGCACGGTTCCACGCGGCAGCTGGGTAAATCTGACATAGCGGGAAATGTAGGCTTAGGATTAAGCCTAAAACAGCGGACACACTTGTGTATGCGGTTACGCACTAAGCGTCTAGCGGATAAAAACCAATATTTTTGCCTTAAGATGGACATAAGTAATTGTGGACCAGCGTGACTATGTTCACGATGGTACCAATCCACAATAAGTTCGGAGATATGACCACCTTTGGGCATAAGAGCGGGATGTTTGTGAGTAAATTCTAAACTTGAGTACGACAGTCGCCCTCCGACTCGAACAATAGATTCAGATATAAAAGGTGATAACTTCCTAAGCGCGGTGGAACAAGACTTGTTCCTTTGAATGTTCTTTATGTCCATAGGAAAAGAGCTTCGCTGGACAGCTTGAATAATTTTATTTTCAGCAGTGTTAAGATCTTCTGCAGAAATCACATCGCTTCGAGGTAGAACCTTAAGAAAACGGAGCACGATGACTGTGGATCTTAGAAACTTTAACCACGAGGAGAACTTGGAGCCTAATGTTATGAGAACATTCTCATCTTCTGCCACGGTGACGAGGGAAGTACTTTTCTCTTCTGGTAGCTGAGCGTGACTGGGAGAGAATGGTACAACAGGCCAGTCGGCAACCGGAGCAGCCATCCATGGCGGTCCATCAAGCCACAAGTCATTGTCGACAATTTGAGATGGCAATAAACCACGGGAAACGAAATCAGCGGGATTTTCCGTTCCTGCAATGTGATGTACATTCTGAGAAGGAGATGTACTCTGAAATTCCGAGATGCGGTTTGCGACATATGTCTGAAATCGGTGTGGTGAGGAAGTCACCCAACATAAGGCGACAGTCGAGTCCGAGAATATAAATACGTTGTCAATATGACAACGCGCGGATAATGAGTCATGCACGGCGCGTAGTAACTTAGCTAGAAGCACTAGGCCGTTTAACTCGAGCCGAGCCAACGTAACGGTAGGCTTGGCCGAAGCGACGCGGGTTTTAGAACACAACAGCGATATTATAGGCGGCTGGTCACCATTGGTAACGTGAAGGTAAATCACACAGCCATATGCCTTTTCGCTGGCGTCTGAAAATGCGGCTAGCGAGATGCTAGAATTAGATTCCTCAATACCCACATGTCGCGGGAACTTGAGGTGCGATATGAGCGGGAGTTCCGATATATATCGGCGCCATAAATCGGCGATATGAGTGGGTAGCTCGTCATCCCAATCAATGTTTAAGAGCCATAATTCTCTGATGACCAGTTTTGCGTATAGCACTACGGGCCCGACAAGTCCTAAAACGTCGTAGATGCGTGCGGTCATGGACAAAATGCTCCGTTTTGTATAAGCGGATGGCGGTACTGATGTTGAAAAGGTAAACATGTCTGAAGCGGGTAGCCATCGCAGTCCCAGGATCTTGAAAGTGTCACCTTCATCGAACGAGACCGATTCAGATGTGCGATGTGAAACGGGGATGTGTTCCAGCAGCTCGGGAGAGTTGCTGGTCCACTTGACTAAGTCAAACCCACCAGCTTTAAACATCTGAATTAGCTCCTGTGCTGTCTTGGCTGCCCTCTCTACAGAAGGGCAGGAAGAAGCCAAATCGTCCATATAAATGTCACGTTCGATGATGTCAGCGGCCAGGGGCCACCTGTCTCGTTCATCTTGTGCAAGTTGGCGCAGAGTGCGCATAGCCAACACGGGAGAAGAACGAAGTCCAAAAGTGACACGCTCAAATTGCAGTGTTTCCAGAGCATCACTTGGAGAAAAGCGATATAATATACGCTGAAAACAACGATGAGCGGGATGTGTATATATACACAGATACATCTGTCTAACATCAGAGAAAAATGCGATGCGGAATATGCGGACATTCAACAAGATGTTGAATATATCGGCCTGCAAATTGCAGCCTTTATATAAAATGTCGTTTAGCGACAGGCCGGAATCAGTCACGGCGCTGCCGTCTAGCACGATGCGGACCTTAGTGGTGGATTTATCATCCCGAACCACCGGGTGGTGCGGCAGGTAATAACCTGGAGAGGTACTGTGTTCAGGAGACACGCGCGTCAAAATACCCTTGTTTAAATAATCGAGAATAATATCATTATATTGTTTGTGTAAGTTCGGTGATTTTATAAACTTCTTCTCGAGGCCTAAAAACCTCTTCTTTGCAGTTATGTAAGAGTTGCCGAGAACATGCGGATCTTCTTTAAAAGGAAGTTGTACCACGTAACTACCATCACTGTTACGCGTAGTGGTGGTGTTGTAAATGTCCTCACAACGTTGCTCATCGGGACTCAAATGTAACTTGGAAGGTGGTTCCTCGGTGGACCAAAACCTTTCCACAAGTTGGTGCAGCGGATCTGCGGTAAACGCACAAAGGGTATGCAAAGCGGAGCGCGGGGATATGACGGGCGCGTTCCCCATCACTATGTAACCTAAAGTCGTCTCAAGCGCGATAGGCGAGTTGTTATTGTCTGCGGCGATTTTATTAAACAACAGTATTTGACAATACACATGCACACCTAATAAAAGGTCGATGGGACCGGGCTCAGAAAAATCGTCGTCAGCCATAGGCAGGTCGCGCAGGTGGCAGAGGGCGCCAACATCTACGCGCGAGTCAGGTAACTGTGACGTAATCGAATCTATGACCATAGGCTGAATATGATACTCGTCATTATTGTCGAAGCGCGACATAAACCTAAGTGACGTCACACCTAAGATTTTTTGAGAGACCCCACCTATACCTTGCACCTTGGAGAAGCGACTCTGCGAAGATATAGGAAGCGACAGACGCTTACTACAAGCGGCGGAAATATATTCACTTTGAGAGCCTGGATCGATAAGGCACCTCAAAAAGTGAGTGCGGTTCTGATGGTCTATGACCTTTATTTTTGCGGTAGCCAATAACGCAGTTGTTATTGTGTGAGAAGTGTGATCATAAGAAACAGTACACACTGACGTGTTTCGATCATTAGCGGAAGCGGGTTGCGGTAAAATATTATTGTGCACAGTAGGAGCGGTCGGCGAAATAATATTATTAGTGTGCGCAGGCGGCACATGAGCGGTATAGGGTGAAAATTTTAAATCATGCGCAGGAGAAGCGCTGACTGCGGGCCGAGGTTGCGACTCGGTAGAAGCGGAAGGCTTAGACGCGGCGTGGTCATAAGCATGTACGGTAGCGGGTGAATTATTATTTGAGATTTTAGTCTCCATATTTTTATTATTATTAGCGGTCGAATTAAAATGCAATAGCGAATGATGTTTGCGTTGGCAATGTGAGCAAGTATGTTTTGAAATGCAATCATTTGTCTTGTGCCTAGTACTTAAACAGTTGCAACAAAAGGAGGTACCTTTTATAAATTTAAATCTTTCGTGCGGGTTCATATTGGAACGGAAAACAGAACAATAATACATATGTGTGTGCGTACGTTGGCACAACGAGCACGAGCCTCGCTCATCACTTGTACCGCGCGCTAAGTCCGTATTAACAAAAGTCTTGGTCTGCGGTTGCTTGGTACTAGGCATAGGTACTTGAGAGGGGCGTGGCTTCTGCTGCGTTTGTGGCTTAATAACAGATCGCGATAAAACTTTACTCTGTTCCTTTACAAATTCAGTTAAATTATCGTAGGTAGGAATACTCTCTTTGCGGTAAGTTATTTCAAATAATTTAACAGTCTCCGAGTCTAGTCTCTGTAATGCAAGGTGCAAAAGAATGAAGTCGGTTAGGTCGCTAATATTTAATTGTTTAAGGGCGGCCACAGACGTGTCAAATGTATCAAGAAAAGATTCCAAACCCGTAGCGGTAGTTGAAGCTAACTGTTTAAAGTTTAACATCTGATTTATATAAGATGATGCGAGTAATCGGGGATCCTCGTATTTGTCCACGAGTGACTCCCATATGATGCGGTAATTATCAGCTGTAGCGGGCACCCGGGCGCAGACAGACGCGGCAGAGCCTGTTAACTTACCTACGAGATAGTAGATTCTGTCACTATCTGATAGTAGCGAGTTTTCATGCACGGTGCACTTAAACTGCTGGTAAAAAACAGGCCATTTGCTAACATCACCATCAAATGATTTAAGTTCAATTGCGGGGAGTTTAGGTTTAGATTTATTAATGTTGGTTCGCGTGGACACAGATGTTTCACTAGTACCAGGAGAATTAGACGCGATTATTTGTTTAATGAAACAATACATAACATCGAAGTTAGTCCATTCCTGATACCTTACATTATGCCGCGGATTTATCTTTAGCGAACATTCATTGTAAGAATCTAAAACCTTCTCAAAGTTATTACGAAGTTCGTCTATATTATAAGCCGAGCGCAGCAATGCGTCAACATTAGCGGTGGAAGGTTCGGATGATACCTTTACAGCGAGGTCGTAAATGCTCTGAAGTCTAGAAAATAGAACCTCCCGTTTTGACTCCAGCATTGCTTGCCTTATCTCGTCTTGAGTACGTGCCCTTTCGTCATCAGAACCAGGGCTTTCGTTTTTATTTTTACTCATTGTGATGAGTTCTTAAATAACAAACGATAAGAAATATATAAAATAGACAAAACTAGTAATTTGTATTAATATAATAAAGTTATATTAATTAAGGAATGCACGTCTCTCGTTCCTACACAAGAACAATAGGGAGCGATAAGGAACTGTCAAGCGAGGCAGAGAGACGGCGCGGCGCGGCGGCGCGGCGCGTGAGTAGGTACGGAGCGGTGAGCTTACGTACTTACTTAGCTATAGCTAGCGTTATAAAAGTGCGATAATGGAGAACATACTATTCAAATAATAATGAGAAGCTAATACGAACGAAAATGGATACCTACAAATTTACACAATTATAATGTAATTATTTCTAATGAGAGAAATATTACTTTGCGGTTTTACTAACAAGATAAAATATATATTATAATAGTATGCTCAAATCTTATGCTGAATATAAGCGCGGTGCGGTAATATTTAACAAGTAAGATGCCCGTGCGCGGTGCGGAAATAAAAGCGGGTATGAAATGCAAGCGAACAACTTACGATAAAACTTATATCAGCAGGGTTTGACCAACTAATTATAATATAAACAAGTATATATAAAGAAGTAATATAAGATTTACATAAAATATAAATACTTAGAGAAAATATTAAGAGGCGGAAAGTAATGAGATAAAGGCGTGGGCTAATAGCACAAAAATATGGCGGATGGACGGCCGGGTATTTTAAGCGACCCCGGGTCCAATTTGGCTATCCGGCTCGAAGGACCAACACTTTATGGTGTAAATTCTTTTTGGCGCTGGTTATTACACCACAAGTTGGGGGAGGCGATTCGATAGTGGACTGTATGATAAATTTGGTGGATAAAAGATTACAGGTTAGAGGCAGGAAGAAGGAAAACGCACGTACGTACCTCACGCAGCTCCCAGGCTCCAACTCCGTCAATTATCCTTAGTTTGGTGCAAATCCAGTAGGTATCGTTATTTCACGTTCACTTCACACGGCGCGAGGTTAATGGCGACGGCCACGCGGCTGGTAAAAAGAGCGAGGCGCGCGCGCATGTGCACTCGCAGTGGCGAAATTAAGCGTTCTGGTGTGGTCGCTTGTCAACGGCGACCTCTCCGGCGGGCACCGAGTGACGTCACGTCATCGGCTTGCGATGTGATTGGCCAACGGCTCGTTGCGAGGAATCGAGGCACCAATCACGTACGTGCGGGTTTGGAGAGGGATAGGTGAAGGAAAGAATAATAAGGATATTTATAGCAAACAATATCCACCAGCTTTCATGAATTCTTCTGAAAAGAAATATCTTTGTATATATTTGACAAGCATGAATAGATAGATAGATAACGCTTTATTTTACACAAAATTTACAGAACAAAAAATATCTAACATTAAATTAATAAATTTGAAAAAGTGTAAAAAGTGAATATATTTTTCATAAAATATGAAAAATCCTCACTCCATCCCTGAGTGAAGCTAACTCCAATTTATATCTAGTCTCGGGTTACTTATTAATCCTGTCCTTTGAAGGCTTGGTTACCTCTTAGTTTTCATAGTTCTTCCCCACTTTAATCACTGTTCAAACTTTTTAAAAGACTTTACAGGTGATAAAAGGCACTGAAAGCTTCATTTTTAATTAGAACGTAGACGTCCTGTTTTTTAAATTTGTATAGGATAAACTTTTATTCAAGGAGGGATTTATCCCGCCTTCTAGATTTAGTCTGCTTCTGATACTTTTATAAACTAACCTTAGCCACCAAACATACCCAACAGTGCCAGTTATTCTACCGCCTGAGCAGTGATGTGATATCATTGTCGTGCTTCGGTAGGAGGGCATTGTAGCTAGTTAAATTACTGGGCTGAAAAGTTTTAACATTGTAACTCTTAAGTTAGCGCAGTGCACCTAGAATTTTACATCATTGTAAAATTCTGGGTAGCAATTATGGGCAACGTTATATCTTACCATCAGGAGAGCGTGTTGTTCGTCTTCTTACTTCTTTGTATAAAAAAATAGCCAAGAACACTCCCGACTAATTAACCTTTGGAACAAAATTAAACATAACAAAATCAAAAACGGGTTAACCATTCGGGAGCTACGATGTCTATGATCTCTGACAGACACACACGGACACCTCAAAATTAGGTACAACACCCTGCAGTCCGAGCACATAAAAACATTGACATAAGACTAGCAACTACCGTCCCATTGTCACAGAGGGGCAGGGGGGGTCACATCATCGTGGCCACCTGTGAGACAAAAAACAGCTTACGGATTTACATTATTTTATGAAAATACGCGATATATTGATATTTTAGGTCATAAACTAGTTGAATAACATTGTATTGTCTCAAATTGGTTTAAAATTTTGGAAAAAAACGAAACACATAGGTATAATTGTCACAGTGAAGCAGTTTGACAGAGTTTGACAAACAACATAAACCGGCCACGCTGAAAGGGACGGAAAAAAATAGGTTCTCCTTTTTCTTCATACAGAATTTTTCCTATTGCCATCATACTCACAAATAAAATGGGTACTTCTAGTTGTATTAGTTCTGTGCATTGTCAAGAGTAGATAATAATTATTGACGTTTTTAAGAGCCAAATGACATTGGGAGTAGCTGCAAATTGTACGCAATGACAGTGCGAGTAGCAAGAGTAGCGTCTTGATATATTATGTCAGTTTAGTCGTCTTGTCAGTGGCACGGAAGTTGCTACTCTTATGTCAATGTCTAATGTCTTACTATGCTAAAGGGGCTGATTTTGCATCGGGGGCTAAAATCAGCACTATACAGGCACTACATACCAGTGTTTACTAGCGTAATTTTACCCTAAGCATCACAGAAACTGCACTTAGTTGAAACTTTACTCAGTAAATAAGTAAACAGGGTAAGGGATGGACAGTACCCACACTAAATTACAGGTAAAATATGTACATTAAGTGGCGTGTAACTTTGTATTGTTGTCCGTTAAGACGTAACGAAGGTCCTGCTTATTAATACGAGACATTAAATTTGTATCTCTAACAAAGATTACATTATATAGGTGGCTCATTCTCATTTTAGCTCAAAATTGATGGTCACACGATTATATTTTCTAAACGGTTAAAGACTGAGATATGAATTGTGGATAGGTGGATTAAACATATATTAAGCTACAAAATAAATGAAGATTACCATAAACGACGCATAAAATAATACTAAAATTTAACATGAAAGGTCAAAATCGGGGCCATTTTTCGTATTCTCATGGTGTCACACTTTGCGTTGCAGTTAAACATTTGGGCACTACTTTAACCAATTTTGATGTATCTGTATGTAACATATACCAAAATTATCGCAAACAAATATACTTTAAGGTCTAAAGACTAAAAAAAAGTTTTCAGTATTATTTTGAATTTAAAATAATATAATGCGGCGGTCACACGATTTTAGGTGCTTTATATTTGCGTAGTTTAACGGCTGCTGTTAAACACAACATCAACAATCCAATTCAGAGTTCGATTCATTTCAATGATGGCCATGTTCTGCAATCGTAGAAGTAGGATCTAGGACTTATCGAGCCGTGGGAAAAAATATAATTGCTAACTTTCAATTTATTCATGGGTGTATCGATCACTTGCATGGACAACATTTTTATGCATTGCATTTTAGTTATTTAAATCAAAGCTAGCTTTTTAAAACGCCAAAATGTGCGAGATAAAGATGTAGTATTTAACTTTATACATTATACCTAAACTTTCCAGAATTTCACCAAAAAGGGATATTTTCGTCACCAGCGTGGCATCACCTTCATAGCGTTTTTTACCATGAAGGTGATTTTTGAGCCCCGTAAGTGATTTTTAAATATTGTTTTCTTTTGAAATAGCCTTTTTACCTACTGAAAAGTACTGTATCTGTTATGTTAGGGTTTTAATACATACAAACCAAATTTCTGACTAATAAAAAAGTAAAGTGAATGGTAAAGTAATATCTCAAATTACGCATATTTTCTTATCTAGTGAGGTTTGTTGTTACGTAGAATGTCGTTTTATTGTACATTTTTGGTAAATTTAGTCTTTTAAAAGGGTTTTACTTGAAAAATTTGTGAAAAAATAATGATGGAATCACTTTCGTGGCCGTGAAAATTTCAAAACTGTTTTTCTTCGAAATGAAACGTACGATTTAAATCATTTATATAAAAGTTTACTCGTGTTATCCAGCTCTATACAATATTATACATAAACATTACAAATAAGCAATAAATAAGAATTGCCATGAAGGTGACGATGAGAATCAATTCCATGAGAATGAGCCAGGTATATTACTAGCTACACACAGCGGTTTTACCCGCTGTTCTCTCGCCTATGTGTTATTCCCGGTTTAAACTATCTCTATAAAATTTCAGCTCAATCGATCCACTCGTTTAGGCGTGAAAGAGTAATTCATAACACTACTTAAGGTGCAGAAATTATTGAACCAAATATTATTATAATAATTAAAAGCTTTTTTACAATCTTTTATGTACCTGTCTGTTGTCTGTCCGTCTGTCTGTCTGTAATTAAATCTTGCAAGTTTAAGTAGACCCACTTCCCGGCATCTGACTTAACTGAAATTTTGCATGCCTGTATAAATCGGAAGACAATGCAATATTTTTATGAAATGGAGCTGATCTGATGATGGAGCTCTTAGGTGGCCATAGGAACTCCGTAATTAAACAGCGCATCCCCATCGAGTTTGGGCTCATTTGATTCATCTTGATGTACTTTATGATGCTAGATGGTAATAATAAAATTAAAAGCTTGTTATTAAAAAGATTTTTTTTTAATTTCACTTGTATTTTTAATTATATTATTTATTTTATTTCCCCCTGGTTTCACTAAACTTTTACACCTTATGTCAATATTTTCTAGTAAAAAAAATTCTACTTAAACTCACATAATAAAACATTAAAATATTAATACTAAAACGCCTATATTTAGGTCTCGGGAAACTAACAGGCGTTAAAATTAATATTCTGTCAACAGTTGCGTTATAAACTTAATGGCCCCCATTAAAATGATTATGCATTAAGATTATACTAACTGCCTCATTTGGAGCCTTGCCGTATTAAGCTATGTGTTATGAACGTGTTTTGAAAGGGTGCAGTTATACTTCACTTGACGTTGTAAAGCTTGTTTTTTGCGATAATACTAAGATAAATAACTATTGGTACAACATCTAATATATAAAATTCTCGTGTCACAGTTTTCGTTGCCATACTCCTCCGAAACGGCTTGACCGATTTTGATGAAACTTTTTGTGCTTATCCGGTATCTATGAGAATCGGCCAACATCTATTTTTCATCCCCCTAAATGTTAGGGGTAGTCCACCCCTAAATTTTTTATTTTATTTTTTAGACAAAATTTTTAATTTCTATTTTTTTATGATACAACATACAAAAATACATACAATCCTCAATTTTCACCCTTCTACGATCAACCCTTATTTTTTAATAGCCATTTTAGTTATTTAATCATTTTTCCTCTCCGGTCGAAAACTGATCAATCGTCATTTAATTAGTTATCCCCGCCAGATGTCTACAGGTGTCACTTCTGACCCAGTAAACAGCACGGAGTAGGGATGAGAACGAAGCCGGCCTTTCTTTCTCACTCCCTACACAGTTGTCGGCCATCATTATTGTTTATGCATCAAGTGTAGTAGTAACGTTGACAATTATTATTTTGCTATCTCAATGTAACTCTCATATTAACTTTTAATCATTCCTATTTTATCAATAATAATTAAATTATCAATTTTGAGTGTATTTTGCACGATTAGTTAATCAAGTGATTTTATAACCTCAAAAGTACTCAACACGTGACACGAGCTTCCAATAACAACGGATTTTGTGTTGTACGTATACTTTTTTTTATTTATATCGAAAATGTTGTTGATCTTATAAAAATGTAATTTTAATTTAATTTTATTAAAAAAATGTACCTAATTGAACAATTAAGATTTTCATAGTTTCCAAAAAATTAATCATTATGAATCTTTATTTTGAAATGTCAATGGAAATATTGGTTGTATGAAAAAATTATAAGAGACAATGTTTTCATAAAATTTAATTTTTTACTTTTGTTTGAAAATTTTTTCATAAAATAATGCTTATTTCACGCATATACCACATTCTTACATACATACAATATACACATTCTAACATACATACATACTTCCAATAAGTAAGCTATTTTTTGTCTACACTAGAAATTACTAGGAAATTATTTATATGGCAAAACAACGTTTGCCGGGTAAGCTAGTAATAAGGTAAAATTTACAAACATAAAACTTAAAGCTAACAGTAGGTCATAGTACAAATTGGCAGTCTAATCGCTCAAAGCGAACTCTTCCAGACAACCGTGCAGGGAGAGGAATTATACAATACTCGAAGGACAGTGGTTTCACGAAAGAACTACCGTCCTTCCAGTTCAATACTCGTGCTGGTTTTTTTTTTATTTAGTGCGACTGGACGACAACCACAGAAACCGAAATGAAATGATAAAAAATAGTAGAGTAAACGGAAAAAACATAAATAATAATAAAAAAAATAGATTGGACGAGTGTGCACGGCTTAAAAATAGAGGGCACCTAAACAATCAGCGGTGTCGTCGCATAAAGCAATTTCTTCCAGATGTATGTACGGTGTCGTATTGTTTTTTCAGTAAAATCTGTCACAATATTTATTAATATTACTCCGACAACAACAGCTTGACCAATTTTTATGATTTTTTGTGAATATTTGGTAGGCTGAGAAAACGCTGGTATGAAGTACTTTTACAACAAACGCAGATAAAATTGTGCCGGATATTTATAGTTTACTTTAAACCCGAATATTACTATAGCTTTTTCCTGGGATCTTATTCAAACATATAGATTCAGAAATACTTTCGTACCTTCGCATTGATAGTGGCAGTTACTTTTAATAGTAATCACGTACTCGAAAGGGTATTTTGGACCCTTTTAGGGTAGAAATAAATATCACACTAAGTGGTAAGTTGGAACTTCCTTGTTCACCAGAAAAAAATGTCGAATAGGATGTTGATTAGGTAAAAAAAAAATTACCCACTGGACAAAACTGTGTCGCCTAGCGGTAATTATAACCAAAATTTTTAGCTATACTTCGTTTCAAAAACAAAGATAATTTTTGCGGGATTCGAAGGTTATATATCTATGAAAATATCATAGATATATTCACAAAAACTGTTATATCCGATGTATCTTATGATATATATCAGATATATTATGAAAAATATCCGATATATATTCAATTTATTAAGATATTGTTTGTTTAGGATTAGCAATATTATTGTTATTATGTACTTGTTTTTGATTTGAATTTACAGGGCGATGTGGTCGCTTAGCGACAATGCCCATTAATAAATAAATAAAAAAAAAAGATATTGATCCTTTGAACCCTGCAAATTAGCTAAAAAATTATCTTAGTTTTTGAAACGTGGTATAGGTAAATCCAGGGAGGGATTTATAACGCATTTTTCCAGGGTCAAAAAAAAGGAGGAATTTATCTTGTCTTCTTGGTTTAGCCTGCTACGATCTACGCATCATCGCTTAATATCACGCGAGATTGTGGTCAAAGACTAACTTATAAAGAAATTAAAAAGTCGTCATAGTATTGTGCGACCGAGAAAGTCGCTCGCTTTTAAGTAGTCAAGAACATCAAGTGCATTTAAGAAAACCTCTATCTACTTCATTGAACAGACAAGTAAAAATTTTAAACATTATACTAACAGAAAATTTAATTTTTTATTCTTAAAACCATTATAAATAAAAAGCGACACTGAGGTCGTGTCCTGCAGGCACACTAAGGTGCCTGCAGGCTTCAAAAGGAAATGTAGTCAAAGAAGCCAGATTTTTGGTCATTCGTGGCTTTTATTAGGCGCATATAAAGCTCCCTAAACAAAACCATGGCGTCCTTTCCCCAAGAACAGAACATATTATGCATAAATGGGCATTACTTAAACATATTAATTTATTCTACCCGCGTACGGAGCGACAAATCTAAACGGTCGAAAGGTTGGAATTAAAATTCCTTTGGCGAAACATTTGCCTATTGTCTACACAAAATAACCTTAATGATGGTGAATGTACTGTTTTCTGGGACTATGAATAAAAATTTAATGCAATAATTAGAAACAAAAGAAAGTTAATTGCGGTAATTATTATATTGGACCAATAATTTATATCCCTTAAAAAAGATAATAACGACATGGGATTTAATATGGGCGATATGACAAATTTTACAAACAACTCAAACCTATGTAAAAAAATTGTACTTATTGTTCGGGTAGATAAGGTGGCTTTTGGGTTGTGTTGGTTTTTTTATGAAAACAAACGTGTGCTTTGTCTCAAGTTTATTGAATGACTGATTGGTTTGGTTTTGACATTTGACATCTAACTAATTACTCAAAACTGACATTTGACTTTGACAAGTATGCATGCATTCCTACAATTGGCTAAGATTAGGTAGGCCTTTTGAAATACATAAAAACAAATAAAAATAGAATGAACATAACCGCCCACCAAAGGACTATAAGAGTCCTTTCAAAACAAACTATAACATTATTCACAAACAAAAATGCTTTTTCCAAATTCTATCTAAATTGGCTTAGCATTCTGAATTTAGTAGTTACTGATTATACAAACAAAATCTCTTTGCATTTAAACTAAAATAAACAAAACAAAAGTTTCTTGGTAACAACAAGTTGGTATGAATTTATAAACAAGCTAGTTTTACACAAGTACAATCGAGAACAAAAGTGTTAATTATTTTCGATTGGCAAATAACATAATTTTGATATACATCGTTTGACAATGTTGTTTCCACTTTTAACACTGTAAACTCTAGTGAAACCGTCAGGACCGGGATGTTTATCTACTATTCTTCCCATGGCCCATTTTCCAGGTGGCAATTGTTCTTGTTTTATGAGTACTATATCTCCTATCTTAAATTCCTCTGATTTCTTTAGCCATTTTGGTCTCTGTTGTAGGCGAGATAAGTATTCTTGTTGCCACCGGCTCCAAAAATCATTGAGCAGCTTTTGTGTGTACTGCCAGCGTGTCAGGCTGCTCGTCTTGACATCCTTCAAGTCCGGGCTGGGTACGGTGATCGGGGCTTCTCCGATTAGAAAGTGTCCTGGCGTTAGCGGTTCTGTGGTTTCATCGGCGTCCTCAATTGGGCACAGCGGACGGGAGTTAAGACATGCTTCAATTTCACACAGTACAGTGGTCATTTCTTCCGTAGTAAGGTTGGTGTTCAAAATTCGTTTTAGGTGGTACTTCATGGATTTCACACCGGCCTCCCAGAGTCCTCCGAAATTAGGTGAGTATGCAGGTATGAAATGCCACTGTGTTCCGTCGCTGGCCAGTGAATCCGTGATTTCTCCGTCGAACTGTAAGCGGGCCTCCTTCCAGGCGTCAGTCAGGTCCTTATTGGCGCCGATGAAATTTCTGCCTTGGTCACTCCATAGATTTGCGCACCTTCCTCGGCGGGCGCAAAATCTTTTAAATGCGCCGATAAAAGCGTCAGTCGTTAGATCTCCAACTAATTCCAAGTGGATGGCCTTGGTGGCCATGCAGATGAATATTGCAACATAAGCCTTTGTTGTCGTTGCTCCTCTACCTTTCTTGAGCAGTATCTGGAACGGCCCAGCGAAGTCAACCCCTGAGTTCAAGAACGGACGTGCTGGGTTGACTCGCACGTTTGGCAGATCTCCCATGAGTTGCGTCCTTGGTTTGGCTCGATGCTTGGCACAAGTAAGACACCGATGGATATGCAGTTTGACAATAGCTTTAGCTCGCAGGATCCAATATTTAGACCTCAGGTGACACAGGACCAATTGCATCCCTCCGTGCAGCGTCTTCAGGTGAACGTCGGCGACGATCAAAGAGGTAAGTTTGGTTGTTTTGCCCAGAATGATAGGATGTTTTCCTTCTTCGTCTAATGTTGCTGCATGTCTCAATCTACCGCCCACCCTGAGTATACCGGTTTCGTCTAAATATGGGTCTAGTGACTTTAGTTTACTTGTCTTCTTCACCTGCTTCCTTTTCTTTATTGCATCTATGTCTTCTGAAAATTCCTGTTCTTGTGCGATCTTTATGCAAATATTTAGCGCTTCGTCTAATTCCTTCGTGCTTATTTGGTTTTGTATGTCTTCTCCTTTCTTCTTGTTTAGAAATTTCCTGCAGTATGTTATTGTTTTTGTTAGCTCCTTCAGTGTTCCAAAATCTTCAAATTGATTGGCAATGCTTCTTTCTGTCTTATCCCTGGTTTCCATGTTCATAAATGTCTGGATCGCGTCCTTCTTCTTCCGTTGTTCTATTTCCGTTGGTATTATGTTTGGTCTTGAAAATTCTATTTCTTCCTCTACTAACCATTCTGGTCCCTTCCACCATAGATCACTCTTTTTTAACTCCTTCACCGACATGCCTCTGGATCCTATGTCTGCCGGGTTGTCTTGGGATTGAACGTGATGCCACTGGGTGCTGTTCACGTTTGAGGTGATTTCAACGACGCGATTGGCGACGAATGACTTCCATCTTGAAGGTTCTCCGAACAACCAGGACAGGACTATGGAGGAGTCAGTCCATGCGAATATTTGTGAAGATGATAATCTCATTGCTTGAGCTACTTGTTTCAGCAGTCTCGAGAGCAGCAGTGCACCGCACAATTCTAGACGCGGTAGCGATATTGTTTTAAGAGGTGCCACTCGTGTTCTTGCAGCGATGAGGGTGATTTTGTAGGTACCATCAGGGTTTTTAACACGGCAGTATACGACTGCGGCGTAGGCTTGTATGGATGCGTCGCTGAACCCGTGAATTTCAATGGCTTCTTTGTTTGAGTTGTAGGTGTTCAGCCATCTATCGATGCATATGTCATTAACGTTAATTAGGTCTTCTCGAATGTTAGTCCATTCTTCTTTCAGTGCAATGCTGATTTCTTCGTCCCAACTAACTTTCTCAAGCCATAGTTTTTGGATTAGAATTTTCGCCAGTACTATGCATGGAGCAATCCAGCCCAGTGGGTCGAAAAGTTTCTGTATGTCAGAGAGAATGCTTCGCTTCGTAATTGTGTCGCTAACTGGAGGTAGCTTTAAGTTGTATTCGAACTGATCATTTCCCAAATTCCACTGTATACCTAGTGCCTTGACTACTCCATCGACCTTGAGTTCCAGGTGCGCGTGGCTTGATCTTTCGCTTGGTTCTAGACTTTGCATGAATTCTGCGTTGTTGGAAGACCATTTCTGGAGTTCGAAGCCACCTAAGCGTAGTAGTTCCTTCAGGTCTTTGGTGACTTGTATGGCTTCCGGCAGCGTATCACAGCCGGACATGTAGTCGTCGACGAATCCGTCTTCCCTTACAACTTTCGCAGCTTCAGGATACTTGTCACCTTCGTCGATGGCTAGTTGCATAAGTGTCTTTACCGCCAGGTAGGGTGCTGAAGCGGTTCCGAAGGTGACTGTCAGAAGTCGGTAGTCGGTGACTGGATCTGATGGATTATTACGCCATAAGATTCTGAGGTAATCCACGTCGTCTTCGTGTGCGCGGACCATTCTGTACATTTTGACAATGTCAGTGACGTAGCATATTGCGTGAGTACGCCATCTCATGATCAGGTTTCTCAGGTCTTCTTGTAGTGCAGGTCCAGTTAGTAGTTCATCGTTCAGTGAAATTCCATTTGAGCCCTTACACGAGGCGTCAAACACGACTCTTGTTTTCGTCGTCTCTTTGTCTTCGCGTATTACCGCGTGGTGTGGTAAGTATACTGATTTTATTTCCCTTTCTGTATTAGGGACCTTTTCCATATGATTTAAGTTTATGTATTCTTCTATCACTTTAGTGTATTCTTCTTTAAGTTTTCCATTTTTGTTAAATCTTCTTTCTAGTTGTAAGAATCTTCTAAATGCAATTTCTCGTGTATTTCCTTCGATTGATTTTGGTTCCTCTGTTTTAAACGGTAGTTTGACTATGTATCTTCCTTATTATTTATGTGTTCTCTCGTATATGTCTTCACATAGTTGTTCGTCTCTTGTTAGGTTTCTCTTTGAATCTGTGTCTATTTCCCATATAGTTTTCAGTAAATCTTCTATGTTTGTCTCTTCCTGTGAAATGGCCGACAAGGACTTCTCTCGAGTGATAAGTTTCATCTTTGTTCCTCCCATAATGATCCATCCTAGGTTGGTTCTTTGCGCGCATGGTGACCCTAGGGGACCCTTGATTAGTCCTTGTTGTAGTATAGTCGTATACTCTTCTACTCCCAACAGCAGATCCATGGTTCCAGGTTTATAGTAGTCTGGATCGGCCAGGTTGAGATTCTGCAGATGAGGCCATTCAGTCACCGGCTTAACGTCTGAAGGTATGTTTGCAGTCAAGCGCTTGGACATCACGTAGGCTCGTATAGGTAACATGAAATTTGATTCCCAACGTGACAAAACTTGCACTTCTACTTCTTGCTTGACTTGTACCTTCATAGATTCCATTCCAGTGACGATAATATTTACTGGTTTGCGTTCTAGTTTTAGAGCTTGAGCTGCCTTCTCACTTATAAAACAAGCTTGTGATCCTGAATCGATGAGCGCCTTGAGTACAGTAGTTTGTCCATGTTCTCCCTTAAGTATTACTACTGCAGTGGCCAATAAGCAGACCTTCTTATCTTCATCGTGATGATGAGACGCTATCGTGGTATGTACTTGCTTCTCTTCTACACTTGATTGTGATGATGCTGGTTGCGCAGGTTCTTTTCCTGAAGTCGAATCATCTTGTTTCCTTGGCTGATGTAGAAGGGTGTGGTGTCGTCTCTTACATATGCGGCAGGACACTCGTACACGACACTTAAATGCTGAGTGTCCAGGAGTCAAACAATTGTAGCACAGTTTGTTATTCGTTACATATTGGCTTCTTTCAGCAGTTTCCATCGCCGTAAATATCTTGCAGTGGCATAGGGTGTGATTTTCTTGACACATGGCGCAGGTCTTGTCCGTGGTGGATACATGAAGCACTCTTTCCTTGACAGGTCTCGGAGTGACAAGCTCGATCGTGCGAAATCTTGATTCTAGGAACTGTTTTAAATCTTCTAACGTTGACAATTCTTCTCTATTTTTAGTGTAAGCAAACTCTTCCCACTCCTTATGAGACTCTGAGTCTAACTTCTGCACGACTAGGAATATTATTATAGGATCCCAAGAATCTGTCAATACGCTGAGGTTTTCCAGACTGTTGAGAACTTCACTGGTGGTGTCCAGAAGAGCCTTCAACTGCGAAGCGGTTTGTGTGGTACATTTCTTTTGTGCGAAGAGCCGTTTTAATAAAGAATTCACAATCAAACGTTTGTTCCCATATCGTTGACTTAATGTAGTCCAAGCTTGTGTATAATTAGAATCTGTCAATTGTATATGCTTGAGTAACGCTGCTGCCTCACCCGTGATGCTGGTTTTCAAGTAGTGCAGTTTCTGGACATTGGACAGTGATTTATCATTATGTACCAATGAACAGTACATATCATTAAAGGCTGGCCATTCTTCATAATTACCGGAAAAAGTAGGAATTTGTATTCGAGGTAGTTTGACTTGTGTGCTCGATGATACACTTTTGGCCACATCGCCCTTCGATCGATCTTCTGGAGCGCACGCGATTGTGGCTAACGTGTCGTTTATGTCGCCCACTAAACTCAAATAAATGTCTTCGTAGATGTAGTATTCCTCATTTAAAAAATATGGCAGAAGAGCCCGTTGATCCTTTTTAGTATTTCTGATTAAATCTTCATGATGACTTTTGAAGGAATTCCAATGTTCCTCCACGCACTGCAGACGAGATTGAAGATAACCTTTAGTTATTCGTTGTTTAGGTGTTTTTTTTAAATTGATTTGAGTCTTTTTTAACGCTTCTGCCTTGTCTTCCAGCAAATTAATTAATTGTTCAATGCTAGCCATTTTAAAGTTTTATCACCACTTAAATTCCAATATTTTCACTTTAGTTCCCTTTTAAAAAACCTTTCACGCCTTTAATATTAGTTAGAGTGTCAATTTTCACTATAATAACTGCACTTTTTTACGAATAACAAGTTTTTTGCGTAAACAAAATTGCACCGGCCACGCGTTATCTATAAAATCTTCGACAGCTCGGCGTCCATTTTCTTGTACGTAATCCGGCTCGATTATGGACCATATGTTCGGGTAGATAAGGTGGCTTTTGGGTTGTGTTGGTTTTTTTATGAAAACAAACGTGTGCTTTGTCTCAAGTTTATTGAATGACTGATTGGTTTGGTTTTGACATTTGACATCTAACTAATTACTCAAAACTGACATTTGACTTTGACAAGTATGCATGCATTCCTACAATTGGCTAAGATTAGGTAGGCCTTTTGAAATACATAAAAACAAATAAAAATAGAATGAACACTTATGTTTTAATTTGTAATTATTGTTATCGACAAATTCAAAACCTTTTTTTTATCGAAGGTAAAATGCATTACGCATCGTCACCCTGCTTCTTTATTTTAGACGTCGAAAAGCCGTCGAAAGCTTAGAAAACATACCACCACAACTATTTTTCAATACGCAATGTACGATAAATATTTCAGAGTATTTCATAAAAATGTACTAAATAAGAGTCGAAACCAAATAAATAAAGGTTTAATCTCGCCGAGTGTGATTGAAAAGTATAAACTAATAAAATTGGAGTCGGTGCATTAAGTGAATTTGCACATAAATCTTCCATGTCAGTGCTACGGAAAACTTCGATGTACGAAAAGTAAGAGTGTACAATATATTTACGAAGGTGTTGTACGAGTGCACTCTTTGGTTTTAATATAAATTAACTAGCTTATGCTCACAGCTTTGCCCTCTCTATTTTCCAATCTATCTATTTTCCAAATTTCAACTTGATCTGTCTTCCGGCCTTTTTCCTTTTCGGGGTTTAGGATGTGCGTTGATAGATCAGTCAGTTAGTCAGTCAATCAGTCACTCTTTCCTTTTATATATTTAGATAAATATAGTTCTTGTGTTTTATTTAATAGGCAATACAGCCGATTTAATACTTTTAGTATTTAATTTATATCCTTTCGTAGAAACTTGGTAGAGTTTCATCTGTTTTCTAACTAATCACACTAAAATTATAATTGCGAGTTTGTGAGTGAGTTCACACCTAAATGAGTAGACCGTTTGAGCTAAAATTTGGTGTAGAGATAGATTAGACCCTGAAATAACACATAGGCAATGAACAGTACAACGGGTAAAACCGCAGCTAGTCTTCTAATATATTTGAAATAAATTTTAATTGCTGTTTGTTTGTCTCTAAAACTCGGGAACGGCTAGGCCAATTTAGCTGATTTTAGTTTTGAAATGTTTCTCATAGTCCCAGGAAAAGATAAACAATGAGAAATTATGGAAAACATGTAAAGAATATTATATGCATAAATATACAATAGGTTATTAATGATGATTTGGTATTTCTTTTTTTTTATTCTTGTTTATTTTGTGCCTATGTATCTTTGCTCCAACGAATTAGGGAAACTTTGCTCAATAAAAAATTTCTTTCTTTCTATGCGGTACGAACTTCGTCGGGTCAACTAGACATTGAATAAAATGCCGTATCCATTTTCCAGTATTATTAGATCCTTAGTAGAACCGAAGAGTTAACTCTTAGGAAAAGTTGGCAAAACCATCGCGTTCATAAGTCACCAGCCGATATTGGAAGCATTTGGTATTCGACTTACAACGTTCTTGCGCATAATTCATTTATTTGCTATATATAGCAAAATATATAAATAACTAGCTGCGCCCAGCGGTTTTACCCGCAGTACTTATGTAGCCTATGTGTTATTCCAGGGTTTAAGATATCTCGATACAAAATTTCAGCTCAATCGGTCCTCCAGTTTCGGCGTGAAAGCGTAACAAACATCCTGATATCCAGACATCCGGACATCCAGACATCCGGACATCCAGACATCCATTCTTACAAACTTTCACGTTTATAATATTAGTAAGATAGCCAGTCGGCTACTTAAATCAAGCCAATGTTAGGCGCGTCTCATTTACCTTAAAAGCAAAAATCATCGAGACGTGATGACAATATTACTATACGGGCCCTTTTGTCTATTAGCCTGATTACGAAATTCTACTGAACTGATTTTAGTGGTACCTTAAAAAACTTTTAAAAAGGGTAAAGGTTACCATTTGGGTTCTCTTATTTTCTTTTATTAATGTATTTTCAATGATTACTCGAAGACGTTTTAACCGTCTGGGAAAAAATCTTCTTTTAAAGATTTTCAGGTCCTATTTAAATTTTAGCGAAATCGGTTCAGCAATTATGGATTAAATCGCATCTCATATTGAAACTTAAGTAATAAGTAGAAGTAGTAAGTAGCATTGCACCTACTCATCTTCCCATTCTCATTGTTCGGGCTAATTATTTTATTTATCGTATTCATTCTCTTTTTATTTTTTTATTTATTTATGTATGTATTTATTTATCTTTTATATATTTATAGTTAATATATCATTTTTATATTTTATGGCTTGATGTTATATATATATTTTATCAAATTTATTATTTGTTTAAATGATCTTCATTTGGTTTTATATGTGTATTCTATTTTATGTGAATATGTATATTAGTTTGTAAATGTTAATTTTAAGTATTTACGAGTATATTAAGTTACGTCTTTCAAAATTGTCCATAACATTGTCTGCACTCCTCCCATTTTCTTGTAAATTTTCTCCAGTTACAGGTCAACTGGTAGAAAATGCTATTTTAGCATTAAGTTAGTCCTAGCGTTGTGCTGAATAATAAAATAAATAAATAAAATAAACTTGAATTCTATTTAATATACATTATTATGTTCTTTTTTATTCACTCGTTAAATGTTTGCTATAGAAGTAAATAAAAGATAACATAAAATTAGATATGTACAACAAATTACCTATTCAAATTACTAGACTACCCATGTTAGAGTTCAAATGCAAAATAAAATACTTTTTTGAAAAACATCCTTTCTAGTCTCTTACTGAATCCATGTCTAATACCTGGTCTGGTGAAATTTTCAATTTAAAATAATAATATAAGTTTAATAATTTAGGTAATTATACTTAAGACAAATATGTATAATATAATACAAATAACTTGCCTTTTATAACGCTTTTGTTACCTATAGCAATGGTTAAATGTGTTTCCCAAGCGGTACAACTTGGGTATCTTCAAGGCACGAGTGAATAGGTACCTTTCTAGGCATCTTACGTGATCCATCGTCGACCGCATTTTCACTTTCCATCAGGTGGGATGTGGTCAAACGTAGGCCTATCTCGTATAAAAAAATAAATAAGTAATATAGTTTCCTACTTATTTTTACAATAACATAGTTTCAAACAAACCATTTCCTCTGGCATGTTGCCCAAATGCTCATAATATTCCTTAAATTTCACCCCAGAAATATTGTAGCAAAAGTTATTCACAATAATTTGAATTCCGCGAAACAGCGGCAAAATGAGCACCTTTTATAAAGTTTTCCGTCTCACAAATGTAACAACTTGGAACAATCCGCAAAACAACATGTTTAAAATGATTGTTGAAAAGGATCATAATATTCGGCAGACAGTTTACAGTTTGAACATTTTTTTTAACCCCGACGCAAAAATGGCGGGGTGTTTATGTTATGGGGTGTTATAAGTTTGACGTGTATGTCTGTCTGTCTGTGTGTGTGTATCTGTCGGTGGCATCCCAAGTGGACGTACGGATTTTGATCTAGTTTTTTTGTTTGAAAGTAGAGTTAGTCGAAAATGTTCTTAGCCATGTTTGGTGGAAATCGTCTAGATGGCCCCCGCTTCAAAATGGCGGATTACTTTTTTTTTTCACCACGACCCCCTCAATATGGGTATTAAATGAAAGGGCTTAACTAGTAGAATACAACACACTATGATAAATTTAAAATCAAGATGGCCGCCACTATAAAATGGAAAAGAACATATTGCGTGGGGATTTAAAAAAAAATCACTTGTTATTCATTATTGGTAAGCCCTTGAACCTGGATGCTCTGCCGATTTCCAGTCCTCCGTCACTAAGAGGATGCGGGAGTGTGTATCCAAGATAATAATTGTAAACACATATTTAAAAAAAGCAATCCCTATGAGTTTCTTGCTCATTCTTCTCATAGAGGTGTCTTGCGAATGAGCGGTAGAATATTAAAATAAAATGTAAAATTGACTTGCAAAAGTGCTCCATTGTAGCCTATTTGAATAAATGAATTTTGAGTTTGAGTTTCAGTTTGTCGCCGAGTTGTTTTAGTGTAGTATACCCGTGCAGTCTGGTGGGGTGGGAGGGTATGCGTAATACATGTTTTCTCGGTAATAATAAAAAAAATCCTCGAACATTATTATAATATGGTAGCATACTAAACCTAGAAGTATAAATCCCTGCCTCGCTTTACTGAACATCATGCCGGAACCCGGTCATAATGACCGCTTACATGGCTTTGTCCAGTGGGTGGTAACTAGCCACGGCCAAAACCTACCACCAGTACAGCGAACGGAAAAATCGCACATAACTAATTGCAGTCATTGCAGTAATTAGCGGGATCGGGATTTGAACTTGGTGATCCAGAATTTCAACTGCACTACAAAACCCCTTGGCCACCTCTACGAAAAACCAAAAAAACTTAGGTACTTTTCGTATTTTAAACAGAAATGCAACATTACAGTACGTTTACGCTTTCCAAAAATGGCTGCATCCGTAATTAAAACACTATCACATTCTAGTTCCACAAATACAAGACCGAGTGAACTCGGCTCGTGAGTAATGAAATTGCCCCAGAAACCTTAAAAACTACGAGTTCACCTCGGCCCGGTCCCATCTCCCGTCAAATTGAGATGACAGAGGATCGAGCTCTGCTTTATGAATGTTTACGTTGATGTTGCTGTATTTGATGCTATATTTTTACTTAAAAGAAATCACCTTGAACCAGTTATACCTCAAATTGAGATGACCAAAAATCAAGCTCTGTTTTATGAATGTTTACGTTGATGTTGCTGTATTTGATACTACTATGTCATGCTTAAAAACTATAAGAACGACGTCACCTCGGCCCGGTCCCATCTCCCGTCAAATTGAGATGACAGAGGATCAAGCTCTGCTTTACGAATGCTCCCGTTGATGTTGACATGTTTGATATTGTCCTGATTTTGCTTAAAACTACCCCTTCTAAATCTTGTAGCAGGGGACAGAAATGTCAAGACACACGCAATGCTTGGCCTGTAGCATGGTGGGCGGGATACCGTAGTAATGTCAAAACTATGTGCGTACTACTGTCATCCCGTATGTTCGACTTTCATCCTCGAAAGCTCAGATCCATCCCCGTCAACTAGTGATGACAGAGTTCATCATTGTGAAATCCTAAGTAGCACTGTATTGATTATGGGCAGCGTTATCTCTTATATCAGGAGAGCGTTTTGCGCGTCTTCTACTTCATGACATAAAAAAATGAAGTTAGTGTGTATTTGACAATTATGTTTTGCTTAAAAGTCTTTTTTCTCGGAGTACCTACATTATTGTGAAAATTTGAAGTTTGTTGGTTCTAAAAATAAATAAAATTTAATATTTTTTATGATTTAGATCGGTGTACGATCAAATGACCTAACCGAGAGTGACCGTCTCGGCTCAACATTTCCCATTTCTGCGGCACTACGCTCCGTTGCTTTTTCTTACTATTTTCGGATAAAACTAATTTTGTGCTTTGTTGACTTTTGCTGTGTTATATTTTCATTTCGATTCCTTCCCGGCGCCCCGTGGCGTGCGGCCGTGCGATAAGACCTCCATTCAACCGTAGTAGTTGTTTTCATTAGATTTCATATTTTTTTGTCTTTTTTTACGGATAGGCTGGCGGATGATAGATAGGCTTTTCTTGATGCCTGGTTTATTTTTGTGAAAGTTGTAATGTACACTTAATCTTTTTTTAGTAAAATAATGTGCACTACATACTGTTAAAAACTTTACACAAACTAAAAAAAAGCACATACCTACAATATTTTATGATTTTCTGTGCAGCAACTCCACTGAGCCTATAACCCTGAGATAATATTATTATTAGTTTTTGAATCTCATCAATCAGCTCAGTAATAAGCTGGTAACATTCGATATGAAACTAATATCTGGGGCACTTAACCAATAGGGAACCGAATCGAAAACCGAATTGTCAAAAATGTGTAAAACTACGTCGTATCGATTTAATAATACATCATTTCATACATTATTATCAATTCGGTCTTCGGTTCGGTTCCCTGACGGATAAGTGAATATCCCTGCTGAACATTACTGCTTAGCAAATGAATAACTGACAAAGGTCACTACAGAAACTATTATAAAGTACACTATAATATAATGCGAGCACTAATAATTATTATCTGAATATAACATTATTCTGCGTTGTACAGAACGCAAAAAAAATCAAACAGACCAATTAAAACGAAACAATCCACGCGAAAAATGTATTATTTATCATCAAAAAAACAATAAAAAAATTCAATAAAAATGTTGGCATCCAGTCCAGTTAAATAAAGAGTTCGCAAACAAATAAAAACTCGACTAATTATTCAGTTCACTAATTAGTTACGTTCAGGGTTTTTATAAAAGAACTCTTTCATCGGACGAAAGCTTTCAAGTTTCAGAACGATATCAATTAAATGTTACTTGAAACGACTGCTAATTGGCAGACTGTAATGTATAGGTAGGTAAATGCTTACCAATAAATGTAGTTTCTAGAAATATATTGGTCTGTTCTTGAATATCAATATCTTCAAGAACCATTGGGATCTTCCATCCATCCATTGGGACGACGCTTTATGTTGGATGGTGACCACATAGTTGTTATTTTGGCCCAATTGTCGTCATTCATACGGCAAATGTGGCCGGCACAGTCCCACTTCAAGCTAGCGGCTTTATGTCCAACGTCAACGACTTTGGTTTTGGAGCGTAGTATAGTGTTTCTTATGCGGTTTAATAATTTAACTCCTAAAATCCTACGCTTCATGGCTCGTTGGCAATAGAATTCAACAATAGAAAATTAATATTATTTCTTAGTGTAAAACAAAGTCGCGGCCCCCGTCTGTCTGGCTGACCCTATGTACACATGCTTAGATCTTTAAAACTACGCAACGGATTTATATGCGGTGTCTTTCAAAGATAGTGATTCAAGAGGTATCTTCCTCTTGAATTACTATCTTTGAAAGACACCGCACACCACATGCATATCATAGTAGAGCAACACTGATAATTTTTCTTTTTGGCGCTACGAAGTGCACGCGGGTCCACTTGTTAGATATAGACTACCTGCACCTTGCGGATTTATTCTCTGAAATAAAATTCATTGTGCTACATGTATTGTATTCTAGAATCTAAGCTATCTTTACATAAAATTTCAGCTCAATTAATTCAGCTGTTGAGACATGAATAGGTCACAAACACACACAGACACATATCCTTACTTTCACAATGCTATAGTCAATATGACCTGAAGACTGCACAAACTTTTCTTACGAGTAGGTGTCCCAAATTAAAGCGCAAAATAACCTGTATTTTACGCATAATCACGTTTCATATTCTGTAGCCAGATGGCGGCGTAGATATTTAGAATTTTACTGACTTCATCCCATGACTACTAATGCGCAGATGTCGCTTCCCGGTCCCCTTATAAAAAACCTACTATTTATGCCGCCCAAAAATTACTTTGGTGGTTCTATTGCACAAATTTTATTACTTTATTTCTGGTTTAGTTTTTGAGTTGGGTTTTTATGTGGACTGGATCCTCCTCGTTCGTTTTTGATGATTTCTATTTTTAGCATCAGTTTTCTTTTTAGCCTTTTCTAGACTGTTATGTTAATTTAGATTAGTATCAAGTCATTTTTAACAGGCATCTATAATATTTCTATTATTTTTATATAGGGCTGCGCGTGACTCACAGTTTCACCTGTTGTTAAGTGATGACGTGGTTTATATTGTACACAGGCCTATTAATCGCAGAGCCGACTCGCACCGAAGTAAAAGAGTGCCCTGCAGGGCTATTCACCTAACTGTCAAAGACCCGAATCGAATACCGAATTGTCAAAATGTATAAAATAACGTATCATGTCGTAACGACTTAATACGTCATTTCATACACGGTCTTTGGTTCGGTATGCTGACGGATATGTGAATAGCCCTGCTGGGCCTAATTGAAGTGGACATATGTCAGAAGTATCACATCTTCCTATTTTTTAGTCTATGTAGGTAACCATGATGATTACCATCAGAAATCTGATTGTCTCGTCTTGTAGAGTTGGTCTTTTTTATAAAAAAACATCTTTCATGTATCAGCATTCAACACCTAGAGTATACCAAAAGAGCCAATTTCTCCAAATATAAACATAAGATTGTATTCTTCAAATATAAAGGAACCTTTCATATTATTTAATAAACTGTCACAAGTTCCCACGATCTTCGATAAGACATCTAACTGGATACGTCACTGGCAGGTGAACCCCGCTGCAAAAAAAAAACCGCCAGGCATAAAACTAGTTGCCACAATATGTATGTTATCCTTATTTGAATGTACTTGTGTGAGTATATTTACTACTACCATACATACGAGTACACGTAAAAAAAATTAGATGTAAATATACGTATACGTATATTTTCTACTTTTTTGTGTTTGTTATTTTTTTATGTTTTTATGCCAGTGTTTGACAATGTTGTCGGGTGCGTTCCTAGTTCTAGTCTAGTTCCAGCGGGTGAAAATTAATTACTGTGGTATCATTGTTATAGGTGTGTGTTGCGTCTCTTTCCGCAGAAACTGGCAGACTTTTTCGCATAGAAACTAGTAATGGCTTCTATTCCCGTGGTTAGATGTTCTAAGCCCACGATCGATGGAGAAACAACGGTGAGCAAACTCGGAAATAAAATTTTCGCTCAGGAAATTGACTTCGCCCGTTCCATTTTACACGATCGTTCTTTTTGACTGATTATCAGGATTCAGCGAGGAAAATTCAATTATATCTGATGAGACACACAAAATGTATCAGAAAATCTATTATGATTGTATTGATATTTAATATTCTTTAGTACCTACCTATTAGTGTCCATTAGTATTCTTCTGATCTGTGGTGTCCTATAATGAAAACTTGTAATTATTGCTCTTTCGTAATGATACTCGTAATAATATTATATCTAACTATTTAATAAACTAGCTGTTAAGTTTTCTGATATTATTAATAAAATAAAATAATCTTGCTAAGATTGCAAGCTAAAATCGAACATTCGAGTACCGCCATCATTATGATAACAAGTTAAAAGAAAACAATAGACTTAACCTAAATTCTCGATTACGAGGAATTCGTTAGCAGCTCATGAAAGAATTCCTGGAAAATTAAAAGTACGATATGCTTCAATTCTAGTTAAAGATAGACACCACTAAAGCACGGTAAAGAGATTATAATAATATTATACCGTGATTTAAGTAAACTGAAGCCATGCATGTACATAATATTAATAATAAATAACATAATTATGCAAAAATGATACGTCATAAAATTCAATTTCGTTCGTATTAACTTTGTTAGGCTTAAACATATTAGGAACTAACCATTAAAACTGCCCAAGTCAGGTATTTTGGTTCATGATGTGTACACATACATAATTATTTTGGAGTAGAATTTAGTACATAACCCTCAAAATTCTTGTATCTCTAGACTAGTTGTGATTGTACTCTGTTTTGTGTACCTTTAAATAAAATAAATAATAAAATGATAAATTATACCCTCATTAGTTGCTTTAAAATTATGATTTATTGTCGTTAGAGATTATTGAGAAAAGCCACTTTTGTTATTATTTATTTAAATCGAAATTAATATTCTCACGAAATCATAGGACAGGATTTGGTTTAAAAATGTTTTAAATTGAAATTTTTTTTTTTTTTTTTTTTTTTTAAAGTGGCAAATGCCTTTATTGAGAAAAACAAACTAACAATACTACAGCTACTACAGCAGTAAAGAACACTTTTATTAACCACAGATCGGCCACAAGCAGATCTACAGAAAATCCAAGTGCTCCAAACCACTGTCAGTTGGCAGAGTGCCCAGAATGCTGGCAGCATTGCCACGTTGAATGGCAATACTTATACGTTGGGCCAAATATTAAATATTAAATTGAAATTAGTTGTTTGTCATGAATTTGTATTATTTACTCCTTTGGTTTTCAAGTTGTACTAATCTCCTACCATCAAAGCTAATTTAACGTTGATCGGGAAAACGTATTCCTTCGTTCCATACATGGCGTATCTTTGTAATTGCGGTATCCACCTCAATTTCAATAGTCAGTGCACACACTCAAATATTTCTATTTTTGGTTTCACAAAAATCTTCGCATCGCCGCATATTCAAAGGTATGAGAAATTCTGGCGAAACCGTTTCATTTCCGTGGAAACTCATCGGGAACACGCCCAAATTGATAAATGTTTGCGATTCCTAGTTTTGGCGCTCGCCCGAAATTGTCTTGCTATTCAGTTCTGATTGAGCTTTTAACTCCTGATAGCCTAGTCTCTATTTCCTCTTTCTACTTCGGTTTATCTCGTTTTCTCTGTTGCAAAGAAAATATAATGGGAACAGTATTTTTACTTCAAGAGGTGGTTGGGGATTTTTCTGTTTGTTTATTTTTTATTGAATTAAACCAGAATTGAAAATAAATACTGAAATTTTTATTTGCTTAAAAATTAATCTTCTTCTTCCTGCCCTTATCCCACACTGCTTAAAAATTAATATCAATATTTTAATTGATGGAACTAGGCGTTACTTTGCGGAAATCCATCACAACAATTATTAGTTATTATTTAATATTTAGTGTTAATTCCGCTCTAAATTGGGTGGTTGGGGTTTGGTGGTTGGGTGGTGCACTCGGTGGTGGAATTAATACTAATTACTATTTTGGTAACGTTTGAATTCCTCGCCGTCTCTTAAAACTTAGTTAGACTCACAAATTTAGAGCGGAATTAACACTAAATAATAACTAATAATTATCAATATTTTATTAAAAATTTAACTGGAAACTAAGACTAAACAGTTTCAGCTGTTGGTTTCCCTAAAAATAAATAAATAAACCTAGAATGAGGTATAAATCCCAGTTTTTTTTCGTTTTACCATGATTTCTAGGCCTCATACTGAATTTGAACTTTTTGATAAGTAGTTTTATTATAATCACCATCATCATCATTGTCAGCCCATATCGTCCCACTGCTGGGCAAAGGCCTCCTCCCCGTCGTGCCATGCAACTCTGTCCTGAGCAGTTCGCATCCAGGTCTTTCCTGCGATTGCTGCAATGTCATCGACCCATAGGGCAGGTGGTCTACCGACGCTGCGCCTTCCGTCTTGAGGTATCTATTCTGTATTATAATATGTATAAATAATAAAAACACTCGTATACCATACAAAAGCTACCGAGTTTAGAAGCCTTGAGGAGAGCTCTCGTGATCTTGGAGCAGATCAAACAGACCGCTCCTGCTGTAGTGCCGCACATCGATCTGGTGTTCGAGAGGACATGGAGATTGGGATATGGGAGAATAGTCAAAGTAACTTCGTCTCTTTTTTGTTACACCACTATTATGTAGTGTGTAGTATTTCGCGTCATAATAATTATAATATCGGTATCATATTCGTAGTATAGCTAGCGATACATTCCTTTGATAATTACACACTTTAATTATAATTATTAAAGTGTGTTGTGACGACAATAAACACTATATCATAGTAATGCTGGAGGAATTCTTCCCTCAGTGACCTGAAATTATAACATACAGGTTGCCCACACAAACTATAATCGACACACAAACGGTGATCGACTCTGATGTGTAATTAGAATAATTAGGATATCCAGTTAGAGGATAAAGCCCATTAATAAGTATCTACTGTGCCGTCATCCGTGTTTCCCGAGCGGTACAACTTATATCTTCAAGGTATCTTCAAGGAACGAGTGAATGGGTACATTTCTAGGCATCTTACGTGATCCATCGTCGACCGCATTTTCAATTTCCATCAGGTAGGATGTGGTCAAACGTAGGCCTATTTAGTATAAAAAAGTACAAAAGTTAATATCTGCGGTCAATAGTAAAGTTATCAAAAAAAAAAGCGTTCAAGATTCTCAAGATCTTATAACAATTCTACCATCTCAAAGCATTTGGTAAAGGAAACTGGAGAGATTTTATCCCGTAAATGTTTCGTTTTGACTGCGAGAGCATTGAGTAGTTTTGAGAATATCGTCAATATTGGTTTAGACTTGAGTCGATGACTGTTACGACTTTCATGGCGTCGCGACGATGAGAAACGCTGAAGTAATATCTTATGTTGAAACTCTCTTTTATGTATGACTTCCAGTTCCCTTGTGCTATCGATATAGCTATTAAAAAAAAAGGAATTTTGTAACAAGCAGTTTTGCGGTTTTTTTTTGGAGGTGTTTGGTAACGGTATTTTGTTGATCTAGGTAAGAAATTAAAAGAATACTTTTTATTGAAACCAAAAGAAAATTACAATTTTGCGTTAAACTACTAATTAGTACTTAAAGAGGTCTAAAATGAACGGCCTTATATACACTGTGTGTGCTTTGTAAGGAAAAATTGATTTATGAGTATTAGTTAATCTAGTGGGTGTCACAATAGATCAGTAATGGTCGATGCGGCATAAACCCCCTGAACTATCCCATAATAAAAATAGTTCATCTCGGTATATATTTTAATTAGTAAAAGGTCAAGTTTTTCATTAAAATTGCAAATCTTAATTTGAATTTGCAAATTTTACTGAGTTTACTGAATAGAAAACTTTTAAAAAATAAACTGTCTCTGAGAGCCGACCGCAGTACGAAAGTTTTTATGAAAAATCTGTAATACCTGAATTGCATGTTTTGCTGTTTCGTAGAAATAATAAATAAGATTTCAGTACAAGTAGTCGTACTAATAGAAAAGTTATTTTGATAATAAAATACGCCATGAAAATAGAGTACCAATGGCGAAATTAGGCTTTTAGGTTTAAAGAGCCAGAAATCCAAAAGGCCACTGTTATTATCTTTATAACCTTAATAAAATTGAATGTTTAGGTCTGTACGCGTTTATCTACAGTAACAATAGACGTTTTCCGTTCTTGAATAACAGTTTTAGGTGCCTTTACTGACTCCTAATGGACGTTATGTTTATTTTGTAATAACACTTATTGTAATAGTTCTAAGGAAGGTTTTACATGAAACCTGATGTACCTAAGCATCATATTTTTTAAATATATCAGAACCTAGTCTTTTAATATATAAAATTCTGCATGGCACTGCGAAATAATATTATATCCCACTTTTTATAATGATTAATAAGTGAATAGACGAGCAATTTAGCTACCCGATAGTAAACATGTATCAATAATATCTAATAACATTATTAAATATGTAAACAAACCTACCGTGAGACGTGAGTTCCTTATGAAGGACATCGTAATTGTCCGAAACCCAGGGTCGAGCCTGGCTTCGACTTTTATTATATCCGTGAGTCTAGTCGTTTGTTTACATAGTTAATATGGATAACACTCACGTTAGTTTCGAAAAATGTATCAATATTGATCTTATCTACTTATAAAACGTTTTCTTAAATTTAACATAATATTATCGTGTAAGGACTTCGCCAATCGGTGTAAAAGTTCTCTAACTTTATTAGAACCGCTAAAACTTTAACCAACGCCTCTGTTCTAAAATTTGGAATGTTTCAGAGTACTCAGCGGCCACTGAATTCAGATTTCCTAATTATGCATTGGTACTTGCTTGAGAAGATGCATGCATTTAAATTGCTAGCAATTTCCTTTGTTTGGCTCATTGCTGGGGACATACGTGAGTTGATTCGTCAAATCTAATAAAACAGAGAATGGAACGGAATAAAGTTTTAATGGCGGACATTTCCATTGTTTTGTTTAAGCCAATAATGTAATTAAAGTTATGATCCTACCGATTGCGCCAAAATAATTTTAAATTATAAGATTTCTAATTTCTCAATTTTCACTTTAGCAAGAAAATATGATATTCTGGATGACATAAAAGATTAGAATAATAAAATAAAATAATTTGATGCGGTCAGATGAAGCTCACTCCATAAGACGCATTTCTCATTTCACATGAACTATCTCGTAATTAATTAATTGATTACCTTCACGTGTAAGAATTTATTATATAGTTTTGATAGATTTACTGTTTGACGTACCCTCTAGTGCTTTCAGTTCTTAAAAAGTCTGAATTAAGGTTTAAAAGTAAAGAGAAAACATACAGACGGGCAATATAAACTATATTACACATTATAATACGAGATAATATTCATATTTAAAATCGTACTCATAATATAAATACGAAAGTTTGTGAGTGTTTGTTACTTCTTACGCATAAACGGGTGGACCGATTTAGATTTCAATTTGGTATAGAGATAACTTTAACTTTGGAATAACACATAATATGCTACGGTACAGCGGGTAAAACCGCTGTTAGTAATATTTATTAAAAAATTGTCGGTTTTTTTTCTAGCATTTTTTTACCACTAAGGGTTTACCCGCTGTGTGCATATTTATTATTCCAGGGTCTAAGCAATCTCTATACCAAATTTACGCTCAATTAGTCTACCTCTTTAGGCGTCAAGAAGTAACAAACTAAACTGTAATATTAGTTTTAAATAAGTATAGTTGTAATATTAGTTTTATAATATTAGTGTATATATACAATAAGCTCCCGTACATTTATTCACATCTGCACAGGCAGAGGTGCATTGTTCAAAACTAGTTGGTTGAACTGCGTCAAGAACTTTTACAAATTAGCTTAGGCCTTTCACGTAATTTTGACCGTTTGCTTGTTTGTCAAAACTTTTGAATGAGTTTCTTTACGGCAAAATATTTATTGAAGTAGCAGTAAATATTCATAAAATCTTTAGGAATTGTTACTTACTACTTTACTGCATTTACGAGTATGTGCATGTTTTTGGGAAAATAATATTATATTTGATACAAAAGTTTCAACTTATTTCTCATTAGCTTGATAGTTTGTAAAGGTTGTTTAAATTTACAGTTGTTAATTCAATACAAACGATTTAACAATTAGAGTAATTAATTTTACTGAAATGTTTCGAAGTTTTTTTTTTTTTTTTCGGTGTGAAGCTCTTATAGATAAAAGAAAGCTCCTGCTATTGGATACAGGCAGCTTTCTTCAATATTATTAGAATATTGTTTGAGTCACAAAAAGTATTGTTAAAGAATAAGTTATGGTTAATTTAAAATTTGACTTGAGAGCTCACTTAAATAAGTTACATAGTTTTATCTAATAATTATGTAGTATTATAGCTAATTATAAATACAATATAAGCTTTTACATTTCTAGGTATTGTCACTTAAATAATAATGTTAAATGTGTAAAACTTTATTTAATGTCTTAAATAAATAGTTAGTTAAATTCATCGCAATTGTAATAAAACAAAGACAAACTATCGTACATCACTATTTGTACACCCAAAACCAAAAACGCGTGGTTTTCCCAACATGCATGGCAAATAGTACCCTAATCCGAAGATACCTACTTACTTATTCCGGCGTAATTTGTAAACAAACGTGTCAGAGTGGAATATCTTATTTGCTCTACATTAATGTATGTGTACCGTCAAGGATAAAAGGGTTTTGAAGCAAATATTTCCGTGTATTTTCATATGGGTTTATTGACTTTTCATTGACATCATGAGATTATCAAGATCAGGCTCAATCTCAAAATGCATTATGCCTACATTCGAGCACTTTTCAAGTAAATTTATGTACTACGTACTATTTAAAATTTTTGCCACCCAATCGGAAAGTATCTCTGTAAAAGAACTGGCCAGAAATTCAGATATTATTACAAAAAAATATTTGATTTGGCTAATTTTAAAAATATATAACAGGGAATGCGATGAGATGGTGGATACTATTTATGTTTTGGATCAGCCAACACTTTAAAGGTGGATGGACTCCTCCAAATCTCTTCACAATAATTCAAATCATTACTAAAATAATATATCGACTGCTCGACCGTTCTGACAAATTATATCTGCCATCCATCCACCTCCTGATCCAAGGAGAGCCACTGGCTACTGGCTACTACGTTGCCAGTATTAATTCAAAATAAGGTTGCAATAAAACTTATCAATATCCTCCGCGCCGACATATACATATGTCTGTTGGTTTGCTATGCGTAAGATTCAAGATATCTTTGTCTTATATATGTATTGGTGACAGTAGCCGCATGCATCACGTGACAGGCCTCCTTGTGTGTCGCTATAACATAAAAAAGCATCATTTACGTACATAATATAATATCTTTCTGCTGATTATTATTATAATTTATTGATAAACAAAGTACCTACTTATCCAATTAAAACCTTCTTTTACAGAAGTACAAAATAATATTTTATATTGGGAATTACTTTTGTGTTTACCCTTGTGTCACTGAGCGTACTACGCCATTGCACCTAAAACGCTCAGCGCAAACACAAAACTCAAATATTTATGGAACTTACGCGTAGCGGCGTATTTTGGCGGAGTATTCGGCGTATCGCTACCTGTGCCTGATATGTTACGCTTGCGGTTTTTATAACGTTACTCATTGTTTATGTTTGGAATTAGAAGAGAATACTGAGGATTTCTTGATTAAGAGTATCATTCCTTTGGGGTCTTATTTACCAAGAATGTTGTCAGTATGGGATCTCCTATACAAGGTAGCGCAACGTTAATCATCCGATTTTGTAATTGTCTACCTTTAACAAATTTATTTATTTTTACAATTATGTTTAATACTTCCGCTCTTTGAACTCATAGTTAGATAATTTAATTTTGTGCCACCCTATATATACCTATGTATGTGTTTTTTTATAGGAGACTAATCAAGCGTTTGACCGCAATCTCACCTGTTGGTAAGTGACGATGCAGTCGAAGTTGTAGCACGCTTGTTCAGTAAGAACCTATTCACTCTTTTTCTTATTTTGAACAAGAAGTAACGTGAAGTCGATTTTACCCTTTTTCTCTTTTTCGGGGTATCGCTACCTGTTCCTGATACGTAACGCTTGCGGTTTTTACAACGATACTCATTGTTTGTTTATGTTAGGAATTAGAAGGAAATTCTGAGGAATTATAAATTGAGAGCATCATTCTTTCGAGATCTTATTTATCAAGAATGTTTTTATTTCGTATGGAACACGAATAGGTACGAAGTTTACTGGTAGGTGGTGGTAGGTTTTAGCCATGGCTAGTCACCGACCACCGTGGACAAAACCGTGTTCCTGTTTTTTTTATACAACGAAGTAAGAAGACTAGCAAGACACTCTCCTGATGGTAAGAAATAACGCCGCCCATAATCAGTACAGTGCTACCCAGTCCACTGCGCCAACGCTTCTTACTTGAGAATCATAAGATGTTAAGACTCTTCAGCCCAGTAATTTCACTAGCTGCAGTGCCCTCCTACCGAAGCACAGCAATGTTTGCACATCACTGCTCACGCGGTAGAATAACTGGCACTGTTGGGGTACCTAGTCGACCTGCAAAGGAAGTCTATCCCCGGTAAAAAGAAGTGAAGTCTATAAAATATGACCGTGTTCCTGCATGACGTTTAGCGAAGCCAGGGAGGGATTTGTTTGCGTTCTAGATTTAGTCTACCATCACCTAAGGCCACATCGTCGCCTAACATAACGCGAGATCGTGATCAAAGGCTTACCTTTTAGGTATGATTGGCAAAAGTTGGTTGCCTAGAAGAGATCGCTTTGAGCGATAAGGCCGCCCATTGTGGCCGTCCATTGTGGTATATTGTCATAGTAATTTTAAGTACATTTTGTTACATGGCCACAATAAGGAGTAATTCTATTCAATTCTATGAGAGATACCACTTTTTTGTGAAACGTCTGTGTCCCAGCGTTCGTATGTCCGGCTTGTAATCCGGAGGCCCTGGGTTCAAATCTCAGTGAAGCAAAAATTTTCGCCTGGACTATTGGATCCTGGCTATTTCCTAATAAGATATGTAAGAGACAGTCGTCAGTTCATGTTGCAGGGCTTTTTATTGGCCACAAAACCTATAATTGTGATTTGACTCTGACACTGTAAGTAGGGTTACCTGTTCTGTTGGAGCATAAACGCCAATAAAAGTATTTTAATTATCAATAACATTTTAATCGTTAATAAATATTATAAAAATATTTGTATCAATGAAACATAATGTTTAAAAAGTATAAATATTAATTTTACCTTCCATTTCCGCACGAAACTTAAAACGAGCTGCCTAATCCCCCAAATCAACAATGTATCTGCTATTACTTTTTTGGCAGGCGCTTAAGTAAGCCGCTTAACTGAAGTGCGTTATGCGGCTGGTTCGACGCAATTATTTAATGTGGATTAACTACATTACATTTGTGCAGTACTTGAACTTTTGTTAATGTGATAATATAATGAATAAAATAAAACCGGACAATAGCAATCACCGAGGGTTTCGTATAAAATAAATCAGCAAAATCTTGAGGAACTGGGTCACCCATTCAAATACATACGCGTAAAACATTGCTTAACTTTGTTGATTGATTACTGATTACGTACTTACTCATTTTTTTCTATAATTTTATTACAAATGTATACATAATATATTATATTTACAGGTCTTTTACCTGGACTTAAAATATATTATGTGTAAGTAGGTACTTAAGTAACTTAACATCTGCACAATTCCACAACTGTAGTGCAACGGCAAGTAGGCCGAAATATACGGTGTTTTGATCATAATAATATCTTCTTTCTACCTTAGAAAATTTTATTTATGTGCGTCAAGGGGCCGTAGACCTAAGTACCTACATGATCTCAGTACACCTAAGTAAAAATTTAAGGCCGTGTATTTTTTATTTCACTCCATTATTAATGTTGTTATTGACTTTCTATTGGGGGTAGACTTCCTTTGCAGGAGATCGTCTAGGTGGGTACCCCAGCAGTGCCAGTTATTCTACCGTCGGAGCAGTGATGTGCAAACATTACTGTGCTTCGGTAGGAGGGCACTGTAACTAGTGAAATTACTGGGCTGAAGAGTTTTAATATCTCATGACTTTCAAGTAAGAAGCGTTCGCGCAGTGCACCCAGAATTTTGCCTATGTAAAATCCTGGGTACTGTGCTAATTATGGGCAGCGTTATCTCTTACCATCAGGAGAGCGTTTTGCTCGTCTTTTTACTTTGTTGTGTGTAATAAAAAACCTTAACTCGTAACTTCAGGTACTTTAAACTGCAGTATAGTGAACAGCAATCCTGGTAGTACATCACATGATGAGCCATCGATGCGGCACATTACAGTATCTGGGCATTTGGCCGTTACTGCGCTCAATTGCTTCATTTGCTGCGGAAAAATGGATGGATGTTAGCGGTGGGATTTACATGTAGTACGAGGTTAATTCTAACGGCTGTTTAACGCAAAGAAATAAAATAATAACATGTGTTTGTACGAACGGGACGTATTAAAAATAAAATCAATTATTACCGCAGTTTTCTTCAAATTTATAAAATGGTTACCAAGATTTTTTTTCTAATTAAGGTACTTGATTTTTTTTTAATTCTTTAAATCAAAATTATACTATTGAAATGTATTGAACGACATAATATTAAAAGCCTCAAAACATGAGCATACGACTTTATTGATTTTATTTTTCCTTCTTTATACTTAACTAGCGGAGCCGAGGGTTTTACCCGCTGTACGTAGCCTATGTGTTATTCCAAGGTCTAAGCTATTCCTATACCAATTTTCAGTTCAATCGGTTCACCCGTTTAGGCGTGAAAGAGTAACATACATCCATACATCTATACGTTCTTACAAACTTTAACGTTTAATATTATTAATATAAGATGGCAAGATAATAGTCTTATTAGTAGAGATAGAGGTGTAGGTAAGGTAGAGATAGTAGTAAGAGCTATTAATAGATACAGTTCTATTTCAAACATAATATTAAACTTTACTTTGTTCAATTAATATACAGACTACTCACAGAGTTCAACGAATGAATACTTTTAATTTAGTTAATTCAACACTAAGCTTTGAACGCCTATTTATCTTGGATGTGGGAGTTGCTATGTTAGTTTTGTTAGGCGTTAGTAGCAATTTGCTGATGCGTAAACTTAGCTTATATTATGCGGTTTAATGAGAATAAACTTTTCTGATAGTGCACTGGTGTAAAATTAAATTAGATTATGTGTAAAAAGATATTCACGCCCTCTTTTTATTATAATAATAAGGAAAAAAATTAAGTACCTAGAGCTACTTAGTATAATATTTTATTATAGGTAGGTAAGTCTAAATAGCTCAGGTATGGTTTAAAGTTTAAAATTCGTTTCTTCGCAAGCATTCCTTTTGCGAAATCAGTAAATGAGTCACAGCCTTGATTATTAATAATAGTTATATTTACTTAGATTAAAATACAAATCACATTTTTTGTACGTTATATGAACCCAAGACATCGCTCGTACGCTCGCACTGCCTCATTCTTTTTACCTCAAACTGTTAGTAAGATTTTATAGATCATAAAGTTAACACCTCTTTCTTACAAATCCTGAAGGCTCCAGCTTTACCGTCTTGCCAGACTGAGGCTATGTGAAGTTCGCAAGTATTCTTTTGTTTACTCGAAGTTTTAATATTCACAGTAATTGTTCGACGTAGTCTATCAACTTATATGTGGTAAAAACGGGTGGAAAAACTGTTGAGAGGAGCATAGTTTATCTACCCGTCAAACACAACTTTTTTATGTGAGGGAAAGGTACAAGACGGATGATGAGCGGTTACCGTTGTGTGTGTGTGTGTACGTCAACTACATTTTTTTTTATTCAGCCCTCTAATATGAATTTGGTCACATTTACCTACCGCATATCAGATGTGCTGTATATGTCGCGGCAGGCTTAGGCAAATATTTCCCGCTGCCCCGGGATTATGGCGTCCCGCAGGAACACCCCCAAGTTTTTTAGTGGGTATCCCCGCCGCGCCCATCTTCGGCGGGGGAGTCCCGCATACCGCCTCGCGCCCCTCGGCGTGGGGTGATGCGTAAAGTATTTTTCCTGGGTCAAAAGAAAGGCTTAGGTAAATATGGACAGCAAACCACGACCCTAGCACATTAGGAATGGAAGGAGGGCATTAAAAAGCCATTACCATGCAGTGGGGAAGATAACGGCTAAGCTAATTTTATTTTGAAAAAGTTTAAGTTGCGAAAAAAAAATTGTATTAACTGAAATAATATTACAGATTCAGAGAGTTTTTATTAGAGATTCAATTCAATAACCGTAGGGTAAATATCAGCAACATTTCCACGTGAACTTCTCAAAGTCCAGATAGGTGAATAGTTTCGACCATTATTTCCGTGAGTTTTAGTCGTTTGTTTACATAATAATAGGTGAATAGAGTTTAACAAGTGAAATTTTAAAAAATAATTAAAAACATGCTTTTATTATTACCATCTACCACCAAAGTACTTGTCAAGACAAATCAAATGAGCCCAAACTCGATGGGGTTGCGTCGTTTAATTTTGGAGTTCCTATGGCCAACTTCTAACTTCCAGATCCATCATCAGATCAGCTCCATGTCATAACAATATTGCATTGTCATCCGATTTATACATGCATGCAAAATTCACCTCAATCGAAAACCGGAAAGTGGGTGAAATTTAACTTGCAAGATTTGATTACAGACAGACAGACAACAGACAGGTGAAAGTAAATAAAAGTTTATAAAAACGCGCACATTTGGCTAAATTATAGCAACATTTCCATGTGAACTTCTCAAAGCTAAGTGAATAGAGTTAAATAGTAAATGCGCGTTCAAAGCCAGCCATGTGAACCAAGCCTAAAGCTGCCTTTCTCAGCCTAAATACTAGAACTGGTACTGGTACTGGTGGTGGATACTGGTATTAGTATTTATAAAGCCAGACACAACAAAACCTATCTGCAAATAAAACAACGGCGAAGGCGCTTGGGGCTTAATGAAGAACTAATTAAAACTTACTTGAATATTATTCTTACGGTAAGCAGTAAGGAATTTAAGACACAATTGATGAAATAAGATATATTTAAAAGATTTTATTTAACTTGTAATGTTTTGACAATACTAGTAATCGAACGGTGGTAAACTTTCTTTGCAGGAGGTAGTCTAGGTGGGTACCTCAACGGCGCCAGTCATTCTACCGCCTGAGCACTGAGCAGTAAAGTACAAACATTACTGTGCTTGGTTTTTTCAACCCCGGACACTGTAGCTATAGTGAAATTACTGGGCTGAAGAATCTTAACATCTTATGATTCTTGAGTAAGAGGCGTTGGTGCAGTGGTCCTAGAAATTCACATCATTGTGAAATCCTAAGTAGCACTGTACTGATTATGGGCAGCGTTATCTCTTAACATCAGGAGAGCGTCATCCTCGTCTTCTTACTTTGCTTAAAAATACAAATAGTGAATTCAGATTATAGTATAACAAACACACACTCACTATAGGTACCATAAACACGATGACCCCCCATAAATTTCCACGAATTGTTTTAAACGAGGAATTACACTGCAGCAACCCTATCCATTGTCCTTACTGGTATGAGTTATGAATGCGTACATTGCTCTAAGGGCTAAGCTTTCCGACTTGTAATTTGAAGCCTTAAAATGAATTAATGACTTTTGCTTAAAGTTAGCATAAACTTTGTTTTGATAGTGCTCATCTCTTTGTTGGAGACGGCTGGAGTTTGCGAAATATTTTTGCGAGTTCGAATTATTTTGAGTTTGAATTTTTTGATTCTGTTCGCATACAATTCTAAATTAAGATTCAACACAATAATGATGCAATAAATATGTTTATTCCTAACCTGACCCTGTCGCGGGCTATACACATACTCTTTATTTAGAACAACTGCAACTAATAATTTAATAAAAAAATATAATACTTTTATATTTTATAATGACGTAAACTTTTGAGTAAAATTGTTTGTTTATACACGTGCTGTCGTTCTGCATTGGGAGGCCCACATAACCCTCCGGGGTATACCCCCGTACGAGGGTAGGCGTAATGCGTTTTTACTCGGCATTAATAAAAAAAACTGTATATGCTCGTAAGTTTTGCGCTAGTCTAGGGAGCAGCAGTACCCCAAGCACATAATATTATACTAATCCTATTTATATCAAACACCCAATTGTTGACCTAAAAGTATATAACTGACTTCAAACAGTATAGAACCTAGTACAATCCCCAAATATTGTCTTTAACCCAAATTACTCCCAAACCCATCTCATTCAACGTTCCCATAGAAAACCCCTTGCAAGGTCGAAAATAATTAAACGAAATGCTCCGAAAAATAGCAGTTCTCTTTCATTTGCGCTAACATAAAATTCTGGACACGCACTACGTAATGCTGACGGTGTAGAACTTTTCCATTGGCGTAAGAACATAGCTTTTGGATGAAAAGGCAGCTGAAAATATTATGTTGTTATCTATGAATTTTTATTTAGGCATCATTATTTAAAACCATATGATAAGACAGACAATAAATTGCGCAGTCATCTTGGGTAACTTTGAACTTTTTGGTCTAACTCTGCAGGGCTATTCACCTATTTGTCAGTATTAAATCGATACGACGTAATATGTCATTTCACACATTTTTGACAATTCGGTCGTCGATTCGGTTCCGTGACGGATAAGTGAATAACCCTGCTGAACAAGGTTGTTTAATGTGGTTTACTAATTTATTGCATGATGACATAAATAGTTGTTTTAATAAAAAATGTGCGTATAACAGATACTTAAAATATTTTCAAAATACTTTGACGATCCGTCCATGTAATAAATTACTAAACCATTTTTACAACCTCTAGTTTTAATATGGTTTTATATAAAACTAGTTCTTGTAACTAAGTTTGCAATAAAATGTTTATATATTGTGTTCATTGCAAAGTTCGAAAGGTATGAAATGCGTAAATGAAGATAAGAATATGCTTGCTAGAGGAGTAAACGAGGATAATATTATGATAATGATAGAGTAAATGATAGAGGAGAACGTGTTGTTCCATACTACATAAGGTTATATAATGTGGTAAGGATATGTAGAAGATGATTATTTAAAACCTCCGAAATTATAATAAGTTTCCAGACGCAAAGGATTTGTAACATGACCTAACAACTTTCTCCTGCATATTTTACAGTAAACAGTTAACTTTGCATTAACCTTCATAAGACTTTCAAACCCAGCGACGTTATCGGACTTTGGGTCCATTTGGACCCGTGAACAATTTTGTTTCATTTTATTTAAAAACATGATTATTTATATTTTTTTCATGTCAATATTTAATAACGTGTAAAGAAATAGGTTTTTTAATAAAAAAAATCGATTGAGAATCTGGAGTTATTTGAGGAAATAAAACGCCAGCGAATATTGCCCAGATACCAAATATTAGCTGAGTAACTGTAAAAAATATGCCAAATGCTGAATTCATTCACTTATTTCCCGCCTGTTGCCTAACCCTTACACCGCAGAAGTCCGCATAAGGAAATCCGCAGTTCACACCTATGTATTAACACGCGAGCTCGGACAGTAATCGTTCCACTTGCTCCCATCGTATTTTTGCGTCTCAAGATGCTCCCAAATTGGTTACTGGATTATCTTACAGCTTAAATGAATATACCCCATACTGGTCGCATTTAGAACACTTTTTTTTATAGCAGACTAAACAAGCGTTTGACCGCAATCTCACTTGTTGGTAAGTGACGATGCAGTCGAAGTTGTAGCACGCTTGTTCGTCCGAGCTGTTGGTATATTCACCAGATATTATATTCACCAGATATTATTGGTGGCACAGTGCCGTTTGTCTAGACGTTCGGTAGTAAAAGGGTGATGGTGAACCTAACCCGTGGAGTTCTGAGGAGCACTCTCCATGATGGAGCTTGTAAAAGACGCACAGGCTGGCAACTGAGCGTCGATGTGCGAGATCCTGTATTTTGGTCTCAGTTAGCCTCACACATTGCCGTCATTCGTTTTTCCCGGCATAACCTATTACCAGCTAATGCTTGGGCCTTTGCCAGCGTGACAAAAACATTCCTAGGGGTTTTACCAGGGGTAAACTTCCTTTGCAGGAGGTCGACTAGGTGCCAGTTATTCTACCGTCTGAGCAGTGATGTGCAAACATTACTGTGTTCCAGTGGCATCCGGAGGGCATTATAGCTAGTAAATTAACTGGGCTGAAGAGTGGTTAAGATTCTTAAGTAAGAAGCGTTGGCGCAGTACCTACACCTAGAATTTTACATTGATTGAAATCCTGGGCAGACTGTACTAATTACGGGCAGCGTTATCTCTTACCATCAGGAGAGCGTCTTGTTCGTCTTCTTCTTTCTATTAAAAAACCTCTGTATCAATTTGAAATTTCAACCCGATTCGTTCAGCAGTTTGAGCTGTGCGTTGATAGATTAGTCATAGTCAATTAACAGACGATTTAGTCCCAATTTTAAGTAAATATAAACTCTGCAAATTTAGCCCATGTTTTCCCCAATTTGAAACATCGCTCCTCTAAACTAAGTTACTTGAAGTTCACCTCAAATTATCTTTGCATATTACTTTCGCCAACTTGGCAGTACATTGCTTTGAAGCGGTACATCTAATTAGTTTTAAATTCAATTTGAGCGTCGAGTAGGTATTTGACTTAAAAGTTTGTGTGTGATCATAAATTCAAAAGCTGTCTATCTGAAATTGGTTGATTATTATATTAGAATTAAATAATTTCTTATTAAATACTTTTATATTTAGTTTTGTGTGAACACACATAATAATGTTAGCTTTCTAGACATCTTACGTGATCCATCGTCGACCGCATTAGCACTTTTCCTCAGGTAGGATGAGGGCCTATTTTGTATATAAAAAAGTGAAAATTAAAAAACATGCGAGCAATGCACAAATTAAATACCCACCTGCATTTGCATGAAGTGTGCATTGTACAGCCGTGTGTAGAGCCTTTTAGTTTACGTAACCAGTTAACAAGTAAAGCTGTATTGCAAGTAATAAAATTAACGTTTACAAAACTTTACTGGAGACACAGAGCAGCTTAAATAAGAGTCGTCATGCGTACTATATTTCAGTTATTATAATCGTACTGCAACGGTATAAGTTTTTTTCAATTACAGTGTAGTATTATAATTTATAATCTCTATTACCATGCCCATTTGTGATGACAATATGCTATTTCATAGAAGTTGGTACAAATTTGGAAAAGGTATAAAAAATGTCAAAGATTTTTTTGTAAAAGATAACCCTTTTTTGAAGCGACTCCCATCGCATGGGCGTAGATTTTTCCTCAAAACCAAAAGTACCAATTACGCAATCAGAGAGACCTAAACCCAACACACACTAACACAAAACTCTACTGATACTCGGCATCAGAGTATTTAAAATCGAGCTTGGTGTAAGTCATATTAGGGCTCGCATCTGGAAAAATCATTTAAATTTCTAGATCTCCGAAATCGAAAGGAGGCTGTAAAATAAACAAGCTATCAAAACAACTTCAGAAAACAGCAGTCTCATTATCCCTTGCTACGTGCCACGAACACCGGTCATGTTTTTGACTATTCCTATTATATTTGCTCTACGACTGAAGGCATAAACTTGTTTACAGCTTAGCAAACATTCTATTACCCCAGGGTCTTGTAAACTTTCAATTTATTTTTACAGCGCTGTCAAAAACATATAGACAACTCGGAGGTCTTTATTTTAACTAAAACAACAAAAACGGCACAACTCACGTCTAATATTGCCGAGAATATCTCGACCACGGTTTCGGACAATTACGATGTCCTTCATCAGGAGTTCACGTCTGCAGTAACCGACGTTCACACAATCGCTCGGCAATATTAGACGTGAGTTGTGCCGTTTTTGTTGTTTTAGTTATGGAGAACACTCGCGATAGTTTTAAAAATAGTGTGGTCTTTATTTTAACTATGCATTTACAGGGTTTATTTTGTACCCTATATTATATCACTACTAGCTTATCCGGCAAACGTTGTTTTGCCATATAAATAATTTCCTAGTAATTTCTAGTGTAGACAAAAAATAGCTTACTTATTGGAAGTATGTATGTATGTTAGAATGTGTATATTGTATGTATGTAAGAATGTGGTATATGCGTGAAATAAACATTATTTTATGGAAAAAATTTTCAAACAAAAGTAAAAAATTAAATTTTATGAAAACATTGTCTCTTATAATTTTTTCATACAACCAATATTTCCATTGACATTTCAAAATAAAGATTCATAATGATTGATTTATTGGAAACAATGAAAATCTTAATTGTTCAATTACATTTTTTTAATAAAATTAAATTAAAATTACATTTTTATAAGATCAACAACATTTTCGATATAAATAAAAAAAAGTATACTTACAACACAAAATCCGTTGTTATTGGAAGCTCGTGTCACGTGTTGAGTACTTTTGAGGTTATAAAATCACTTGATTAACTAATCGTGCAAAATACACTCAAAATTGATAATTTAATTATTATTGATAAAATAGGAATGATTAAAAGTTAATATGAGAGTTACACTGAGAAAGTAAAATAATAATTGTCAACGTTACTACTACACTTGATGCATAAACAATAATGATGGCCGACAACTGTGTAGGGAGTGAGAAAGAAAGGAGACCGGCTTCGTTCTCATCCCTACTCCGTGCTGTTTACTGGGTCAGAATTGACACCTGTAGACATCTGGCGGGGATAACTAATTAAATGACGATTGATCAGTTTTCGACCGGAGAGGAAAAATGATTAAATTACTAAAATGGCTATTAAAAAATAAGGGTTGATCGTAGAAGGGTAAAAATTGAGGATTGTATGTAATTTTGTATCATAAAAAAATAGAAATTATAAATTTTGTCTAAAAAATAAAAAAAAAATTAGGGGTGGACTACCCCTAACATTTAGGGGGATGAAAAATAGATGTTGGCCGATTCTCATAGATACCGGATAAGCACAAAAAATTTCATCAAAATCGGTCAAGCCGTTTCGGAGGAGTATGGCAACTAAAACTGTGACACGAGAATTTTATATATTAGAAGAGATATACCACACTGGCACTATAAGTACTTTTTTGCTTTTAATTTTTTCAAAAATATCAATAACTTGGCTGATTATTATGGTCCAAATTGTTTTTGCGTGTGTTCTAGTTTGCATTAGGAATTACATTTTAAATATCTACATCACAAAAACTACCTGTGTGCCAAATTTCAAGCCAGTCTCTAAATAGATTTATTTTTTTAAGGTATTATTAGTATTATCTTTTATATAATATTTAAGTACCTATATGAGTCAATACTACACAAGCAAAGTCAATCTGTGGAAATTTAATAAAGTTACATTTTCCTCAGGACTTAGCAGTACTTCCAACTATTTCCTTTAGTATACGACATAGTTAATTAACATTAGTTTAAATAAATTATGTCTGACTATGATGAGGTCTCATACAAAAAAGCTTTTATTTATTACACCATTAATAACTTATTTTATAGAGACAGATTTTATTGCAAACCCCTAAATATTTCCCGCTGAATTAGTACTTTAGTGTGCTGATTTAACGGCGATCGTAAATAATAAGATTTAATTGAGTTATGATTATGACAACGTTTTATACTTCGGTTTACGGCTCTATGTCTTTAGATGTGTACTAGTGATGCGGTATATAGATATCGATAAAAAAAATATCAATCTACTACCATAATTAATGGAATTAAGCGTTATTTTGCGGAAATCTGATATAAGTATCGATAATAATTATTAATAATATGATAACATTTAATGTTCATTCCGCTCTTAATAATGAGTCCATCTAAGCTTAATATGTGGCGAGAAATTTAAACTAATTTACAAAATTAACCGTGAAAATGCGCTGTTTCTCGAGTTTCAGATTTTCAAATTAGTTTCTGTTATTTTACGTATCATTTTCGGATTTACACTTAAATACTCGACATAATATTATATAAATAATAAAACAGACACAATTCTAACATATTATTATTATCAATTAAAAATATACTAAAACAAAATTTACAGTCGATGTTACCACATCCCTATTCCAGAGTATTTCAGTCTATACGCAGCTGCTACAATTTGTCCCACTTGCACTGACAAACATGATTCGAACGAACGTCCCGAGTTAACAACATTGTTTTGACAACTTACACTGTTTACAGAATACGGACACGAAGGAAATAGATGGTATTTTTGACCTTTAATTAATTGCAAATGAAAATTTTAGGTCATCCGCAACGATAAAGACCCACAGAGCCGGGACAGGTAAAAATTATTCTTAAAACCAAAGAAAAAAAAAAGTAGTTTCTCGTTTGTCAGGATAAGGTGTAATAGGTCACATTCTCAAATTGGCATAAAAAAAACAGATTGTTATAGTAGCAAAAGTCACAGTCGTAAATTATTACAGTGGCAATTTCACACAATAGCAAATTGTCACTATAGAAAATCGTCAAGGGAGTGAAAACATGACATTTTGCGTGACAAAACACGCCTGATTCGTTTCACAAAACCAAAAATTACTCTCAAAGTACATACTTACCCTAAATTAGAATAATATTATCACCGGATCTGCATATTTTTCTATAGATTGTTCATTTTTCCTAATGACTTTCCCACCTTAAAATAACAGACAATCCTCACTTATGAGCCATTCAACAAAAGACACCAACAAATCAAGAAGTCCATCAAAGAAAATTGTTCCAAAACTCATCCATAAAAGGTCAGTAGAAATTGAAAGGCCCAATACGGAGCAGGGCCCGATTTTCCATTGTGTCACAGCAAAAAATGCTCATTGTCTAAAAATACGTGAGCTGAATGCCCGATGGCCTGCGCGAAATTATTATTTCTCGGCGATTTCTTTATTCTTCCATTACAACGATGGCAAGGTATATTTTTAGTTCTCTGGAAGAGACTATTTTCAATGCAAATGTTATAGTTGAAGACACTAGGTAACACTGGGTAATAAACAACACAAACTGGGTAGGTTAACACACATACACGCACAAATTCTTCAACATGGCGTGAAAAACTCCGCCTCAAATCTGAGGTACAATTTCTCAATGCAACTATCTGGATTCGTTACCACTATTACACGTAATAGTTGCTCAATATTACACTTAAGATAAGGTAGCTAGGGAAATTACTGGGCCAAGAAGGCTGAAGCCAAGAAGCTGTTAATGCGCCAAGAAGCTTTAATGCGTCAGCTGTCAAGCGGCCAAGATGATGTAAATCTTATTGCGACTCTGGATGACGAGCGCAGCGCAGTTTTGCGTAGGACTCCAGTTCCTCTTGAATACTTAGGAAACACTGTTGTAATGGGCGCTTAACATAAAGCCAACATGGAGCTCGTTCATCTATTTGCATAAAAAATTGTCGCAGTCAAAATTGGTTGTTTGTCATAATATATGTTGACAACTTAGGAACATCATTATCATCATTAGCTGTAAGATGTCCACTGTTGAACGTAGATCTTGAAAACTGCTCAAAATCTTGTACCTTGTTTGTGCCTTGAACTCAGCCACATGTTTATTAAAAAAAGTTTGCAATGAATACTGTGTTTCAGCTTTTCAATATCCTTGCACCATCCAGCATCAACGTTTCCACAACCTTACCTCTATTTAACTTCCTTATTGCTTCCGATCATCATTACCATTTATTTGTGTGAGTCTCTTCAGCCTGTTTCATAAATCTCCTCAACATTATTTAAAAGGCAAATAATGATGGCATCGTTATTTTTCAACATTAACTTTACGTGGGCTTATTGCCGATTTTCTTTTTATAACACGAACTTAGCTCAAATAGTACATTTTCACTTACTTTTTCTTCTAGTCTGCTGTTGGATTACTTTATTGAGATATTTATTTTTACTTAAATATCAATAACTTGCAATTTATTGTTTCTGGTAATAAATCCTTTTATTTTTCTTTCACCTGTCTGTTGTCTGTCTGTTATCAAATCTTGCAAGTTTAATTTGGTCTACTATCCGGTTTCCGATTGAGCTAAAATTTTGGATGCATGTATAAATCAGATGACAATGCAATATCATTATGATATCGAGCTGATATGATGATGGAGCTGGATAGTGGTCATAGGAACTCCATAATTAAACGACGCAACCCCATCGAGTTTGGGCTCATTTGATACGTCTTGACGAGTACTTTGGTGCTAGATGGTAATAATAATAAAATCTTGTTTTTAAAAAGTTTCTTTTTTAATTTCACTTGTTTTATAATTTATTAATGGGTTTAGGAAAAGGTTTTTTTTAAGTATGACATTTTCTTTTTTGTTCCTTTTAAATACTTACTTTGTAATAATAATAATAATTGGGGTTTATACTCCAACAGAACAGGTTTCCCTAATTACACTGTCACTGTAATGAATTTTTAAAAGTTTGTAAAATTGTATCTATATTATTATGCCTTATAGATGATGTTTTTTTAATTGAATTTGCTTTCGACTTTGCCTTAATTACTACAACATCTATGAAATACATACATCTAAATGTAAAACTAATTAACGTTTTCCGCTCGCTATTGTCACAATTAAACAATTTAAATGCCTATCGGGGAACATATAAAATGGACTGGCAACACCGGCTAATTGCCATTTAGTAAGTAATTATTGGTGACGTGTCGAGTGCACCGCAAAACTGTATTTCATTGCGGTTTTACGTATGTGTTAAATAAGGGAACGATAATATAATGGTCATACCTCTCAGTAATTTACCAACAACAACACTAGAAGTTATTTTAAAATGAAATAAAGCACTCAAGTATGCCCTTTCCATAATATAAAGAAACACTTACAGACCGTAGTGTAGGCAGGTATAGTGGTACAGCATTATTAATATGTAGTGTGTGTGGTGGTGTGAATTCACTCAATAATATGTGTTTAAACAGGGGAACGATATAATGGTCATACCTCTGAGTTACTAAACTACCAAGAAACAATCACTAGAAGTTATTAAAATTGAAATGAAGCACTCAAGTAAGCCCTTTCCATAATATAAAGAAACACTTACAGACCGTAGTGTAGGCAGGTATAGTGGAACAGCATTATTAATATGTAGTGTGTGTGGTGGTGTGAATTCACTCAATAATATGTGTTTAAACGGGGGAACGACTTAATGGTCATACCTCTGAGTTACTAAACTACCAAGAAACAATCACTAGAAGTTATTAAAATTGAAATGAAGCACTCAAGTATGCCCTTTCCATAATATAAAGAAACACTTACAGACCGTAGTGTAGGCAGGTATAGTGGAACAGCATTATTAATATGTAGTGTGTGTGGTGGTGTGAATTCACTCAATAATATGTGTTTAAACGGGGGAACGACTTAATGGTCATACCTCTGAGTTACTAAACTACCAAGAAACAATCACTAGAAGTTATTAAAATTGAAATGAAGCACTCAAGTATGCCCTTTCCATAATATAAAGAAACACTTACAGACCGTAGTGTAGGCAGGTATAGTGGAACAGCATTATTAATATGTAGTGTGTGTGGTGGTGTGAATTCACTCTTTCTGAATCCTGTCTAAGCAATATTGAGTTAATTTGTTACTGCCTGTTAAACTCAGATATATTGAGTGTCATTGCACTAAGGGTTCATAATTTTATTCAAAGAAACAACCTTGTCTTGAGTCTTGTCAATTAAAGTTCGTCCCACAAAATTTGAGAAGTTATTTTGCGCGCTTTTATATAAATATGCAGCAGGTCATAATAAAACTTCATTTATTCATTCTTGCACCCTTATAGGATATAATAATTTTATCTAATTGAAGTTTAAATAATTTTCTCTAAGCAACCCTTTCACGTGTCATCGTCACAATATCTCTGTGCTAAATTTAAATTCAAACAGTACAGCTTAAGCTGCGCAATCTATCATTTAGTCAGTCAGTCAATCAGTCACGTTTACCTTTTAAATATTAAAATAACTAGAGTTCAAAATGCTGACCTGTTGTCAGTCCCGCATTCTAATTGGTGGTAAAATGGAGAACTTAATTATAATATTGTAGTTGGCAATTATTTTTAATTAGCTTAATTGAAATGCATGAGAACTGATATTCGAATATTGAAAATAGTTAAATTTTATACGACCTTAACTTTGTTTATCCTTTTATTATATATAAACCAAAAAAATTGCTGCCTGGAGCAAATTTCAAAATTCTTTCTAAAATAAAACAATTTTTCTAAAAACTTTTTAGTCCCAACATAAAATAATATACACAAAAAATATACCCCAAGTAAACAATACCATGTACCAAAAAAGCACATTTGTAATGGCTATCAAAATTTTCAACAAATTGCTGCAAACTGACACAAAAATATATAAACATTGATAACATAAATCAAATTATGTTCGTTTTGCAATGATTAGCTACAAATATACACTTGGTACATACAAGACTTTTGCAAAAGAAATTAGGATGCTTCCGTTTTTTAAAACTGGAGGACATCGTAACTGTCCGTAACCCAGGTCGAGCCTAGTTTCGACTATTATATCCATGAGTTTAGTAGTTTGTTAACATAGTTAACAACATGCTTCACTTCTGTCGTTATCAAACTTCTTCTAGTATTTTCATACTCTTTGTAAACTATCTTTATTTTTGAAACACTCGACGCATAAGTAAGATCAATGAGTTCTATATCAAAACAAAATTACAAAATAAAATTTAAATTCTGTTTTTCAGAACAAAATTTAACAAATTGTTTTAAAATCTCGACTAAGCTTTACATTCGCAACAAATTGTTGGAAAGAAGGCAAACAAGTGGCGCTTGTCTGGTATTATTTTAGGACTAACCAGCCATCCACCTGGCTAGTTATTTTGTCGTGGATTCGAAGTTTGTCTCAAATGTGAACCGACCTGAAGTTAGCAGAGGATTTTGTGAATGATTGAGAGTTTTAAGTAAATCAGACAAAAAGCATCTTATGTAATGTTTAAAATAAAAATTATCATAATTTTTACTACTATAAGGGTAGGTACTACTAACTTATAAGGGTTTCGTTTTTTTTTTTTTAAGGTAGGCACCCTAAAAAATAATATCTTTGTGGTGATTTCTTAGGCTAGGCTGGCCAATTTGGAGAAACTTAAACTCGCAAATAGTTTATGACGTACAAAACTGTTTATGTTTTATCAACATTGAAGTTTTTTAGTAAAAAATAAGTGACAATGAATAGAGGATTAAAAAAAAAGTACTCCAAACCACTGACAATAAATGATAGCATTATCTAGCTTCAATCATCAAAATATTGGCAGCATTGCCTCAGCGATCATTATACAAAAGGTCTCATAACGATTCAGTAAGATGATGTCACAAACTGATGTTGGTTTGCGCCGACCATAAAACTAAGAGAAAGGCTAAAAATATCGGAACATATCAAAGGGAGCCTTTATATTGTTGATGCTACTGTTCTAACAAAGAGGTGACAGAGATCGTAAACGTTTTATAACTAAAAATAAGACACTTCAATCAAAGTCTATTTTGATGAATACTTTAGAATTAAACGAAGCTTAAGAGTAATCTCGAGATGAGCCTGATGTTGCGTTTTAAAAAGTATCCTAGCCTTTATCAAATGCCGTGTCATCATCATCATCACAGTCATGGGACGTCTACTGCTGAACATAGTCCTCTCCTTTGGACTTCCATAATAATTATAATATTATGTCGGTTGACAGCGACCTGCATTTCGCGTCTTCCGGCGACCTGCGGAAGATGTGCACCGGTACCATATATAATAATAATATTATGTTAGTTATAACTTGATTAATATTTAAAATTAGATAAATATTAAAAATATAATATCAGCATTCTAACTGATCTTAAATTAATCCATGAAATCAGGTTATTTTATTAATGTACACGCGAGAACACATTATTAAAGTTAGGTTTGGTTGGCCGCGGATGAGTGCTTCGGCGTACCCGTTGCCCCGCCTTTATGGCGTTCCGCAGGAACACCCCCAGGTTTTTAATGGGTATCCCCGCCGCTCTCATCTTTGGCGGGGGAGTCCCACATACCGCCCCGCGCCCCCCGGCGTGGGGTGATGATGCGTAACGCATTTTTCCTGGGTCAAAAAAAAGGTAAGTTTGGTTGCCGCGGATGAGTGCTTCGGCGTACCCGCTGCCCTGGCCTTATGGCGTCCCACAGGAACACCCCCAGGTTTTTTAAGTGGGTATCCCCGCCGCGCCCATCTTCGGCCGGGGAGTTCCACATACGTAACGCATGATGCGTAACGCATTTTTCCTGGGTAAAAAAAAGGTAAGATGGTTAGGTTAGGTAATTTATAATAATATTATTATGAATATTCTCTACTGTACAAAAATAAGGTTCCTAATTCATCATTATCAGCCTATGTTCGTCCACTGCTAGACATAGGTTCCTAATTATTATTTGTTAATATTTAGTAAATGTAATCGTGTTAACAGAATACGCTCCAATCTATTTATAATCATTCAGTCCAAAGATCGTCACAGGCGTTCAGTGAATTTTGAGGCGAGTCTTTATAAATGGCATTCCTCGCGTCCAGAGTACAGTCGCGAGAGTTATTGCTTCACGTCCCATTTGATGAATTCAGCCGTACTGGTGATACGCCAGTGTTACTTGACACTTTACTTACTATAGTGTTATAAGAGACTGACTTTACTAGCTACAAAATCTAATAAAAATGTACCTCGAGATTTTTATTTAGTCACAATGTAAGCATAGTAAAAAAAAATATATTTGATGATTTACCTGCTTGTAGGTGTAGCATGATATGAGTAGTCACTATTTTGGCTTTTGGCATCGCATAATTAGTCTAAACCATCCGTACACGACATGTTCGCGTGTTGTTGTGTACGTGTTTTGTATAGCTTGAAAATTTAGAAACGGTGGACGGTGAGATAATAATATATATCGTAGGTGGAGCTGGCTATATAAGCATTGTCGGTCATCATCAAGATAAGTTAACATAACATTATTGATTCTGCACGGACTGAAAGTTGGAAATCTGGAAATCGTAGCTAAAGCGTATTTTTTACAATTGCTGTGTACTGACTTTGCCCTGCCTATACATAATGCGTAAGGTAATGTAACTAAGTAAGCTGCAATTCTTTCACATCTCCGGTCAATAATGATAAGAATCGAAGATAAACCTAATGTAGAGAGATCTTGCTAAAATGGTTAATAGTTCTAGCCACCAATCTATTTTGATCTCTTACACACGTCATTGAAACAATAAAACGTGTGGAAGATTTAGTTGTGAGAGGTCAAGTTTAAAAAGTTACAGATAATCACATAGGATTTCAGAATGATGAAAAAACACAGCGCGTTAGTGCTTTACTTAATAATTAGTGTCCGACCGAAATTTCGGTTTCGGTTTCGGTTTCGGCCGAGTTTCGGCCAAAAATCAAGTTTCGGCGAAAGTTTCGGTTTCGGCCAAAATTGGCCGAAACTTTTGCCGAAACCGAAACTCCTTTCGGAAGTTGTCGTGCACGCTCGCCTAGCTTCGTTTCTCGCGACAACGCTTTGGCGGACGACTAATTGTGATATAGGTTTGTTAATTTTAAATGTGTGATTTGATATTATCTTTGTTGAGACTGGAACTAAGCGTTTAATAGCAATTTTAGTAATTTTTATTTTTATATAGAGGTACCTAAAAGAGATTGATGATTCTTCTTAGTACAAATAGGTACAAACTACAAACCAAAGTATTAATAAGTAAGATTTCAAAATACTAATACTTAGTATTTTACCCGTATGTCCCCGAGCGGCTCGATCGAGCTGCACCTGCGCATGCGAATTTGAACCTTATTTTAAAGAAGCTAGAAATAATAGATGTCAATTTTGATTTGAACTGGAAGTTTTTCCTGGATCAAGGAGTTAATGAAACAGTAACAATTAGTGATTTGATATTATAATTGATAACTGATAAACATTTTGCTATAAGAATTTAATTTAAATAAATAGGCCAAGCGCTATTCAGACAATGCAGGCTTCCGTAGAACAGGCAAAGTATATCTACTGCCTTAATTTCTATCAACGATATCTTTAAAACTTATAAAACTATATTCGTGATTTTTAACAGTGTTTGAAAACCAGTAGTTTAGATTTTAGAGGGCGGGCGACAAATATTTTTAAAATGGATCATTAAATCGAAAAATTTCCTTAGAAATATGTCCTTCATTAAAATACATATCCAACAATATCCCAAATGATGGGATCAGCCAAAAACAATCATCCCCATTTTACAAGTTTGGGAGGTACCTTAAATTAATTTTTTGTAACAGTTCTCTTACCCTAATCATTGCCTTCCTCTGTGCAAAATTACAGTTTTCTAGGACTTATAGTTTCTCCGTAAAGCCGCGGACAGACGGACGGACAGATAAATCGAAACTATAAGGCTTCCTTGTTGACCACGGAAGCCTAAAGATAATAAAAATATTATTGATATATTTTTATATTAAAACTGATACAACAAACTTAATGATAACAACAAACTTTATATTATGCTGTGCTTCCATTTCATGTCCTAATTAATGCAGAATAATGGGTAAAAAGCACCAAATTTCAGTATTTTAAAGATTTTTTTACTTGACCACGTGAGTTTCGGTTTCGGTTTCGGTTTCGGCCGAAACTAAAGCCTCGGTCGAACATTCGGTTTCGGTTTCGGTTTCGGCCGTAAAACTAGTTTCGGTCGGACTCTATTAATAATATTATAATGTTAAAACTTTCCAGCCTAGAAGGTAATTTCACTAGTAGATTATAATTATTACGTTGAAAAACTAACATCAGGCTCGAATCATTTACTCATATTGTTTTTCTACAACTTAAACAACCAAACTGCAAAGTTCACGTCTGTTGAGAATACATCGACCACAGTTATTTCGACCAAAAAAAAACGTTAAAAATCGTATATAATTTTTCTTGCCAGCCAAAGCCCTCAAGAGAGCCGTCTGCTTATTTGTCACTTACATTATAAAAAAAAAACTAATTCAATAGATATCTACTTATAACGTGAGAATTTAATCCAGGGTCATCGTCCACTATATCGCAACATCTCTGGAGGCCAATTTGCTCGGCTCACGAGTAAGCGTTTATTTTGTTGACAAATAGCCAGTCGCCTGCAGCGCCAATTTGTGATGATGGAGACCCAGAATGAGGATGACACCTTAGTACTTAGTTATGACTAGTTGTTTAGATATTTATGTTAAACTAGCCGTTTTATGTGTTATGCTATGGAGCAAACTACTTTGTATACCAAATTTCATCTCAATAATAATTAGGTCTGTCGTATAGACGTGAATAGAAAAAGAAGACGTTATAATTTATGTTTTTCGACATTTTTTTACATTTTTACCTATTTGGTTTTTTGTTTTTTTTTTACCTTATTTGGAACTTCGTAAATTTGAAAATACTTATTTAACACCTATTTAAAAAGAATACTATGCCAGATCTTATAAATGGATATAATATTATTACATTTTCAAAACTTTTAGTCATTAGACTAAGAAAATGTTCAAGTACAATATTCAATATCATAAACTTTTATTTTCAACTTATAATAATTATTAATGTACTCTCCTACATCATTATTATTATTATTATATCCTGTTAAAGACATAAAATAATAAACTAACTACATATTTTTGCTACAATCAACTATAACTTTAAACTCAATCTCACACTAACTATTCTTTGTTTAATTTTATTCTAAACTTAATTAGATTTTAACAATAAATTATGTATACTGTGTCCAGTTAATATAAGTATAAAATTAAATAATTACTACTGTCACGACAAAATTCCATGAATAGAAACCACAGCTAAATCCAGTATTTGACCAACTTAATCATCATTAAGCCGCACATTATTTGCAACTACTATAAACAAACGTACAAACGGACTGAACTAATTAGCATGCATTTAAATATACTGTCGGTGACAGTACATCGTATGTCATGAGCATAATATTATTTTGGTCATATTATCACTACATAGCATAAAATAAAAAAAATGCTTCACGCATCTGTCTTTCCGTATGTATGCTTATATCTCAACCTCTATGGTGCGGTGGGCTAATACCCGCTTGCAACGCAGAAGGTTGTGGGTTCGATTCCCGCAAGGGACAAATGTTTGTGTGATCCACAGGTATTTGTTTCTGGTCTGGGTGGTTTAAATATCTATTATAAGTATGTATTTACAAAAGAAAAGTATATAGGTCCCTAACCACCATAATATTACAAGCATTAAGTTGCTTAGTTTGGGGTTAGGTGACGCTGTGTGAAATGTCCTGAAATATTTATTTATTTATCTTTGAAACTACGTAATAGATTTTGATGAGGTTTTCATTAATACATAGAGTGATTAAAGAGAAAGGTTTACAGGTATACATGCATATAGTAGAGCAACACTTATAATTTTCTGTTAGGTGAGATGAAGTGCGCGCGTGTTCACTTGTATAGGTATTATATAGGTACGCAGTATTGAAGAGGTTTTGGCTAATTCGAAAGGATAAATAAATAACATTAAAATAAAAATTAAATATTATTAATTAATTATCACACTATATTATAAATACGAAAGTTTTAGGGTGTGTGTATTTTTGTCACTTCTTCACGCCTACGCGCGATCGATTTTGCTGATATTTGAGATGGCTTAGACCCTGGAATAACAGATAGGCTACATACAGTGTAGGACACAGTACAGCTAGTAAAATAATATGAATCCAAATGTTTTTCAATATTTTCGCATCATTCATCATAATATTATACGACAAAGTAATAAAACAAGGCTTTTAATTCTTATTCACTGATTTTTTTTATCTTATTGTGTTTTGAACTTTCTAATTAACCTTAAAGCCTCTTAGAGCGTTCTCGCATTATATCGATCCTAGTCTGTTATATAGATTTTGTAGATTGCTACTAAATTTATTTGGTCCCTCATCGGTCTATCAAAAACGAATTACAGAAAAAAAAATTGTGCGTAAGCTACCAAACAAACTTCTCTACGGCTACACGGATCATGTTCCTTGTAAAATTTGTAAGTTTTTGAAATTGTTATAAATTCAATGAATATATTATTAGATATTATAATTAGCGCTATAATAAGCCGTTAAATATTTACATACTTTTTAAAATTGTTTTCTCATGTAAGTGAATAGTTAGTTCTCTAGGATAAATAATGATATCTTTAACTCGACTTCAAAAAAGATGAAGTATGCGGAATCGCTCTTAAATTTTAGCATTATACTCTCAATGAGCTCATCAAGTCAGTTATTTTTAATATTACTTCCTGTTACCACAAATTCAAGTCAATTTTTTTTGTTTCGAAAGAGTGGATAAGTTTTTTTTCATAAAACTGATGTAAAATACCACAATTTAAAGAGTTACCTACCTACCGAATCTATAAATACCAGTTTTTCAACAAAGCCAAACTGACTCCTTTCATTTCCAATTTGCGTCTTTATCCCCTAATTAACATGCACGTTGCAGTAGAATATCATCCAGTCTAAATTTACACACTATTCCCTTCAGTGTGAGTAAGATTATGTTTGGAGCACAGTTGCAAGTTAAAACTGGACACATGTCGCAGTTGACAAGACACCTCATATGTCATGTAAACGTCTGTTTGTCTGTCTGTTTGTCCTGAGTTATGTGCGGAGGCTACAATATAAATCATGTGTTATTAATATTTAGACTATGTTTAAATCCAGTAGATATTAGCTAGTGTTTTGCAATGATTTTCCCTGCATCTTCACTATTATGTTATTATTAAATTTATTTGGATAAGTGTAGGTTAGTTACTTTTATGGTCTTTGTCTGTGTCTTCACTCACATTATTATTAATTTAATATAAGTACACATACATATGTTTTATATATCTGTATGACCAACTTAATACGTTTGCTACCTTATTATGCCGAAATAATTAAAATTATTTAACTTTTTTACTTGATTTGCGGTGGATTCACCCTTTCTGATTAAGATTCTATAGATAGTTCAATCAGTTAGTCATGCTTTTCTTATGTGTACCTATGTTTTTACTAATACAATATTTAACGATTCCGACGACTATTTTTTTGAACGTTTTTTTTACTAATATATAAGGGGCTGCGCAGACGACAGACTATCCATGACGCACTTTTTAGTCTGTGAAAATAGAACCTATGCAATTATATGCAGTAACGCACACGACGCGCAAAAAGTCCGGCGCACAAATAATCCGTGTAATTCGGGCAGACCGCACCGCGCCGCGCCGCGCCGCTCCGCACAAAAAGTGTGTGAAAAAAATTGAACGTTTGCTTCAACGCGCGCTAACGCAGACGGCACACACTTTAGTCTGCAATCTGCATTTGCTAGGGGTGGACGTAACGCTTCTTTCTTCTGTTCTTCTTGTACAAAATTATACTTCGCGATCTCTGCACGATTTCCATAGCGTCTACGTCCCTACAGCTCTGCCGACAGAATGATCGAAGATGCGTCGTGTGCGTTGAGTCTGTGAAAAATCCGCAACCGACTTTTTGCGCGCCATGCAGACTTTTTGTGCGCCGCAGACTCGCTCGCACAAAAAGTGTGCCGTCTGCGCAGTCCCTAAAAGAATCTTAATTTGATTTAGAAACTGATTTTGTGTTTTCAAAAAACCATAATGAATCTCTCCCTTTGCAGGAGATGATATGAAAACATATACAAATTTATTGACTTTTTTGTTGTAACTCTAATATTAATATGCGACTAACGCCTGTCATGTAAACATAGCTTAAGAGCAGCAATTTAAGAATGTCATGTTTCAAATAAACAACATTGTTGAGCTCAAGGCGTTCTGCAAAACGTTATTTCCGTAGCATAACAACTTACCTTTTTAGTACTCTGTCACAGTATATTTTGACTACAGGTTCGAAGTCTAGCAGTTAGAAAAATAGTTTTTTTTTAAATCACTTTGAATCTATAGTTTCTTTCAATCAGTTTGAATCTAGTTTTTGAGTAAAATTTTTATAATTGTTTGAATGGAAATAAGATGTGTAGCACTATGAATTTTGCTTCACATGTTACATAATTTGGATTCAAAGATTATGTCGCATCTTTAGTATTATTATCATCTACGTACAGAAAGTTAGTTGGTAGGTACTAAAATAATTCGCTCTAAGGAAATATTCTAAACTAAACGTAATGAAAAATAGTAAGATGCATCCTTTGTGAAACCAAAACGCGTTTACACAGTAGTACACATACTAACGCACGTCCAATTTTCATGAAACATGACACATTTTCGAACACACATGCATAATAAATTTTAAAAATATTGTGGTAGTTTTTGCCGTGATACAAGCTTGGCTACTCAGTATTACGTGTCTTTATTTCGTTTCTTATTACTACTTACTACGTTGGCGCGAGAATACAAAGTGAGTTTTGGCCTCCAACAATAAGAGCCTCCAGCTGGTTCTGTCCCTGTGCTACTTACTGTCAGTTTTCAACTTTCAGGGCTTCTTTTTCCACCTCATCTTTCCAGCAGTACCTGGGACGACAACGGGTCTACGACCAATTGGCCGTCCCACATAAGCCCTTATCACACCACGATCCTCTCCCATTCTTTCGAGATGGGCGAGCCAGCGAAGTCGATGTGCTTTTGTTTTGCCGATAATTCTGATAATACAATAATTGACTCGATTACAAGTATTAAAGTTTAAAGTTGGTGTAATTTTGTCTTTGATTTAATAAATGTTGAAGTAAGGCAACATTCATTGTGACAAGGGAATAAAGTAAAGCAGGCTCAGTCCTTAGTTGAGACAGCTCTATTTGTATATGTCTCGAAAGCGAGCTCGGCTGTTATTAAAAATGTATAACAGAGATGTATTAAGCATTTTGTGCTTGCAGATGTCTTGAATTAAATTGTTTATGAGAGAATCGTCGCCTTAAAGGAATCTTAATCTTAATTAGGTTTATTAGGTAAGTCACTGCTACTGAAAATACTTATTAACAAAAATGTTCGTTTTTGTGACTAAGTATGTTGAATGAAGGCTTACAGCCTGAAGTGCTCTATGCGGACTAGGGCTTGCATTCGAATATTCGAATATTCGAATTATTCGAATAATAAATTACGCCGAATATTCGAATATCAAACTTGCCATATTCGAATATTCGATAATTTTTTAACATTTTCAAACTCGGAAGTTAAGCTGGTATAGAACCACAGCTGAAAGGGTAACTACAAACAAAAAAACAATGGCCGGCCTCTTGGGCTATTTAGCGGGTAAAAAATCGAATATACTCGGGTTATAGGAGAACAATACAACACCACCACACGCGCCATGACGCTTACTCCCGCCAATATGCATTCTCCCATTGCATTTTTCGTCTTTCATTTAGTACGATTGCTCAAGAATAAAAAAAAAATATCTAGTCTAGCATTGTTTTTGTCTTGAATAGTGAAGAGATCTTCTCTTGATCAGTTTGTTCACCTCCAGCCTACGTACCCCCAAAAACTAAAAACCCACTTGATGCTAGAAGCCTAAACACTTCTTCTGACTCAATTTGAGATAATCCGCACGGATCTTCATCAGCATACATTCCAGGTTTCGGAGATGGTCTTCAAAGGAGCGAGAGCTCCTCAGTTTCATGAACAGTGTCATTCATGTATATAAGAGACGCGTTCCCAATGAGTCCAACAAGCACCAACTCCATTAACCTCTCGAACGTTGCAGGCGCATTACACTATCTGAATGGCATTAGGTACTTGATGTTGCCACAGGCCCTTTCCAGTAGAAAATGCAGTCTTCGCTTTATCCTAAGGGTCTGTTTTCACTTGCCATGTACCCCACACTTCTGATCGATGATGGCCATTTCATTCCTACTGGAGTGTCCAATGTGGCGTCGATCCTCGGTCCTTCCTAGTTATTTCATTTAGTTCCCAATTCCTGGTAATACAAACAAAAATATTAACTGCCATCCTTCTTCTAAACCAGTACAACAGTAAAACACCAAGGATGAGGATTCAATTAAATCATCATCATCATCTCAGCCGTAAGACGTCCACTGCTGAACATAGGCCTCCCCTTTGGACTTCCATATGTACCGGTTGGAAGCGACCTGCATCCAGCGTCTTCCGGCGACCTTTATAAGGTCGTCTGTCCACCTTGTGGGTGGACGTCCTACGCTGCGCTTGCTGTTCCGTGGTCTCCACTCGAGCACTTTTCGACCCCATCGGCCATCCGCTCTCCGCGCTATGAGGCCTGCCCATTGCCACTTCAGCTTGCTAATCCGCTGGGCTATGTCGGTGACTTTAGTTCGCCTACGGATCTCTCCATTGCTGATTCGATCGCGTAGAGAAACCCCGAGCATAGCCCTTTTCATATCGCTGTGCGACTTTTAGCTTCGAGATGAGGCCAATAGTGAAGGAGCACGTTTCGTTGCCGTAAGTCATCACCGGTAACACTGATTAAAGACTTTCGTCTTGAGGCACTGAGGTATGTCGGACGAAAAGACGTTGCGTAGTTTCCCGAACGCCGCCCAACCGAGTTGGATTCAGCGGTTGACCTCTTTCTTGAAGTTGGACCTACCTAATTGGACTACTTGTCCTAGATAGATATATGAGTCTACAACTTCGAGTACCGAGCCTCCAACAGATACTGGGGTGGGCACAACATTGGCATTTGACATAAGCTTCGTCTTGTCCATGTTCATTTTTAAGCCCACCCGTTGGGAAGCTCGGTTGAGGTCATCGAGCATCATGCTGAGTTCCTCCATCGACTTTGCCATGACTACGATGTCGTCGGCAAATCGAAGATGAGTGATGTATTCGCCGTTGATATTGATGCCAAGTCCTTGGCATTCCAGGAGCTTGAAGGTGTCTTCCATTACGGCAGTAAACAGTTTCGGAGAGATAACGTCTCCCTGTCTTACGCCTCTTCTTAATGGAATCGCCTTCGTGCTCTGCTCCTGTACTCGGACTTCGGACTGACATAGTGGCATTCTTACACAAGCACTTCAACACTTCAATGTACCGATAGTCAATATGGCATCGCTGAAGTGACTCGAGCACCGCCCATGTTTCCACCGAATCAAAGGCTTTTTCATAGTCCACAAACGCTAAGCATAATGGCAAATTATACTCTTCGGTCTTCTGTATAACTTGCCGCAGCGTATGGATGTGGTCTATGGTACTATAGCCTCTTCGGAAACCGGCTTGTTCGGGAGGCTGGAAGTCATCAAGTCTGTGTTCGAGACGGTTCGTGATGACCCTTGAAAACAGCTTATAAACATGGCTCAGAAGCGTAATGGGTCTGTATTTCTTCAATAGGCTGTTATCACCTTTTTAATCATCTTCAATCACATCGTCTTTTATCATTTCTTCAATCATGGCTTCCTCTTTTTTCTCTTTTGCTACTGGTAGTCTTCTTGGTGCTTTGCTCATTGTCTGTGTTGATCTTGTGTAACTAATGCGTTCACGATATCAGTTTCATTGGTGGGGAAAATATCGCTGTAATTGGATGATTCTTGCCATCGCTGCATCCAAACATCTTCGTCATAAGTTCGCATCAATGTATGTTTCTTTCTTGATGACTTGTTCTACGTTACTTAGGTCCAGAACTCGCACCGAAGCTGTGTATCTGCAGCTTATTAATGCACGCGTCATCAACCCATGGTTGATTATATAGCTCAAGTTCTCAAAGAACACATATCGATATTTCTTTCCACTATTCCTCGGCAAACGTGCTGGTGGTGGTCTCTGGTCTAGGTGGAAGTATGACTTTCTTGACGCTGTAGATCTCTCCTGACGTTACCTGATGCCCCCCCTCCATAAAAATGTCCTCACAATCACACTCATTTCCTTGGATTCACGCCAATTTCGTTAAAAGAGAGTAGATTACGAAAAATATTTTTTTTGTTTTCGAATAATCGAATAATATTCGAATATTCGAATAATGCCCGAAAAAAAATCGAATATTCGAATATTAATATTTTCGAATATTTGCAAGCCCTAATGCGGACCAAATGGAATCTTACTTTTCCTATTAAATTTTTTTTTTTTTTTAAAAATACTGCAGCCTAATGAGATTCTCTGAATGACGATCGCTGTCATAATCATCCTGTGTTCGTCCACTAGCCTACTACTATCTCGCCCATGGATTCCCTACACTACATTTACCGATACGTGGTCTTCAATTAATTTCAAAAGAAGAACATTAAATCATTATTATAATACACCATCGTGTTTCCTGACTATATTACGAGTTCTGTAAGACAGGCTGAAGAAAACAAAACACATAAATTTCTTAAAAACGTATTTTATTTTTTATTTTATTGTGCTTTTCATATTGATAGAACACGTGGTGTTCTCTCATACATACGTGATTTTATTATTAAAATGGAACTTTAAAGAAATAAATATATAGCGTTATATAAACAAAACAACATTTTCAAAACAATTTACAAAAAATTATACAAAAACATTTTAGCTCCGAAAATAAGACATTAAATCATTTTTATTTATAAATATTAGGATTAGTTCACATGACCAGCGTTTACGCGTATATAATGACAGTTCACGTAAGCAACTACTTACAAGTTTAAAACGCGCGTTTTTCTTACAAGTTTTTTGACTCTCGTCATATGAACTAAGCCTTCACAAAAAGCAAGCATTGTATAGTCAAAATAGAGTTTGCGAAAGCTTTTTAAAATGAAACTTGTTCAAATTCTAACTTCTTAATACATAATGTAGGTTATTGACTTTAGGTACTTTTTAGTAAGAAAGTTGAGCATTATAATTGGCAAACTCAAAAATTGACGATTTGTGCTGATTCCGAGAAACACGTAAAATTTACACAAAAACATAGAAAAATTAAAAAAATCTGCGTCTATTATAGTTCTTTACTTACATATATGTTACGACATGTCTTTTTAAACACATTTTTTTATAAAGCTCGCTTCACACTTATTCACACTCGTAGCAAGAACGCAACGCCCACAAAACCGGAAGCCCCGTCAAACAAATGTGCAATACCGCGAACGCGAAGCTATAACTCAACGCACTTTTTCCAACTTTTTTGTACAAGTGTGGCGCAAGCTTTCAAAAGAAATCCAATAAAATTGACATGATTTTTGTGATAATTTTACGTGTGTCTTTAGGCCATTATATGAAAAGTAGAAAAACATGTGAAGTCACTTAACAATAGAAACCGTGAGAGTATGATATGGTTATAAAATTCAACTTACTATAAATAATTCGTTTAGCTAATTTTGTACATTATCTACAGAGTCAAAAAACAAATTTACACATTTTTTACAGAGATTTGAACCAAAATGATGATAATTTTATGGACTAGCTCAAAAATAACTTACTAGGACGAAATTGCTATTACTACCTAAAATATCCTTCGAAATTTGTACAAAATAACCTTTATATCTAAGTCAGCTAATGAAAATAATTTTATTGGAAAGTACTAAAAGTTAATGGGCAAAGAACGTTGATAGCTTTTTAGCTCTTAAATTTAATTGACTCTTATAAGTTCTACATAATAATAAGAAAATTATAGTAGATACGCTTAATTTAATCACAGAAATCTTAAGAAATAATATAAAATCTTAATTTTTAATTATTAAGAGATTTACGAATGCAAAAGTGTTAATAAAAGTTAATTATAACATTGTACTATAACAGAGAAAAAGTAGTATTTTTATTAACATTTCTGTGAAATTCAGTGCTTCCTCCATACAAAAAGTAAGTACCTCATTTTTAAAAGTTTATCTCATGCATATAAATAAACCTGGCACATTTATTTAAGTAAGCTGATTACCATCAGGCAGTGAGCGTTCCAGATTCAAGGCAAGCTTAATCAACGTCCTTATACCCCATATAAAAGGGACGAACACCTAAACGGTTGTCATTTTGTACAGCACTAAGTTGTCCCTACGAGGTCTCGTTAAGGTTCATACATATTCGACAGTAAAAGATACCGACGAGAAAATGAGGCCTTTTACCGACCGTGGAAAAGGAAACTACTTAATCAAAAATTCTTTATTCACTTTCCACTATGATTTCTGCATGGAACTTCTATGGCACAAGTCCACAGTCAAATTGTCCGTTCATGACATTGGGATTTCGGCTGATAAACGATGTCTCGAAGACGCTCTCGTACCGCAAGTACCACACGTGTTATTGCTGTATCCTGAATCCGATCCGAAAGAGGAATCGCCGCTTGGAGGCTTCGGAGACGCTCGAGGGCCTCTCCAGCAAGCGATCCCTGGCAGCTCTCCTCCAGGCCACGCTCCTCCAGCGCCTACAGGCATCGGACCTTGAGGCCTCGCTCCAACAGTCCCAACTTGAGGGTATAACCTCAACAAGGCATCCAACAACACTCCCTCGTGGAACTCCGAAGGGTCAGGTGGATGGATATGACGTGGCATTCTTTGATGCGCCCGTCGTCGTTCCAGCGACTTGGGTCTTCGATCAAGACGGTGCTGTCTGGGCCTGTGTGGGAGTGATTGAGGGGCTGGTGGCCTGGAGCAAGTCCTGCACGGCGCTGCTTCACCGACCAGACTGAGTTCGTCTTCAGCAAAGTGGTCATCACTGTGCAGGGAGTCATCGGACCTGTGAGGGAGCTCTTCATATAGAGGGGCCCCACAAGCGTCCCCGCCGCAGGAGTTCCCTCCTCTCCACGTCCCTCCCGATCCACAAACGAACACTCGCCCGGGACAATTCGGCCTCTTCGTCTCCACCATCTGTGAAAGCAAAATTATCCTTAATTAGTTTGACAATTTCAACTTTTGCCTTCTGGCGATGTTTGCGTAAAAGCTTAATTCTTAGGCATGTTTGAACATGAAAAGTTCAGACGGAGCCGCTTAACAAATTTTAAAGTCAATTAAAGATACAACGAATAAATATAGTCTAGACTGATGTACAAACAGATTACACAGGATAAACTTGAAGTTTAAAATTATTCGGCCAATTACGAAAAAGAACTTTGTAAAGCAGCGCTTTTGTATAGGATCTAATCAGATTTGTGAATTTAAGAGACATCTGTCTATCTGGAGTCGACGTTTTAGAGATTTACTGATGTTGTGTACGCAAATGGCAATACAAAAGCGTCTGTTTGATGAATTGTTTGATTTAATTAAAGGAGGCTTTACAGAAGAAGCTGTTAATCACTATTAAAAGCAGTAATACGAGCAAGGTTCAATTCACATGTCAGACAAATAAGTCATATTTTAGTAACGTGCATTACACTAACGCCTAACGCACTACAATCTACAAATCATGCCTGTATCTAATAACTGACGAGAATAAATGTAGATAATGATAAAAGAGTCGGTGATTAAAAAATCTGAATGTAATATAGAAAAAGACAATCAAAAATAGGAAAAACCAATAACATAAAATGAATTTCAGTTATTTACTAAATATAATGCTCAATATTTTATTTGTATTCTTAGGTTTTTCTCTTTGTGAAGATGTAAGAAACTAACAAGACGCTCTCCTTGTGCTAGGAGAAAACGCTTCCCATAATCTGTGCAAGGTCTTCTTAGTCTAACAGGTACCTAGATAAAGTATTTCTAAAGACCCTGTTAGGTACACGCTCTACATCGTTAATGGTCAGAAACCCACCTCTAACTGTGGCTCCAGTTCTGGTCGGTGAGGCAGAGGTGGCCTTCTCGGTAGGTCTTGCAGGTCTTCATACAGCGGTGCGGGGGGAGGGGCGCGTCTTGTCGACCCTTGGTTAGGTGCTGAGGATTTCGATGGCAGGAGGTTGGTTACTTTCCGTTTGTGCCTGAGGAAGAAAAAAAAGTTAAATTAGCAGGGATACCAACACTCAAACTTTATGGGTGATAGAGTTTTTCAATGCAAGCTTAGTCAACATTTTTTTTACCAAAAAGCTTGTTATCAAAAGTTTCAATCTAAATTTATTATATCTTTTATTATTTGCTTGTTACGTTTTGTTTTCTGTTTTATTTTCATATACATTTATAACTAGTAGTTCGCCACGAACTGGGACCTCGCAGACCCAATTTCCCTCAAAATAGGTATACATGGGTAAAAGTTATAAGTATCTACGAAATATAAATGTATGGAAACTTTAACCTATAATATTCGTAAAAGGAAAGGAAAATGCCAAAATTGAAAGTAATGTTAAAACTCAAAATACGTAACGCATATAGGTATACATTAAAAAAATCTTTATCTCTGTGACTATTTTATTGTTGTGATCAAAATTTCAATAATATTAAAATATGAAAGGTTATGTGTGTATTCACTTGCAGAAAATAATAGAATAAAATAATAAATATTACTATAGTATTTAAAAAAAATTCTCAAAAAATCTTCATAGTTTGTAGCACTTGTTTACGAAGAAGTTGCCGATGCAGTGGACATTAGAAGAATATAAATTGGAAAAAATATCTAGCTTTACTTGTGTTATACAGCAAATTTACAACAGTTTTTATATTGATATTGTAGCTAATTCTATAACATTTTTATCGTAGCAGCCAATGATGACTTAGACTTGGAGCGAGAACGCAGAGCTATGACAGTCACGCGTAACATCTAGGCTCGCAGGTTTTCAAGATGTATCTACAGCTACTGAGCAAGACAAAGTGTCCTTGTTCAAAGCATTATCAGACTTTTTAAACGTGCAGCTCGTCGATCACATTTGCACTTTCCATCAGGTGGGATGTGATCAAACGTAGGCCTAATTATTAATTATTTTTTTAAACAAAAGACTTGTGGATGAACTTTACAAACTACAACTTTACAAAAAAAAGATCCAGTACAACAATGCTTTCAGGATGCTTTTGGCGCTGTCTCGATACTACAGAGCGTCAGGGATGTTTGCAGATGTTAGAGTGAATGATGGTTTTAATGGCATAATGATATGTGATAAATACATAAATAACAATCCCAATAAGTTTCTTGCTCGTTCTTCTCATAGATATGCTTTTCGAACGAACAGTAGAGTCTTAAAATACTTAGATCTAAATAATTGTAAAATTTACTTTTAAAAGTGAAGCACTGTAGCCTATAGTCCAGTAAAAGAAGAAATGTGGATCGAAAAGTCGAAAGCAGAAAAACTAACTTAGGAACTTTGTTTGGACTATTCAGAACATAAACATACTAAAAGTCCCCACCCCTCCGTAGTGAGCCCGAGGGGGGGGGGGAGGCCGAAGAAGTTTCCATTTTTAGGTTTTTTGCTTATGCCAATTCGAGTGTAATGTGCCCAAACTCGACGGGTTTACTAATAGCCATTGAAGAGGTTCAGTAAACACCTCCTGGCTCCATCATCAGATCAGCTCAGTGGTACCAAATTATTGAACTGTCATCATATTTCTAGACATTTGCAAAGTTTCATTATGGTACGACAACCAGAAGTTGGTTAAATATTACTTATATGAGATTTTTTTACCGACTTTGTATGGAAAACTAATTTCAGCATCTTAAAAATAGACCATGTTTGGAAGCTCATAGCTGGACAACGATTGGATATAGATAAAAAGTGTTAAAGCCAAAGTTGTAGGAAATTTTAAAGCTTCTATAATGTAGTACAACAAAATGGGACCTTCTTCGGCCCCCCCACCCCTCAGAATCACCTCGGAGGGGTGGGGACTTTTAGTATGTTAATCTCCTGAATAGTCCAAACAAAGTTCCTAAGTTAGTTTTTCTGCTTCCGACTTTTCGATCCACATGCCTCTTTTGGGCACTCATTGACTGGACTACTATTTGAATAAAAGAATGGGTTTAAGTTTCACCCGCACGATCATTTAAATTCATAATATTTTGAGTAAGTCAACATGGCTATTCACTTATCCGTTAGGGAACCGAACCTAGGACCGAATTATTAAAAATTTATGAAATGACGTATTACGTCGTTTCGATTTTTGACAATTCGGTCTTTGGTTCGGTTCCCTGACGGATAACTGAATATCCCTGCAGTTCTCATAATAATATTATAATCGACAAACATTGTAATTTTGTATTCTCTATAACTCTACAACCCTTGCACCGATTTGGCTCATTTTTGGACGTGAGAATTCTTTTAGTTTGTACTACCTGTTTAAAAAGATTTTATCAAGACTGGATCATCGGTTTCATTGTAATACAGCAATCTCTTTAACTCTTGAACCCTTCGACCGATTTGGCTCATGTTCGAACTTAAAAATTCTATGGATTTATATTACGCGTTTGCAAAGTTTCATGCAGATTGGACCATTGGTTTTCCAGTTATCGCGTAACAAACATACATACAAACATATACTTTGGCTAATATATTTGTGTCGCTTATAAAAAATGTGTATATGTTAGAAAAAAAAATATCAGCGCTCCAGTTTTGAAATAATCGTCAGACCTTTCGTAAAGACTTTAAGTCACCTATATCTCTGCAACCCTGGAACCTATTTAGCTAATTTTTTCATTAAAATTATCCAATTAACCTTCTTAACTTGTGTGTAAAATTTCATTTAATTTGGATTAACCGTTTTCAAGTAAACGTCGACCAAACTTAAGCACCAGAGGTCAAGCGTTAAACTGGTCCAAACGCAGGCATTTCGCGGCTTTCGACTCTAAGACCTCGCTTCGCTCGGTCGATAATACTAGCTTGTGCTCGCGACTTTGCCCACGTGACAAAAACCTTTCTTAACGGAGGTCTATATTATAAAACCTATGTATTTCAAATTTCAACCTAATCTGTTTAGCGGTTTGAGCTGTGAGCTGTGTGTTGATAAATCAGTCAGTCACTCTTTCCTCTTATATATTTAGATGTCATTGCATATCATAAAGAAAGAAAACGAGTAACCCCCAACAAGTTATATTATAATTATTAAACCTTAAATGTGATGTTTTATTGAGATGTCAATAATAACACACATGCCAAAATGTTCCGGTTTCGGTCAAATTAAAATCTTATTAATACTCAATAATCCATACTACCTTTCTACTATATTTTATTCTGTAGTAGGATTATTATAAAGACATTAGCTACGCTCACTTCACATAATATTATAAGCAGATGTTCTAAAAGAAATATTAAATTAAAAAAAAAACTCAGGTAGCCGCAGATGATGATTTCATTATATTTCGGAAATAATGTGGTATGATTTTAATAAATATAATTGCTTGTCGGTTTCGTCGCAAAAAATCGGGTTCGGGAGAAAGTTATTGGTTTTTTTCTAAGCTGTTATTAGGACTAAATTGGATGTAAGGTCTGAGTAAACTTTTAAGGCTTTTAAGAAGATAATGATTACTTTGTACAGCAACATGTGAGTTATTATAATATGTATGTTATACGAGTTTATGCTCGCGGCTTTGCCTGCGTGGACAAACCCTTTCTTAGCGAATGTCTACGCCTTAAAACCTATCTGTATGCCAAATTCCAACTTAATCCGTCCAGGGGTTTGGGCTGAGAGTTCATAGATCGGTCAGTCAATCACTCTTTCCTTTTATATACCTATTTATATATAACAATATAATGTACAAGTTATAGGCCAGTTATGAATATAAATTTAGATTGTTATGAAAACTTTAGATTTGTATAATATGACTTTTCATCATTCAATGTCACTCTCCCCATCAACTTTGTTATTAAACTCCATCATCTGATATTTACTAAAACTACCACAATAAGTGTAATTGTCCGAAACTATGGTTGAGGTATTCTCAACAATATTAAACGTTCGAGCCTCTTGTTTTAGGTAGGTATAATATTTTACCTTTAAATCAAATTATTCATCTTTTCCCTTAAAACACAGAAGTTCTTAAATTTTATGTGAATGTTTTGCGAAAGCGTAAGAGGTGTAAAAGCTGTACTAAAACAGTGGTCGTTTAGTTACGTAGGCGCAAGTTGACGAGATTGTGAACCGACTAGCGACCACCCACTCACCGACCTTATGGCTCAGCGGATGCGGGCTGTGTCGAGTTTGGTGTGAATTGGTGTATTTTATTAACATTTTACTATTGAAGAAAGGAAGATCTTGAGTCTGTTACAATTTTTTGTGACCCTCCAACCCCGTCTTAGTACTTGTATTATATTTATGTATAACGAAAAGGAGTGACATACTTGTAAAGGCTAATCTTTTAATAGTTTTCTAGTCGCTGAAGCCGAAATCGTAGGTTATAATACCTATATATAGCAATTAAGTTTTTTTACTCCTAACATCAAAAAAATATCATTTTATCGTAAGCTTAATACAAAGTTTAAGCACTTATTTAGATAGTTAACCTAATTTCAAGTATATTTAATATGATGTAGAATAATTATTCTTAAAATACCATCTCACGTCCAATGAATTTTATTTTTTTTGAAATATGAAGGTTAAATTTTCATATACCAATTGTTCGACGCCTAATAATAAAAAAAAAAACAAAATTTATTGTAACTGTCAATGTCAAACTGACATTTTTTCATTCCATTTTTTCACACAGAAGTTGTATGTTGGGATTTGGTTTTTTATTTAAATTAATATAGTTTTTGAGTTGTTTCTACGAGTTTCATTTATTATCGAAGCTAAACATTGGTCCTAATCGAGTCGGACACTGGACACTTCAAGAAAAGCAGTTCGTCGAAGCCGAAACCTCTATCGGCCACGTGTGACCTTCGTGCGACCTACGTGACCGGCCGGCATTTTTGCTAACCTCAAAAGGGTTTTTGCAAAAAGGGCCGTCCAAAGCGATACGCGGTGGACGGTGAAACAACAGGAGCGGCAAGCGGTGGCGGCGGTCCGTGCAGAGCGGCACGTTGCACGCGGCGCACCCAAGGCGGCACGTTATCGTGGTGTGCCCGAGGGCAGCACATGGTAGGCGGCCCGTTTGGGGCGCCTATAGGAAGGCGGCGAGCTATCTGCGACATCGCGTCGTGTGGGTGAGGTGTTACAGTGTTTGTGCAAAGTTATAAAATCAGTGAAAATAATGTCTGCCTCTGAGTTATATAAAGTTCAAGAGAACATTTCCGAGCAAATCAACAAATCATTCGCAAATTTTAAGAAATCTCCAAAGGAGAGAATCACCAGTGCTTACATTACCACCAGGTTGGAAATAGTAGACCAGCACTGGAGAGAATATGTGGACAATCATAGAAAACTGGTCGCTTTAATGAAAAAAGATGATTCTACAGCTATAGACATTCTGTTTGATAAAACCGAAGAAATATTTATTGATTACAAATGTTCTCTAAAGGAAGTATTAGGTAAATTCAAATCTGTAAATCAAGTAAGTGATAATAATAACATGAATAAAGGAAGGGAACAGGTAAAGCTGCCAAAAATAGAAATCCCAAAGTTTTCAGGCACTTATTCAGAATGGACAAGCTTCCGGGATCTGTTCCGCTCCTTGATTCATAATAATGAAGTCATTGATAAGGTTCAAAAGTTGCATTACCTTAAGAGTTTGATAACGGGCGAGGCAGAGCAATTATTAAGGCACCTATCAGTCACGGCTGATAATTATGATATTTGTTGGGCACAGTTAGAGTCTCGGTATGACAATAAAAAATATTTAGCTGATTGTATTTTGAAAAAGCTAATTAATCAAAAATCCATGTCAGTGGAGTCCGCAAGTGGTTTTAAATTATTATTAGACACTACTAGGGAGTGCCTTCATGCTATCACGAATCTGGGGATTAATGTATCAACATGGGACATTCTTATAGTATTTTTAATTAAACAAAAATTTGATCCGGACACAAGACGGAAGTGGGAACAAAAGGTGACAGAATCTAATGATGAATTGCCCACTATGTCTTTATTTGAGGAATTTTTAACAAATCAATTTAGATCTATTGAATGTCTGGATTCAAAGGTTCTTAAGTCCACCCATGTTGCTACCTCTGTTGCCACTTGTACGTTTTGTTCTGGCAGTCACAAAGTAATAAACTGCAAAACCTTTGCAAAACAATCTTCTGAAGCCAGACGTGAATTTGCCCAGACACACCACTTGTGTTTCAATTGCTTAAACCGAGATCATTCTGTTTTTCAGTGCAATGTTTCTACCAGGTGCCGTTTATGTAAAAGGAAACATCACACTCTACTTCATCTCAAAACTCCAAGCTCCAACTCAAAGGGTGACCAGGCGGTGCAAAGCATAGTGGCCGCGGTCACCGAGCCAACCCCACCTACACTGTCCAATGATGAATCGGATGCTCCAATCATCACGTCATGTTTGTTGAACACTCCCAGTCAAGTTCTTCTAGCAACTGCACTCGTCAAGGTGCAGTCCAACAAGAATAGAACGCCGGTTGTGTTAAGGTCTCTGCTCGATCAGGGATCCCAGGCATCCTTTGTGACAGAGTCGGTGGTACAAATGTTAGGTCTTAAAAAATTGCCTGAAACAGGTTTAGTTTGTGGATTAGGAGGTGACCGGGACTCGGCTATTTCGTCGAAGTCCACCGTCTTGTTGAATCTTCAGTCACGTCTTGACCCAAACTTTAAAATTACTGTTAAGGCTCATGTGCTAACAAAATTGACTTCTGTGCTTCCAGGGCGTGCCTTGACCAAGGCAGACACCCTACCTACTTTGGCAACCATGGAACTGGCAGATCCAACCTTCGGAACTCCGAGTAAAATTGATCTGCTGCTAGGGGCGGAGGTCTACAGCCAGATTATGTTGGAAGGATTAATCAGGGGTCCGCCAGGGTCGGTGATTGCGCAAAACACCCGGCTCGGTTGGATCCTCTCTGGCAAGGTAACCACGTCCAATAATGACTATGATGAAAGCCAAGGCATTCTCAGTATGCATGTGTACACATCTGAGAATGATCTATTGAAGAAATTTTGGGAAATGGAATCGGAACCATCAGGTCTACAATCAAAACATCTAACTCCAGAAGAGCAGCAATGTGAGGAACTTTTCACAGCAACAACCCAAAGAGACGAATGCGGTCGATATGTGGTCAGACTACCATTTAAGACTGATGACCCACTCAGTAAATATGGGCACTCTCATGACATTGCTCGTAAACGTTTTTGTATGTTGGAGAAACGTTTTGATAAAGATCCAAATTTAAAAGAAGAGTACACAAAGGTCATTAATGAATATCTGCTTCTAGGTCACATGGAGGTAGTCAGCAACCCCGCTGCGTCGGATGCTGTATATCTGCCTCACCATGCCGTTGTACGGCAAGACAAGACAACGTCAAAAGTTCGAGTTGTGTTTGACGCGTCTTGCAAGGGATCTAACGGAGCATCATTAAATAGTGACCTCATGACAGGCCCAACCATTCAACCAGAGCTGAGACATTTAATTATGCGCTGGCGACGCTACCCCGTAGTGCTGCTAGGAGACATTGTGAAGATGTACAGACAGGTGAAAGTATTTGAAGAGGATACAGATTTTCAGCAGATTTATTGGCGAGAAAATCCAGATGATGTACTTCAACATCTTCGCCTATCTAGAGTCACATTTGGTGTCTCTCCAGCTCCACATATAGCTGTGTGTAGCCTGCAACAATTAGCGAAAGATGAGGCTGCCAAATTTCCACTAGCTGCCAGCCATGTGAACTCAGAGTTCTACGTGGATGATTGGATGTCAGGATTTTTCTCAAATGAAGAAGGAATCCAAGTTTACGAAGAAATGACAGCATTGCCCGCATGTGGAGGCTTTCCACTACAGAAGCTCTCAAGCAACAGCAAGGAACTCATGAATCACATTCATGGAGAGTTGACCATGCACGACAGAGCAATAGATGTCAAAGCTGATGAAGCTATGAAAATTCTAGGACTTACCTGGAATCAAGAAGGTGTAAAAAACCAGCTCTGGAATCGCAGTCCTGCATGGCTGCATCTGGAACACGTCAATGTTTGTAAATCAGACATAAAGGATACAACATTGGAGGAAAGAAAGGTAAAAATTAAATGTCATGCACTTACCAAGTCCACAGATGAAGGAGATCCTTTTGTAGAGCGGTTTTCTTCGCTGCAAAGACTTCTTCGCGTGCTAGCGTGGTGCAGAAGATTCTACTTACCAGAAGATAGTCTCCGACAGTCTTGGTTGTCTGCTGGAGAACTGCAAGCTGTTATGACGATCTGCATTAAGAGGTGTCAAAATCAATATTTTTGCAACAAGGAGATGGCAGAGGCGAAGAGTAGATTCTCTTCTCTGAATCCTTATCAAGATGGCGATGGAATCTGTCGAGTTCGTGGCAGACTACAAGGCTCAAATCCGCCAGACGATCGAAAACATCCCATTTTAATTCCACGTGAATCTCACATGGCTAAATTAATCGTTGCAGACGCCCATGAAAAGACTCTTCATGGAGGAACACAGCTCGTAATGAACTATATTCATTCTAGGTATTGGATGATTAATTTGAGAAATTTAGTAAAATCTTTTATTCACAGATGCGTGAAATGCCTGCGGTATTCTTCGCGGACAGTTCACCCATTCATGGGACAACTCCCATCTGCTCGTGTCACGGCGAGTCGGCCTTTTCGTCAGAGCGGGTTAGACTTTGTCGGACCGATTGCAGTAAGAACCACGAAGGGCCGTGGTCATCACGCTACGAAAGGCTACATCTGCCTATTCGTGTGCATGGCCACACGCGCCATTCACCTCGAAGTGGTAAGCGATCTCTCTTCTGAAACCTTCCTGGCGGCATTCAGGCGGTTTGTCGCTAGACGCGGACACTGCTCAGAGTTGTGGAGTGACAACGACACGACATTCGTCGGCGCCGATCGAGAGCTCAAGTCACTCTTTTCAGCCCAAAAATCCCGCGTAGCAGACGAGATCACCGATTGGCTGTCCACCAACGGCACTAATTGGCACAGGATTCCCCCATATAGTCCTAATTTTGGAGGATTATGGGAAGCCGGGGTGAAGTCCACTAAGCATCACCTTAGACGAGTCATCGGTGATACAACGTTAACTTTTGAGGAGCTCAGCACAGTATTGGCTCAAATCGAGGCTTGCCTCAATTCAAGACCTCTCTGCCGCTTAGGTGGTACATTAGATGATCCCTCGCCGCTAACACCTGGTCATTTTTTCTTTGGAGAACCTTTGATTTCAGTTCCCGACGTAAATTATTTAGAATCTAGCGTTAGCAGTCTCAGGCGATGGCAGCTGACTCAACGCAAGGTGCAGGAGTTTTGGAAACGCTGGTCAGGTGAATACCTAACACAATTTCTCCACCGTCACAAGTGGAAAAGTTCCATTCCAGAACCTGAAATAGGCGACGTCGTCCTTGTCAAGGAGGATGATATGCCTCCTGCACGATGGCTCTATGGAGTCGTCACAGAGAAACACAGTGGTGCTGATGGGGTCACAAGGGTAGTAAGTTTGCGCTGCAAAGGTAACATTATTAAACGACCTGTGTCTAAATTATGTGCCTTGCCCGTTACAGACTCTTGAGCATAGGTTTTGTTCATTATCAGTGCCTATACTTTATCACTTACTATTCAATATGTTCAATTTCGCCTATTCATCATTTGTATTGGAATTTATTAATAACATTAACTTCAAGTCAGTCATTTTATTGTAATTCTGCATTTTGAAACTTAAAATCTTAAATTTGTTAAATTAAGATAAACCATTTTTCAATTTTTATATTGTAAAATCTTGTGTAATATATAAGAAACTTAAATTTTTATTTAAGTGTGGAATAAACATTCATTATTTATTGTATTTTTCAGATCTTGTAAACTTAGTGTTCTAATTTGCTCTCATTCAGCCTTCAGCCTTTGTTATAACCTATTCATACAATAAGAATGCATTTCACAATTTAAATAATACAAAATTTATATTATATTTCAAATATCAATGTATGTTACAATATTCTTTTTGTTTAGGTTGGTTATGTGAAACCAACACTCAGTATAAGATTGTTTTTTTTTGTAAAATTAATTTACATAATATTGTACTAACTAAGAACTAGAACCTAGACTAGTTTTGTTTTAGGTGTTGTTTTTTGTCTTAGAGTTCATCTTTTTGTTTCAACATCAGGGCCAGATTTCACATCTTGTAATGTGTTGTACTTATGTTCTCATTGCATTTACCATAGTTTTTGTACATGTAAATTTTCAATTTGCTTTGTTATTCATTCTGTAAATTTCAGTCAATGTAAACTTGTACTTTTTTGTTTTTTTTTGTGAAAATCTTGGCATTTTTGTAATGAATGTAGTGATGGACCAGAGGTCCATGGCGGCCGGCATGTTCGACGCCTAATAATAAAAAAAAAACAAAATTTATTGTAACTGTCAATGTCAAACTGACATTTTTTCATTCCATTTTTTCACACAGAAGTTGTATGTTGGGATTTGGTTTTTTATTTAAATTAATATAGTTTTTGAGTTGTTTCTACGAGTTTCATTTATTATCGAAGCTAAACACCAATTTACGATACACTCACCATACTCTCCATAAACACGTACCAATTCTGGTTCTTTATCTATTATCTCATTTTTTAAGATAAGCCATTTTTATTTCCTCAAAAAAAAAACAAAATCACTAAATCAGCCTTAATTATCATAAACATAGACTTTTTAGTCCGTTGGCAATGTTTTTCAACTTACGATCTTTGTCTCTTGCGTGAAAGACGCCTGTCTCATGTCGATATAAGTAATAAAATAAATCAAGTTAACTCTGACTGACGGATGCCACAAAACTTTCCTTGTAAATACTAATAATTTGATTTCGTATAGAGATTGGGAGATAAATAAAAAGTAAGGGAATAAATGACGAGCGACGGGATAAATAAATAAATGACTGTCGTTTATCTTTTTCAAGACAATCAAGAAGCAAGAGACAGAGAATTGTGGCCATAGATCTAGCATATACCTTAACAGACATTCCAAAAACGCATGACCAATTTTGTTTCATCAAAAATCTAAATTCTGTGCGCCACTTAGGACTTGACAGTGGGACTGGAGTCGCTACTCTTATGTCAATGTCTTACTTTGCTAAAAGGACTGAGACGCTGCTTAAGCATTTTGCGAAAAATATATTTATATACACTTGTCCAACCTAAAAGTCAAATACAATAAATTTGCTTTCTTTTTCTATCTTGTTATTAGGCAGGAGATTATTTCCTCTATACATAAAAAAACTCTATGATTGTGGCGACGGGATTTTATCTCGTTTCGTTAAATAAATTATGAGGTATTTATATATTCCATAGGTTATTAATTAATAAGTTATTGGTATAATTTGTTGGCATGCACGGCCTATAAGGTTTTACTAATGAATTTTGTATTATTAGCATAAATAACATAGGCCGTTGTGTTAGTTATAATAAATAAATGGAGATACATAATATTAAAGTAAGCCGTAGGTTGCAAAAGTGCTGTATTGAAGCCTCTTTTGAATATACATATAATATTATGTTCTTTGATATAATGGGCAACAGTAAGGGTATGAAGAATGCTCTTATAAACTGCTGATTGCGATTGACTCGATTTTGTTTAACCACTATATGTAATATTATGTTACGTCTTAATATAATAATAAAAGGAAAGAGTGACTGATTGATTGATCTATCAACGCACAGCCCAAACTACTGAACGGATTCGGATGAAATTTGGAATACAGGTGGGTTTCATGACGTAGACCTCCGCTAAGAAAAGGTTTTGCCACGCGGGCAAAGCCGCGAGGATAAGCTAGTTTAACAATAAAACTATGTCCATTTCCACATAAGTGCTTGTGACGTTTTGTTTGAGAATAACATTTTTACTTCGAGTGAATATTTAGCCAAGTCGAGGTTTGCTTTTTAGACAACTAGATAGCCTAAATGCATAGTGTCCCACCGCTGAACCAATTAGTGCGAAATTTGGTTATTAGAATTTTTAATGACGAAGACCTCTGCTAAAAACGATCTATGACCGTCAGCTAGTCAAAAATATGATATTAAAAACTAGGCAAGATGATGCAATTTTTTATTTCTTGACTCAAAGCAGTTCCGACATTGTTTGCCGCCATATTTTGAAAGTCATGTCAAATTCTTACAGACACCGCATTTTGTTCAAGACCGCAAAATACATAGTTATTAACATACAGTGAAGCCTATAAATTAATATAACAGTAAGGAAAGTTTATTAGTTACTATTTAACTTTTTGATTTATGAACAACCATCAAATTCAATGTCATTAAATTTGATTGAGATAATATTATAACGAATATAAAATTGTGGGGGGAGTCGTGTTATGTCACTACTAGGTACAAATTCTGCCTCATAGTGACGTCATGGCTTCCTCCTCCACAACTTTAGGGTCAGGCGCTGTAACTTACTCGTTTTTCATTAAATTTATAAGAAAAAAATTACGTGTCCAATATTTTTTTAATGGACAAAACAATGGCGTCGTTAAACAGGAATAACTAATTTTATTATAAACCCCAGCCAATTATGACAAATGTATTTATCAAGAGTCTAAAAAAGATCTCTCATCTTTATAACACAGTATAAAACAATAATCAGTAGTTTCCAAGACATTAAGCTACTGTTTAATAAAATCCCATACTGTTACAACAAAATTGCTATATCGAATTACATATTCGATAGTTGATTTCACTAATCTAGTCGCGCGTCACTAATCGCTAGGGACGTGCCGCGAGATTGATTGGCGTTTGTCGATATTTTTGTCGATGTTTAACGTGTTATAAATTAGAACACGCCGAGGTGGGTTCGATGCGGTTTGTAACACTTTTTTTGTGTTTATTCTGATCGTGTTTGACGGACTTGACTGAAAGGAATTAAAAAGTACATGCAGTTTGGCTAGTAAAGTTTCAAACTTTGAAACATTTTATGTTGTTATGTATATATTAATTTTAAGAAAGCTAACAGCTAGGTTACAGAGTAGGAGTTTACATAGGTATAACATGAAGACCAATTAATAGTTTCCGCAGATATAATACACAGTGTACAGTTTTTTATTGCAACAACGCTATGATTAAGAACAAAATAGTATATTAAACCAACTAGGTTCATTTTCAAAAATCGAATGCAGCTTATGATTTAATTCTTAACTTAAAAACTGTTCGATCGATTACGATAACATTAATATTTTATTATGGGACTGCCTGAAAAAATACCAAGATTTCTCGTATCGATTCAGGCGTTTACTAGTAATCAGTAAAAAAGAATCGAATGAATTGAAACCACCATTTATTTGAAAGGATCAAACTCGCAACCTACTGCAATTAACATTTCAAAATTGTAATGAAATTTAAAACAATGAATTAGGGCCACAGAGGTCATTAAAATTAGTTCCTCAAGGTTGCTGACAGGAAGTCTCCATTTAAACCTTACTTCAATAAACATAAGACTTGGTAAGCACTTCCCATCATGGATGGTGGTCCAATTAGTACAACACCAATATCGACACGCTTCACCGCACATGCCTTATGTGGCGCCTGATGAGTTAAATTACGTGTAGTGATGGCAATAGACATGAAGAGACTTGGATACCAAGTTAAGAGCGCTTAGTCCGCGGGACGCTCTCGCTCGCACTATTTGACACATTTTGAAATATAAACTCATAGAATTAACTTAAAAATAATTTAAAAGACATTGCGAAGCAAGAAACTTTTCCGATACGAGCGTTTGAAAAGTCAAACAGTTGTTTTAAGCCTTTAACAAATGATTTTAAATTTATCATAATAATAATCATTATGACAATCTTTGCATTTCAATATATAATTTATGATAGGTATGATGATTTATTAAAAATGTTACAGCCTCTACACACTAAATCAGGTGACATTCTGCACGTGGATATCATTTTGGAATGCGAAATATTACGGGAATTAATAATGTAAATACCTAGCGATTTTTAGAAATTTATTATCCACTGCAGACTATGAGCCTATTAACTATGTACCGTATTTATTTCTCACTATTGTTTTATTCACTTCGAAAAAAAAAAATCCCTTGATATATGAATTAACCCTCATCACAATTTTAAATTTGATAAAAAAAGGAGAATGAACAATTTTGACACAATCAATCCCCATCAATGTCTATCGCCATGAATTTCTATCACCTGTTACATAATAGGTCAATAACGGAAGGTGTCAAAATACCTGAGCTTGGAGGCGTCCAACTGACGAAGGGTAAAACAAAAGCCGATCAAATTACCAACCGACGCATGAAATGACTTAGGCTTTTAAATCGATGTGGTAATTAATAATATCTGCCTTGTTAAAAGAATAATGTAGTTTTATTTAAGGGCCTTGTCTTTATGTACGACTCTTTTAAACACACAATAGAAGTTTAAAATATAAATTCATATACATAAACTTTTTTTTCTTGGTTCTACCTTTAATAAAATATATCCAAAAGCCTAAGTTTTTCTACTTTAACAAGTGAAATTTTAAAAATACTTTTTAAAAACAAGCTTTAATTATCATTACCATCTTGCATCATATAGTACTCGTCAAGACGAATCAAATGAGCCCAAACTCGATGGGGTTGCGTTGTTTAATGACAGAGTTCCTATAACCACCTTCCAGCTCCATCATCAGATCAGCTCCATGTCATAATAATATTGCATTGTCATCCGATTTACACACGCATGCAAATTTTTAGCTCGATTGGAAACCGGGAAGTGGGTCAAATCAAACTTGCAAGATTTGATTACAGACAGACAGACAGACAGACAGACAGACAACAGACAGGTGAAAGTAATATAAAGCTTGTAAAAATAGCATAGGGCTTACTAAATAAGTACAAGTGAATTCTTCATTTTACGAATAACTCTGTTGCATAGAATAATAAACTGAAAATGCTTTTAAATGTACTTCGTTTTTGACTCCATGTTAGTCTAATAAAAGAAGATAATATGAAATATATAAATAAATAAAAAACATAATCATCATTCTAATGTCGTTCTAAGTACAAGAGTACCAAGAACCGGCGAGCGTGCTTGAAGAATGTCATGAAAGTTGCAGAAGCGAAAGAGGTGAGTCAGGATTGTGATTTATATTATGTTTAATATAAAAAATGTCAAAAAGACCGCTCAAAAACATTCCCAATAGAAAGATGTACTTGCTGCGTTGCGTTTCCGTATCCATCGCTGTTCTTTGCAGCTATTTCTTTTCAAAACCAATATAACTTTTAAAGAAATATACAAGCGATTTCTAAGCAGAGTAAATTTCTACGGTAGTTCTAAACTTCGTAACTATTTCAATTTTCAATAAAATATCAAACTAATCTAAGGTTAAGGGCTCGATGTAGTACAAAGGGTTTATGAAGGTCTGGCAATAACTGTATATTGCATATTTGCATTAGTTTAGCTCGTTTATTAGTTTCGGAATATAGATTTTGAAAGGACAGACTATGTGATAAATTCAGACATCGCTCGCTAAAAACAAAACTGACGCCGTGAATTTAGTACGAAAGAATTTAATTTATTTATTTCTTAGACATCAAAGATCTATTTACCAAGTAGAACTCAGAATACTATTTAACATATTTTAAAAATATGATTTAGAACTTTACCGTGAAACATTTTCAAACAGTATATTATGTAATTATTTATATTATATAATTCAGCGAATTTATATTTAAAAGTTCGAGCGAAAATCGCACGCATAGAAAAAGCTCTTAATCACACTAATATTATTAATGCGAAAGTTTTTGAGTGTGTGTTTGTCACTTCTTCACGCCTTAACGGGTGGACCGATTGAGCTGAAATTTGGTATAGAGGTAGCTTAAACCCTGGAATAACACATAAGAATACAGCAGATAAAACCGTTTACCCGCTTTACTGTATCCTATCTCTATACCAAATTTCAGTTCAATCGGTCCACCCCTGCTTTAGGCGTGAAGAAATACCAAACATACACACTCACATTAACTTTCGCTATTATAATATAAGTGGGATTTTTTAGTTAGTATCAAAGAACACGAAGAAGATTGAAACACTTCTTTCTGTGTAATCTTAGTTCTAAGCTTATATTGTTGTATTTGCGTGTGCAAATAAAGAGATTTCTATTCTATTCTAAAGAATATGGTATATATAGAAACATCTATAACGTAGAGTGGCGGTATTTCCCCCCTTACAATCATTGGTGATCAAAACTTGTCTAGAATGTCGTATTCCACAGATTGCGTCACAGTAACTACGTAACCCTGAATTCGTCGTAAATATGAATTTCAATTACTAACTTCGATGGTACAATATAGACCCCAATTTGTGAGGGTCCTAATTAGAGAGTGGGTCTGTGACATTTTACGCCGGATTCTGCCGACTAATTAATTACTTTAAACAGTCTGGCCGACGGTATAATTTTCTTATGTAAATATTCAACTAATGTTTCAAATGTGAAAATAATATTATGGATGTGTATTACAGATGTTAAGATATAACGCTGCCCCTAATCAAGTGCTACACAGGATTTCACAATCATGTAAAAATTCTAGGTGCTCTGCACCAACACCTCTTACTCAATAGTCATAAGATGTTAAGCAGTTAATACTCTTCAATTTTTCAATCCCACTTCAGTATATGATGTTTGTTTCTGCTTCAGTCTTCAGTTTAAAGGCTAAACTAAACAAGCCAAAAAAATAGAAAAAAAATGTCGATCTTCAACGAAAATGTCCACAAACATCCACAGAAACAATTTACCCGGAAAGCGTCATCTGAACCTTAACTCTACTGCTAATCCAGCACAAATTGATTAAGGGACCCTATCACAGTTCCAAACTGAAATTTAAGACCCTGTTTACGCGAACCGCTTACAAAGTTTTAATCAATTACGTAAATAAATGTAACATTCACCCGGAGGACATTCGACTTGATTACGAACTCTGGTAAGTAAATATTGAGTAATATGATCGGTGAGTTAATTTACTTGGTATAGCTTGAAAGACTTTAGTACTTCAAGAGTTTGTTTAAAAAGAGAAGGGGCGTAGAACTGGAGAGGACATGAAACAGTTGAATTACTATAATACGTAACCGATCAAACCATATAAAAATAAATGTACGTGTGTGAAAAGAACCAATCACAATATTTTAAATCGCAAGTTTAGGTGTAGTCGACAGATTAGACAAGATCTAAATGAACTCTATACTTTTGAGCCACATCATTATTATTAACTAGCTGCGCCCAGCGGTTTTACCCGCTGTCGCCTTTGTGTTATTTCAGGGTCTAAGCTATCTCTATACCAAATTTCAGCTCAATCTGTCCACCCGTTTAGGCGTGAAAGAGTAACAAACATCCAGACATCCATTCTGAAAACTTTCATGTTTATAATATTAGTAAGATTTAAGGACCATAGAAACTCACTATAATAGGTGAACCAATAAATTAATATTATATCAACACAATTGGTTCAGGAGTTTAAGAGATAAAAGGCAGGTAACACACATAATTTACATTTAAACGTACCACTTAGATGCGGTAAAGTGACTATTTTCATTAAAGTTGTAATCCCAAAGAGGAGACAAATTCAAGAACAAAATGGAACAGCTCCAAGTTAAAAATCTCATAAAACTTTTAGAAAGAAAATAAATGAATTCCAAAACCCGAGACTATATGAAATTCTGGTTATATCCAGCTATTTCCAGTTATAACCAGTCTGTGAAGTTTCACAGGTGGAGCGAATCGAAGTTTTTCAACTTCGCGGCGAAACACATTTACTGCTAAAAGTTTAAAGGAACATAGTTTGCTATATTTTGTTGATAGTTCTGCTATTAAAGTCTGGATATGGAGTAGATTTTATTATTATATCGCTCTTAAATATGGACTAAGTTTTGGTTTTTGATATGCTCATAACACTGACCGTTTTCATGAAGAGGGTACTGGGTATTTCAGCTTTTGACTCTTTTAAAAATAAAACGGGTTATACTTTTTCTGTTCCACCGTTCTCAATTATCTTTTAGTATTTGTAGCCTCTTACTTATCGCCTTTATTAATTTAGTGAAGCTTTTACACCAAATATAAGTTCAATTATTTCAAAAGCTATAATGCTTCATGATGTAATAAAAATATACACACAAATACGTAAGTTATATTATTACATTCATCATCATCGTTAGTCTAGGTTTGTCCACAGCTGGGCATAGACCTCGCCCATGGCACCCACTCAACTCGGTCCTTGGTATTAAATTATATCGGTAACATAGCATAGTAACATACATGGTATAAGGTCTCCTCTTGTAAAGTTGTGCAATTTCTGATACGGATAAACATCGCTTCCTATTTTGTCACACATAATAGTACCAGACTTACTTATACGTTCATTCGTAACAATGTTCCCACTAATGCTATCAGCATATCTGATCCTATTTATGGTGTAATATGTAGTAACGTCTTTATTAAGACGCCATTGTCTACCTCTAATTATGGCGAAGGAATTGAACGCTGATTTTCGAGTGCAACGGGCTTATTATCTGGTATCTGCATACAATTGCATATTTGCATAATATCTTCATTCGTTCTTGCTTCGAACTGAATTTGAATAGTCGATGACAGGGGCGTGGCGAGGATCGATCTCTGGGGTGATCGGTGATCTGTTATCGATTGTTAAATCGTTTCTGTTTTCTTGGCATCACATAATGGTTGAGTTAGTTTATCAGATTTGACTTTTCTATATAAATATTTTGGGAAGCTTTTTATGCATTTTAACTATGTTTGTGGTTGCTTCCATAATATTTTAATCTTTCTGGGTGTTTATTGTTGGCAAAGAGAGAGTTAGCAGAGATTAATAAAGAATTGGCCTATTATAATCATGTAGGTATTTAGTGTGCTATTCTTCGTGAATAGCGTTCTTAAATTTAATCAGACTGCTCAATTTTTTTTTTAAATTGTAACGCATTTATAAGTTCTGTCAATGTCAATATGTGTCACTCTACAAACTCTACTTTTTTTTTAAGGATTAGCCCCAATAATCTTATCCTGAGTTCAGCCCTGTTCAAGTCACGCATGGCAGATTTGCGTCGTGGACACACGGCAGATACGATAACTAAGCTATAAAATCTTGTGCATTGTATTCCGTCTTCGGATGCAAAGACTTTTTACCATAATGAAGCTTTATATTTTGTACTACTGTGAGTAGAAGGTATATTATATTATGCTATGTAAATAATATCAAAACCAGACTTGATTTGAATTAATAGGAATGGTGGGGCCACGTAAAGAAAAAACATAAAAAAATGTAATCGTTTTTATTTTGAAGCAACATCATAATTACCTTTCTATCTGCTCAATTATAATAATAGTTCCTCTCAAGAAGGACTCAAAACTTAAAACACAAATTTACCTATAAGTTTTAATCCGCAAATTATTGAAAACTAGAATGCGTCTAGAATGTAAGGCATTAAATTCTTATTGAAAGTTTATCAAAAGTTTCTCAACTTACAAATCGCGTTCAAACTAAGAATTTCTAAAACATTTCAAAAGAATAAAGCAAAAGCACCCGATCTTGTTCTACTCGGCCAAGAACTGTACTCGAGGCGAGACAAAAGGGCTGGTAAATAGTGCATTGTTCGGGCCCCACTAGTGTTGTGTCGAGGGCCCCAACAAGTTTACGCCGGTTTCTGAGTCCGCCCCTGTTCTGTAGTACACTTCAGCTTTAGTTCCGTTTACAAGCGGTTTGGTGGGAATCGTGAGTTTATTTTTAATTTGAAGTGGTGTAACGAAGCTAAATGCTAGTTCGGCTATTAAAACGGGAAATCTAAAACACAAATTGGATACTGTTTCTATGATTTTTCAAATCAGAGTCTATTTGTAAATAACCGTATTAACCGCTAATAACCAGATCTAATGCATTTTGTATATCATGTTTTTGTGCAGTATTCGAAACGAAATATAAACTTGTTTTGGATTTGGATTCCACTGGCGTTCTACGTAATTATTAACTTTTAAATTCATTTTGATTGGACTTTTTAAAAATATTCTTTTATGTCTACTGATTTTTGTTTTAATAATTCTATTTATATTCTTAACAGCACTCAGTGGTTTTAATCGATTAAAGTCTATGTTAAATTCGTCAAAGCTGCAAACGTACCAAATTTCAGCTCAAACATTTTTTAATCAATAAAATATTATTGTCTTGTTCACAGGTAAATGATCTCGATCTACGACTCGACATGTACAGGAACAATAAATTAAACGAAAACCAATTCAATACCTATAAAATTCAACCAAATACCCCCAAAAATAAACAGTCCACATATCCGTTCCGGACAGATGGCAGCACATTCCATCCTTTAAAACAATAGCCCTGAATATTCATAACGGGAGCTAGCCGTACGAAAATGTGTCTAGAATCGTGCGCAGGAGTGGCCCGCCCTGCTCGCTGATTGGACGGCCAATTTTATAGCATACAATTTTAGCCAATGGCGGCGGTGGGAAATGCCGGGGATAATTTTGGCGCAATTAGTCATACGAGAAATAATGAGGTGGAGAACAGTAACTTTTTGCAGCTGACAACTGACAAGCATGTTGTTTAGGGAACTAATTAACCGGTCTGTTAGTTTATGCTTTAAGTTTTTTGATTTTTGTACGACAAATTGTCGACGCATATTTCCTTTGCCATTTCGTTTTTTGTGGAATTTTATGTTCACTTTAAGTGCTTTTTGAATTATCTGTAAAGCAATTAAACGTGCACGTTTTTAGGATGCTAATGTTCAGCCAAACCTTTGATAATTAAACAGAACACTATTATTTTTAAGAAATTAGTTTCTTCTTTTATCAGTTAATTTTCTTGAAATGAAAATGTACGTGAAGTTTTTTAATCATGAAGTGAAATTATGAAGTCTTTAATTTGTAGATAATAATTTACTTCAAAATAGGTATTAGTAAGTTTATAAACGATGCATAAAGTCAAAGAGTAATAAAATGTTTGAAAAAAAAAGCTCAAAATTCTATACCTACTTTTGTGTTGCTTAAATAGGTTGAATATTAGTACCTATTTTATTACAACAATGTGTAGTATAGTGACATACGATATAATTTACTAGGTTAATAATATTAGGCAGTGTAATAGGTACACACTTGAAATAGATTACCCAAAACGTCCTAATAACTCATTAACTTGGCCTATAAATCCTTACGTAAACTTATGTCAAGCGATCTCTAATGTTAACTTAGAGATTAGAAGCTGAACATTGCCTGTTCTATTGACATTTGATATGATTTATGAATAATTAACAATGAAACCATATTATTGTTCCGAATGGAGCTGAAGGGAGGAATTTATCCCGCCTTCTAGGTTTAGTCTTCTACCATCTACGGCCGCGTCGTTGCTGATAAGGCAAGATTGTGGTCAAAGGCTACCGAATAAAAAAACAATGGAGTTTTTGTGGGAAAATTGTCTTCCTTTAACCAATAGGTGTACTGCAGTTTAAAGTAAAAATAGTTATAAAATTATTAAACCTAATACCATGCATTACCTACCATTATAATATTATTCTGTTCTCTATGTAAAGTCATTTTAAACCATGTAAAGAAAACATTAGTATTAAATCGATTGCACAATTTCTAGTTTATAGGAGGTTGAATTCAACGAATTAGGGAGGTTGAATTGCATGGTGGAAATTACAATGATAAAATGAAATGCATATTATATAGTATGCTGGATGCACTTATAGTAATATAGTAGTAGGTTATACCAAAGAATATTAAATTCCGAATTCAATTAAAAAAAAGAAAAATAGACTAGCATTCTTCTACACTATCATATGCACAAAACCAAAATAGCCTACACAGAATTACCTAACGATTTATCACCCAATCAAATCGCTCGTACAATTTGATCTGTCAACAGGGAATTAAGTTTCAGATCTACTTAGAAATAATTTCAAATTTTTATCACACAAAATCGAACCTTATCTCTTACTATCTAGGTGTAGATTGTAATGATAGTGGATATTTTATTCCGGGTTTTAAAGACTGTATATCTTTCAAAAGTTTTCAACGATACCTTAACATCTTATTAACAGAAGATAAATCCATTGAGCTACTTATTAATGCGGCTGTACGAGTCTAAGTGTCAAAGTGTCTGCGACATGAATATTGTGACACTTCCAATTATTTCAACAGGTTGGTAGCAAGTGACAGGCGATCTGTGGTTTTGAGTACACGTAATTTCATTCCTGACTACCCCCATAAAATAAAATTACTAAAATATTGATAATAATGGTTGATGGTACCTTTGCTCTCCCCTATGGCTGTCTTAATGACAGCCATAGGGGAGAGCAATTATTAATTAAATGAAAACAACTTTTTATATAAATTATTTTTTGGTACTACTCGTATATTGTAGGCTTACAACTCTCATAAAATATTATTATTTTACTGATACTGAATGCCATTGAAATTATTGGGCTAAAAATGCTACGCATGCACTTTGGCTCTGGATGTTGAGCGCAATGCAGTGCTGCGTACAAATTTGTACTCCTTGTCATATAGATAACATTTCGACTGAAATGGGCAGGCGTTTAATGTCAGGCAATCATTCGGATTGCCTCTTCAATCTGCTTACAATTTAATGCAAGGTTCTTCCTAATGAAATAGGTAAACTTGCTTGCGCTTATAACTTGTACCGCAAATACCCACAGGATTAAATCTCGACTAGGTGACAGCCGCACTAATCAACTTTCTCGAACCATTTCCTTTATGTTAGGGATATTAGATGATTATTTAGCTTCACATCGTGCTCTATTAAGTGTTTTTTTTTAGAAAAAATATAGATTACACATAATATTATACCCATGTTGAATACCTGTGTTGAATACAGCGTTTAAAAAAATTACAGAAGAATTCCTTTTGTCCTTTTTGGGATTGTTAAAATTAATGTTTTACATATATTTCAGGCTGGGTTGTTCTTTTTGATAGGCAAAAGTGATTAAATTTCACACCTCTCTTTAAGGCTCACATGACCACCTTATATTACCTATGGTAGGTATATATTATGGAAATCAATATTCTTAACGTTCTGAATAAAGCAAAAGAAGACTAATTTTTACTCCTCTTTTAATTCGCACTTATAAGTGCCAACGTAACATCCCGTTTATAGTCATTGCCTTTATATATGAGAAATATATACGACCATGTACAAACGACGACAGATTCACGTACGTTTTCCATTTGGTCCCGAAACCTGACAATTGTGTGTGTTTGACACTTTAATTAATCTATTTAAAGTTCCAATTAGCTTTGGAGTTCTACGTTAGAATAATACAGAATTATGAATAGTTCAGGTCAGGTTTTAAACTTCCTTGATCAGTTTTTGGGATATTTAAGAGCTTTATTTTGTTTTAGTAGTGTCTCTTCTTATAAAGCTGTGTAGGTTTCTTGTCATAATATGTCACATACAAAATCTTGTCTCAAAATACTTAGCAATTTATTTCTTCCTAATCCCAAAACCGGTCTAGTTTTCCCACTAAAAATATTCATATTTTAAATATAGTTAATTCTTAATATTTTAAATGTTTAATTCCTCAAATGAAATACCAACACCATGATGAAATTAATGGCTGGCAGAGCACATTAAATGAAAAAATTGATATTATTAATGGAAGTTAATGTGTTGATAACTCATAATAGGAGAGGGAAATATACCAGAATACCAGATAAAAGAAGTCCAGATTGGATTGGCTTATAAATCAGCGCCAATGGTAATGCATGATCACGCGTTTCGATTTAGAGCTGATGTGTCGTCGATTAAAATTGCTATGATGATCGCCAATCTTTGATATAAGATGGCACTCAATGAAGAAGAAATTGTAAATCTTATTATGTAACTTTAAATAAGACTTACTTCCAAACAAGTATAACTCCGACGAGGATACCGATGATCAGCACGATGGAGCAGAGCGCAATCACAGCAGACGTCTGGAGGGAAGGCCCGCTGTGGTTGTAGGCGTCTATCTTCTGGAATAAAAGAGAAAGAATATGGTCAACAATCGTCAATTAAGTTGTTTTTATTTTTAACCCCCGACGCAAAAACGACGGGGTGTTATAAGTTTGACGTGTCTGTCTGTCTGTTCGAGAGTGTTCTTAGCTATGTTTGGTGAAAATCGGTCCAAGATGGCCGCCGCTACAAAATGGCGGACTACTTTTTTCTTCCACGAACCCCTCAATATGGGTATCAAATGAAAGGGCTTAACGAGTAGAATACAGCCCATTATATAAAATTTAAAATCTAAGATGGCCGCCATCAAAAAATGTTGAACTAAGTATTGCGTTGGGGGTTTTTTAAATTTTTAATTTAATTCACTTGTATTTATATAGACTTTGACCACTATCTCGGGTGATTTGAAGCGTCGATTTGGCTGAAGATGGTAGCAGACTGAACCTAGAAGGCGGAATAAATTCTTTTCTGGCATTTTAAAATGTATTGCATTCATTTCACAATGTTTAAAATAAAGTAATGATTGTGTTTTCCCCACTAAAAATTCTACATGACTGTTATAATATTGAATTTTTCATGTTGACAGCTGGATGGTTGGTTTTACTAATAATTATAATTCTTATAACGAGTAAGCGGATCCTTTATATTTAAATTATTTTCGACAGACCTTCAGAACTATTACAAGTCTACCTGTAATAGAGCGCCGATTTTTTAACTAGCTAACTAGTGGTTAAAGCAACTCTGTAATCATTTGGTAAACAATAAAGTATTATTTTCTATTCTATTATTAAAAGTGCTAACACTATTCCAAATCTCACAACACGATCTCAACATTAGTAAAATGAAATTTTCATATCATAACATTAACGTATAAAAGCGATTCATATTTTAATTTCACATTTAGAGTGCCATTCTCGCTTAATGTATTTTTTATATCTTTGTACGCCATACTGCTAGAGCAATTATGGCAAATGAGTTTCGTAGGGATGAAACGCGGTCGGGAGGTGTGGCGACTGGCAACTCCTAAATACTGGAATTGCTGTAATTACAATACATATTTGATTGTACGGTCGCGTGTGTATTGTAATTAATGTTGCCACCGCACCGTTCATTTTCCTGTTTTTCGATGCAATTATTGTAAATTAAATTTGACTTGAATTTTTGTTTTTTATTTTGTTTTGTATCTATTTATTGTAGGTATTAGTACATACGTTGTTAACTTTGTACATATTTTATTATCTAAATATATAAAAAGAAACAGTGACTGATTGACTGACTGATCTGTCAACGTACAGCATAAACCGCTGGACGGATTGGGTAGAAATTTGAAACATAGACAGATTTTATGACGTAGACCTCCGCTAAAAAAAGATTTTGCCATGCGGGCAAAGCCGCGAGCATAGGCTAGTCTGTGTATAAGCAAGTTGCAAAAAACTTTTTGCTAAGATTACAATAACATACAAATTACACGAAACTCTTGGTGGGCGAGTCCGGCTTGAGCTTGTTCTGTTATATTTTAAGATGTTCAGAAAGAACGTTGTTGTATAATATAAAATACTTAACCGTAGGCTTTAAATGACCAACATGTCTTTACTTATCTATCCACCATTCTCCTTATCTTAACTTATGACAAGATAATTTCATCTCCAAATATGATATTATACAATCCATGTCAAGAAACCCCATAAGCTGGATTAAACATCATAAAAGCCATAAAATCTTAGAGAGTTAATCCCATAACATTCCCCAACCATATCTTTATTTATGTTATAAATTATGTATGACAAAATAATCATAGAAATGTGGATTTAGATCTGTTTGTGACGCGCTTTGACATGCTTTACATTTTAAAAGTCTGATTATTATCTATACTAGATGTTATCAGGGATTTTACACGCCAAAAAGAAACTTTTTTATTCCAGGTTGTCCATATAGGTTATTCCAGAGTATAACAAAACTATAAATATATGACACATATAGAATCCCTATGACCACCTTGAGTTGTTAGGTATGACTTTAACACCTACCCTAAATTTTGCTTCGTTTATAGAGTCTAAAGCTAAACTTGCAGCGGAAAAGCTTGGCATCCTGAACAAAGTGAGACGATACTTCACACCGGGGCAGCTTCTCAATCTGTACCAAGCGCAAGTCCGGTCGTGTATGGAGTATTGTTCTCATCTTTGGGATGGTTCTGCTAAGTATCAGCTCGAGACTTTGAATTCTATTGAGAGACGAGCAAAACGGTTTATTGCTGACAACTCGTTGGTGGAGCGCCGCTTGCTAAGCCTGGAACACCGTAGGCAGGTTGCCAGTTTATCGGTCTTTTACAAAGTGCATTTCGGTGAATGCGCTCAGGAGTTGCATGATCTGATTCCGTCGTCTCCATTTTACAACCGAACATCTAGAGAAACGGTACGGCGCCATCGCTACATGGTTAATATTCCGTTTGTCCGCACGAAGCGATTTGCTTCGACCTTCATAATCCGGACGGCGAAGATTTGGAACTCCTTACCCGCTTCAGTGTTTCCCGAAAATTACAACTTGGGTGTCTTCAAGTCGAGGGTTAATAGGTATTTGCTAGGCCTGTGTGTAACAGCTCCGACCACGTCTTCACTTACCAACAGGTGAGACTGTGGTCAAACGCAGTCCTATTTAATATAAAAAAAAAAAAAAAAATGAGTTTCTTGCACGCTCTTCTCATAGAAGTTGCTTTTCATACGAGTGGTAGAGTCTTAAAATAGAACTAAATACTTAATAATTTTTACATCGGTTTAGCCATTTATTTCATTACCATAAATAATTTTCTTTCTTTCAAATCATATTAGTAAGTTGTGATTTATTTCTTATTGGGTTTTTTAACCAACTGTTTTTGACTTTAAAATCCTATGTCAAGAAAAATGCCCTTACAACCTGATTTACACCCACATCGCCGCTTAGTATCACAATAATTTTAGTCTCAAAAGTATCAAATCGAAGTCTTGCAAATCAAGTCACTCTAACCACAAAGCCCTCTTTCCTTTAATTAAGATCTGAAATTACCTCAAATCTATACAAATGAAAGGCTTAATTCCTAAAGAGCGATGTGACGGCTCATTAAATTATTAATTAGGATCCGTTCTTCGAGGTTTCGTAATTTCCTAACAAACTTTCTGGCTATAATCATAATTTGGGGTTCCGTCCCGATTTAATTAAAGGTTTTATTCAATTTTTTTTCCGAAAGTCTTTTATTAATTAAGGGAGGAGCATTGACAAATCGGCTACCGGCTCAAGATCGACAGCGCGATAAACTGAGAGCGGGGGACGAGGTTTAGAGATGGGAAAGTTTATGGATATCGAGTCTTGTTTATGGACTATTTTGAACTGAGAATGTAAAATGGGTAAAAGTAATGGGTTGATTAATTATATATACGAGTAGATATGGTAGAGTTATAAAATCGTTTATTGACCAAATTTGGATAGTATATTAAATATCAAAAAGTTATAGATGAGTACACTATACGAAACGAAAAGAAGCCATATTATATGCACAGCAGTAAATTACTTTTCTGTGGTAAATAAATAATAATAAATAAAAACAAAATTAATATTGACGCTGCGAAACTGCCGTTTTATACACCTATAGAATGTTTGTCTACAAATTACAACTAGATATCTTATAACTTAATTAAAAGCTAATTATTGCTTAAGATAATAACATTTTTATACTCACTATTTTCCCGAATCGTAACTCCACAAACAAAAAAAAGAGAGATAAGAGAGACGACAAAGCAAGTTACATTTATTATTTTTTGGCAACAAAACTAGGTATTATTTTATTATAAAAAAAACAAGACCAATTCATCAGTAACATGCCTAAGCTGAATAACTTATTTACCAACTATTATATTGGATTGTTGCTTATGATGCCGTGCGATATGTCCAGATATAATGCCCAAGATATATCCAGATATGCCCAATAAATTGTCGTGCGGCCGATGACGGATTCCCTTATAGATAACGCCACGGTTTGACAAATCGACTTACCTTTCAAGGGTTAATACATTCGAGACTGCGTTGAGATCGTTATCTTTATGAAAAAATTGGTTTTAGTTTATACTCGGCCAGTATTGTTTGTTTTATTGAATAAAAAGAATTATATATATGTGCGTTGTTGAAGAAATCTTTATAAACGCCGAAGTTTTAGGGTTAAAACTATTTCTTTTTTTAAACTGATTTAATCAATAGTTAGGTAAGTAATTTTAGTTTTTTCTTGATGAGGTATAAATAATAACCTTTCCCTTTGAATCTCTTCGTCTATTGATGAAAACTGTATTACATTGGTGCTCTACTTGGCGCATATAAACTTCGCGTGAAGTAGTTTTAATTCTCAAATAATATATGTAAAAGGAAAGAGTGACTGATTGACTGACTGCCTGACTGATCTATCAACCCACAGCTCAAACCGCTGAACGGATTCGCTTGAAATTTGGAATGTAGTAGATAGGTTTTATGATGTAGACCTCCGCTAAGGAAGGATTTTACCACGCGGGCAAAGCCGCGAGCACAAGCTAGTCCTGAAATAAAAGTGCTTTTGACATTTTGTTTTGTTTGACTATGATTCTTCGCGCAAATCTTTGTGCCAAATGTATGATTGATAGACACAACAGATAGACAAAAATGCAGTATAACTTTGTTAAACGTAATATGTGTAGGTACTATGCATTGATAGCTCTCATCCACATCTATTACCTACTTAAGGAAACAATTTTTCATCCCCATTTTCGTACCGTTTGATTTCATATGCTTTCAAAATAAATGAGGGGGAGATACGGAAATGCCTATATAATATTAATATATCACATAATTTCGTCACGCAACGCCTATATGCCGGGAAAAAGGTCATTTTGACACAAAGCTTTTTTTAACTTCCCCTCATATCACCCCTGCGACCCTCTAAGTGGCTTTATTTTTTTTTCTGGAAAGGTGAGAGCCTCACGTACTGCTATTAAGATGGTTTCGGGTGTAATGTTATTTTTTGTGAGAATGGTAGAGACAATGGTATATTTTATCCTATCAAAAACATAAATGTGAAATTAGAGCCAAGTTCAATATTACGATATATGTATTATGTAGGTACCTATGCGTTAGTTGTTTGTTGACTTCATAGACAAAAGAAGGGAGATCTAAATTGGTGCCAAGTTCAATGGTTAGTCCTGAAATATATTTATAACATAAAATATTCTATTATAACTTAAAATATTATTTCTTCTTATAACTTAAGATAAATATATTATAGCTTGAGATCTAATTTGGCTTGTTCTCATATACGACATATTATTAAGTAGATACCTGCATACAAAAACAGTCACGAAAGAGCCCTATGTTCCACGGCGGCTAGTTTTATAGACAGTTTTAGAAGGCAAGTTAATTATAATATTTCGCATAATACAATATGAGAACAAGCCAAGTCAGATCTCAAGCTATAATATATTTATCTTAAGTTATAAGAAGAAATAATATTTTAAGTTATAATAGAATATTTTATGTTATAAATATATTTCAGGACTAACCATTGAACTTGGCACCAATTTAGATCTCCCTTCTTTTGTCTATGAAGTCAACAAACAACTAACGCATAGGTACCTACATAATACATATATCGTAATATTGAACTTGGCTCTAATTTCACATTTATGTTTTTGATAGGATATCATTACTTTTTGTACAGAATTTAATAGTAGGTAGGTACTTATCCATAATTTAATGATGTATACCTAATGCGCTGGCGTGGTCCGAAATACCTATCATTTAATTGTATGTAAGTATACTAAAACTGATAAGAGTAAGGTTAAATAAAATAAAGGTGGTATAATACCTACTCCATTCGTTATAATATTATTCTCACGTGAAGCTCTTAAAATCCACATGTAATAAATAACTGAGCCAATACCAGACGCATATCAGAAATGAAATAGTCATAGTAAGCCCTATCATATAGATTAATTATCAAGCCCTTTGGGCTTACTAGAACTTAATTTATATTTATTTGATTTTAATTATTTCCAGTGCACCGGCCATGGGACGGTCGAATAGAATAGGTATTAGGTATTTACTCCTTATCGTGACTCATAAACAATATAACAAAAGTATATACTTAAAATTACCATACCATTATTATCAATCATAGAGGTAGTTTGTACTTATAGTAGGTAACATGAAATTTTTTTTAACAAGCATTTATTATTACTATCTAGCACAAAGGTACTCGCCAAGACGAATCAAACGAGCTCAAACTCGATGGGGTTGCGTCGCTTAATTATGGAGTTCCTATGGCCACCTTCCAGCTCCATCATCAGACCCTGATTACTATATAGTATCAAAGTACTCGTCAAGACAAATCAAATAAGCCCAAACTCGATGGGGTTGCGTCATATAATTACGGAGTCCCTATGGCCACCTTCCAGCTCCATCGTCAGATCACCTCCATGTCACAATAATATTGCATTGTCATCCAATTTATACATGCATGCCAAATTTCAGCTTAATCGGAAACCGGAAGGTGGATCATATTTAATTTGCAAGTTAATTACCATACTTTAAAATTAACAATTTTTATTAAATTTAAAAATATTATTAAATCATTAAAATTTACTAGTTTCTGATTTTTTCCTTTGTTACTATGACTATGCCTATCGGGATGCCAAATTTCAGCTTTCTAGGTCATCTGGAACTGGGATATTACTTTTGATCTATCCCTCAGTATGTATTAACTTCACCAATTACTGGATGTTTATATCTAAATAACCGTTTGAGCTGTGTTATTGGAATTTGGAACAGAGATATAGTTCGTATATTTAAGTATATGTGCCAAATTTTACTTGTCTATGTGTAATAGTTTTTGTATAACGAGGGTGTAAAAAGTCGTCAAAACGCGCTTTGGATGGTTCGTGTAATATAACACACGGCGCGGTCGCCAGTTCCTTTGCTTGAACTTGGCTTGACTCGCTGCCGCGTGTCTAGATACGTAAAAGTCTTAGTTTATCTTTTTTTGAATAATGAATAATGGTAAAAATAAAATGCGAGTTTTAGATCACATTTTGAATACTATTGGACCGATTTTATGAAATTTTCACAGTGCTCTTTGCATACAGTGAGTTAGTCTAAATTAGTTAAAATTAATTTTTAGTTTGTTTTTTTATTAATTTTTATTAAATTATTTACTTATAATGGATAATAATATAATATTACATAGGTACTAATACAACTGCACATAGTACAGCTTTTTAATTGTAAGTCAATGTAAAAAAATCCTACCAACATAGTACCTATAGACATTATAAACGTTGAAGCGGTTTGACTTGAACAAATAAACATCCAAACTTTTAAACTTATAACATTATTGAGTTAATAATAATAAACATCCGGTACTAAAAACATAATAAACAAAACAAGATGACTAATTGAAATATTATTCATACAAATCCCAGTCCATCTAATTTGAATACGAAAAAACAATGACAGAAAATATGTAGGGGGAATAGTTATGTGCATATTTATGAGGCAGAAATGTCACATCATTCTCTATAATTAGAGAAACGTGCTTTTTCAAACTTAAGACATAATATTAATATTGGTATTTTGTCAATGGTAAAATGAAGTTATTTATGGCCCCTGGCTGCGCGCCGCATTTTCGTCCACGTAAGTCCCGATTTCGTATGAAAATCTAGATAAAATGTAGCCAATCTACATTTTAAGTTTCGTCACTATTGGTTCAGCTTTTCTTGCGTGAAAGACCAACAAAAATACACACAGACATTTTACATAGACGTCACTGTTGAAGTATTTTATTGTAAATGTATGAATCTGAATGAATAAATGATAACTCTTTTATTGTACCTACACCACAAAAAAAACTTAAAAACTATGACCAAGTAAAAAAATTAACTAAGTGTTACAATTGGCGGTATTATCGCTAATGGCGATCGCTTCCAGATGAAAATCATAGTTGTTGAGATCTACATTCTACATTACATAATAAGACAGATTTTATGACAGACAGAGATAACAGACAGATTTTATGTGTATATTAAGATTGAGCGGAAATTTTGCACTGATATAGATATTGTGATGTAAAGATCCGCTAAGAAAACATTTCTCCAAGAGAGCGAAACCGCAGGCGTAAGTATGCATTATAATATATTGTACAAAGAAGATACTTATCTATAACACTGAAGGACAGTGAAAGGAATATTGTCTTCCAAGATTCTCAAACAATTTCCACTTCCCAAGGTCCCAGAGTTTCAAGGGAATCCTCAACTGACCCAAACTTTTGAATAACTGAATAACTCTATAGTTATGTTGCTGGCGTATTAATAAGTTACTAATGGAATAAGTTATATTTAGGATAGTGATTTAAATACATTAATTAGGTACCTATTAATTTTAAGATATTTTGTTTTGTAGTAAAATAACGGATTTAACTTAAACATTATAATATTTTCACATTCACAAACTGCTAATTTAACACCCCTCCCCCCATTCCCTGTTGCACATTTGAACCCATTTAAGAAGAGGTGGCTCATATCGTACTTATTTTGCGAATAAATGTTAAAATGAATAATCTTAATGTACAAGTTAAATTAAATAAAGTTATAACGATTTCAATCTCGCTCTCAATATGGAATCAAAGAAAAAAACAAACAATTCAAATTTCAAATTTAATTTTTTAAATTCAAAGTAGGTACGAGTTAATAATAGGTATATTTTACTTATAAAAACACGGATATCATCAGGTAAATTTTACCAGTAGGTATAATAATAAACAGCTCATTAATAAAGATATTAATTTGATTTATCACACCTAGACCATCATTAAATAACAACCAAAAAAACAAACTAAAATTTTTATCAGATCTTGGCAAAGGAAACTGCAAATAACAAAAACAAAAACTCATACCTGTTTGAAATCGATATCTTCATTCACACTTTAACACCATATAACAATAAAATATCATTTATATTAAAGTTTCCTTATAAAGAAGTTTGTTTTTCAAAACAACTTTATCGCGGTAAGCATAAAAGGGTTAAAAGGTATAGACCACCGCACTTTTCTCAGAAGTGTGACGAATCATTTGTAGAACACCTACTAAGAATGTGCATCAGAGATGAAATAGCAGATTATATTATTATAGTAGCAGCGAGTTTCCATTCTTTTCGTGTCTGAAGTAAGTGGAGCAATACTCTTACTAGCTCTTTTAAATTCGGCTGACTTTGAGAATTAAATGATTTATTTATTTATTTTTAACCTTGGTCGTCCCACTGCAGGGCAAAGGCCTCCTTTACCTTTCTTCCACTTTTTGCGGTTTTGGACTATTTCTGACCAGTTTTTGCAATCAATTTAAATGATTTGGATAATAATAAAGACTATAAGTAGAATGTGACATATACATAATATATAACTGCACGTGACATGATGCACAAGAGTTATTGATTACTAGAGTGCACACGCGGGCAACATAATATACATTGATGTGTGTCACCCAATTGGTAAAATTATTATCAACTAATTTCAAGAATATCAAGCGAGAACCGGGATCGGCTCATACCTTATTAATGATTTGAATTGTTTGCGAGATTTTTTATCAAAAAACACAAATTTTTCCACACCCACAACGGTGCCATGAGCCTCTAAAAGATCGTATTGATCATGCTTTAGGGCATCTATTAAGATATTTTACCTGTAATGAACACCACGTCTTTCCTCGAAGGTGTCGACTTAATCGGTGCTTATTATCCATTTGATATCTTAATAACTTTAATCTTCTAGTTAGTATGTAAGGCGACCGCAGGAATTTTTCGCGGTACCGATTTACCTACCGCGAGAAAATGGGGCAGTAATCAAATGAATCGGAGGCCCCGATTCTTTAAAAAAGAAACTTTTAAAATTCAGTTTAGCACGATGTTAAGCGACGATGTGACCGTAGAAGCTCGCAGACTAAACCTAGAAAGTGGGGTAAATCCCTTCATTGCTTCACAGAACATCATGCCGCAACATTATGGGCATAATTACAGCTTTTCGACACGGCTTTTTCCAGTGGGTGCTAACTAAACCAGACCAAAGCCTACCACTGTACAACGAGTGGCAAAAACCGCACAGAACTGCCCGGCCGGGATTCGAACTCTGTGATCCAGAATTGCATCTGCACCACATAACCCTTTGTCACCACCGCTTTACTGTTTTTCCTATTGCAAGTTAAACTCAAACTCAAAATTCGTTTATACAAATGGGCTACAATAATGAAGCACTTATGCATGTCATTTTCACATTTTGTCTATTTTAATACTCTACCGCTCGTTCGCAAGACACCTCTATGAGAAGAACGAGCAAGAAACTTATAGAATGAGAAAGAAAGAAAGAAAAACATTAAATTAAGCACAGAAACACAGGCACATAGAAAAGAAAAAAAAATGAGAAAAGAGCAAAAAATATAACATGAAACAATTTAACGACAACAACAAACAACAATTATTTTTTAACAATTATTTTATTTTATTTTTAATTTTATTTTATTAATTTTATTTAGGGTTAAACTCGAGTCAATGTTTAAAAGTCAAAGAACTCCATAATTAAAGTACAGAATACGTACAAAGAACAAATCTCTTAGCAAAAGGTAAACAAAAATGTAACTGACATAAAGATTACCTCTTTTCACAAACTAAGCGGTTTTAAAAGCAAACTTGGAAGGCAAAGAGAAAGGCTTTGGCTGATAGCAAATGTTAGTATTAGCCGTTGACACACTGTTTTATGTATTTAGTCAAAATTGAGCTTTAAGTCTGATGAATTTAGTCAAAATTTAGCGTTAAGTCTTTGATGAATTTAGTTCATAAACACGCGATTTACAATAATTGCTATGTATTTTGTTAATTTCAGTCTTTGGTTAATATTTTCTTAAGCTTGATAGTCGTGTCTGCCAATTAATTAAAATTCTTGTTTTAATACACTATCTAAAAGAGTTGAAATATTGACTTTGATAAATTTAATATAGGTGGTTAACAAGCAGACGGCCAACCTGATGGTAAGTGGCTACCGTCGCCTATGAATACCTGCAAAAACAGGGGTACCGCTGGTACGTTGCCTACCTTTCAAGACTGTTCACTTGCCTTTTGAGTCTCATCTTGAAGCTCAACGGAAATACCGCAGGCAGAAGGTCATTCTATAGATTTTGCAGGATATGTGTTAATTCTGCACACCTATATTCTCTAAACTGTTGTGGCTGTAGTGGTTGAGCTGAAATTCAAGCAGATAAAACTTGTACTATAGTATTAAATAATTTTCCAAGTTATTGTATCCCAGCTTTAAAACGTCTACATTTCAACATGAAAACAGTTATCTTTCCAACAGATTCATAACTGCAAACAATCGCCGGACAAACACTCGAAAAACGTTCTTACGTAAACTTAAAGCCAACATTTACCTTACGCAAATCGGAAACTAAGGGCAAAGCACGAAACATTGCACTGGAAAAAAAACTGTTATACAACTAGCTGCTGTCAACTAGCTGCACCCAGCGGTTTTACCTGTGTGTAGTTCCAGGGTCTAAGCATATACCAAATTTCAGCTTAATCAGTCCACCCATTTAGGCGTAACAAACATACTCCCAAACTTTTGAATATTAGTGTGTTGGGCAGCGTTATCTGTTAAAATCAGGAGCGTCTTAATCGTCTTCTTACGCCTTTTTCATAAAAAACAAGTGAAATTTTAAAAATACTTCTTAAAAACAAGCTTTAATTATTATTATCGTCTTGTATCATAAAGTACTCGTCAAGACGAATCAAATGAGCCCAAACTCGATGGGGTTGCGTTGTTTTATGATGGAGTTCCTATGGCCACCTTCCAGCTCCATCATCAGATCAGCTCGATGTCATAAAAATATTGCATTGTCATCCGATTTACACACGCATGCAAATTTTCAGCTCAATTGGAAACCGGGAAGTGGATCAAATTAAACTTGCAAGATTTGATTACAGACAGACAGACAGACAGACAGACAGACAGACAGACAGACAGACAACAGACAAGTGAAAGTAATATAAAGCTTGTAAAATACGCCTTTATCATAAAAAAAACTTTCTAAATATTATTTAATCCACTGGTAGGCTTCGGCCATGGTTAGTTACCATCCACTGGACAAAACCATGTCGCCAAGGTCTTTATGACCGAGTTTCGACATTAAGTTCAGTGAAGCCAGGGAGAATAATTTATCCCGCCTTCTATGTTTAGTCTGCTACCACATGCTAAATAAACTTTAATTATGTTGACTGACAGCCATCGCCATGAAAACCAAATAAAATCCTGTAATAAAAACTTTTTTATATCTTTTAAACAAATAAGCCTGTAATAAAGTGGCTTTTAGTCCGGTCAATTTAGACCAAAAAATGAGAGTGAAGTTACATAAAGTCCCAACAAGCTGAATTTTTGTAAAGTTGTTCAAAACATAATTATAAACAATGTCTAGAAGTTCCCCATCATTCCCCTGTAAGGAAAAAAAATAATTCAAGGTCAAAGGTAAAAAAATGAGTATTTCGCGATTTTCAGCAAAACGGTAAGTTTTATCATAAAAATATCTTAGACAAAATTGTAGATCATAAAATTGTCTACAAAAAATTAGGCTCGAACTATGTCTAAACCAAATTGTAGCTTAATGGGGTCATTAGTTACTGATTTCGTATTCAAACATTGACCTCCTTTATCCCGCCTTAGAGGTTGATTTTTGGAATAAAAAGTATCCCATATCATTTTTTAGGACTTGGTCTACCTTTGTACCAAATTTCAGCTCAATAGGGTCAGCGGTTCTAAATTTACCATACAAACTTTGACCCCCCCCCTTACCCCCTCTTTAAAGTTAAATTGTGTCATAAAAACTATTCAATGTTCCTCAACACAATCCCAACAATCGTTTTACAAAATTTCAGCTCAATCGGGTAAACGGTTACGGATTTGCATACAAACGTTTTTCGGGAATAATTCCTTTTCCTGAGGGAATTTCAAAAAATCGCTTCTTATTGCACGATGAAATCTTCCAAGGAATACGCTGTCCAAATTTCAGCTCAATCCGTCCGGCCGTTTGGGCTGTGCGTTGATAGCACGAAAGTGTACGAACGATTTTATATAAGAGATTACAACTTTTTGAATCGTTATATCTCAAAAACGGTGGCTCGTAGAAAAAAAAGTATAAATATTTTTTTGTAGACAATTTTATGATCTACAATTTTGTCTAAGATGTTTTTATGATAAAACTTACCGTTTTGCTGAAAATCGCGAAAAACTCATTGTTTTGACTTTTGACCTTGAATTAAATTTTTTCCTTACAGGGGAATGATGGGGAACTTCTAGACATTGTTTATAATTATGTTTTGAACAACTTCACAGAAATTCAGCTTGTTGGGACTTTATGTAACTTCGAATGTCTAAATTGACTGGACTATTTTGTCAAATTCGTTAAACTAATTCTAATAGCAAAAGGTCACATTCCGTGAGATAATGCGTGGGAGAGAAACACAGGCTCAAAAACCAGATTTGTAATAATGTAGACGATAAAATTAATTTGCATTATCACTGGCGCCTGTGGGGCAATCACCGAATTTTGAATCAGGCGTGTTTGGTCACATTCGCAAAATGACATCTAAATATATAAAAGGAAAGAGTGACTGACTGATCTATCAACGTAAAGCTCAAACCGCTGAACGGATTCGCATGAAATTTGGAATATAGATAGATTTTATGATGTAGACCTTCGCTTAGAAAGGATTTTACCACGCGGGCAAGGCCGCGAGCATAAGCTAGTTAATTATAAATACGACACAGCTGTACTCACGTTAATTATTCGTTGAGATATGTCTCAACCATGGTTTCGGACATTACGATGTCCTAAACCGTACCATTACGACCGACCGTTATGATTAATAATATTATGGATAACACTCGCGGTAGTTTCCAAAATCGTATGACATTTAGACGCAAAATGTCATTTTCACATATCGTCACAGTAGCAAAATTTCTGTCGAAAATTGTCATAGTAGCAATTTGTCACAAATCGTCATTGTAGCAAATCATCATCGTAGCAAAACGTCATAAAAGCTAAATTTCATCATTAGTAACCCTAATTTGCATCCTCTATTTTGTAAAATTTTGCTATCGTGACGATTTTCTACAATGACAATTTGCTTCTGTGGCAATATACGAATATGACAAATTTTTAGTGTGACAATTTGCGACTATGACATTTTCCTACTTTGACAATCTGCGTTTTTTTATATATATATCGGCAGCTTAGATTATAGCTACTTAGTTTAGACGCCACATAGTCAAATTCGGTGGACCAGAGACGGAAGTGGCGCCTCTCTTGTGTAACGCAGGCAACATCGCATTTTCGTGATCGGTTGACAAGTAAAGGGGAGTGACGGGAAGTGACGTTAGCCAATGAGAGTCGAGTAGTTGCACGGTCGTCCGCTAGGGGCGCTGTTGTGAGCGAGCGGTAGGGCGGACGGGCGTGAGGTATTATATTGAGCTGTGTAGACGACGGAGACTCACTTTACGTTTGGCTGGCGGCTGGGACGGTCACTTTACTTCGGGACGGCACCTCGGACGGACGTTATGTCCGAAGGGTGACTGGGACGGTCACTATACGGTTTGGGTATCGAATTAGTTATCGAAGCGTTCGTAGCTTTGCGGAACACTCGGTCCCCGTTAATATTGTGTAATTCTGAGTTGTGTAATATCATCCCTAATCACATTGTAATGTAACTGTTTGCAAGTGTAATAAAACTAATAATATTGTGGTGTGTAGTCTTATTCTTCTCGCCCGTTATATCCACGCTGTAAACCATGCCTGAGTGGCTCCAGTATGAGCGACAATAGAGTGACAGTGACACATATAGGTTACTACGCTACGCGCCCGGTATCCTGTCCCGACATCAGAAGTGGGATAAAGAACGGTGAAAGAATTTAACGTGTTTTTTTTTCAATGTTTCAGTTTGCCTGCCTTGTTCGCCGCACCTGTCTTTTCCTGTGGCGAGTGCTGAGTGCGCGATCTGCGTGCTGTGTTTGCGCAGATGTTTGCGCAGATGTCCACGCGGGTGACATGCAGTCCACTGCATGTAGCGCTTTTGCCGGCGCTCGTGTGTGCTCGTCTGTTCCTGCTTGCGTACGTGCATACGTGCGTGTATGCGTGCGTGCTGAGTCTGCTGCGCTATGATCTGCGCCACTGCTGGTCGAGCAACGAGTCGACCTTGGTGTGACTGTGAGCTATAAGACGATCTGAGAGATCGAGCCGTATCAGCGAAGAACATTATTTGGTGAGTCGATTCCATATTTTTTTTGTTCATGCCTACTGCAGACTACGTAACCGTAGCTTGTTTTGTCTACTCTTGTAGTAGCATTTTAGTGTGCGATGAGCGGTAGTGGAGAATTTGATGCCTGAGCTAAGTTTTAATGTCGCTCAATGATAATTACCTACCCTCACTTTTTTTGTAAATAGTTGAACATGGCTCTCAGTGTAGTCAGCTTAGAACAAAGCTTAGAAGTGTTATCTGATAATTAATAAGGCCCTCGCGTTGTGTTTATGGAAGTAAAATAAGAAATTCTGAGATTTGTCTTAGACTGATTACAATAAATGAGGTTAGGTTTGAGTTAGGTTAGGTGCACTATTGAAAATTGCAATTTTAATGCCACCGGTTTGTGTACCGGTATAATACGATATTCAGAGATCTTAGGCTTACATTACAATTGAGGTTAGGATTGAGTCAGGTTAAGCAAACGCAATTCTGTGCTGTGGTTATCTTTATTACAGATATGTGGTTATGCGGCACGCTGTCCTGAGCATCGGCGCGTGTGTGCGGTCACTTGGCGTGCTGGCCTGAGTATCGGTGCGTGTGCGGTCACATGGCGCGCTATCCTGAGCATCAGCGCGTGTGGTCGTGCGACGCGCGGTCGTTCTGAGTGTGGAGAGGAGAGAGAAAAAAAAAAGGGGGGAGGAGAGACAAAAAAGGGGGGGAGGAGAGAGAAAGGATTTGTATCGGCTTTTATGTTTAGTCGCTAGGCACCATGTGAGAGAGAGGTCCAAACCAAACAAAACCAAAACCAAAAAAAAAAAAAAAAAAAAAAAAATTTTGTTCTTCAGTAGACTTTTTGGTTGATAGCGAATCATTTTGCTGTAGTTCATGTGGTTTTTATTGCTGTTGTGTCACTCTGACACTCTTGACCCATTGGATTGTGTGACTTTTCTCAGTGAAAAAGTAAGAAATTAAACTGAAGTCGAATTGCCCAAAATGATGTGGTCAGTTTAGGGTGGACATGGCTGTTCAGTGTGTGTTGTGGGGATTCAGAGGTCTGCGAGACTCTGTTTTCTAGGCTATTGATGAGTGGAGTTTTGAGCAGTTGCGTGTCCCATCCGAAAAGTGATCACATCATCAGTCATTTTTAAGTAGTAACCTAACTGATTGTTTTGTGAGTGTTCTTGAGAAATGTGTCACAACCGAACTTGATGGCATACTAAGTCGCTGGGGTATATTTTCTAATGAGAGCCTCAATTATCTGTCACTTTTGAAAGAATTATGTCAGGATATTATGTCAGGATAATTATGTCAGGATGAACGAGCGGTGGAATGTGGAATCAATTAACATGGTGTCCTTTTGTTATAGATGTGCAGTAAGATCGCGCTGGGAGAGCTCACCCTGCGAGAGGTCGCCCTGGGAGAGCTCACCCTGCGAGAGTTCGCTCTGCAAGAAGATCGCCCGAGGACGTGCGAGCGTCAGGAAGGCCGTATCGGCAGCTTAGATTATAGCTACTTAGTTTAGACGCCACATAGTCAAATTCGGTGGACCAGAGACGGAAGTGGCGCCTCTCTTGTGTAACGCAGGCAACATCGCATTTTCGTGATCGGTTGACAAGTAAAGGGGAGTGACGGGAAGTGACGTTAGCCAATGAGAGTCGAGTAGTTGCACGGTCGTCCGCTAGGGGCGCTGTTGTGAGCGAGCGGTAGGGCGGACGGGCGTGAGGTATTATATTGAGCTGTGTAGACGACGGAGACTCACTTTACGTTTGGCTGGCGGCTGGGACGGTCACTTTACTTCGGGACGGCACCTCGGACGGACGTTATGTCCGAAGGGTGACTGGGACGGTCACTATACGGTTTGGGTATCGAATTAGTTATCGAAGCGTTCGTAGCTTTGCGGAACACTCGGTCCCCGTTAATATTGTGTAATTCTGAGTTGTGTAATATCATCCCTAATCACATTGTAATGTAACTGTTTGCAAGTGTAATAAAACTAATAATATTGTGGTGTGTAGTCTTATTCTTCTCGCCCGTTATATCCACGCTGTAAACCATGCCTGAGTGGCTCCAGTATGAGCGACAATAGAGTGACAGTGACACATATAGGTTACTACGCTACGCGCCCGGTATCCTGTCCCGACATATATATATATATATTTTATAACGTATATTATGTCAATTTGAGAATCTGACCAAAACACACCTGATCTCGATTGTTTTGGCTAATGTTGATTGATAAAAATTTATGAGATTCAAGAATTTAGCGTCCGCTAATTGTTACACGGTTTGTAAATTTAGGTTTTAACGGTTGTGACATTAATAGATGGTATTTAATTTTATGGATTTTAGTTTGAATCTAGGACCTACATTTGTACACCCGTATCTTACTTATGTTTTAAAGGCTTTTCGGGTAGTGTTTTAACATGCTGAAAAATATTCTAGCTATGAATAATTCTAAGCTATGTATGTACATAAGTTATTATTCAACACAGCGCTTTGACTAACTCAAAAATATATTAATAAAAATATAGAATAAAATTTATTAATTGCATTAAAAAGCCCTTAGCATAAGTATTCTTATTATTAAAATAAAATAATTAAAGTCACTTAATGGTTTTAAATCCAAACGTTCATTACAGGAATACTAAAGTAGCATTTTCTACCAGTTTTAGAAAACATTCTGGACAAAATTATTAGTTCAGGACAGTCCAATAATTTCACGTATTTTAAGCTTTAATAGGTTACAAACATAGGAGTTTTAAATTCATTTATTTTTAACGTATTTTAAATATAAGTAGGACATAAAAAATAAAATTATACAAAAAGGCGCGTGCTTTCTAGACCTACTCTATAAAGATTATGATAATGAAGCAACGTGTTTTAAAATTAACAAGTTGTTTCTCATCTGCGACAGCTACAGACGCGACTTCATTAAGGCCCGCATATGTCAAATGTTTACCGATTCAGATAAGAACGGGCAAAGCTGTTTGTTCATTACCATTTCTGGGACAAAACGCTAAACTTGCATGGCACGGAGTGAATGGAACGGCCTTAATATATCAAGTGAATTAAAAAAAACCGAGTTTAAGCATAAACGAAGATGAGACGCACGTTTTAATGTATACCTAATCTATTAGTTGAAATGGAGGTGGGCTGGCCATGTCATAAGAGGTCACGATAAATGGTCCAGAGCCATCATAAACTGGTATACAGGTCACAAAAAAAGAAAAAGAGGCCGCCCCTTCAAAAGATGGATTGATGAAATCAAGGACTTTGCCTCCAAAAATTGGAGAAGAACAGCATGGGACAGGGGGAAATGGAAGTCATTGGAAGAGGCCTTTGCCAAAAGCCAAACAGACAGAATGTCTGACATAGGGCTTATATAATAATCTATTAGGGACCCAAATTAAAAGAAATGTCACGTGTTTTTTTTTTTTTTTTTTGTTAACGCCTGGAAAAAATGCATTACGCATACCCTCCCATCGAGGGAATGGGAGGGTAATGTGAATGCCAAGAGGTCTTACTCGGTGATAAGTAACCTATCTGTTAATCCAAGGTCTCAGGGTCTAAACTATCTGGCGCGTACTGGTGCTTCGGCATACCCGCTGCCCCGACATTATTTCGTTCTACAAGAACACTCCCGGGCCCCTAGGTTTTTAAGTGGAGTATCTCCCCCACACCCATCTTTGGCGGGGGAGTCCCACATACCCCCCCCCCCCCCCCCCCCGGCGTAGAGTAACGCATTTTCCTGGGTTAAAAAAACCTTACAGCTTTTTTTTTTTTGTTAACGCCGGGAAAAAATGCATTACGCATACCCTCCCATCGAGGAAATGGGAGGGTTATGTGGGACTCCCGTGCAGGACAGCTGCACGGTTTACCCACTAAAACGACCCGGCGGCACTCCCGCATCGTCTAAGTGACGGAGGACTGGGAATCGGCAGAGCCTTAGCATCCAGTCCCCAACCTTACAGTTTAACTCTTATTTACCCTATATTTCAAATGTTAGCTCCAGTGGTTTAGCTGCCAAGAGGCAACACACTCGTACACCCATACATTCGCATTTATAATATTAATCGGACTTAACATCCACACAGAGTAATTTTTAATTTCTCGCTGTTATAATTTCTGAGAACTCATAAAAGCTATGTTAATTCGAACAGGAAAAAGTAGGATCACTGATGATAACTAACTGTAGAGAATTGGAAATGAAACAAATTCTTACGATTGATTGATTGGACCGTAAAATCGAATCACCGAGCAGTTAACAGACATGCTATAGTAAGAATCGCAGATGCCGTCGTGAACGACGATATGAAATCAAAATAGCTCATGATTCAGGCCGCATGCTGAGCAAATAGAGCAAAAGTATCCGACAAGCCCTAGATTTATACGTGTTAAGCTAAAAAAGATATGATAAAAAAATATTTATTATCAGTTCCAAAAAGTACATCACATAAAAATTATACATAAATATAGTGGCATATTATGTTCCTAATTGCAAGGATATATTAATATTTTTAAATTAGACAGTCACATTTTTGAGGTGAATTGAGAAATAACACAAAGACGGAAACACTTAGAAGGAAAATCGTTTTACAAATAACAAAAAAAGAGTGTGTGTACTTATGTACACGCGTTATACTTCTTTGGCGTATGGAAAAATAAATAATAAATTATTAGTATCACCGTCGTATATGAAATTGATTTATTAAAAACACCAAAATAATATTTATTTATTCACACTGTTTAATTGTACCCTTACGAAACACGTGTTCTAAATATAAAAATACTAGAATATACAACTTGAACATAGTTATCAATTTTCATGCATGCCATCTAGAACTATGTAACTTCACGATGTAGAATTTAGGTGTCGGTGTGCGCGCGCATCGTAAAAATTCACTCTCATCATTTTTCTCTATCGCGCCAAAAGAAGTATAACTTCAAAAATTAAATTAAAAAACACTTCACACTGTATCATTAAGCTTCAAATTTAAAACTTGTATGAGTATTATTGAAAATATTGTGAAAATGTGAAATTCAATAGAAACTACAGACTGAATCCTTTTATCATTCAACAATTTAATTCACACTGATCGGACTAAAATATTAACAGTGTTGACTATGTAGAGTGTGTTGTAGTTATGTTAGTTATGAGTTTTTGTTTATGACTGTGGTGTCACAATAAAGTATTTTCTATTCTATTTCAGAGGTACGTCAGTTTTGAAATAGGGAGTGTGGTATCTGCGTATATAATATGTCTACGCCAAGCAGTTATAACATTTATTTATTGCATTTTTACGACCCAAAAATTGGCATCGAATAGAAGACAATATTGCGCCCTTGACCTGATCTATTTTATTGAATTTGTCTAGAATTTATGACAAAAGTTCAGATGTAGAAGTCGTAAAGTTATCTCATTGTTTTGATCTTTTTATTTACCAGAGTTTTATATTCTCGCTGAATTTAATATTCCTATTTTATATTCAATACAACGGTGAGACTAACTCAATATTAGCTATCGTCTTTTAGTTGTCGGAGAAATGTAGTTGGTTATACCTACTAATATTATAATAATACCAGCTGCGCCAAGCGGTTTTACCCGCTGTACTTGTAGCCTATTTATTGTTCCAGGGTCTAAGCTATCTCTATACCAAATTACAGCTCAATCGGTCCACCCGTTTAGGCGTGAAAGAGTAACAAACATACATCCAAACATCATACATTCTCACAAACTTTCACGTTTATAATATAAGTAAAATAGTAAGATGTAAGTGTATCCGATAGTATAGAGGTGTGTATGTGTGTGTATATAAGCTGCCGGTTCACGCCTTGAAAAACGGACGTCAACATAACTCTGTTGAATTGATTCAGTCGAAATTTAATATAATATTTTTAGACTATTTTTCAATTTCTTAGTAGACCCTAAAATACCACATACTTTTCAGTGCGTAAAACCGCTGAAAGCAGTATATTTAAAATTAGTTTAAATTAACATTTAAAAAAATGTCGAAGGAATGCAGGCAATATTATTATTGGCAATATTTATATTCGTCATAATCGGCTTATTATGTTCGTCCACGCTGGCCTACCCTATGGCCACACAATTCTTTTATTTATCTCTAAACCCGTAACTTTTATTGACGACTTTTTCACTAAAATGTATCCGCATATATTTTATTCAGTAAAAATTCATTGAAACTAGCGAACTGGTTTAAACTGGAAATGTTTGAGCGGATGAAGCGAGTTATCCTACATAGAGCTTGCTAACAACATTAGTTTGCGCAGTAGTGGCTACGATATAAAAGCAGACACCAAACCAAATAGCAAAAGTGAAGCCAAGATACCTTAGCTGTAGCTTATCGGTATTCTCGGCTGACTTGTTAGGAACAGACTCTTCTTCTTGTTTCTCTTTCATGTCAGGTTCAATAAAATGAAGTGACTTACTTTCGATTGTAAATTAGGTTTTATTGTTTTGTTGATCGCATGTGGTTTTTCTCTGTATTTTTGTGTTTGTACTTAAAAATCGCTTTGCGTTGCATGCTACACATGGCGAATGTGTACCGGCTCTATAATAAAGAACTAAAAGTTTACGGAATCTATACGACATATTATGAAGTCAGAAAGCTTTTATCGCTTGAAATGTACGACCACTTTGTCAATTAGCACAGCACTAATTTTTGAAACGTATTCTTATGGTTATTATGAAACGCGGTGTATGCCTGTATTGCTGTAGTGTGTGAGTTTGCACAGCATCTAATTCCTTGTACAAACTACATCATCCGTAAGTGTACAGTTATGAAATAAAAGCTAACACTGACTCATGAGGTTTAGTAATCTTCAGATAATATATCAGGGTAGAGTGCTAGTTTACCTGTAGAAACATTGCAGTCTCTAGGTTTAATTTCAGGCCTGTTATTAAGTTAAATATTCTCAAGTAAATAGTAAAAAATATGTGCTTTATACAAAGTGCCAAAAACGCCCCCATTACTTTATACCCTTAATTACACTCTTAATGTTAGAGGTGTCTATTTATAGTAAAAAATAGTCAAGCACGAAAAGGCAGTATTTTGTTTTGACTTCATTGTAGAGGAAATAGGCAAATTGAATTTCATAACTAAGTATTATAATACAAAATGACCCGCTCCAGGTTTCTATCTTGGTATATTCTCAATGGTAATCTTCTTTATTAGCAGACGCTTAGCATAGATTAGAAAACTCAAACAGATTCAAAGAATTCCTCCGGGCGCTCTGAATTATACAAAAAAACTTAATGTAAATCATATAAAGCTTTTCAAACGCGTAGAAGTACATTTCATATCTTAACTGAGTAAAGCAGAATTCAATTTAGAGTTAGAAATGTAGTTGAAATATTTTCTCAAAAATGTCGAACGAAATAAATTATGACGGAATTTTTATTCTGTGACATTACATGTTAGAAGTGTTTGGAATATTAAATTATGTAGTTTTGAATAACTGGGAGAGTAATAAAACGAATTCAAGATTCAATGATTAAGATATTATAGAAGAAATGTGTAAATTGTGCGTGTTAAAGGTGCTTTTTTGACAACCGTTATACGCTATCTTTTGATGTAAGACCAATAATGTCGAGCCCTAAGTTCAAAACGATAAAAATAATGATCATATTGAAGTTAATACTTCGACAGAACGGGTTTTCTCGCATACTTTCAGTGGTGGGAGGTTTTGAGATATACAAAATTGTTACAACAGTTTATTATCTCTGACCAAAATGCAATGCTGGCTTGTATTTTGTCCAAAAAAAATAATATTTTCATTCAACGGGACAATGCCAGCATTTTGACTTCGTATCCTTCAAATATTTATTACATTAATTCTCGTTAGACAAAATTCCGTATTTTGGGCAAAAGTCCTATCAGGCCGCTGCCGTGTTTTTGAAGGCACAATAATCAAACCATGAATCCCGATTATTTCCAATAAGCTATGTAAGGGGCAGCTAAGTCATTTTACAAGTGGCGCCTTAAAGCAATTATAGCGACTTAATTCAACTAATACAAGTACACTATATATTTTCCACACAGCCTATAATTGTGATAATTTTACACTAGGGTAACCTGCTCAGACAACCTGTTCTGTTGGAGAATAAACCCTTATTATTATTTATCTGTTATGACTATTATTGTTAAAAATATGCTTTGAGGATTAAACGATAGTGCCACCCAAAATGACCAACCATCAAGATCAAGAGCTTTCTAGAGGTAAATATGGAAGCCACTAAAATGATTAAAGTAAAATAAGCCTACTATAAAAGAAGCCATACGAAACAACAAACCGAACATTATTCCATAATAAAACAGGAACATTATGATTACGTTTTATAGAGGTAGATAACACCTACGCTCACGTCCAATTGCGATTTACGATTGTGATACGACTAGATAAATTAGGGTCAATTTCAACTGCTAAATAAATTGCCCACAAAAGTGGTCGGGTAAGTGATGTGCTGTTTATTGCAGGGGTTTTTGGCTTTTGAAATGAAATTGTAGTTTTAAACGCAATGATTTTTGGATGGATTTGAAATTCGAAAACTGGGGGTTAATACTCCAATAGAACAGGTTACCCTACTTACACTGTTTGAGTCAAATCACAATTTATAGGTTGTGTGGCCAACCTACATATATGTTGCAGTTTCAGGTCACCAAGATTACTACAGGGCCTGCAACATGACCTAACGACTGCCTCCTACATATCTTATAAAAATCAGCCAGGACCCACAGTTTTACGTGCCTTCTAAAACACGGTAGCGGTCAGGCGAACTTTTTGCCACACACTGAGATTTTAACCCAGGGCCTCTGGATTAAAATCCTGACGTATGACCACTGGGCCACGGACGCTACGACATATATAGAAAATAAAGTAACACTTACTGGTTCCGTATCACACGTCTCCAAATCAGGGATGGGGTCGTCACCACAGTAGTAATCCGCCTGCAGAAAGGGCGGCCTCGGCGGAGGTGGAAGCAAAAACTCAGGAGGCGGTCCCAAACAGTCACACTCCGTCAAATCCGTGGGTTCTATCTCCCACATTTCGTATTCTAACTTAACACTACTCACAACCTCACTTAAATCACTAGTATCACGTTTATCGCGCACATTAGTCCTTTCTTTGATTAGATCTGCTATGTATAGTTCGTCATCGACGTCGCTCCATACATTCCTTCTAACATCATCGTCTGCATCTTCCGCTATAACTTCAGTAACTCTCTCTGGTGTATGTGCTTCTGTTTCAATTCGTTCAATGTCATCTTCTATGTTTGGTTCTTCTAACTCAGGTCCAACTTCATTTGAAAAAGCGAGCTTAGGCGCTGCAAATGTACTCTTATATCTTTCGTCCATACGCAGCGTTCTTCTTCTATTATCTGTAACAAAGAAAATAAGTATAAATTTCGTATTATGAGTTACGAGCCGACGTTTTATCCGAATTTTATTAACCTTTAACAAGTATGATAACCTTGAATTACAATTTATTTTTTATGAATCCCCAAAGACCAATGTCTTAACAAATATAGAACTGGAAAAATAGGTTTCACGATACATTGTTTTCTAACAATCCTACCTAACGTATCATGTTTTATTTCAAGACGATAGGTTTTTACTTTTCAATAAAAATATTGGAATGTTCTTCTACAATACCTAAATATTATAATGATTTAGGAATGGCATGTTAGAAACTTTTATTTTTAAAAGATCTGCCAACAAAAATATAAAAGTTCGTTCAATTTTAAAGTGCACCTCTCTTAAACTAAAATATTCCTGATGTTATGTTGTTGCGTTTGTGAATAAGACGTTCTAGAAAATGTTTCTAAAAACTTTCATGTAAGTTTTCATTAAAAGCCATGTTTGCTTGTACAATGACTGCCACTTTCTTATCTGAACCAACAGAGTTATTATTTAATAGAAGAGCTAACACCTCATTTTGTACAACAAAGCGACCGCAATTAGATGCTGCCTCGTCTATAAGTACAAAAGGCGTAGAACTCGTATCGATATCATCGGGGGCTTCGGCCATTCGTGGAATAGTTTATTAGACAGTACAGTATCTTACTGTTTTTGTCATAAAATATTTAGATTATAAGGTGTTGCTTTATTTTTTTGTTTGATATTTATTTGTAAGGCCTAAAAAAAGGAAGTTTCTTGCAACTTTAAGCAAATACAATACCTACTTAGAATTTAACGAAGTTGGGATAAATCCCTCCGTGACTTCACTGAACGTCATGCCAGGACATGGTTATAATAACCGCCCGGCGACACGGTTTTCTCTTGTTCAGTGGGTGGTATATAGATGGTCGAAGTCTACCTACCACCAGTGTCACGAGTAGAAAAAACCACACAATTTATTATAGTCATTAGTGGCCAGGATTCAGACTCGGTGATCCAGAGTTACATCTCTATCTCATAACGCCATGCCCACCACCACTTTTCGCGTCAGCTAAATAAGTTCTCAGATTTTAACGTGAAATTATCACCCAAAGTTTTGCTATCCACCCAAGAGCCTTGCATTCTCTATATAAGAAGAAAGTACGAAAATATTATACCAGCAGTTTGAGTACTCTCGTAATTTGAGGATTGTTAACTGACTCCCGTTACATTCAAACGTACCTATTTTAATTTATTTTTTATCAAGTCAATTGGACGGACGGGTTCTAGCCATGCATCGGAAGGTATTTCATTGCTATCACGATGTGCCCGACAGCCGTCCGTTTGGAAAGTTTAAAGTTCATTGTTTTTTGATATTTTACACTGATCCGACTTGAGGAGTCATGTTCAGATTGAGAGGGGAATAAATTCATGTTTTGCATGATCTTGATATTGGAATGGCTTTTAAAATTGACCATGGTTTCTACGATGAAGATAGTGTAGAGGTTATGAAGTAGACATGAAAAGCTTATGATATAAAGGCTATTCGGAGTAGGAGCGGAGATATAATGGGATTTCAATGATTTGTTAAGCTGAATAATGAGAAAATATTAGGTTACGACATTATAATATTATTATGTAGTTGAGTGAAAAATAAATTTTCTGAAATATTTCACGAAGCGACAACATTTCTCTTGGTTTAGTTTGCTTCCATCTTCGGCCGCATCTACACAAAGAAGAAGCTTAATAATTACATTGTATAATAATTTATGTTTGATATTCATTCCGAATAAATACACCAAAAATATTTTGGTTTGATAAAGTACGCCGTCTGATTTTGCTTCAAAAGTTTCTCGATGAAAATTATTTGGCCCAAATTTTCACACGCCGATCGCAAATACGATATCGCTGAATAGATGCGATTGACTCCACAATTATTATGCATGCGTAAGCTGTTCCTAAGAGTTGGAGATTGCGAGGTCGAGGGTCAACAGGCGTCAGATAGCTCTTGAGGAAGGCTGCGTCGAATAATATATTGAGTGGCGTTACGGCATACAAAGCAGGAATAGAGATGGGACATGAAAAATTATGGTTATCGATGGTTGAAGTTGAAAAAAGTGTGCAGTAGAAATAGTAAACTCTTCTTTAATCGTATGAGTTTATCATTTAACAGAGGAGTTTTTGTTCTGTAATGGTGATAGAAATTATAAATATGCAAATTTTGAACATACATTATAACATTTAAATTTTTCTGGCTTTTATAATGAGTTGATATTATTTTACTTATGTATAGAGGTATATTATAGAAAAAAATTTGATTAAAAAAAACGTTTATTTAGGCTAAATAGTTTTTTTACTTTAAAAATACAAACTTTAACGTGAATAAGAAACCATATTTAGTAAAAATATTGCTAAAACTAATCACCAAAAAATCAGGACCGAATTTTTATAACCATTTCATTAAATTGTTAATCCTTCGTTATATTATCGTTTATTAATTGTCGAGACTTTACTTGCAGGATTATAAAATATCGATAACTTATCTCCATCTCCACTCAGGAAACGTATGGTTTCAAGTACCGTTGTTATGATGAGGTATTTAGGAAAGGCAGTGATTATGAGATACAGTTATGTTAGGAATACTAATTTTATGGTTTGTTAAGAGCTCTTCAAGAATTCGGAAGTTTAATGCTATAATCTTTATTGTACGCATTTCCATATTTTAGCGTGCAACTAATGGCTGAGGATTGAGCACAATCCGTGTAAAAATGTATTTAGAAAATATTACTATATTTTCTAACACAGTACTATAAAAGATTTAGGCTTCTTAACCTATAAAGGGCCATCACTAGGTTGCTTCAATAGCATTAACATAATAATATTATCAATATTATCATCGACGTTGATTGCCTGGAAGAGATTGCTCACAGGGGCAAGGCCGCCCATGGGGGACTAAATTGTATAGGTTTAAATACTAGTTCTTAGTCCGATTGTATTGTTTTGGTCACAATAAAGAGTATTCTCATCTTATCTTATTAATGATAGCTTGCAAACTTAAATTGCACCTTTCGGTGATGTAAAACAAGAAATTAAAATTTATCATTGTGATCATATTTTTTTATATTATCATCGCTGTGAGTAATACTTCAGTTATAGGTTTTACATAAGACAATTAATACTACGGTCTTTAACTAAAATAACAAAACTGAATAATTCATGTCTAATATTGTCGAGAATATTTTAACCACGCTTTTAAAATCGTATTATGGTCTTAATCCAAAAAATAAATTTCATGTTATTGTGCGTGTTTCTCTCTAAGCGTTGAAACAATAATTCTATTGATAGGAAACAAGTCCAAATTATTATTTTACTCCCACTCGTACCTACTCTGTGATTTCTGTCACCATATGTTGTATTATAATTCATGCCTGTCTAGATATGTAATATATGTGGATAATGAAGTAGGCTACACATTTATATTAGTTATATTATTATGTTGTTTTTGTAAGCTGTAGTGTGTAGCTGTTAATTGTCCCAAATAAACTAAATAAATAAATTATTATAGTTTGTACTTATAAGTATGTATTCATAATTATAATTATCTTTTATAATAGATATTCAGAATGTAATATAATGTCTATGAATGCAGTCGTATTGACTAATTTATGTCGTTGAACTTTATAATTTCAATAAAACTAAATATTATTAGAGCTGACAGTGATTTCTAGAACTGACTAGTTAACAGTGTCAGAAAGGGATAACCGAAGGATAATTTTACCAGTAAAATTACTGGGCACAATGAAACCAACAACTTAGGTAGGTATATAACCGATCTGCCTAGATGATTCGATCGTCTTCTTCCTCATTGTCATAAAAAAATCAATCACACATCAAATATTAATTAAATTAAAATTCATTTATTTCAGGTCACAAAATACCCATACATAAAATCGGAAAAAATATGTAGTGAGCATTCTAATTCTCTTCAATATCACCTTCGTGCGTTCTCACGTATTTTACCTTTTTTCAGTTCATTGAATGTACTCGTACATTATGACCTGATCATTTAGCACACTCGACGTCAGATAAGCCTGACGAAGCCACAATGGCACAAGGGCTCTTGAGGTGCTAACGAAGGCATTCTCTGCGTCTTTCTCATGTGAATCGCATAACGGGCTTGCTATTGACGTGGTTGCTGATTAGGGTATTGGCGTGATCTAGTGACGTTTGAGTGAGGTTATCGAGTTTAACGTAAAATACTACATAATAACTATTCTTAGTATACATAACATAGGTATTATATTTCGCCGCAATTAGCCACAATTGCTCGACCTAGGCGTAGTTTCCTTGACCAAATAAATGTTGTTCTAAGGAAAGGCTAGGTCAAGAGTACCAAGAACCGGCGAGCGTGTATGAAGAATGTGATGAAAGTTGAGGAAGCGAAAGAGGTGTGTCAGGGGCGTACCAAGTGGAGAAAAATAGGAACCAGGCGAGAATGTATGCATGCATGTAGGTATATTAATTATTTACTAATGCTTCACCCCTTAATTTTATCCCCATAAGTCGAGAACTTCGCTACATGTTCTATAGTAATGTCATAGTTCGTGCTTCAACGGCATCCTATTGAGCTGAAATTGACAAGCAGATAGTTTAAACCATCGATATATACCCGCTTTATTCTAGCTATAGCTAGACTATTTTTAATAATGCTGCGTAGAAACGTATACTTATGTATAAATTAGCCAATACATCAGAAATGAAAAAAAAATAGCACTCCGGGAGTGCCGGCAGAAGTGAAAACTTCAATATTAACGTTGTGTTTAATTATAAGTATAAAAATACTATCATTTATGAGGTAGAATACAATGTTTATTTATTGCGCTATCGTACACAAATATGACAATTTATATGTTGTTATTTATAATATTATATCGTTATTTATATATAACATTAAATTTTATCTCTCAGAAAAATCAACTTCCATCCATAATTTCGACGACTTTTACACCATCGTTATTATCAGAATCATCATCGCAAATTTTTACAACTGACACAATTGGTTTATGATAACTTAAGTAAGAAACAAACAGTTTTGATTCGAACCTATTTAAGTGTCTAATAAAAAAAATATAAAAATATAAATATAAAATATAAAAAAAAAATATCGGGCGCGCGCTTGTCTAAGCCCCCTCTGCCGCCTAAACAGTGCAGCACACTCAGGCACGGTAGAAAGAGTGGGAGATACTAGTTCCTCTCCCTTCCCCTCGATCTTACGCTTTTTCGATCAGCATCACGTGACCCTGACGCGAGTTTTAAAGTTTTTACCCATACAAAAAAGTGCTCAGCGCCGCTAAAGAAGTTTTCACTTCAAAATAATCAAGTTAGGCAACCTCTTCTAAAAAGCAGTCACCTAAATGAGGACAGAAATAGTTTGCTTCATAAAAATCTATTTAAAAACCGAACGCTTTTACGTTTTTTAATAAAACTAGGCCCATAATAATAAACACAGACGAACATCGGAGATATAATCTAAACAACGTTAAACTCAACAGAAATATCCGAAACAATTTCAGTTATAATCGGCCATCAAATAAACAATTAATTGTGAGGCTGTTTCAACCGAGATAACCAGTAATTGGAGCTCAGTACTAAACTGAACTCGAAATTTATACAATAAGCTTTGATCAAGTGAAATACAATTATAAAATCGACTTGGTTCGTAAATTGTGAATGAATATTGTGACCGCGCGTTGTGTTCAGTGTCTTAGTCACAAAAGCTTCTAAATTTTGGAACATAAAATAGAATAGAATAGAAAATTCTAATGTATACCTAAGTGTGTGTGTCTCTATAAAATATGTATCTTTATACATTAATACAACATTATCTTAGCAATAATATAAATGTGAAAGTTTGTAAGAACGTATGGATGTCTGAAGGTTGCTCTTTTACGCCTAAACGGGTGGACAGATTGAGCTGCAAATTGGTATTTATAGCAAATTATATATTGGTATAGATAGCTATACCCTGAAATAACACATAAATAGTACAGCGGGTAAAACATCTGAGCGCAGCTACTGATTTATAAATCTTTTTCCTATTTTGGAGTGAGGTAATAATAGGTACAGGGAATTTCGTATTCACTACGAAACTAGAATCCCTACATGGAGGAATTAGAAAGTCAATTATTATTATATCCGTAGTTGTAATTAAAAGTCAATACCACTGACACACGGAACGTTAGTTTATAAGTCTAACGGGGCTGCCATATTTGTCTTGATTGTAGGGTGTCCATTGTAAAATTATGTTGATAATATTTTAATAATATCATTATTATTATATTTAAAAAAGTACTTGAATATGGTGATAGGTGGTCGTAATCCAGGAAGGGTTTAGATGAAAGTGTGAAAGAGGATATGCATGCTAGGGTAGTGGATGAAGATATGACGGATGATAGAGCAGAATGGGGAAGAAAAACGTGTTGTGCCGATCCTACCTAGTGTGGGATAAGGACAGGAAAATGATGATGATGACATGTATTGTTGACCGATTTCTATATATATTTTTGATGGAACCATCTTTAAATTGTAGACGGCAGTTCAGGCGTTTTCGTTTAATCGATGAACAATGAACATATCTACATAAAGAAATATAGATGAACTAAAAACCAAAACCAAGTTGATTTAAAAGGTACAATAAAACTTATCTTGCCATTCACCAGATACTATCTCCTCAGAAAACTATAGGTACCTAATCTATAAGAAGCTCTATTGAGTACATTACGCAGACCCTTCCAAGAAATAATAGTTAAGATCCCATATTCTCCCAATAACGGAGTGATGGCAACCCTAATGCGTAATAACATTAATCCGTGGTGTGTTCGTGATCTGTTAATTAGTTTCCTCTTATGAAGATTTGCTTTCTCTGAATTCGCCAACCCTATATCTCATCAAAGAATAATCGACTTTAATATACTAGTAATAGAGTGTTATATACTTGAGAATAGTTTAGTTATTTCAAGCAGATGTTAACATAGGGTGTTTGATAACACTGTTGGAACATAGGGTTAATATTGTTCTTAGATTGTAAGATAGTGCTTGGAAATGTTGATTATAATGAATTAGGTTTAATAATACCTACATAATACTCAGTCGGTGTCAATAGGAGTTGCGTTAAAAACAGACTAATCAGAAAGCAATCGTAATCGTATCGTATCGTATCGTAAGCAGTCGTCGTCGTATCGTCGTCGTCGTATCGTCGTCGTTTTTTTATTATGATTATTACTATTTTTTTTCTCAAAAAATTGTACACTTAAACTGTTGTGGTCTATGTTATGATTGGCAATAAATGTTTTTTCTTTTCTTTTCTTTTTTCTTTTCGTAAAAGCTTTGTTGCATTTATATCGAAGCCTATATTAGAAGAGAACGCAATTTGGATGATGATTACTATAATTTATAATGCCTTTAAAAATACTTAAAATGTCAGTTTAGTTCACTTTAAGTGTATCTCTGTTTTCCTATAATCGAGGGTTATAGGGCATAAGTGTCATTTTGGTCAAAAATGAGTTATGCATTCCTAAATTTTAAATTTAAACACAAAATCATATTATTATGATTGTTTGCACTAAGTAAATAATCTGAATATATAAAAGAAAAGAGTGACTGATTGACTGATCTATCAACGCACAGCTCAAACCACTGAATTGAATGGTTTGAGGTCTGATGATGTAGACCTCCGCTTAGAAAGGATTTGTCCACGCGGGCAAAGGCACGAGCATAAGCTAGTGATTATTATAAAACTAGAGCGATTATTTCGTTTAGTCTAATTTATGCAGATTAAAAAAAAAGCTTAATTTTAATAGGTCTTGTTATTAAGAAAGAAAAAAGTCCTCTAACTGCGGCAAATCTACCCCTCAAAGCATAATAATATACCTAACACAAGTACGCATCATCAAAGGACGCCGCCAAGTAGGTGGTCTGTATTCTGCCGCATCTCAAGTATTATTGGTTGCAGTTAGCACGGGAGCTGACGGCGGCATAGTTTGGTTAAGCAGTAGGTTAAGTACCTTTTTTATGCAAAGAAGTAAGAAGACGAGAAAGACGCTCTACTGTCGGTAAGAGATAACGCTGCCCGTAATCAGTAGAGTGCTTCCTTAAATTTCACTATGATGTAAGATTCTAGTACCAAGTGGGCATGTGACCAAAAATATTAATATAATAATATTCTTCATTCAAACATTACTTGATAGTTTTCAGGTAAAACAAGATAATTAAAAAAAAAAAACTAAATTTAACCACGGTTTATAAAAAAAATAATAGATAGAATAAGCAATAGTTTATTTATAGATTTCAGCTACATGATAAAAGATCTTGATATAAAGCATTTGCTGTCAGAATCTGTCTTGTTCAAATGAAGCTAAGAATTAACGACGCGCAATTCAAAAACTAAATTGTGTTATAAAAAAAACACTAATTATAAACATTTTTTATTTATTTATTAAAACACTCCTACGCTACTGAGAACCTACAAGTATTTCAAATCCAGTCGTACCTCAGACCTCACCACTCACACAAAATCTTGAACCACCCAAAAATGTCAAGTAAAAATTCACAGAAAAAGGTGAGTTTACATACTGGTCACCGACTACCGTGGCTAAGAACAAGAGAACGCCGGTCCCATTAGCCAGCCCCCGGCTAACACCAGTGTAAACATGTAAACAAGCTTTACCCACTTAGACGGCTTACACTGTGTGCTCATCGATTTCTGTACGATAAATGGGTATTGACTTACCTACTTGGTGATGTAAGATTTGACTTGTGAAGTTTTTAAAGATCACAGTAGTCGTTTTAGTGGGGTATAGTGGTTATATAGGGGTGACCAACCTATCCAATTTATTAAAGTTAAAAAAAATGTCAGACAATATTGTAATATTGTGCTGTTTTGAAAGGATTATTGAAGATATGTAAAGATTATATTTTGTAATTATGTTTTAAAAAATAAATTAATTAAATGCGTTGGAGATTATTTTATGTCTTGCTCAGCTTTGTTTCTCTGTACGTAACTCTATGATTCCTACTGTATTTACCGAATGGCCTCAACTAGAAACATCTGTCTTTACCATATAGTCTGCCGTTTCCATTTAATTTTAACTCGCAACATATAATATAAATGTACTATATACGCCTAATTACTCTGCATATACCAAGTAATACAAATTAAATTCGCAGGTACAGAATTGAAATGCGTTTTTCGACCAAACAATATGTTCCTGACGTCGTATGTGACGACTTGCAATTTCAGAGTGGCCGAACTTTATTACACAATACATTGTAGTCACAGATACCAGCAGTCTACAAAGATGATGTCCAATCATCCAATTTCATCGTACAGATAAAATACGGATCAGGCGTGTTTGGTCACATTCGGATCTTGACACAAAATGTCATTTTCGCACATCGTCAATTGTCACGGCAGCAATTTTTCACTTTTGCAAATTGTCACACTTGAACGTCACGTAGAAAAACTTGTCATTATAGCAAAATTTACATTAGGAACCCCAATTTGCGACTGTGACATTTTGCATTTTGAGTCTGCGGTTTTCAATGTCAATTTGAGAAGGTGACCCAACGTTTGATCCTTTGCTGACCCTTTAGCACACTTTGACATTGACATA